>OY804579.1:121408756-122044482 GCA_963680875.1 Bathymodiolus brooksi
TGTGTCCTGTATGGCCAATGTTGTCTGTGTCTCTGGATTGTCTTAGTCCTGTGTCTTGTATGGCCAATGTTGTCTGTTTCTCTGGATTGTCTTAGTTCTGTGTCCTGTATGGCCAATGTTGTCTGTGTCTCTGGATTGTCTTAGTCCTGTGTCTTGTATGGCCAATGTTGTCTGTGTCTCTGGATTGTCTTAGTCCTGTGTCTTGTATGGCCAATGTTTTCTGTGTCTCTGGATTGTCTTACTGCTGTGTCTTGTATGGCCAATGTTGTCTGTGTCTCTGGATTGTCTTAGTGCTGTGTCTTGTATGGCCAATGTTGTCTGTGTCTCTGGATTGTCTTAGTCCTGTGTCTTGTATGGCCAATGTTTTCTGTGTCTCTGGATTGTCTTAGTCCTGTGTCTTGTATGGCCAATGTTGTCTGTGTCTCTGGATTGTCTTAGTGCTGTGTCTTGTATGGCCAATGTTGTCTGTGTCTCTTGATTGTCTTAGTCCTGTGTCTTGTATGGCCAATGTTGTCTGTGTCTCTGGATTGTCTTAGTCCTGTGTCTTGTATGGCCAATGTTGTCTGTGTCTCTGGATTGTCTTAGTCCTGTGTCTTGTATGGCCAATGTTGCTTGTGTCTCTGGATTGTCTTAGTCCTGTGTCTTGTATGGCCAATGTTGTCTGTGTCTCTGGATTGTCTTAGTCCTGTGTCTTGTATGGCCAATGTTGTCTGTGTCTCTGGATTGTCTTAGTCCTGTGTCTTGTATGGCCAATGTTGTCTGTGTCTCTGGATTGTCTTAGTCCTGTGTCTTGTATGGCCAATGTTGTCTGTGTCTCTGGATTGTCTTAGTCCTGTGTCTTGTATGGCCAATGTTGTCTGTGTCTCTGGATTGTCTTAGTCCTGTGTCTTGTATGGCCAATGTTGCTTGTGTCTCTGGATTGTCTTAGTCCTGTGTCTTGTATGGCCAATGTTGCTTGTGTCTCTGGATTGTCTTAGTCCTGTGTCTTGTATGGCCAATGTTGTCTGTGTCTCTGGATTGTCTTAGTCCTGTGTCTTGTATGACCAATGTTGTCTGTGTCTCTGGATTGTCTTAGTCCTGTGTCTTGTATGACCAATGTTGTCTGTTTCTCTGGATTGTCTTAGTCCTGTGTCTTGTATGGCCAATGTTGTCTGTGTCTCTGGATTGTCTTAGTCCTGTGTCTTGTATGGCCAATGTTGCTTGTGTCTCTGGATTTTCTTAGTCCTGTGTCTTGTATGGCCAATGTTCTTGTGTCTCTGGATTGTCTTAGTGCTGTGTCTTGTATGGCCAATGTTGTCTGTGTCTCTGGATTGTCTTAGTGCTGTATCTTGTATGGCCAATGTTGTCTGTGTCTCTGGATTGTCTTAGTCCTGTGTCCTGTATGGCCAATGTTGCTTGTGTCTCTGGATTGTCTTAGTCCTGTTTCGTGTATGGCCAATGTTTTCTGTGTCTCTGGATTGTCTTAGTCCTGTGTCTTGTATGGCCAATGTTGTCTGTGTCTCTGGATTGTCTTAGTCCTGTGTCTTGTATGGCCAATGTTGTCTGTGTCTCTGGATTGTCTTAGTCCTGTGTCTTGTATGGCCAATGTTGTCTGTGTCTCTGGATTGTCTTAGTCCTGTGTCTTGTATGGCCAATGTTGTCTGTGTCTCTGGATTGTCTTAGTCCTGTGTCTTGTATGGCCAATGTTGTCTGTGTCTCTGGATTGTCTTAGTCCTGTGTCTTGTATGGCCAATGTTGTCTTTGTCTCTGGATTGTCTTAGTGCTGTGTCTTGTATGGCCAATGTTGTCTGTGTCTCTGGATTGTCTTAGTCCTGTGTCTTGTATGGCCAATGTTGTCTGTGTCTCTGGATTGTCTTAGTCCTGTGTCTTGTATGGCCAATGTTGTCTGTGTCTCTGGATTGTCTTAGTGCTGTGTCTTGTATGGCCAATGTTGTCTGTGTCTCTGGATTGTCTTAGTCCTGTGTCTTGTATGGCCAATGTTGTCTGTGTCTCTGGATTGTCTTAGTCCTGTGTCTTGTATGGCCAATGTTGTCTGTGTCTCTGGATTGTCTTAGTGCTGTGTCTTGTATGGCCAATGTTGTCTGTGTCTCTGGATTGTCTTAGTCCTGTGTCTTGTATGGCCAATGTTGTCTGTGTCTCTGGATTGTCTTAGTCCTGTGTCTTGTATGGCCAATGTTGTCTGTGTCTCTGGATTGTCTTAGTCCTGTGTCTTGTATGGCCAATGTTGTCTGTGTCTCTGGATTGTCTTAGTCCTGTGTCTTGTATGGCCAATGTTGTCTGTGTCTCTGGATTGTCTTAGTCCTGTGTCTGGTATGGCCAATGTTGTCTGTGTCTCTGGATTGTCTTAGTCCTGTGTCTTGTATGGCCAATGTTGTCTGTGTCTCTGGATTGTCTTAGTGCTGTGTCTTGTATGGCCAATGTTGCTTGTGTCTCTGGATTGTCTTAGTCCTGTGTCTTGTATGGCCAATGCTGTCTGTGTCTCTGGATTGTCTTAGTCCTGTGTCTTGTATGGCCAATGTTGTCTGTGTCTCTGGATTGTCTTAGTCCTGTGTCTTGTATGGCCAATGTTGTCTGTCTCTGGATTGTCTTAGTCCTGTGTCTTGTATGGCCAATGTTGTCTGTGTCTCTGGATTGTCTTAGTCCTGTGTCTTGTATGGCCAATGTTGTCTGTGTCTCTGGATTGTCTTAGTCCTGTGTCTTGTATGGCCAATGTTGTCTGTGTCTCTGGATTGTCTTAGTCCTGTGTCTTGTATGGCCAATGTTGTCTGTGTCTCTGGATTGTCTTAGTCCTGTGTCTTGTATGGCCAATGTTGCTTGTGTCTCTGGATTGTCTTAGTCCTGTGTCTTGTATGGCCAATGTTGTCTGTGTCTCTGGATTGTCTTAGTCCTGTGTCTTGTATGGCCAATGTTGTCTGTGTCTCTGGATTGTCTTAGTCATGTGTCTTGTATGGCCAATGTTGCTTGTGTCTCTGGATTGTCTTAGTCCTGTGTCTTGTATGGCCAATGTTGTCTGTGTCTCTGGATTGTCTTAGTCCTGTGTCTTGTATGGGCAATGTTGTCTGTGTCTCTGGATTGTCTTAGTCCTGTGTCTTGTATGGACAATGTTGTCTGTGTCTCTGGATTGTATTAGTCCTGTGTCTTGTATGGCCAATGTTGCTTGTGTCTCTGGATTGTCTTAGTCCTGTGTCTTGTATGGCCAATGTTGTCTGTGTCTCTGGATTATCTTAGTCCTGTGTCTTGTATGGCCAATGTTGTCTGTGTCTCTGGATTGTCTTAGTCCTGTGTCTTGTATGGCCAATGTTGTCTGTGTCTCTGGATTGTCTTAGTCCTGTGTCTTGTATGACCAATGTTGTCTGTGTCTCTGGATTGTCTTAGTTCTGTGTCCTGTATGGCCAATGTTGTCTGTGTCTCTGGATTGTCTTAGTCCTGTGTCTTGTATGGCCAATGTTGCCTGTGTCTCTGGATTGTCTTAGTGCTGTGTCTTGTATGGCCAATGTTGTCTGTGTCTCTGGATTGTCTTAGTGCTGTGTCTTGTATGGCCAATGTTGTCTGTGTCTCTTGATTGTCTTAGTGCTGTGTCTTGTATGGCCAATGTTGCTTGTGTCTCTGGATTGTCTTAGTCCTGTGTCTTGTATGGCCAATGTTTTCTGTGTCTCTGGATTGTCTTAGTCCTGTGTCTTGTATGGCCAATGTTGTCTGTGTCTCTGGATTGTCTTAGTCCTGTGTCTTGTATGGCCAATGTTGTCTGTGTCTCTGGATTGTCTTAGTCCTGTGTCTTGTATGGCCAATGTTGTCTGTGTCTCTGGATTGTCTTAGTGCTGTGTCTTGTATGGCCAATGTTGCTTGTGTCTCTGGATTGTCTTAGTCCTGTGTCTTGTATGGCCAATGTTGTCTGTGTCTCTGGATTGTCTTAGTCCTGTGTCTTGTATGGCCAATGTTGTCTGTGTCTCTGGATTGTCTTAGTCCTGTGTCTTGTATGGCCAATGTTGCTTGTGTCTCTGGATTGTCTTAGTCCTGTGTCTTGTATGGCCAATGTTGCTTGTGTCTCTGGATTGTCTTAGTCCTGTGTCTTGTATGGCCAATGTTGTCTGTGTCTCTGGATTGTCTTAGTCCTGTGTCTTGTATGGCCAATGTTGCTTTTGTCTCTGGATTGTCTTAGTCCTGTGTCTTGTATGGCCAATGTTGCTTGTGTCTCTGGATTGTCTTAGTCCTGTGTCTTGTATGGCCAATGTTGTCTGTGTCTCTGGATTGTCTTAGTCCTGTGTCTTGTATGGCCAATGTTGTCTGTGTCTCTGGATTGTCTTAGTCCTGTGTCTTGTATGGCCAATGTTGTCTGTGTCTCTGGATTGTCTTAGTCCTGTGTCTTGTATGGCCAATGTTGTCTGTCTCTGGATTGTCTTAGTCCTGTGTCTTGTATGGCCAATGTTGTCTGTGTCTCTGGATTGTCTTAGTCCTGTGTCTTGTATGGCCAATGTTGTCTGTGTCTCTGGATTGTCTTAGTCCTGTGTCTTGTATGGCCAATGTTGTCTGTGTCTCTGGATTGTCTTAGTCCTGTGTCTTGTATGGCCAATGTTGTCTGTGTCTCTGGATTGTCTTAGTCCTGTGTCTTGTATGGCCAATGTTGTCTGTGTCTCTGGATTGTCTTAGTCCTGTGTCTTGTATGGCCAATGTTGTCTGTGTCTCTGGATTGTCTTAGTACTGTGTCTTGTATGGCCAATGTTGTCTGTGTCTCTGGATTGTCTTAGTCCTGTGTCTTGTATGGCCAATGTTGTCTGTGTCTCTGGATTGTCTTAGTCCTGTGTCTTGTATGGCCAATGTTGTCTGTGTCTCTGGATTGTCTTAGTCCTGTGTCTTGTATGGTCAATGTTGTCTGTGTCTCTGGATTGTCTTAGTCCTGTGTCTTGTATGGCCAATGTTGCTTGTGTCTCTGGATTGTCTTAGTCCTGTGTCTTGTATGGCCCATGTTGTCTGTGTCTCTGGATTGTCTTAGTCCTGTGTCTTGTATGGCCAATGTTGTCTGTGTCTCTGGATTGTCTTAGTCATGTGTCTTGTATGGCCAATGTTGCTTGTGTCTCTGGATTGTCTTAGTCCTGTGTCTTGTATGGCCAATGTTGTATGTGTCTCTGGATTGTCTTAGTCCTGTGTCTTGTATGGGCAATGTTGTCTGTGTCTCTGGATTGTCTTAGTCCTGTGTCTTGTATGGACAATGTTGTCTGTGTCTCTGGATTGTATTAGTCCTGTGTCTTGTATGGCCAATGTTGCTTGTGTCTCTGGATTGTCTTAGTCCTGTGTCTTGTATGGCCAATGTTGTCTGTGTCTCTGGATTATCTTAGTCCTGTGTCTTGTATGGCCAATGTTGTCTGTGTCTCTGGATTGTCTTAGTCCTGTGTCTTGTATGGCCAATGTTGTCTGTGTCTCTGGATTGTCTTAGTCCTGTGTCTTGTATGACCAATGTTGTCTGTGTCTCTGGATTGTCTTAGTTCTGTGTCCTGTATGGCCAATGTTGTCTGTGTCTCTGGATTGTCTTAGTCCTGTGTCTTGTATGGCCAATGTTGCCTGTGTCTCTGGATTGTCTTAGTGCTGTGTCTTGTATGGCCAATGTTGTCTGTGTCTCTGGATTGTCTTAGTGCTGTGTCTTGTATGGCCAATGTTGTCTGTGTCTCTTGATTGTCTTAGTGCTGTGTCTTGTATGGCCAATGTTGCTTGTGTCTCTGGATTGTCTTAGTCCTGTGTCTTGCATGGCCAATGTTTTCTGTGTCTCTGGATTGTCTTAGTCCTGTGTCTTGTATGGCCAATGTTGTCTGTGTCTCTGGATTGTCTTAGTCCTGTGTCTTGTATGGCCAATGTTGTCTGTGTCTCTGGATTGTCTTAGTCCTGTGTCTTGTATGGCCAATGTTGTCTGTGTCTCTGGATTGTCTTAGTGCTGTGTCTTGTATGGCCAATGTTGCTTGTGTCTCTGGATTGTCTTAGTCCTGTGTCTTGTATGGCCAATGTTGTCTGTGTCTCTGGATTGTCTTAGTCCTGTGTCTTGTATGGCCAATGTTGTCTGTGTCTCTGGATTGTCTTAGTCCTGTGTCTTGTATGGCCAATGTTGCTTGTGTCTCTGGATTGTCTTAGTCCTGTGTCTTGTATGGCCAATGTTGCTTGTGTCTCTGGATTGTCTTAGTCCTGTGTCTTGTATGGCCAATGTTGTCTGTGTCTCTGGATTGTCTTAGTCCTGTGTCTTGTATGGCCAATGTTGCTTTTGTCTCTGGATTGTCTTAGTCCTGTGTCTTGTATGGCCAATGTTGCTTGTGTCTCTGGATTGTCTTAGTCCTGTGTCTTGTATGGCCAATGTTGTCTGTGTCTCTGGATTGTCTTAGTTCTCTGTCTTGTATGGCCAATGTTGCTTGTGTCTCTGGATTGTCTTAGTCCTGTGTCTTGTATGGCCAATGTTGTCTGTGTCTCTGGATTGTCTTAGTCCTGTGTCTTGTATGGCCAATGTTGCTTGTGTCTCTGGATTATCTTAGTCCTGTGTCTTGTATGGCCAATGTTGCTTGTGTTTCTGGATTGTCTTAGTCCTGTGTCTTGTATGGCCAATGTCGCTTGTGTCTCTGGATTGTCTTAGTCCTGTGTCTTGTATGGCTAATGTTGATTGTGTCTCTGGATTGTCTTAGTCCTGTGTCTTGTATGGCCAATGTTGCTTGTGTCTCTGGATTGTCTTAGTCCTGTGTCTTGTATGGCCAATGTTGCTTGTGTCTCTGAATTGTCTTAGTCCTGTGTCTTGTATGGCCAATGTTGTCTGTGTCTCAGGATTGTCTTAGTTCTGTGTCTTGTATGGCCAATGTTGCTTGTGTCTCTGGATTGTCTTAGTCCTGTGTCTTGTATGGCCAATGTTGTCTGTGTCTCTGGATTGTCTTAGTCCTGTGTCTTGTATGGCCAATGTTGCTTGTGTCTCTGGATTGTCTTAGTCCTGTGTCTTGTATGGCCAATGTTGCTTGTGTTTCTGGATTGTCTTAGTCCTGTGTCTTGTATGGCCAATGTCGCTTGTTTCTCTGGATTGTCTTAGTCCTGTGTCTTGTATGGCCAATGTTGCTTGTGTCTCTGGATTGTCTTAGTCCTGTGTCTTGTATGGCCAATGTTGCTTGTGTCTCTGGATTGTCTTAGTCCTGTGTCTTGTATGGCCAATGTTGTCTGTGTCTCTGGATTGTCTTAGTCCTGTGTCTTTTATGGCCAATGTTGCTTGTGTCTCTGGATTGTCTTAGTCCTGTGTCTTGTATGGCCAATGTTGTCTGTGTCTCTGGATTGTCTTAGTTCTGTGTCTTGTATGGCCAATGTTGCTTGTGTCTCTGGATTGTCTTAGTTCTGTGTCTTGTATGGCCAATGTTGTCTGTGTCTCTGGATTGTCTTAGTCCTGTGTCTTGTATGGCCAATGTTGCTTGTTTCTCTGGATTGTCTTAGTCCTGTGTCTTGTATGGCCAATGTTGTCTGTGTCTCTGGATTGTCTTAGTTCTGTGTCTTGTATGGCCAATGATGCTTGTGTCTCTGGATTGTCTTAGTCCTGTGTCTTGTATGGCCAATGTTGTCTGTGTCTCTGGATTGTCTTAGTCCTGTGTCTTGTATGGCCAATGTTGCTTGTGTCTCTGGATTGTCTTAGTCCTGTGTCTTGTATGGCCAATGCTGTCTGTGTCTCTGGATTGTCTTAGTTCTGTGTCTTGTATGGCCAATGTTGTCTGTGTCTCTGGATTGTCTTAGTTCTGTGTCTTGTATGGCCAATGTTGTCTGTGTCTCTGGATTGTCTTAGTTCTGTGTCTTGTATGGCCAATGTTGTCTGTATCTCTGGATTGTCTTAGTCCTGTGTCTTGTATGGCCAATGTTGTCTGTGTCTCTGGATTGTCTTAGTCCTGTGTCTTGTATGACCAATGTTGTCTGTGTCTCTGGATTTTCTTAGTCCTGTGTCTTGTATGGCCAATGTTGTCTGTGTCTCTGGATTTTCTTAGTCCTGTGTCTTGTATGGCCAATGTTGTCTGTGTCTCTGGATTGTCTTAGTCCTGTGTCTTGTATGGCCAATGTTGCTTGTGTCTCTGGATTGTCTTAGTCCTGTGTCTTGTATGGCCAATGTTGTCTGTGTCTCTGGATTGTCTTAGTTCTGTGTCTTGTATGGCCAATGTTGTCTGTGTCTCTGGATTGTCTTAGTTCTGTGTCTTGTATGGCCAATGTTGTCTGTGTCTCTGGATTGTCTTAGTCCTGTGTCTTGTATGGCCAATGTTGTCTGTGTCTCTGGATTGTCTTAGTCATGTGTCTTGTATGGCCAATGTTGTCTGTGTCTCTGGATTGTCTTAGTCCTGTGTCTTGTATGGCCAATGTTGTCTGTGTCTCTGGATTGTCTTAGTCCTGTGTCTTGTATGGCCAATGTTGTCTGTGTCTCTGGATTGTCTTAGTCCTGTGTCTTGTATGGCCAATGTTGTCTGTGTCTCTGGATTGTCTTAGTCCTATGTCTTGTATGACCAATGTTGTCTGTGTCTCTGGATTGTCTTAGTCCTGTGTCTTGTATGGCCAATGTTGTCTGTGTCTCTGGATTGTCTTAGTCCTGTGTCTTGTATGGCCAATGTTGTCTGTGTCTCTGGATTGTCTTAGTCCTGTGTCTTGTATGGCCATTGTTGTCTGTGTCTCTGGATTGTCTTAGTTCTGTGTCCTGTATGGCCAATGTTGTCTGTGTCTCTGGATTGTCTTAGGCCTTTGTCTTGTATGGCCAATGTTGCTTGTGTCTCTGGATTGTCTTAGTGATGTGTCTTGTATGGCCAATGTTGTCTGTGTCTCTGGATTGTCTTAGTGCTGTATCTTGTATGGCCAATGTTGTCTGTGTCTCTGGATTGTCTTAGTGCTGTGTCTTGTATGGCCAATGTTGTTTGTGTCTCTGGATTGTCTTAGTCCTGTGTCTTGTATGGCCAATGTTGTCTGTGTCTCTGGATTGTCTTAGTCCTGTGTCTTGTATGGCCAATGTTGTCTGTGTCTCTGGATTGTCTTAGTCCTGTGTCTTGTATGGTCAATGTTGTCTGTGTCTCTGGATTGTCTTAGTCCTGTGTCTTGTATGGCCAATGTTGTCTGTGTCTCTGGATTGTCTTAGTCCTGTGTCTTGTATGGCCAATGTTGCTTGTGTCTCTGGATTGTCTTAGTCCTGTTTCTTGTATGGCCAATGTTGTCTGTGTCTCTGGATTGTCTTAGTCCTGTGTCTTGTATGGCCAATGTTGTCTGTGTCTCTGGATTGTCTTAGTCCTGTGTCTTGTATGGCCAATGTTGTCTGTGTCTCTGGATTGTCTTAGTCCTGTGTCTTGTATGGCCAATGTTGTCTGTGTCTCTGGATTGTCTTAGTCATGTGTCTTGTATGGCCAATGTTGTCTGTGTCTCTGGATTGTCTTAGTCCTGTGTCTTGTATGGCCAATGTTGTCTGTGTCTCTGGATTGTCTTAGTCCTGTGTCTTGTATGGCCAATGTTGTCTGTGTCTCTGGATTGTCTTAGTCCTGTGTCTTGTATGGCCAATGTTGTCTGTGTCTCTGGATTGTCTTAGTCCTATGTCTTGTATGACCAATGTTGTCTGTGTCTCTGGATTGTCTTAGTCCTGTGTCTTGTATGGCCAATGTTGTCTGTGTCTCTGGATTGTCTTAGTCCTGTGTCTTGTATGGCCAATGTTGTCTGTGTCTCTGGATTGTCTTAGTCCTGTGTCTTGTATGGCCATTGTTGTCTGTGTCTCTGGATTGTCTTAGTTCTGTGTCCTGTATGGCCAATGTTGTCTGTGTCTCTGGATTGTCTTAGGCCTTTGTCTTGTATGGCCAATGTTGCTTGTGTCTCTGGATTGTCTTAGTGATGTGTCTTGTATGGCCAATGTTGTCTGTGTCTCTGGATTGTCTTAGTGCTGTATCTTGTATGGCCAATGTTGTCTGTGTCTCTGGATTGTCTTAGTGCTGTGTCTTGTATGGCCAATGTTGTTTGTGTCTCTGGATTGTCTTAGTCCTGTGTCTTGTATGGCCAATGTTGTCTGTGTCTCTGGATTGTCTTAGTCCTGTGTCTTGTATGGCCAATGTTGTCTGTGTCTCTGGATTGTCTTAGTCCTGTGTCTTGTATGGCTAATGTTGTCTGTGTCTCTGGATTGTCTTAGTCCTGTGTCTTGTATGGCCAATGTTGTCTGTGTCTCTGGATTGTCTTAGTCCTGTGTCTTGTATGGCCAATGTTGTCTGTGTCTCTGGATTGTCTTAGTCCTGTGTCTTGTATGGCCAATGTTGTCTGTGTCTCTGGATTGTCTTAGTCCTGTGTCTTGTATGGCCAATGTTGTATGTGTCTCTGGATTGTCTTAGTCCTGTGTCTTGTATGGCCAATGTTGTCTGTGTCTCTGGATTGTCTTAGTGCTGTGTCTTTTATGGCCAATGTTGTCTGTGTCTCTAGATTGTCTTAGTCCTGTGTCTTGTATGGCCAATGTTGTCTGTGTCTCTGGATTGTCTTAGTCCTGTGTCTTGTATGGCCAATGTTGTCTGTGTCTCTGGATTGTCTTAGTGCTGTGTCTTGTATGGCCAATGTTGTCTGTGTCTCTGGATTGTCTTAGTCCTGTGTCTTGTATGGCCAATGTTGTCTGTGTCTCTGGATTGTCTTAGTCCTGTGTCTTGTATGGCCAATGTTGTCTGTGTCTCTGGATTGTCTTAGTTCTGTGTCCTGTATGGGCAATGTTGTCTGTGTCTCTGGATTGTCTTAGTGCTGTGTCTTGTATGGCCAATGTTGTCTGTGTCTCTGGATTGTCTTAGTTCTGTGTCTTGTATGGCCAATGTTGTCTGTGTCTCTGGATTGTCTTAGTTCTGTGTCTTGTATGGCCAATGTTGTCTGTGTCTCTGGATTGTCTTAGTCCTGTGTCTTGTATGGCCAATGTTGTCTGTGTCTCTGGATTGTCTTAGTCATGTGTCTTGTATGGCCAATGTTGTCTGTGTCTCTGGATTGTCTTAGTCCTGTGTCTTGTATGGCCAATGTTGTCTGTGTCTCTGGATTGTCTTAGTCCTGTGTCTTGTATGGCCAATGTTGTCTGTGTCTCTGGATTGTCTTAGTCCTGTGTCTTGTATGGCCAATGTTGTCTGTGTCTCTGGATTGTCTTAGTCCTATGTCTTGTATGACCAATGTTGTCTGTGTCTCTGGATTGTCTTAGTCCTGTGTCTTGTATGGCCAATGTTGTCTGTGTCTCTGGATTGTCTTAGTCCTGTGTCTTGTATGGCCAATGTTGTCTGTGTCTCTGGATTGTCTTAGTTCTGTGTCCTGTATGGCCAATGTTGTCTGTGTCTCTGGATTGTCTTAGGCCTTTGTCTTGTATGGCCAATGTTGCTTGTGTCTCTGGATTGTCTTAGTGATGTGTCTTGTATGGCCAATGTTGTCTGTGTCTCTGGATTGTCTTAGTGCTGTATCTTGTATGGCCAATGTTGTCTGTGTCTCTGGATTGTCTTAGTGCTGTGTCTTGTATGGCCAATGTTGTTTGTGTCTCTGGATTGTCTTAGTCCTGTGTCTTGTATGGCCAATGTTGTCTGTGTCTCTGGATTGTCTTAGTCCTGTGTCTTGTATGGCCAATGTTGTCTGTGTCTCTGGATTGTCTTAGTCCTGTGTCTTGTATGGTCAATGTTGTCTGTGTCTCTGGATTGTCTTAGTCCTGTGTCTTGTATGGCCAATGTTGTCTGTGTCTCTGGATTGTCTTAGTCCTGTGTCTTGTATGGCCAATGTTGCTTGTGTCTCTGGATTGTCTTAGTCCTGTTTCTTGTATGGCCAATGTTGTCTGTGTCTCTGGATTGTCTTAGTCCTGTGTCTTGTATGGCCAATGTTGTCTGTGTCTCTGGATTGTCTTAGTCCTGTGTCTTGTATGGCCAATGTTGTCTGTGTCTCTGGATTGTCTTAGTCCTGTGTCTTGTATGGCCAATGTTGTCTGTGTCTCTGGATTGTCTTAGTCATGTGTCTTGTATGGCCAATGTTGTCTGTGTCTCTGGATTGTCTTAGTCCTGTGTCTTGTATGGCCAATGTTGTCTGTGTCTCTGGATTGTCTTAGTCCTGTGTCTTGTATGGCCAATGTTGTCTGTGTCTCTGGATTGTCTTAGTCCTGTGTCTTGTATGGCCAATGTTGTCTGTGTCTCTGGATTGTCTTAGTCCTATGTCTTGTATGACCAATGTTGTCTGTGTCTCTGGATTGTCTTAGTCCTGTGTCTTGTATGGCCAATGTTGTCTGTGTCTCTGGATTGTCTTAGTCCTGTGTCTTGTATGGCCAATGTTGTCTGTGTCTCTGGATTGTCTTAGTCCTGTGTCTTGTATGGCCATTGTTGTCTGTGTCTCTGGATTGTCTTAGTTCTGTGTCCTGTATGGCCAATGTTGTCTGTGTCTCTGGATTGTCTTAGGCCTTTGTCTTGTATGGCCAATGTTGCTTGTGTCTCTGGATTGTCTTAGTGATGTGTCTTGTATGGCCAATGTTGTCTGTGTCTCTGGATTGTCTTAGTGCTGTATCTTGTATGGCCAATGTTGTCTGTGTCTCTGGATTGTCTTAGTGCTGTGTCTTGTATGGCCAATGTTGTTTGTGTCTCTGGATTGTCTTAGTCCTGTGTCTTGTATGGCCAATGTTGTCTGTGTCTCTGGATTGTCTTAGTCCTGTGTCTTGTATGGCCAATGTTGTCTGTGTCTCTGGATTGTCTTAGTCCTGTGTCTTGTATGGCCAATGTTGTCTGTGTCTCTGGATTGTCTTAGTCCTGTGTCTTGTATGGCCAATGTTGTCTGTGTCTCTGGATTGTCTTAGTCCTGTGTCTTGTATGGCCAATGTTGTCTGTGTCTCTGGATTGTCTTAGTCCTGTGTCTTGTATGGCCAATGTTGTCTGTGTCTCTGGATTGTCTTAGTCCTGTGTCTTGTATGGCCAATGTTGTATGTGTCTCTGGATTGTCTTAGTCCTGTGTCTTGTATGGCCAATGTTGTCTGTGTCTCTGGATTGTCTTAGTGCTGTGTCTTTTATGGCCAATGTTGTCTGTGTCTCTAGATTGTCTTAGTCCTGTGTCTTGTATGGCCAATGTTGTCTGTGTCTCTGGATTGTCTTAGTCCTGTGTCTTGTATGGCCAATGTTGTCTGTGTCTCTGGATTGTCTTAGTGCTGTGTCTTGTATGGCCAATGTTGTCTGTGTCTCTGGATTGTCTTAGTCCTGTGTCTTGTATGGCCAATGTTGCTTGTGTCTCTGGATTGTCTTAGTCCTGTGTCTTGCATGGCCAATGTTGTCTGTGTCTCTGGATTGTCTTAGTCCTGTGTCTTGTATGGCCAATGTTGTCTGTGTCTCTGGATTGTCTTAGTCCTGTGTCTTGTATGGCCAATGTTGTCTGTGTCTCTGGATTGTCTTAGTTCTGTGTCCTGTATGGGCAATGTTGTCTGTGTCTCTGGATTGTCTTAGTGCTGTGTCTTGTATGGCCAATGTTGTCTGTGTCTCTGGATTGTCTTAGTGCTGTGTTTTGTATGGCCAATGTTGCCTGTGTCTCTGGATTGTCTTAGTCCTGTGTCTTGTATGGCCAATGTTGTCTGTGTCTCTGGATTGTCTTAGTCCTGTGTCTTGTATGGCCAATGTTGTCTGTGTCTCTGGATTGTCTTAGTCCTGTGTCTTGTATGGCCAATGTTGTCTGTCTCTCTGGATTGTCTTAGTCCTGTGTCTTATATGGCCAATGTTGTCTGTGTCTCTGGATTGTCTTAGTCCTGTTTCTTGTATGGCCAATGTTGTCTCTGTCTCTGGATTGTCTTAGTCCTGTGTCTTGTATGGCCAATGTTGCTTGTGTCTCTGGATTGTCTTAGTCCTGTGTCTTGTATGGCCAATGTTGTCTGTGTCTCTGGATTGTCTTAGTCCTGTGTCTTGTATGGCCAATGTTGTCTGTGTCTCTGGATTGTCTTAGTCCTGTGTCTTGTATGGCCAATGTAGTCTGTGTCTCTGGATTGTCTTAGTCCTGTGTCTTGTATGGCCAATGTTGTCTGTGTCTCTGGATTGTCTTAGTCCTGTGTCTTGTATGGTCAATGTTGTCTGTGTCTCTGGATTGTCTTAGTCCTGTGTCTTGTATGGCCAATGTTGTCTGTGTCTCTGGATTGTCTTAGTCCTGTGTCTTGTATGGCCAATGTTGTCTGTGTCTCTGGATTGTCTTAGTTCTGTGTCCTGTATGGCCAATGTTGTCTGTGTCTCTGGATTGTCTTAGTCCTGTGTCTTGTATGGCCAATGTTGTCTGTGTCTCTGGATTGTCGTAGTCCTGTGTCTTGTATGGCCAATGTTGTCTGTGTCTCTGGATTGTCTTAGTCCTGTGTCTTGTATGGCCAATGTTGCTTGTGTCTCTGGATTGTCTTAGTCCTGTGTCTTGTATGGCCAATGTTGTCTGTGTCTCTGGATTGTCTTAGTCCTGTGTCTTGTATGGGCAATGTTGTCTGTGTCTCTGGATTGTTTTAGTCCTGTGTCTTGTATGGCCAATGTTGTCTGTTTCTCTGGATTGTATTAGTCCTGTGTCTTGTATGGCCAATGTTGCTTGTGTCATTGGATTGTCTTAGTCCTGTGTCTTGTATGGCCAATGTTGTCTGTGTCTCTGGATTGTCTTAGTCCTGTGTCTTGTATGGCCAATGTTGTCTGTGTCTCTGGATTGTCTTAGTCCTGTGTCTTGTATGGCCAATGTTGTCTGTGTCTCTGGATTGTCTTAGTCCTGTGTCTTGTATGGCCAATGTTGTCTGTGTCTCTGGATTGTCTTAGTTCTGTGTCCTGTATGGCCAATGTTGTCTGTGTCTCTGGATTGTCTTAGTCCTGTGTCTTGTATGGCCAATGTTGCTTGTGTCTCTGGATTGTCTTAGTCCTGTGTCTTGTATGGCCAATGTTGTCTGTGTCTCTGGATTGTCTTAGTCCTGTGTCCTGTATGGCCAATGTTGTCTGTGTCTCCGGATTGTCTTAGTGCTGTGTCTTGTATGGCCAATGTTGCTTGTGTCTCTGGATTGTCTTAGTCCTGTGTCTTGTATGGCCAATGTTGTCTGTGTCTCTGGATTGTCTTAGTCCTGTGTCTTGTATGGCCAATGTTGTATGTGTCTCTGGATTGTCTTAGTCCTGTGTCTTGTATGGCCAATGTTGTCTGTGTCTCTGGATTGTCTCAGTCCTGTGTCTTGTATGGCCAATGTTGTCTGTGTCTCTGGATTGTCTTAGTCCTGTGTCTTGTATGACCAATGTTGTCTGTGTCTCTGGATTGTCTTAGTCCTGTGTCTTGTATGGCCAATGTTGTCTGTGTCTCTGGATTGACTTAGTCCTGTGTCTTGTATGGCCAATGTTGTCTGTGTCTCTGGATTGTCTTAGTCCTGTGTCTTGTATGGCCAATGTTGTCTGTGTCTCTGGATTGTCTTAGTCCTGTGTCTTGTATGGCCAATGTTGTCTGTGTCTCTGGATTGTCTTAGTCCTGTGTCTTGTATGGCCAATGTTGTCTGTGTCTCTGGATTGTCTTAGTCCTGTGTCTTGTATGGCCAATGTTGTCTGTGTCTCTGGATTGTCTTAGTCCTGTGTCTTGTATGGCCAATGTTGCTTGTGTCTCTGGATTGTCTTAGTCCTGTGTCTTGTATGGCCAATGTTGTCTGTGTCTCTGGATTGTCTTAGTCCTGTGTCTTGTATGGCCAATGTTGTCTGTGTCTCTGGATTGTCTTAGTCCTGTGTCTTGTATGGCCAATGTTGTCTGTGTCTCTAGATTGTCTTAGTCCTGTGTCTTGTATGGCCAATGTTGTCTGTGTCTCTGGATTGTCTTAGTCCTGTGTCTTGTATGGCCAATGTTGTCTGTGTCTCTGGATTGTCTTAGTCCTGTGTCTTGTATGGTCAATGTTGTCTGTGTCTCTGGATTGTCTTAGTCCTGTGTCTTGTATGGCCAATGTTGTCTGTGTCTCTGGATTGTCTTAGTCCTGTGTCTTGTATGGCCAATGTTGTCTGTGTCTCTGGATTGTCTTAGTCCTGTGTCTTGTATGGCCAATGTTGTCTGTGTCTCTGGATTGTCTTAGTTCTGTGTCCTGTATGGCCAATGTTGTCTGTGTCTCTGGATTGTCTTAGTGCTGTGTCTTGTATGGCCAATGTTGTCTGTGTCTCTGGATTGTCTTAGTCCTGTGTCTTGTATGGCCAATGTTGTATGTGTCTCTGGATTGTCTTAGTCCTGTGTCTTGTATGGCCAATGTTGTCTGTGTCTCTGGATTGTCTTAGTCCTGTGTCTTGTATGGCCAATGCTGTCTGTGTCTCTGGATTGTCTTAGTTCTGTGTCCTGTATGGCCAATGTTGTCTGTGTCTCTGGATTGTCTTAGTGCTGTGTCTTGTATGGCCAATGTTGTCTGTGTTTCTGGATTGTCTTAGTGCTGTGTCTTGTATGGCCAATGTTGCTTGTGTCTCTGGATTGTCTTAGTGCTGTGTCTTGTATGGCCAAAGTTGTCTGTGTCTCTGGATTGTCTTAGTCCTGTGTCTTGTATGGCCAATGTTGTCTGTGTCTCTGGATTGTCTTAGTCCTGTGTCTTGTATGGCCAATGTTGTCTGTGTCTCTGGATTGTCTTAGTCCTGTGTCTTGTATGGCCAATGTTGTCTGTGTCTCTGGATTGTCTTAGTCCTGTGTCTTGTATGGCCAATGTTGTCTGTGTCTCTGGATTGTCTTAGTCCTGTGTCTTGTATGGCCAATGTTGCTTGTGTCTCTGGATTGTCTTAGTCCTGTGTCTTGTATGGCCAATGTTGTCTGTGTCTCTGGATTGTCTTAGTCCTGTGTCTTGTATGGCCAATGTTGTCTGTGTCTCTGGATTGTCTTAGTCCTGTGTCTTGTATGGCCAATGTTGTCTGTGTCTCTGGATTGTCTTAGTCCTGTGTCTTGTATGGCCAATGTTGTCTGTGTCTCTGGATTGTCTTAGTCCTGTGTCTTGTATGGCCAATGTTGTCTGTGTCTCTGGATTGTCTTAGTCCTGTGTCTTGTATGGTCAATGTTGTCTGTGTCTCTGGATTGTCTTAGTCCTGTGTCTTGTATGGCCAATGTTGTCTGTGTCTCTGGATTGTCTTAGTCCTGTGTCTTGTATGGCCAATGTTGTCTGTGTCTCTGGATTGTCTTAGTCCTGTGTCTTGTATGGCCAATGTTGTCTGTGTCTCTGGATTGTCTTAGTTCTGTGTCCTGTATGGCCAATGTTGTCTGTGTCTCTGGATTGTCTTAGTGCTGTGTCTTGTATGGCCAATGTTGTCTGTGTCTCTGGATTGTCTTAGTCCTGTGTCTTGTATGGCCAATGTTGTCTGTGTCTCTGGATTGTCTTAGTCCTGTGTCTTGTATGGCCAATGTTGTCTGTGTCTCTGGATTGTCTTAGTCCTGTGTCTTGTATGGCCAATGTTGTCTGTGTCTCTGGATTGTCTTAGTCCTGTGTCTTGTATGGCCAATGTTGTCTGTGTCTCTGGATTGTCTTAGTCCTGTGTCTTGTATGGCCAATGTTGTCTGTGTCTCTGGATTGTCTTAGTCCTGTGTCTTGTATGGCCAATGTTGTCTGTGTCTCTGGATTGTCTTAGTCCTGTGTCTTGTATGGCCAATGTTGTCTGTGTCTCTGGATTGTCTTAGTCCTGTGTCTTGTATGGCCAATGTTGTCTGTGTCTCTGGATTGTCTTAGTTCTGTGTCCTGTATGGCCAATGTTGTCTGTGTCTCTGGATTGTCTTAGTGCTGTGTCTTGTATGGCCAATGTTGTCTGTGTCTCTGGATTGTCTTAGTCCTGTGTCTTGTATGGCCAATGTTGTATGTGTCTCTGGATTGTCTTAGTCCTGTGTCTTGTATGGCCAATGTTGTCTGTGTCTCTGGATTGTCTTAGTCCTGTGTCTTGTATGGCCAATGTTGTCTGTGTCTCTGGATTGTCTTAGTTCTGTGTCCTGTATGGCCAATGTTGTATGTGTCTCTGGATTGTCTTAGTGCTGTGTCTTGTATGGCCAATGTTGTCTGTGTTTCTGGATTGTCTTAGTGCTGTGTCTTGTATGGCCAATGTTGCTTGTGTCTCTGGATTGTCTTAGTGCTGTGTCTTGTATGGCCAAAGTTGTCTGTGTCTCTGAATTGTCTTAGTCCTGTGTCTTGTATGGCCAATGTTGTCTGTGTCTCTGGATTGTCTTAGTCCTGTGTCTTGTATGGCCAATGTTGTCTGTGTCTCTGGATTGTCTTAGTCCTGTGTCTTGTATGGCCAATGTTGTCTGTGTCTCTGGATTGTCTTAGTCCTGTGTCTTGTATGGCCAATGTTGTCTGTGTCTCTGGATTGTCTTAGTCCTGTGTCTTGTATGGCCAATGTTGCTTGTGTCTCTGGATTGTCTTAGTCCTGTGTCTTGTATGGCCAATGTTGTCTGTGTCTCTGGATTGTCTTAGTCCTGTGTCTTGTATGGCCAATGTTGTATGTGTCTCTGGATTGTCTTAGTCATGTGTCTTGTATGGCCAATGTTGTCTGTGTCTCTGGATTGTCTTAGTCCTGTGTCTTGTATGGCCAATGTTGTCTGTGTCTCTGGATTGTCTTAGTCCTGTGTCTTGTATGGCCAATGTTGTCTGTGTCTCTGGATTGTCTTAGTCCTGTGTCTTGTATGGCCAATGTTGTATGTGTCTCTGGATTGTCTTAGTCCTGTGTCTTGTATGGCCATTGTTGTCTGTGTCTATGGATTGTCTTAGTTCTGTGTCCTGTATGGCCAATGTTGTCTGTGTCTCTGGATTGTCTTAGTCCTGTGTCTTGTATGGCCAATGTTGCTTGTGTCTCTGGATTGTCTTAGTGATGTGTCTTGTATGGCCAATGTTGTCTGTGTCTCTGGATTGTCTTAGTGCTGTATCTTGTATGGCCAATGTTGTCTGTGTCTCTGGATTGTCTTAGTGCTGTGTCTTGTATGGCCAATGTTGCTTGTGTCTCTGGATTGTCTTAGTCCTGTGTCTTGTATGGCCAATGTTGTCTGTGTCTCTGGATTGTCTTAGTGCTGTGTCTTGTATGGCCAATGTTGTCTGTGTTTCTGGATTGTCTTAGTGCTGTGTCTTGTATGGCCAATGTTGCTTGTGTCTCTGGATTGTCTTAGTGCTGTGTCTTGTATGGCCAAAGTTGTCTGTGTCTCTGAATTGTCTTAGTCCTGTGTCTTGTATGGCCAATGTTGTCTGTGTCTCTGGATTGTCTTAGTCCTGTGTCTTGTATGGCCAATGTTGTCTGTGTCTCTGGATTGTCTTAGTCCTGTGTCTTGTATGGCCAATGTTGTCTGTGTCTCTGGATTGTCTTAGTCCTGTGTCTTGTATGGCCAATGTTGTCTGTGTCTCTGGATTGTCTTAGTCCTGTGTCTTGTATGGCCAATGTTGCTTGTGTCTCTGGATTGTCTTAGTCCTGTGTCTTGTATGGCCAATGTTGTCTGTGTCTCTGGATTGTCTTAGTCCTGTGTCTTGTATGGCCAATGTTGTATGTGTCTCTGGATTGTCTTAGTCATGTGTCTTGTATGGCCAATGTTGTCTGTGTCTCTGGATTGTCTTAGTCCTGTGTCTTGTATGGCCAATGTTGTCTGTGTCTCTGGATTGTCTTAGTCCTGTGTCTTGTATGGCCAATGTTGTCTGTGTCTCTGGATTGTCTTAGTCCTGTGTCTTGTATGGCCAATGTTGTATGTGTCTCTGGATTGTCTTAGTCCTGTGTCTTGTATGGCCATTGTTGTCTGTGTCTATGGATTGTCTTAGTTCTGTGTCCTGTATGGCCAATGTTGTCTGTGTCTCTGGATTGTCTTAGTCCTGTGTCTTGTATGGCCAATGTTGCTTGTGTCTCTGGATTGTCTTAGTGATGTGTCTTGTATGGCCAATGTTGTCTGTGTCTCTGGATTGTCTTAGTGCTGTATCTTGTATGGCCAATGTTGTCTGTGTCTCTGGATTGTCTTAGTGCTGTGTCTTGTATGGCCAATGTTGCTTGTGTCTCTGGATTGTCTTAGTCCTGTGTCTTGTATGGCCAATGTTGTCTGTGTCTCTGGATTGTCTTAGTCCTGTGTCTTGTATGGCCAATGTTGTCTGTGTCTCTGGATTGTCTTAGTCCTGTGTCTTGTATGGCCAATGTTGTCTGTGTCTCTGGATTGTCTTAGTCCTGTGTCTTGTATGGCCAATGTTGTCTGTGTCTCTGGATTGTTTTAGTCCTGTGTCTTGTATGGCCAATGTTGTCTGTGTCTCTGGATTGTCTTAGTCCTGTGTCTTGTATGGCCAATGTTGTCTGTGTCTCTGGATTGTCTTAGTCCTGTGTCTTGTATGGCCAATGTTGTCTGTGTCTCTGGATTGTCTTAGTCCTGTGTCTTGTATGGCCAATGTTGTCTGTGTCTCTGGATTGTCTTAGTGCTGTGTCTTTTATGGCCAATGTTGTCTGTGTCTCTAGATTGTCTTAGTCCTGTGTCTTGTATGGCCAATGTTGTCTGTGTCTCTGGATTGTCTTAGTCCTGTGTCTTGTATGGCCAATGTTGTCTGTGTCTCTGGATTGTCTTAGTGCTGTGTCTTGTATGGCCAATGTTGTCTGTGTCTCTGGATTGTCTTAGTGCTGCGTCTTGTATGGCCATTGTTGCTCGTGTCTCTGGATTGTCTTAGTCCTGTGTCTTGTATGGCCAATGTTGCTTGTGTCTCTGGATTGTCTTAGTCCTGTGTCTTGTATGGCCAATGTTGTCTGTGTCTCTGTATTGTCTTAGTCCTGTGTCTTGTATGGCCAATGTTGTCTGTTTCTCTGGATTGTCTTAGTCCTGTGTCTTGTATGGCCAATGTTGTCTGTGTCTCTAGATTGTCTTAGTCCTGTGTCTTGTATGGCCAATGTTGTCTGTGTCTCTGGATTGTCTTAGTCCTGTGTCTTGTATGGCCAATGTTGTCTGTGTCTCTGGATTGTCTTAGTCCTGTGTCTTGTATGGTCAATGTTGTCTGTGTCTCTGGATTGTCTTAGTCCTGTGTCTTGTATGGCCAATGTTGTCTGTGTCTCTGGATTGTCTTAGTCCTGTGTCTTGTATGGCCAATGTTGTCTGTGTCTCTGGATTGTCTTAGTCCTGTGTCTTGTATGGCCAATGTTGTCTGTGTCTCTGGATTGTCTTAGTTCTGTGTCCTGTATGGCCAATGTTGTCTGTGTCTCTGGATTGTCTTAGTGCTGTGTCTTGTATGGCCAATGTTGTCTGTGTCTCTGGATTGTCTTAGTCCTGTGTCTTGTATGGCCAATGTTGTCTGTGTCTCTGGATTGTCTTAGTCCTGTGTCTTGTATGGCCAATGTTGTCTGTGTCTCTGGATTGTCTTAGTCCTGTGTCTTGTATGGCCAATGTTGTCTGTGTCTCTGGATTGTCTTAGTTCTGTGTCCTGTATGGCCAATGTTGTCTGTGTCTCTGGATTGTCTTAGTGCTGTGTCTTGTATGGCCAATGTTGTCTGTGTTTCTGGATTGTCTTAGTGCTGTGTCTTGTATGGCCAATGTTGCTTGTGTCTCTGGATTGTCTTAGTGCTGTGTCTTGTATGGCCAAAGTTGTCTGTGTCTCTGGATTGTCTTAGTCCTGTGTCTTGTATGGCCAATGTTGTCTGTGTCTCTGGATTGTCTTAGTCCTGTGTCTTGTATGGCCAATGTTGTCTGTGTCTCTGGATTGTCTTAGTCCTGTGTCTTGTATGGCCAATGTTGTCTGTGTCTCTGGATTGTCTTAGTCCTGTGTCTTGTATGGCCAATGTTGTCTGTGTCTCTGGATTGTCTTAGTCCTGTGTCTTGTATGGCCAATGTTGCTTGTGTCTCTGGATTGTCTTAGTCCTGTGTCTTGTATGGCCAATGTTGTCTGTGTCTCTGGATTGTCTTAGTCCTGTGTCTTGTATGGCCAATGTTGTCTGTGTCTCTGGATTGTCTTAGTCCTGTGTCTTGTATGGCCAATGTTGTCTGTGTCTCTGGATTGTCTTAGTCCTGTGTCTTGTATGGCCAATGTTGTCTGTGTCTCTGGATTGTCTTAGTCCTGTGTCTTGTATGGCCAATGTTGTCTGTGTCTCTGGATTGTCTTAGTCCTGTGTCTTGTATGGTCAATGTTGTCTGTGTCTCTGGATTGTCTTAGTCCTGTGTCTTGTATGGCCAATGTTGTCTGTGTCTCTGGATTGTCTTAGTCCTGTGTCTTGTATGGCCAATGTTGTCTGTGTCTCTGGATTGTCTTAGTCCTGTGTCTTGTATGGCCAATGTTGTCTGTGTCTCTGGATTGTCTTAGTTCTGTGTCCTGTATGGCCAATGTTGTCTGTGTCTCTGGATTGTCTTAGTGCTGTGTCTTGAATGGCCAATGTTGTCTGTGTCTCTGGATTGTCTTAGTCCTGTGTCTTGTATGGCCAATGTTGTCTGTGTCTCTGGATTGTCTTAGTCCTGTGTCTTGTATGGCCAATGTTGTCTGTGTCTCTGGATTGTCTTAGTCCTGTGTCTTGTATGGCCAATGTTGTCTGTGTCTCTGGATTGTCTTAGTCCTGTGTCTTGTATGGCCAATGTTGTCTGTGTCTCTGGATTGTCTTAGTCCTGTGTCTTGTATGGCCAATGTTGTCTGTGTCTCTGGATTGTCTTAGTCCTGTGTCTTGTATGGCCAATGTTGTCTGTGTCTCTGGATTGTCTTAGTCCTGTGTCTTGTATGGCCAATGTTGCTTGTGTCTCTGGATTGTCTTAGTCCTGTGTCTTGTATGGCCAATGTTGTCTGTGTCTCTGGATTGTCTTAGTCCTGTGTCTTGTATGGCCAATGTTGTCTGTTTCTCTGGATTGTCTTAGTCCTGTGTCTTGTATGGCCAATGTTGTCTGTGTCTCTGGATTGTCTTAGTCATGTGTCTTGTATGGCGAATGTTGTCTGTGTCTCTGGATTGTCTTAGTCCTGTGTCTTGTATGGCCAATGTTGTCTGTGTCTCTGGATTGTCTTAGTCCTGTGTCTTGTATGGCCAATGTTGTCTGTGTCTCTGGATTGTCTTAGTCCTGTGTCTTGTATGGTCAATGTTGTCTGTGTCTCTGGATTGTCTTAGTCCTGTGTCTTGTATGGCCAATGTTGTCTGTGTCTCTGGATTGTCTTAGTCCTGTGTCTTGTATGGCCAATGTTGCTTGTGTCTCTGGATTGTCTTAGTCCTGTTTCTTGTATGGCCAATGTTGTCTGTGTCTCTGGATTGTCTTAGTCCTGTGTCTTGTATGGCCAATGTTGTCTGTGTCTCTGGATTGTCTTAGTCCTGTGTCTTGTATGGCCAATGTTGTCTGTGTCTCTGGATTGTCTTAGTCCTGTGTCTTGTATGGCCAATGTTGTCTGTGTCTCTGGATTGTCTTAGTCATGTGTCTTGTATGGCCAATGTTGTCTGTGTCTCTGGATTGTCTTAGTCCTGTGTCTTGTATGGCCAATGTTGTCTGTGTCTCTGGATTGTCTTAGTCCTGTGTCTTGTATGGCCAATGTTGTCTGTGTCTCTGGATTGTCTTAGTCCTGTGTCTTGTATGGCCAATGTTGTCTGTGTCTCTGGATTGTCTTAGTCCTATGTCTTTTATGACCAATGTTGTCTGTGTCTCTGGATTGTCTTAGTCCTGTGTCTTGTATGGCCAATGTTGTCTGTGTCTCTGGATTGTCTTAGTCCTGTGTCTTGTATGGCCAATGTTGTCTGTGTCTCTGGATTGTCTTAGTCCTGTGTCTTGTATGGCCATTGTTGTCTGTGTCTCTGGATTGTCTTAGTTCTGTGTCCTGTATGGCCAATGTTGTCTGTGTCTCTGGATTGTCTTAGGCCTTTGTCTTGTATGGCCAATGTTGCTTGTGTCTCTGGATTGTCTTAGTGATGTGTCTTGTATGGCCAATGTTGTCTGTGTCTCTGGATTGTCTTAGTGCTGTATCTTGTATGGCCAATGTTGTCTGTGTCTCTGGATTGTCTTAGTGCTGTGTCTTGTATGGCCAATGTTGTTTGTGTCTCTGGATTGTCTTAGTCCTGTGTCTTGTATGGCCAATGTTGTCTGTGTCTCTGGATTGTCTTAGTCCTGTGTCTTGTATGGCCAATGTTGTCTGTGTCTCTGGATTGTCTTAGTCCTGTGTCTTGTATGGCTAATGTTGTCTGTGTCTCTGGATTGTCTTAGTCCTGTGTCTTGTATGGCCAATGTTGTCTGTGTCTCTGGATTGTCTTTGTCCTGTGTCTTGTATGGCCAATGTTGTCTGTGTCTCTGGATTGTCTTAGTCCTGTGTCTTGTATGGCCAATGTTGTCTGTGTCTCTGGATTGTCTTAGTCCTGTGTCTTGTATGGCCAATGTTGTATGTGTCTCTGGATTGTCTTAGTCCTGTGTCTTGTATGGCCAATGTTGTCTGTGTCTCTGGATTGTCTTAGTGCTGTGTCTTTTATGGCCAATGTTGTCTGTGTCTCTAGATTGTCTTAGTCCTGTGTCTTGTATGGCCAATGTTGTCTGTGTCTCTGGATTGTCTTAGTCCTGTGTCTTGTATGGCCAATGTTGTCTGTGTCTCTGGATTGTCTTAGTGCTGTGTCTTGTATGGCCAATGTTGTCTGTGTCTCTGGATTGTCTTAGTCCTGTGTCTTGTATGGCCAATGTTGCTTGTGTCTCTGGATTGTCTTAGTCCTGTGTCTTGCATGGCCAATGTTGTCTGTGTCTCTGGATTGTCTTAGTCCTGTGTCTTGTATGGCCAATGTTGTCTGTGTCTCTGGATTGTCTTAGTCCTGTGTCTTGTATGGCCAATGTTGTCTGTGTCTCTGGATTGTCTTAGTTCTGTGTCCTGTATGGGCAATGTTGTCTGTGTCTCTGGATTGTCTTAGTGCTGTGTCTTGTATGGCCAATGTTGTCTGTGTCTCTGGATTGTCTTAGTGCTGTGTTTTGTATGGCCAATGTTGCCTGTGTCTCTGGATTGTCTTAGTCCTGTGTCTTGTATGGCCAATGTTGTCTGTGTCTCTGGATTGTCTTAGTCCTGTGTCTTGTATGGCCAATGTTGTCTGTGTCTCTGGATTGTCTTAGTCCTGTGTCTTGTATGGCCAATGTTGTCTGTGTCTCTGGATTGTCTTAGTCCTGTGTCTTATATGGCCAATGTTGTCTGTGTCTCTGGATTGTCTTAGTCCTGTTTCTTGTATGGCCAATGTTGTCTGTGTCTCTGGATTGTCTTAGTCCTGTGTCTTGTATGGCCAATGTTGCTTGTGTCTCTGGATTGTCTTAGTCCTGTGTCTTGTATGGCCAATGTTGTCTGTGTCTCTGGATTGTCTTAGTCCTGTGTCTTGTATGGCCAATGTTGTCTGTGTCTCTGGATTGTCTTAGTCCTGTGTCTTGTATGGCCAATGTAGTCTGTGTCTCTGGATTGTCTTAGTCCTGTGTCTTGTATGGCCAATGTTGTCTGTGTCTCTGGATTGTCTTAGTCCTGTGTCTTGTATGGTCAATGTTGTCTGTGTCTCTGGATTGTCTTAGTCCTGTGTCTTGTATGGCCAATGTTGTCTGTGTCTCTGGATTGTCTTAGTCCTGTGTCTTGTATGGCCAATGTTGTCTGTGTCTCTGGATTGTCTTAGTTCTGTGTCCTGTATGGCCAATGTTGTCTGTGTCTCTGGATTGTCTTAGTCCTGTGTCTTGTATGGCCAATGTTGTCTGTGTCTCTGGATTGTCGTAGTCCTGTGTCTTGTATGGCCAATGTTGTCTGTGTCTCTGGATTGTCTTAGTCCTGTGTCTTGTATGGCCAATGTTGCTTGTGTCTCTGGATTGTCTTAGTCCTGTGTCTTGTATGGCCAATGTTGTCTGTGTCTCTGGATTGTCTTAGTCCTGTGTCTTGTATGGGCAATGTTGTCTGTGTCTCTGGATTGTCTTAGTCCTGTGTCTTGTATGGCCAATGTTGTCTGTTTCTCTGGATTGTATTAGTCCTGTGTCTTGTATGGCCAATGTTGCTTGTGTCATTGGATTGTCTTAGTCCTGTGTCTTGTATGGCCAATGTTGTCTGTGTCTCTGGATTGTCTTAGTCCTGTGTCTTGTATGGCCAATGTTGTCTGTGTCTCTGGATTGTCTTAGTCCTGTGTCTTGTATGGCCAATGTTGTCTGTGTCTCTGGATTGTCTTAGTCCTGTGTCTTGTATGGCCAATGTTGTCTGTGTCTCTGGATTGTCTTAGTTCTGTGTCCTGTATGGCCAATGTTGTCTGTGTCTCTGGATTGTCTTAGTCCTGTGTCTTGTATGGCCAATGTTACTTGTGTCTCTGGATTGTCTTAGTCCTGTGTCTTGTATGGCCAATGTTGTCTGTGTCTCTGGATTGTCTTAGTCCTGTGTCCTGTATGGCCAATGTTGTCTGTGTCTCCGGATTGTCTTAGTGCTGTGTCTTGTATGGCCAATGTTGCTTGTGTCTCTGGATTGTCTTAGTCCTGTGTCTTGTATGGCCAATGTTGTCTGTGTCTCTGGATTGTCTTAGTCCTGTGTCTTGTATGGCCAATGTTGTCTGTGTCTCTGGATTGTCTTAGTCCTGTGTCTTGTATGGCCAATGTTGTCTGTGTCTCTGGATTGTCTCAGTCCTGTGTCTTGTATGGCCAATGTTGTCTGTGTCTCTGGATTGTCTTAGTCCTGTGTCTTGTATGACCAATGTTGTCTGTGTCTCTGGATTGTCTTAGTCCTGTGTCTTGTATGGCCAATGTTGTCTGTGTCTCTGGATTGACTTAGTCCTGTGTCTTGTATGGCCAATGTTGTCTGTGTCTCTGGATTGTCTTAGTCCTGTGTCTTGTATGGCCAATGTTGTCTGTGTCTCTGGATTGTCTTAGTCCTGTGTCTTGTATGGCCAATGTTGTCTGTGTCTCTGGATTGTCTTAGTCCTGTGTCTTGTATGGCCAATGTTGTCTGTGTCTCTGGATTGTCTTAGTCCTGTGTCTTGTATGGCCAATGTTGTCTGTGTCTCTGGATTGTCTTAGTCCTGTGTCTTGTATGGCCAATGTTGCTTGTGTCTCTGGATTGTCTTAGTCCTGTGTCTTGTATGGCCAATGTTGTCTGTGTCTCTGGATTGTCTTAGTCCTGTGTCTTGTATGGCCAATGTTGTCTGTGTCTCTGGATTGTCTTAGTCCTGTGTCTTGTATGGCCAATGTTGTCTGTGTCTCTAGATTGTCTTAGTCCTGTGTCTTGTATGGCCAATGTTGTCTGTGTCTCTGGATTGTCTTAGTCCTGTGTCTTGTATGGCCAATGTTGTCTGTGTCTCTGGATTGTCTTAGTCCTGTGTCTTGTATGGTCAATGTTGTCTGTGTCTCTGGATTGTCTTAGTCCTGTGTCTTGTATGGCCAATGTTGTCTGTGTCTCTGGATTGTCTTAGTCCTGTGTCTTGTATGGCCAATGTTGTCTGTGTCTCTGGATTGTCTTAGTCCTGTGTCTTGTATGGCCAATGTTGTCTGTGTCTCTGGATTGTCTTAGTTCTGTGTCCTGTATGGCCAATGTTGTCTGTGTCTCTGGATTGTCTTAGTGCTGTGTCTTGTATGGCCAATGTTGTCTGTGTCTCTGGATTGTCTTAGTCCTGTGTCTTGTATGGCCAATGTTGTATGTGTCTCTGGATTGTCTTAGTCCTGTGTCTTGTATGGCCAATGTTGTCTGTGTCTCTGGATTGTCTTAGTCCTGTGTCTTGTATGGCCAATGCTGTCTGTGTCTCTGGATTGTCTTAGTTCTGTGTCCTGTATGGCCAATGTTGTCTGTGTCTCTGGATTGTCTTAGTGCTGTGTCTTGTATGGCCAATGTTGTCTGTGTTTCTGGATTGTCTTAGTGCTGTGTCTTGTATGGCCAATGTTGCTTGTGTCTCTGGATTGTCTTAGTGCTGTGTCTTGTATGGCCAAAGTTGTCTGTGTCTCTGGATTGTCTTAGTCCTGTGTCTTGTATGGCCAATGTTGTCTGTGTCTCTGGATTGTCTTAGTCCTGTGTCTTGTATGGCCAATGTTGTCTGTGTCTCTGGATTGTCTTAGTCCTGTGTCTTGTATGGCCAATGTTGTCTGTGTCTCTGGATTGTCTTAGTCCTGTGTCTTGTATGGCCAATGTTGTCTGTGTCTCTGGATTGTCTTAGTCCTGTGTCTTGTATGGCCAATGTTGCTTGTGTCTCTGGATTGTCTTAGTCCTGTGTCTTGTATGGCCAATGTTGTCTGTGTCTCTGGATTGTCTTAGTCCTGTGTCTTGTATGGCCAATGTTGTCTGTGTCTCTGGATTGTCTTAGTCCTGTGTCTTGTATGGCCAATGTTGTCTGTGTCTCTGGATTGTCTTAGTCCTGTGTCTTGTATGGCCAATGTTGTCTGTGTCTCTGGATTGTCTTAGTCCTGTGTCTTGTATGGCCAATGTTGTCTGTGTCTCTGGATTGTCTTAGTCCTGTGTCTTGTATGGTCAATGTTGTCTGTGTCTCTGGATTGTCTTAGTCCTGTGTCTTGTATGGCCAATGTTGTCTGTGTCTCTGGATTGTCTTAGTCCTGTGTCTTGTATGGCCAATGTTGTCTGTGTCTCTGGATTGTCTTAGTCCTGTGTCTTGTATGGCCAATGTTGTCTGTGTCTCTGGATTGTCTTAGTTCTGTGTCCTGTATGGCCAATGTTGTCTGTGTCTCTGGATTGTCTTAGTGCTGTGTCTTGTATGGCCAATGTTGTCTGTGTCTCTGGATTGTCTTAGTCCTGTGTCTTGTATGGCCAATGTTGTCTGTGTCTCTGGATTGTCTTAGTCCTGTGTCTTGTATGGCCAATGTTGTCTGTGTCTCTGGATTGTCTTAGTCCTGTGTCTTGTATGGCCAATGTTGTCTGTGTCTCTGGATTGTCTTAGTCCTGTGTCTTGTATGGCCAATGTTGTCTGTGTCTCTGGATTGTCTTAGTCCTGTGTCTTGTATGGCCAATGTTGTCTGTGTCTCTGGATTGTCTTAGTCCTGTGTCTTGTATGGCCAATGTTGTCTGTGTCTCTGGATTGTCTTAGTCCTGTGTCTTGTATGGCCAATGTTGTCTGTGTCTCTGGATTGTCTTAGTCCTGTGTCTTGTATGGCCAATGTTGTCTGTGTCTCTGGATTGTCTTAGTTCTGTGTCCTGTATGGCCAATGTTGTCTGTGTCTCTGGATTGTCTTAGTGCTCTGTCTTGTATGGCCAATGTTGTCTGTGTCTCTGGATTGTCTTAGTCCTGTGTCTTGTATGGCCAATGTTGTATGTGTCTCTGGATTGTCTTAGTCCTGTGTCTTGTATGGCCAATGTTGTCTGTGTCTCTGGATTGTCTTAGTCCTGTGTCTTGTATGGCCAATGTTGTCTGTGTCTCTGGATTGTCTTAGTTCTGTGTCCTGTATGGCCAATGTTGTCTGTGTCTCTGGATTGTCTTAGTGCTGTGTCTTGTATGGCCAATGTTGTCTGTGTTTCTGGATTGTCTTAGTGCTGTGTCTTGTATGGCCAATGTTGCTTGTGTCTCTGGATTGTCTTAGTGCTGTGTCTTGTATGGCCAAAGTTGTCTGTGTCTCTGAATTGTCTTAGTCCTGTGTCTTGTATGGCCAATGTTGTCTGTGTCTCTGGATTGTCTTAGTCCTGTGTCTTGTATGGCCAATGTTGTCTGTGTCTCTGGATTGTCTTAGTCCTGTGTCTTGTATGGCCAATGTTGTCTGTGTCTCTGGATTGTCTTAGTCCTGTGTCTTGTATGGCCAATGTTGTCTGTGTCTCTGGATTGTCTTAGTCCTGTGTCTTGTATGGCCAATGTTGCTTGTGTCTCTGGATTGTCTTAGTCCTGTGTCTTGTATGGCCAATGTTGTCTGTGTCTCTGGATTGTCTTAGTCCTGTGTCTTGTATGGCCAATGTTGTCTGTGTCTCTGGATTGTCTTAGTCCTGTGTCTTGTATGGCCAATGTTGTCTGTGTCTCTGGATTGTCTTAGTCCTGTGTCTTGTATGGCCAATGTTGTCTGTGTCTCTGGATTGTCTTAGTCCTGTGTCTTGTATGGCCAATGTTGTCTGTGTCTCTGGATTGTCTTAGTCCTGTGTCTTGTATGGTCAATGTTGTCTGTTTCTCTGGATTGTCTTAGTCCTGTGTCTTGTATGGCCAATGTTGTCTGTGTCTCTGGATTGTCTTAGTCCTGTGTCTTGTATGGCCAATGTTGTCTGTGTCTCTGGATTGTCTTAGTCCTGTGTCTTGTATGGCCAATGTTGTCTGTGTCTCTGGATTGTCTTAGTTCTGTGTCCTGTATGGCCAATGTTGTCTGTGTCTCTGGATTGTCTTAGTGCTGTGTCTTGTATGGCCAATGTTGTCTGTGTCTCTGGATTGTCTTAGTCCTGTGTCTTGTATGGCCAATGTTGTCTGTGTCTCTGGATTGTCTTAGTCCTGTGTCTTGTATGGCCAATGTTGTCTGTGTCTCTGGATTGTCTTAGTCCTGTGTCTTGTATGGCCAATGTTGTCTGTGTCTCTGGATTGTCTTAGTCCTGTGTCTTGTATGGCCAATGTTGTCTGTGTCTCTGGATTGTCTTAGTCCTGTGTCTTGTATGGCCAATGTTGTCTGTGTCTCTGGATTGTCTTAGTCCTGTGTCTTGTATGGCCAATGTTGTCTGTGTCTCTGGATTGTCTTAGTGCTGTGTCTTGTATGGCCAATGTTGCTTGTGTCTCTGGATTGTCTTAGTCCTGTGTCTTGTATGGCCAATGTTGTCTGTGTCTCTGGATTGTCTTAGTCCTGTGTCTTGTATGGCCAATGTTGTCTGTTTCTCTGGATTGTCTTAGTCCTGTGTCTTGTATGGCCAATGTTGTCTGTGTCTCTGGATTGTCTTAGTCATGTGTCTTGTATGGCGAATGTTGTCTGTGTCTCTGGATTGTCTTAGTCCTGTGTCTTGTATGGCCAATGTTGTCTGTGTCTCTGGATTGTCTTAGTCCTGTGTCTTGTATGGCCAATGTTGTCTGTGTCTCTGGATTGTCTTAGTCCTGTGTCTTGTATGGCCAATGTTGTCTGTGTCTCTGGATTGTCTTAGTTCTGTGTCCTGTATGGCCAATGTTGTCTGTGTTTCTGGATTGTCTTAGTCCTGTGTCTTGTATGGCCAATGTTGTCTGTGTCTCTGGATTGTCTTAGTCCTGTGTCTTGTATGGCCAATGTTGTCTGTGTCTCTGGATTGTCTTAGTCCTGTGTCTTGTATGGCCAATGTTGTCTGTGTCTCTGGATTGTCTTAGTCCTGTGTCTTGTATGGCCAATGTTGTCTGTGTCTCTGGATTGTCTTAGTCCTGTGTCTTGTATGGCCAATGTTGCTTGTGTCTCTGGATTGTCTTAGTCCTGTTTCTTGTATGGCCAATGTTGTCTGTGTCTCTGGATTGTCTTAGTCCTGTGTCTTGTATGGCCAATGTTGTCTGTGTCTCTGGATTGTCTTAGTCCTGTTTCTTGTATGGCCAATGTTGTCTGTGTCTCTGGATTGTCTTAGTCCTGTGTCTTGTATGGCCAATGTTGTATGTGTCTCTGGATTGTCTTAGTCCTGTGTCTTGTATGGCCAATGTTGTATGTGTCTCTGGATTGTCTTAGTCATGTGTCTTGTATGGCCAATGTTGTCTGTGTCTCTGGATTGTCTTAGTCCTGTGTCTTGTATGGCCAATGTTGTCTGTGTCTCTGGATTGTCTTAGTCCTGTGTCTTGTATGGCCAATGTTGTCTGTGTCTCTGGATTGTCTTAGTCCTGTGTCTTGTATGGCCAATGTTGTCTGTGTCTCTGGATTGTCTTAGTCCTATGTCTTGTATGACCAATGTTGTCTGTGTCTCTGGATTGTCTTAGTCCTGTGTCTTGTATGGCCAATGTTGTCTGTGTCTCTGGATTGTCTTAGTCCTGTGTCTTGTATGGCCAATGTTGTATGTGTCTCTGGATTGTCTTAGTCCTGTGTCTTGTATGGCCATTGTTGTCTGTGTCTATGGATTGTCTTAGTTCTGTGTCCTGTATGGCCAATGTTGTCTGTGTCTCTGGATTGTCTTAGTCCTGTGTCTTGTATGGCCAATGTTGCTTGTGTCTCTGGATTGTCTTAGTGATGTGTCTTGTATGGCCAATGTTGTCTGTGTCTCTGGATTGTCTTAGTGCTGTATCTTGTATGGCCAATGTTGTCTGTGTCTCTGGATTGTCTTAGTGCTGTGTCTTGTATGGCCAATGTTGTCTGTGTCTCTGGATTGTCTTAGTCATGTGTCTTGTATGGCGAATGTTGTCTGTGTCTCTGGATTGTCTTAGTCCTGTGTCTTGTATGGCCAATGTTGTCTGTGTCTCTGGATTGTCTTAGTCATGTGTCTTGTATGGCGAATGTTGTCTGTGTCTCTGGATTGTCTTAGTCCTGTGTCTTGTATGGCCAATGTTGTCTGTGTCTCTGGATTGTTTTAGTCCTGTGTCTTGTATGGCCAATGTTGTCTGTGTCTCTGGATTGTCTTAGTCCTGTGTCTTGTATGGCCAATGTTGTCTGTGTCTCTGGATTGTCTTAGTCCTGTGTCTTGTATGGCCAATGTTGTCTGTGTCTCTGGATTGTCTTAGTCCTGTGTCTTGTATGGCCAATGTTGTCTGTGTCTCTGGATTGTCTTAGTCCTGTGTCTTGTATGGCCAATGTTGTCTGTGTCTCTAGATTGTCTTAGTCCTGTGTCTTGTATGGCCAATGTTGTCTGTGTCTCTGGATTGTCTTAGTCCTGTGTCTTGTATGGCCAATGTTGTCTGTGTCTCTGGATTGTCTTAGTCCTGTGTCTTGTATGGCCAATGTTGTCTGTGTCTCTGGATTGTCTTAGTGCTGCGTCTTGTATGGCCAATGTTGCTCGTGTCTCTGGATTGTCTTAGTCCTGTGTCTTGTATGGCCAATGTTGTCTGTGTCTCTGGATTGTCTTAGTCCTGTTTCTTGTATGGCCAATGTTGTCTGTGTCTCTGTATTGTCTTAGTCCTGTGTCTTGTATGGCCAATGTTGTCTGTGTCTCTGGATTGTCTTAGTCCTGTGTCTTGTATGGCCAATGTTGTCTGTGTCTCTGGATTGTCTTAGTCCTGTGTCTTGTATGGCCAATGTTGTCTGTGTCTCTGGATTGTCTTAGTCCTGTGTCTTGTATGGCCAATGTTGTCTGTGTCTCTGGATTGTCTTAGTCCTGTGTCTTGTATGGTCAATGTTGTCTGTGTCTCTGGATTGTCTTAGTCCTGTGTCTTGTATGGCCAATGTTGTCTGTGTCTCTGGATTGTCTTAGTCCTGTGTCTTGTATGGCCAATGTTGTCTGTGTCTCTGGATTGTCTTAGTCCTGTGTCTTGTATGGCCAATGTTGTCTGTGTCTCTGGATTGTCTTAGTTCTGTGTCCTGTATGGCCAATGTTGTCTGTGTCTCTGGATTGTCTTAGTGCTGTGTCTTGTATGGCCAATGTTGTCTGTGTCTCTGGATTGTCTTAGTCCTGTGTCTTGTATGGCCAATGTTGTCTGTGTCTCTGGATTGTCTTAGTCCTGTGTCTTGTATGGCCAATGTTGTCTGTGTCTCTGGATTGTCTTAGTCCTGTGTCTTGTATGGCCAATGTTGTCTGTGTCTCTGGATTGTCTTAGTTCTGTGTCCTGTATGGCCAATGTTGTCTGTGTCTCTGGATTGTCTTAGTGCTGTGTCTTGTATGGCCAATGTTGTCTGTGTTTCTGGATTGTCTTAGTGCTGTGTCTTGTATGGCCAATGTTGCTTGTGTCTCTGGATTGTCTTAGTGCTGTGTCTTGTATGGCCAAAGTTGTCTGTGTCTCTGGATTGTCTTAGTCCTGTGTCTTGTATGGCCAATGTTGTCTGTGTCTCTGGATTGTCTTAGTCCTGTGTCTTGTATGGCCAATGTTGTCTGTGTCTCTGGATTGTCTTAGTCCTGTGTCTTGTATGGCCAATGTTGTCTGTGTCTCTGGATTGTCTTAGTCCTGTGTCTTGTATGGCCAATGTTGTCTGTGTCTCTGGATTGTCTTAGTCCTGTGTCTTGTATGGCCAATGTTGCTTGTGTCTCTGGATTGTCTTAGTCCTGTGTCTTGTATGGCCAATGTTGTCTGTGTCTCTGGATTGTCTTAGTCCTGTGTCTTGTATGGCCAATGTTGTCTGTGTCTCTGGATTGTCTTAGTCCTGTGTCTTGTATGGCCAATGTTGTCTGTGTCTCTGGATTGTCTTAGTCCTGTGTCTTGTATGGCCAATGTTGTCTGTGTCTCTGGATTGTCTTAGTCCTGTGTCTTGTATGGCCAATGTTGTCTGTGTCTCTGGATTGTCTTAGTCCTGTGTCTTGTATGGTCAATGTTGTCTGTGTCTCTGGATTGTCTTAGTCCTGTGTCTTGTATGGCCAATGTTGTCTGTGTCTCTGGATTGTCTTAGTCCTGTGTCTTGTATGGCCAATGTTGTCTGTGTCTCTGGATTGTCTTAGTCCTGTGTCTTGTATGGCCAATGTTGTCTGTGTCTCTGGATTGTCTTAGTTCTGTGTCCTGTATGGCCAATGTTGTCTGTGTCTCTGGATTGTCTTAGTGCTGTGTCTTGAATGGCCAATGTTGTCTGTGTCTCTGGATTGTCTTAGTCCTGTGTCTTGTATGGCCAATGTTGTCTGTGTCTCTGGATTGTCTTAGTCCTGTGTCTTGTATGGCCAATGTTGTCTGTGTCTCTGGATTGTCTTAGTCCTGTGTCTTGTATGGCCAATGTTGTCTGTGTCTCTGGATTGTCTTAGTCCTGTGTCTTGTATGGCCAATGTTGTCTGTGTCTCTGGATTGTCTTAGTCCTGTGTCTTGTATGGCCAATGTTGTCTGTGTCTCTGGATTGTCTTAGTCCTGTGTCTTGTATGGCCAATGTTGTCTGTGTCTCTGGATTGTCTTAGTCCTGTGTCTTGTATGGCCAATGTTGCTTGTGTCTCTGGATTGTCTTAGTCCTGTGTCTTGTATGGCCAATGTTGTCTGTGTCTCTGGATTGTCTTAGTCCTGTGTCTTGTATGGCCAATGTTGTCTGTTTCTCTGGATTGTCTTAGTCCTGTGTCTTGTATGGCCAATGTTGTCTGTGTCTCTGGATTGTCTTAGTCATGTGTCTTGTATGGCGAATGTTGTCTGTGTCTCTGGATTGTCTTAGTCCTGTGTCTTGTATGGCCAATGTTGTCTGTGTCTCTGGATTGTCTTAGTCCTGTGTCTTGTATGGCCAATGTTGTCTGTGTCTCTGGATTGTCTTAGTCCTGTGTCTTGTATGGCCAATGTTGTCTGTGTCTCTGGATTGTCTTAGTCCTGTGTCTTGTATGGTCAATGTTGTCTGTGTCTCTGGATTGTCTTAGTCCTGTGTCTTGTATGGCCAATGTTGTCTGTGTCTCTGGATTGTCTTAGTCCTGTGTCTTGTATGGCCAATGTTGCTTGTGTCTCTGGATTGTCTTAGTCCTGTTTCTTGTATGGCCAATGTTGTCTGTGTCTCTGGATTGTCTTAGTCCTGTGTCTTGTATGGCCAATGTTGTCTGTGTCTCTGGATTGTCTTAGTCCTGTGTCTTGTATGGCCAATGTTGTCTGTGTCTCTGGATTGTCTTAGTCCTGTGTCTTGTATGGCCAATGTTGTCTGTGTCTCTGGATTGTCTTAGTCATGTGTCTTGTATGGCCAATGTTGTCTGTGTCTCTGGATTGTCTTAGTCCTGTGTCTTGTATGGCCAATGTTGTCTGTGTCTCTGGATTGTCTTAGTCCTGTGTCTTGTATGGCCAATGTTGTCTGTGTCTCTTGATTGTCTTAGTCCTGTGTCTTGTATGGCCAATGTTGTCTGTGTCTCTGGATTGTCTTAGTCCTGTGTCTTGTATGGCTAATGTTGTCTGTGTCTCTGGATTGTCTTAGTCCTGTGTCTTGTATGGCCAATGTTGTCTGTGTCTCTGGATTGTCTTAGTCCTGTGTCTTGTATGGCCAATGTTGTCTGTGTCTCTGGATTGTCTTAGTCCTGTGTCTTGTATGGCCAATGTTGTCTGTGTCTCTGGATTGTCTTAGTGCTGTGTCTTGTATGGCCAATGTTGTCTGTGTCTCTGGATTGTCTTAGTCCTGTGTCTTGTATGGCCAATGTTGTCTGTGTCTCTGGATTGTCTTAGTCCTATGTCTTGTATGACCAATGTTGTCTGTGTCTCTGGATTGTCTTAGTCCTGTGTCTTGTATGGCCAATGTTGTCTGTGTCTCTGGATTGTCTTAGTCCTGTGTCTTGTATGGCCAATGTTGTCTGTGTCTCTGGATTGTCTTAGTCCTGTGTCTTGTATGGCCATTGTTGTCTGTGTCTCTGGATTGTCTTAGTTCTGTGTCCTGTATGGCCAATGTTGTCTGTGTCTCTGGATTGTCTTAGGCCTTTGTCTTGTATGGCCAATGTTGCTTGTGTCTCTGGATTGTCTTAGTGATGTGTCTTGTATGGCCAATGTTGTCTGTGTCTCTGGATTGTCTTAGTGCTGTATCTTGTATGGCCAATGTTGTCTGTGTCTCTGGATTGTCTTAGTGCTGTGTCTTGTATGGCCAATGTTGTTTGTGTCTCTGGATTGTCTTAGTCCTGTGTCTTGTATGGCCAATGTTGTCTGTGTCTCTGGATTGTCTTAGTCCTGTGTCTTGTATGGCCAATGTTGTCTGTGTCTCTGGATTGTCTTAGTCCTGTGTCTTGTATGGCTAATGTTGTCTGTGTCTCTGGATTGTCTTAGTCCTGTGTCTTGTATGGCCAATGTTGTCTGTGTCTCTGGATTGTCTTAGTCCTGTGTCTTGTATGGCCAATGTTGTCTGTGTCTCTGGATTGTCTTAGTCCTGTGTCTTGTATGGCCAATGTTGTCTGTGTCTCTGGATTGTCTTAGTCCTGTGTCTTGTATGGCCAATGTTGTATGTGTCTCTGGATTGTCTTAGTCCTGTGTCTTGTATGGCCAATGTTGTCTGTGTCTCTGGATTGTCTTAGTGCTGTGTCTTTTATGGCCAATGTTGTCTGTGTCTCTAGATTGTCTTAGTCCTGTGTCTTGTATGGCCAATGTTGTCTGTGTCTCTGGATTGTCTTAGTCCTGTGTCTTGTATGGCCAATGTTGTCTGTGTCTCTGGATTGTCTTAGTGCTGTGTCTTGTATGGCCAATGTTGTCTGTGTCTCTGGATTGTCTTAGTCCTGTGTCTTGTATGGCCAATGTTGCTTGTGTCTCTGGATTGTCTTAGTCCTGTGTCTTGCATGGCCAATGTTGTCTGTGTCTCTGGATTGTCTTAGTCCTGTGTCTTGTATGGCCAATGTTGTCTGTGTCTCTGGATTGTCTTAGTCCTGTGTCTTGTATGGCCAATGTTGTCTGTGTCTCTGGATTGTCTTAGTTCTGTGTCCTGTATGGGCAATGTTGTCTGTGTCTCTGGATTGTCTTAGTGCTGTGTCTTGTATGGCCAATGTTGTCTGTGTCTCTGGATTGTCTTAGTGCTGTGTTTTGTATGGCCAATGTTGCCTGTGTCTCTGGATTGTCTTAGTCCTGTGTCTTGTATGGCCAATGTTGTCTGTGTCTCTGGATTGTCTTAGTCCTGTGTCTTGTATGGCCAATGTTGTCTGTGTCTCTGGATTGTCTTAGTCCTGTGTCTTGTATGGCCAATGTTGTCTGTGTCTCTGGATTGTCTTAGTCCTGTGTCTTATATGGCCAATGTTGTCTGTGTCTCTGGATTGTCTTAGTCCTGTTTCTTGTATGGCCAATGTTGTCTGTGTCTCTGGATTGTCTTAGTCCTGTGTCTTGTATGGCCAATGTTGCTTGTGTCTCTGGATTGTCTTAGTCCTGTGTCTTGTATGGCCAATGTTGTCTGTGTCTCTGGATTGTCTTAGTCCTGTGTCTTGTATGGCCAATGTTGTCTGTGTCTCTGGATTGTCTTAGTCCTGTGTCTTGTATGGCCAATGTAGTCTGTGTCTCTGGATTGTCTTAGTCCTGTGTCTTGTATGGCCAATGTTGTCTGTGTCTCTGGATTGTCTTAGTCCTGTGTCTTGTATGGTCAATGTTGTCTGTGTCTCTGGATTGTCTTAGTCCTGTGTCTTGTATGGCCAATGTTGTCTGTGTCTCTGGATTGTCTTAGTCCTGTGTCTTGTATGGCCAATGTTGTCTGTGTCTCTGGATTGTCTTAGTTCTGTGTCCTGTATGGCCAATGTTGTCTGTGTCTCTGGATTGTCTTAGTCCTGTGTCTTGTATGGCCAATGTTGTCTGTGTCTCTGGATTGTCGTAGTCCTGTGTCTTGTATGGCCAATGTTGTCTGTGTCTCTGGATTGTCTTAGTCCTGTGTCTTGTATGGCCAATGTTGCTTGTGTCTCTGGATTGTCTTAGTCCTGTGTCTTGTATGGCCAATGTTGTCTGTGTCTCTGGATTGTCTTAGTCCTGTGTCTTGTATGGGCAATGTTGTCTGTGTCTCTGGATTGTCTTAGTCCTGTGTCTTGTATGGCCAATGTTGTCTGTTTCCCTGGATTGTATTAGTCCTGTGTCTTGTATGGCCAATGTTGCTTGTGTCATTGGATTGTCTTAGTCCTGTGTCTTGTATGGCCAATGTTGTCTGTGTCTCTGGATTGTCTTAGTCCTGTGTCTTGTATGGCCAATGTTGTCTGTGTCTCTGGATTGTCTTAGTCCTGTGTCTTGTATGGCCAATGTTGTCTGTGTCTCTGGATTGTCTTAGTCCTGTGTCTTGTATGGCCAATGTTGTCTGTGTCTCTGGATTGTCTTAGTTCTGTGTCCTGTATGGCCAATGTTGTCTGTGTCTCTGGATTGTCTTAGTCCTGTGTCTTGTATGGCCAATGTTGCTTGTGTCTCTGGATTGTCTTAGTCCTGTGTCTTGTATGGCCAATGTTGTCTGTGTCTCTGGATTGTCTTAGTCCTGTGTCCTGTATGGCCAATGTTGTCTGTGTCTCCGGATTGTCTTAGTGCTGTGTCTTGTATGGCCAATGTTGCTTGTGTCTCTGGATTGTCTTAGTCCTGTGTCTTGTATGGCCAATGTTTTCTGTGTCTCTGGATTGTCTTAGTCCTGTGTCTTGTATGGTCAATGTTGTCTGTGTCTCTGGATTGTCTTAGTCCTGTGTCTTGTATGGCCAATGTTGTCTGTGTCTCTGGATTGTCTTAGTCCTGTGTCTTGTATGGCCAATGTTGTCTGTGTCTCTGGATTGTCTTAGTTCTGTGTCCTGTATGGCCAATGTTGTCTGTGTCTCTGGATTGTCTTAGTCCTGTGTCTTGTATGGCCAATGTTGTCTGTGTCTCTGGATTGTCGTAGTCCTGTGTCTTGTATGGCCAATGTTGTCTGTGTCTCTGGATTGTCTTAGTCCTGTGTCTTGTATGGCCAATGTTGCTTGTGTCTCTGGATTGTCTTAGTCCTGTGTCTTGTATGGCCAATGTTGTCTGTGTCTCTGGATTGTCTTAGTCCTGTGTCTTGTATGGCCAATGTTGTCTGTTTCTCTGGATTGTATTAGTCCTGTGTCTTGTATGGCCAATGTTGCTTGTGTCATTGGATTGTCTTAGTCCTGTGTCTTGTATGGCCAATGTTGTCTGTGTCTCTGGATTGTCTTAGTCCTGTGTCTTGTATGGCCAATGTTGTCTGTGTCTCTGGATTGTCTTAGTCCTGTATCTTGTATGGCCAATGTTGTCTGTGTCTCTGGATTGTCTTAGTCCTGTGTCTTGTATGGCCAATGTTGTCTGTGTCTCTGGATTGTCTTAGTTCTGTGTCCTGTATGGCCAATGTTGTCTGTGTCTCTGGATTGTCTTAGTCCTGTGTCTTGTATGGCCAATGTTGCTTGTGTCTCTGGATTGTCTTAGTCCTGTGTCTTGTATGGCCAATGTTGTCTGTGTCTCTGAATTGTCTTAGTCCTGTGTCCTGTATGGCCAATGTTGTCTGTGTCTCCGGATTGTCTTAGTGCTGTGTCTTGTATGGCCAATGTTGCTTGTGTCTCTGGATTGTCTTAGTCCTGTGTCTTGTATGGCCAATGTTTTCTGTGTCTCTGGATTGTCTTAGTCCTGTGTCTTGTATGGCCAATGTTGTCTGTGTCTCTGGATTGTCTTAGTCCTGTGTCTTGTATGGCCAATGTTGTCTGTGTCTCTTGATTGTCTTAGTCCTGTGTCTTGTATGGCCAATGTTGTCTGTGTCTCTGGATTGTCTTAGTCCTGTGTCTTGTATGGCTAATGTTGTCTGTGTCTCTGGATTGTCTTAGTCCTGTGTCTTGTATGGCCAATGTTGTCTGTGTCTCTGGATTGTCTTAGTCCTGTGTCTTGTATGGCCAATGTTGTCTGTGTCTCTGGATTGTCTTAGTCCTGTGTCTTGTATGGCCAATGTTGTCTGTGTCTCTGGATTGTCTTAGTCCTGTGTCTTGTATGGCCAATGTTGTCTGTGTCTCTGGATTGTCTTAGTCATGTGTCTTGTATGGCCAATGTTGTCTGTGTCTCTGGATTGTCTTAGTGCTGTGTCTTTTATGGCCAATGTTGTCTGTGTCTCTAGATTGTCTTAGTCCTGTGTCTTGTATGGCCAATGTTGTCTGTGTCTCTGGATTGTCTTAGTCCTGTGTCTTGTATGGCCAATGTTGTCTGTGTCTCTGGATTGTCTTAGTGCTGTGTCTTGTATGGCCAATGTTGTCTGTGTCTCTGGATTGTCTTAGTCCTGTGTCTTGTATGGCCAATGTTGCTTGTGTCTCTGGATTGTCTTAGTCCTGTGTCTTGCATGGCCAATGTTGTCTGTGTCTCTGGATTGTCTTAGTCCTGTGTCTTGTATGGCCAATGTTGTCTGTGTCTCTGGATTGTCTTAGTTCTGTGTCCTGTATGGGCAATGTTGTCTGTGTCTCTGGATTGTCTTAGTGCTGTGTCTTGTATGGCCAATGTTGTCTGTGTCTCTGGATTGTCTTAGTGCTGTGTTTTGTAAGGCCAATGTTGCCTGTGTCTCTGGATTGTCTTAGTCCTGTGTCTTGTATGGCCAATGTTGTCTGTGTCTCTGGATTGTCTTAGTCCTGTGTCTTGTATGGCCAATGTTGTCTGTGTCTCTGGATTGTCTTAGTCCTGTGTCTTGTATGGCCAATGTTGTCTGTGTCTCTGGATTGTCTTAGTCCTGTGTCTTATATGGCCAATGTTGTCTGTGTCTCTGGATTGTCTTAGTCCTGTTTCTTGTATGGCCAATGTTGTCTGTGTCTCTGGATTGTCTTAGTCCTGTGTCTTGTATGGCCAATGTTGCTTGTGTCTCTGGATTGTCTTAGTCCTGTGTCTTGTATGGCCAATGTTGTCTGTGTCTCTGGATTGTCTTAGTCCTGTGTCTTGTATGGCCAATGTTGTCTGTGTCTCTGGATTGTCTTAGTCCTGTGTCTTGTATGGCCAATGTAGTCTGTGTCTCTGGATTGTCTTAGTCCTGTGTCTTGTATGGCCAATGTTGTCTGTGTCTCTGGATTGTCTTAGTCCTGTGTCTTGTATGGTCAATGTTGTCTGTGTCTCTGGATTGTCTTAGTCCTGTGTCTTGTATGGCCAATGTTGTCTGTGTCTCTGGATTGTCTTAGTCCTGTGTCTTGTATGGCCAATGTTGTCTGTGTCTCTGGATTGTCATAGTTCTGTGTCCTGTATGGCCAATGTTGTCTGTGTCTCTGGATTGTCTTAGTCCTGTGTCTTGTATGGCCAATGTTGTCTGTGTCTCTGGATTGTCGTAGTCCTGTGTCTTGTATGGCCAATGTTGTCTGTGTCTCTGGATTGTCTTAGTCCTGTGTCTTGTATGGCCAATGTTGCTTGTGTCTCTGGATTGTCTTAGTCCTGTGTCTTGTATGGCCAATGTTGTCTGTGTCTCTGGATTGTCTTAGTCCTGTGTCTTGTATGGGCAATGTTGTCTGTGTCTCTGGATTGTCTTAGTCCTGTGTCTTGTATGGCCAATGTTGTCTGTTTCTCTGGATTGTATTAGTCCTGTGTCTTGTATGGCCAATGTTGCTTGTGTCATTGGATTGTCTTAGTCCTGTGTCTTGTATGGCCAATGTTGTCTGTGTCTCTGGATTGTCTTAGTCCTGTGTCTTGTATGGCCAATGTTGTCTGTGTCTCTGGATTGTCTTAGTCCTGTGTCTTGTATGGCCAATGTTGTCTGTGTCTCTGGATTGTCTTAGTCCTGTGTCTTGTATGGCCAATGTTGTCTGTGTCTCTGGATTGTCTTAGTTCTGTGTCCTGTATGGCCAATGTTGTCTGTGTCTCTGGATTGTCTTAGTCCTGTGTCTTGTATGGCCAATGTTGCTTGTGTCTCTGGATTGTCTTAGTCCTGTGTCTTGTATGGCCAATGTTGTCTGTGTCTCTGGATTGTCTTAGTCCTGTGTCCTGTATGGCCAATGTTGTCTGTGTCTCCGGATTGTCTTAGTGCTGTGTCTTGTATGGCCAATGTTGCTTGTGTCTCTGGATTGTCTTAGTCCTGTGTCTTGTATGGCCAATGTTTTCTGTGTCTCTGGATTGTCTTAGTCCTGTGTCTTGTATGGCCAATGTTGTCTGTGTCTCTGGATTGTCTTAGTCCTGTGTCTTGTATGGCCAATGTTGTCTGTGTCTCTTGATTGTCTTAGTCCTGTGTCTTGTATGGCCAATGTTATCTGTGTCTCTGGATTGTCCTAGTCCTGTGTCTTGTATGGCCAATGTTGTCTGTGTCTCTGGATTGTCTTAGTCCTGTGTCTTGTATGGCCAATGTTGCTTGTGTCTCTGGATTGTCTTAGTCCTGTGTCTTGTATGGCCAATGTTGTCTGTGTCTCTGGATTGTCTTAGTCCTGTGTCTTGTATGGCCAATGTTGTCTGTGTCTCTGGATTGTCTCAGTCCTGTGTCTTGTATGGCCAATGTTGTCTGTGTCTCTGGATTGTCTTAGTCCTGTGTCTTGTATGGCCAATGTTGTCTGTGTCTCTGGATTGTCTTAGTCCTGTGTCTTTTATGGCCAATGTTGTCTGTGTCTCTAGATTGTCTTAGTCCTGTGTCTTGTATGGCCAATGTTGTCTGTGTCTCTGGATTGTCTTAGTCCTGTGTCTTGTATGGCCAATGTTGTCTGTGTCTCTGGATTGTCTTAGTGCTGTGTCTTGTATGGCCAATGTTGTCTGTGTCTCTGGATTGTCTTAGTGCTGTGTCTTGTATGGCCAATGTTGCTTGTGTCTCTGGATTGTCTTAGTCCTGTGTCTTGTATGGTCAATGTTGTCTGTGTCTCTGGATTGTCTTAGTCCTGTGTCTTGTATGGCCAATGTTGTCTGTGTCTCTGGATTGTCTTAGTCCTGTGTCTTGTATGGCCAATGTTGTCTGTGTCTCTGGATTGTCTTAGTCCTGTGTCTTGTATGGCCAATGTTGCTTGTGTCTCTGGATTGTCTTAGTCCTGTGTCTTGTATGGCCAATGTTGTCTGTGTCTCTGGATTGTCTTAGTCCTGTGTCTTGTATGGCCAATGTTGTCTGTGTCTCTGGATTGTCTTAGTCCTGTTTCTTGTATGGCCAATGTTGTCTGTGTCTCTGGATTGTCTTAGTCCTGTGTCTTGTATGGCCAATGTTGTCTGTGTCTCTGGATTGTCTTAGTCCTGTGTCTTGTATGGCCAATGTTGTATGTGTCTCTGGATTGTCTTAGTCATGTGTCTTGTATGGCCAATGTTGTCTGTGTCTCTGGATTGTCTTAGTCCTGTGTCTTGTATGGCCAATGTTGTCTGTGTCTATGGATTGTCTTAGTCCTGTGTCTTGTATGGCCAATGTTGTCTGTGTCTCTGGATTGTCTTAGTCCTGTGTCTTGTATGGCCAATGTTGTCTGTGTCTCTGGATTGTCTTAGTCCTATGTCTTGTATGACCAATGTTGTCTGTGTCTCTGGATTGTCTTAGTCCTGTGTCTTGTATGGCCAATGTTGTCTGTGTCTCTGGATTGTCTTAGTCCTGTGTCTTGTATGGCCAATGTTGTATGTGTCTCTGGATTGTCTTAGTCCTGTGTCTTGTATGGCCATTGTTGTCTGTGTCTCTGGATTGTCTTAGTTCTGTGTCCTGTATGGCCAATGTTGTCTGTGTCTCTGGATTGTCTTAGTCCTGTGTCTTGTATGGCCAATGTTGCTTGTGTCTCTGGATTGTCTTAGTGATGTGTCTTGTATGGCCAATGTTGTCTGTGTCTCTGGATTGTCTTAGTGCTGTATCTTGTATGGCCAATGTTGTCTGTGTCTCTGGATTGTCTTAGTGCTGTGTCTTGTATGGCCAATGTTGCTTGTGTCTCTGGATTGTCTTAGTCCTGTGTCTTGTATGGCCAATGTTGTCTGTGTCTCTGGATTGTCTTAGTCCTGTGTCTTGTATGGCCAATGTTGTCTGTGTCTCTGGATTGTCTTAGTCCTGTGTCTTGTATGGCCAATGTTGTCTGTGTCTCTGGATTGTCTTAGTCCTGTGTCTTGTATGGCCAATGTTGTCTGTGTCTCTGGATTGTCTTAGTCCTGTGTCTTGTATGGCCAATGTTGTCTGTGTCTCTGGATTGTCTTAGTCCTGTGTCTTGTATGGCCAATGTTGTCTGTGTCTCTGGATTGTCTTAGTCCTGTGTCTTGTATGGCCAATGTTGTCTGTGTCTCTGGATTGTCTTAGTCCTGTGTCTTGTATGGCCAATGTTGTCTGTGTCTCTGGATTGTCTTAGTGCTGTGTCTTTTATGGCCAATGTTGTCTGTGTCTCTAGATTGTCTTAGTCCTGTGTCTTGTATGGCCAATGTTGTCTGTGTCTCTGGATTGTCTTAGTCCTGTGTCTTGTATGGCCAATGTTGTCTGTGTCTCTGGATTGTCTTAGTGCTGTGTCTTGTATGGCCAATGTTGTCTGTGTCTCTGGATTGTCTTAGTGCTGCGTCTTGTATGGCCAATGTTGCTTGTGTCTCTGGATTGTCTTAGTCCTGTGTCTTGTATGGCCAATGTTGCTTGTGTCTCTGGATTGTCTTAGTCATGTGTCTTGTATGGCCAATGTTGTCTGTGTCTCTGTATTGTCTTAGTCCTGTGTCTTGTATGGCCAATGTTGTCTGTGTCTCTGGATTGTCTTAGTCCTGTGTCTTGTATGGCCAATGTTGTCTGTGTCTCTAGATTGTCTTAGTCCTGTGTCTTGTATGGCCAATGTTGTCTGTGTCTCTGGATTGTCTTAGTCCTGTGTCTTGTATGGCCAATGTTGTCTGTGTCTCTGGATTGTCTTAGTCCTGTGTCTTGTATGGTCAATGTTGTCTGTGTCTCTGGATTGTCTTAGTCCTGTGTCTTGTATGGCCAATGTTGTCTGTGTCTCTGGATTGTCTTAGTCCTGTGTCTTGTATGGCCAATGTTGTCTGTGTCTCTGGATTGTCTTAGTCCTGTGTCTTGTATGGCCAATGTTGTCTGTGTCTCTGGATTGTCTTAGTTCTGTGTCCTGTATGGCCAATGTTGTCTGTGTCTCTGGATTGTCTTAGTGCTGTGTCTTGTATGGCCAATGTTGTCTGTGTCTCTGGATTGTCTTAGTCCTGTGTCTTGTATGGCCAATGTTGTCTGTGTCTCTGGATTGTCTTAGTTCTGTGTCCTGTATGGCCAATGTTGTCTGTGTCTCTGGATTGTCTTAGTGCTGTGTCTTGTATGGCCAATGTTGTCTGTGTTTCTGGATTGTCTTAGTCCTGTGTCTTGTATGGCCAATGTTGCTTGTGTCTCTGGATTGTCTTAGTGCTGTGTCTTGTATGGCCAAAGTTGTCTGTGTCTCTGGATTGTCTTAGTCCTGTGTCTTGTATGGCCAATGTTGTCTGTGTCTCTGGATTGTCTTAGTCCTGTGTCTTGTATGGCCAATGTTGTCTGTGTCTCTGGATTGTCTTAGTCCTGTGTCTTGTATGGCCAATGTTGTCTGTGTCTCTGGATTGTCTTAGTCCTGTGTCTTGTATGGCCAATGTTGTCTGTGTCTCTGGATTGTCTTAGTCCTGTGTCTTGTATGGCCAATGTTGCTTGTGTCTCTGGATTGTCTTAGTCCTGTGTCTTGTATGGCCAATGTTGTCTGTGTCTCTGGATTGTCTTAGTCCTGTGTCTTGTATGGCCAATGTTGTCTGTGTCTCTGGATTGTCTTAGTCCTGTGTCTTGTATGGCCAATGTTGTCTGTGTCTCTGGATTGTTTTAGTCCTGTGTCTTGTATGGCCAATGTTGTCTGTGTCTCTGGATTGTCTTAGTCCTGTATCTTGTATGGCCAATGTTGTCTGTGTCTCTGGATTGTCTTAGTCCTGTGTCTTGTATGGTCAATGTTGTCTGTGTCTCTGGATTGTCTTAGTCCTGTGTCTTGTATGGCCAATGTTGTCTGTGTCTCTGGATTGTCTTAGTCCTGTGTCTTGTATGGCCAATGTTGTCTGTGTCTCTGGATTGTCTTAGTCCTGTGTCTTGTATGGCCAATGTTGTCTGTGTCTCTGGATTGTCTTAGTTCTGTGTCCTGTATGGCCAATGTTGTCTGTGTCTCTGGATTGTCTTAGTGCTGTGTCTTGTATGGCCAATGTTGTCTGTGTCTCTGGATTGTCTTAGTCCTGTGTCTTGTATGGCCAATGTTGTATGTGTCTCTGGATTGTCTTAGTCCTGTGTCTTGTATGGCCAATGTTGTCTGTGTCTCTGGATTGTCTTAGTCCTGTGTCTTGTATGGCCAATGTTGTCTGTGTCTCTGGATTGTCTTAGTCCTGTGTCTTGTATGGCCAATGTTGTCTGTGTCTCTGGATTGTCTTAGTCCTGTGTCTTGTATGGCCAATGTTGTCTGTGTCTCTGGATTGTCTTAGTCCTGTGTCTTGTATGGCCAATGTTGTCTGTGTCTCTGGATTGTCTTAGTCCTGTGTCTTGTATGGCCAATGTTGCTTGTGTCTCTGGATTGTCTTAGTCCTGTGTCTTGTATGGCCAATGTTGTCTGTGTCTCTGGATTGTCTTAGTCCTGTGTCTTGTATGGCCAATGTTGTCTGTTTCTCTGGATTGTCTTAGTCCTGTGTCTTGTATGGCCAATGTTGTCTGTTTCTCTGGATTGTCTTAGTCATGTGTCTTGTATGGCGAATGTTGTCTGTGTCTCTGGATTGTCTTAGTCCTGTGTCTTGTATGGCCAATGTTGTCTGTGTCTCTGGATTGTCTTAGTCCTGTGTCTTGTATGGCCAATGTTGTCTGTGTCTCTGGATTGTCTTAGTCCTGTGTCTTGTATGGCCAATGTTGTCTGTGTCTCTGGATTGTCTTAGTCCTGTGTCTTGTATGGCCAATGTTGTCTGTGTCTCTGGATTGTCTTAGTCCTGTGTCTTGTATGGCCAATGTTGTCTGTGTCTCTGGATTGTCTTAGTCCTGTGTCTTGTATGGCCAATGTTGCTTGTGTCTCTGGATTGTCTTAGTCCTGTTTCTTGTATGGCCAATGTTGTCTGTGTCTCTGGATTGTCTTAGTCCTGTGTCTTGTATGGCCAATGTTGTCTGTGTCTCTGGATTGTCTTAGTCCTGTGTCTTGTATGGCCAATGTTGTCTGTGTCTCTGGATTGTCTTAGTCCTGTGTCTTGTATGGCCAATGTTGTCTGTGTCTCTGGATTGTCTTAGTCATGTGTCTTGTATGGCCAATGTTGTCTGTGTCTCTGGATTGTCTTAGTCCTGTGTCTTGTATGGCCAATGTTGTCTGTGTCTCTGGATTGTCTTAGTCCTGTGTCTTGTATGGCCAATGTTGTCTGTTTCTCTGGATTGTCTTAGTCCTGTGTCTTGTATGGCCAATGTTGTCTGTGTCTCTGGATTGTCTTAGTCCTATGTCTTGTATGACCAATGTTGTCTGTGTCTCTGGATTGTCTTAGTCCTGTGTCTTGTATGGCCAATGTTGTCTGTGTCTCTGGATTGTCTTAGTCCTGTGTCTTGTATGGCCAATGTTGTCTGTGTCTCTGGATTATCTTAGTCCTGTGTCTTGTATGGCCATTGTTGTCTGTGTCTCTGGATTGTCTTAGTTCTGTGTCCTGTATGGCCAATGTTGTCTGTGTCTCTGGATTGTCTTAGGCCTTTGTCTTGTATGGCCAATGTTGCTTGTGTCTCTGGATTGTCTTAGTGATGTGTCTTGTATGGCCAATGTTGTCTGTGTCTCTGGATTGTCTTAGTGCTGTATCTTGTATGGCCAATGTTGTCTGTGTCTCTGGATTGTCTTAGTGCTGTGTCTTGTATGGCCAATGTTGCTTGTGTCTCTGGATTGTCTTAGTCCTGTGTCTTGTATGGCCAATGTTGTCTGTGTCTCTGGATTGTCTTAGTCCTGTGTCTTGTATGGCCAATGTTGTCTGTGTCTCTGGATTGTCTTAGTCCTGTGTCTTGTATGGCTAATGTTGTCTGTGTCTCTGGATTGTCTTAGTCCTGTGTCTTGTATGGCCAATGTTGTCTGTGTCTCTGGATTGTCTTAGTCCTGTGTCTTGTATGGCCAATGTTGTCTGTGTCTCTGGATTGTCTTAGTCCTGTGTCTTGTATGGCCAATGTTGTCTGTGTCTCTGGATTGTCTTAGTCCTGTGTCTTGTATGGCGAATGTTGTCTGTGTCTCTGGATTGTCTTAGTCCTGTGTCTTGTATGGCCAATGTTGTCTGTGTCTCTGGATTGTCTTAGTGCTGTGTCTTTTATGGCCAATGTTGTCTGTGTCTCTAGATTGTCTTAGTCCTGTGTCTTGTATGGCCAATGTTGTCTGTGTCTCTGGATTGTCTTAGTCCTGTGTCTTGTATGGTCAATGTTGTCTGTGTCTCTGGATTGTCTTAGTGCTGTGTCTTGTATGGCCAATGTTGTCTGTGTCTCTGGATTGTCTTAGTCCTGTGTCTTGTATGGCCAATGTTGCTTGTGTCTCTGGATTGTCTTAGTCCTGTGTCTTGCATGGCCAATGTTGTCTGTGTCTCTGGATTGTCTTAGTCCTGTATCTTGTATGGCCAATGTTGTCTGTGTCTCTGGATTGTCTTAGTCCTGTGTCTTGTATGGCCAATGTTGTCTGTGTCTCTGGATTGTCTTAGTTCTGTGTCCTGTATGGGCAATGTTGTCTGTGTCTCTGGATTGTCTTAGTGCTGTGTCTTGTATGGCCAATGTTGTCTGTGTCTCTGGATTGTCTTAGTTCTGTGTTTTGTATGGCCAATGTTGCCTGTGTCTCTGGATTGTCTTAGTCCTGTGTCTTGTATGGCCAATGTTGTCTGTTTCTCTGGATTGTCTTAGTCCTGTGTCTTGTATGGCCAATGTTGTCTGTGTCTCTGGATTGTCTTAGTCCTGTGTCTTGTATGGCCAATGTTGTCTGTGTCTCTGGATTGTCTTAGTCCTGTGTCTTATATGGCCAATGTTGTCTGTGTCTCTGGATTGTCTTAGTCCTGTTTCTTGTATGGCCAATGTTGTCTGTGTCTCTGGATTGTCTTAGTCCTGTGTCTTGTATGGCCAATGTTGCTTGTGTCTCTGGATTGTCTTAGTCCTGTGTCTTGTATGGCCAATGTTGTCTGTGTCTCTGGATTGTCTTAGTCCTGTGTCTTGTATGGCCAATGTTGTCTGTGTCTCTGGATTGTCTTAGTCCTGTGTCTTGTATGGCCAATGTAGTCTGTGTCTCTGGATTGTCTTAGTCCTGTGTCTTGTATGGCCAATGTTGTCTGTGTCTCTGGATTGTCTTAGTCCTGTGTCTTGTATGGTCAATGTTGTCTGTGTCTCTGGATTGTCTTAGTCCTGTGTCTTGTATGGCCAATGTTGTCTGTGTCTCTGGATTGTCTTAGTCCTGTGTCTTGTATGGCCAATGTTGTCTGTGTCTCTGGATTGTCTTAGTTCTGTGTCCTGTATGGCCAATGTTGTCTGTGTCTCTGGATTGTCTTAGTCCTGTGTCTTGTATGGCCAATGTTGTCTGTGTCTCTGGATTGTCGTAGTCCTGTGTCTTGTATGGCCAATGTTGTCTGTGTCTCTGGATTGTCTTAGTCCTGTGTCTTGTATGGCCAATGTTGCTTGTGTCTCTGGATTGTCTTAGTCCTGTGTCTTGTATGGCCAATGTTGTCTGTGTCTCTGGATTGTCTTAGTCCTGTGTCTTGTATGGGCAATGTTGTCTGTGTCTCTGGATTGTCTTAGTCCTGTGTCTTGTATGGCCAATGTTGTCTGTTTCTCTGGATTGTATTAGTCCTGTGTCTTGTATGGCCAATGTTGCTTGTGTCATTGGATTGTCTTAGTCCTGTGTCTTGTATGGCCAATGTTGTCTGTGTCTCTGGATTGTCTTAGTCCTGTGTCTTGTATGGCCAATGTTGTCTGTGTCTCTGGATTGTCTTAGTCCTGTGTCTTGTATGGCCAATGTTGTCTGTGTCTCTGGATTGTCTTAATCCTGTGTCTTGTATGGCCAATGTTGTCTGTGTCTCTGGATTGTCTTAGTTCTGTGTCCTGTATGGCCAATGTTGTCTGTGTCTCTGGATTGTCTTAGTCCTGTGTCTTGTATGGCCAATGTTGCTTGTGTCTCTGGATTGTCTTAGTCCTGTGTCTTGTATGGCCAATGTTGTCTGTGTCTCTGGATTGTCTTAGTGCTGTGTCTTGTATGGCCAATGTTGTCTGTGTCTCTGGATTATCTTAGTCCTGTGTCTTGTATGGCCAATGTTGCTTGTGTCTCTGGATTGTCTTAGTCCTGTGTCTTGTATGGCCAATGTTGTCTGTGTCTCTGGATTGTCTTAGTCCTGTGTCTTGTATGGCCAATGTTGCTTGTGTCTCTGGATTGTCTTAGTCCTGTGTCTTGTATGGCCAATGTTGTCTGTGTCTCTGGATTGTCTTAGTCCTGTGTCTTGTATGGCCAATGTTGTCTGTGTCTCTGGATTGTCTTAGTCCTGTGTCTTGTATGGCCAATGTTGTCTGTGTCTCTGGATTGTCTTAGTCCTGTGTCTTGTATGGCCAATGTTGTCTGTGTCTCTGGATTGTCTTAGTTCTGTGTCCTGTATGGGCAATGTTGTCTGTGTCTCTGGATTGTCTTATTGCTGTGTCTTGTATGGCCAATGTTGTCTGTGTCTCTGGATTGTCTTAGTCCTGTGTCTTGTATGGCCAATGTTGTCTGTGTCTCTGGATTGTCTTAGTCCTGTGTCTTGTATGGCCAATGTTGTCTGTGTCTCTGGATTGTCTTAGTCCTGTGTCTTATATGGCCAATGTTGTCTGTGTCTCTGGATTGTCTTAGTCCTGTTTCTTGTATGGCCAATGTTGTCTGTGTCTCTGGATTGTCTTAGTCCTGTGTCTTGTATGGCCAATGTTGCTTGTGTCTCTGGATTGTCTTAGTCCTGTGTCTTGTATGGCCAATGTTGTCTGTGTCTCTGGATTGTCTTAGTCCTGTGTCTTGTATGGCCAATGTTGTCTGTGTCTCTGGATTGTCTTAGTCCTGTGTCTTGTATGGCCAATGTAGTCTGTGTCTCTGGATTGTCTTAGTCCTGTGTCTTGTATGGCCAATGTTGTCTGTGTCTCTGGATTGTCTTAGTCCTGTGTCTTGTATGGTCAATGTTGTCTGTGTCTCTGGATTGTCTTAGTCCTGTGTCTTGTATGGCCAATGTTGTCTGTGTCTCTGGATTGTCTTAGTCCTGTGTCTTGTATGGCCAATGTTGTCTGTGTCTCTGGATTGTCTTAGTTCTGTGTCCTGTATGGCCAATGTTGTCTGTGTCTCTGGATTGTCTTAGTCCTGTGTCTTGTATGGCCAATGTTGTCTGTGTCTCTGGATTGTCGTAGTCCTGTGTCTTGTATGGCCAATGTTGTCTGTGTCTCTGGATTGTCTTAGTCCTGTGTCTTGTATGGCCAATGTTGCTTGTGTCTCTGGATTGTCTTAGTCCTGTGTCTTGTATGGCCAATGTTGTCTGTGTCTCTGGATTGTCTTAGTCCTGTGTCTTGTATGGGCAATGTTGTCTGTGTCTCTGGATTGTCTTAGTCCTGTGTCTTGTATGGCCAATGTTGTCTGTTTCTCTGGATTGTATTAGTCCTGTGTCTTGTATGGCCAATGTTGCTTGTGTCATTGGATTGTCTTAGTCCTGTGTCTTGTATGGCCAATGTTGTCTGTGTCTCTGGATTGTCTTAGTCCTGTGTCTTGTATGGCCAATGTTGTCTGTGTCTCTGGATTGTCTTAGTCCTGTGTCTTGTATGGCCAATGTTGTCTGTGTCTCTGGATTGTCTTAATCCTGTGTCTTGTATGGCCAATGTTGTCTGTGTCTCTGGATTGTCTTAGTTCTGTGTCCTGTATGGCCAATGTTGTCTGTGTCTCTGGATTGTCTTAGTCCTGTGTCTTGTATGGCCAATGTTGCTTGTGTCTCTGGATTGTCTTAGTCCTGTGTCTTGTATGGCCAATGTTGTCTGTGTCTCTGGATTGTCTTAGTGCTGTGTCTTGTATGGCCAATGTTGTCTGTGTCTCCGGATTGTCTTAGTGCTGTGTCTTGTATGGCCAATGTTGCTTGTGTCTCTGGATTGTCTTAGTCCTGTTTCTTGTATGGCCAATGTTTTCTGTGTCTCTGGATTGTCTTAGTCCTGTGTCTTGTATGGCCAATGTTGTCTGTGTCTCTGGATTGTCTTAGTCCTGTGTCTTGTATGGCCAATGTTGTCTGTGTCTCTGGATTGTCTTAGTCCTGTGTCTTGTATGGCCAATGTTGCTTGTGTCTCTGGATTGTCTTAGTCCTGTGTCTTGTATGGCCAATGTTGTCTGTGTCTCTGGATTGTCTTAGTCCTGTGTCTTGTATGGCCAATGTTGTCTGTGTCTCTGGATTGTCTTAGTCTGTGTCTTGTATGGCCAATGTTGTCTGTGTCTCTGGATTGTCTTAGTCCTGTGTCTTGTATGGCCAATGTTGTCTGTGTCTCTGGATTATCTTAGTCCTGTGTCTTGTATGGCCAATGTTGTCTGTGTCTCTGGATTGTCTTAGTGCTGTGTCTTGTATGGCCAATGTTGTATGTGTCTCTGGATTGTCTTAGTCCTGTGTCTTTTATGGCCAATGTTGTCTGTGTCTCTAGATTGTCTTAGTCCTGTGTCTTGTATGGCCAATGTTGTCTGTGTCTCTGGATTGTCTTAGTCCTGTGTCTTGTATGGCCAATGTTGTCTGTGTCTCTGGATTGTCTTAGTGCTGTGTCTTGTATGGCCAATGTTGTCTGTGTCTCTGGATTGTCTTAGTGCTGTGTCTTGTATGGCCAATGTTGCTTGTGTCTCTGGATTGTCTTAGTCCTGTGTCTTGTATGGTCAATGTTGTCTGTGTCTCTGGATTGTCTTAGTCCTGTGTCTTGTATGGCCAATGTTGTCTGTGTCTCTGGATTGTCTTAGTCCTGTGTCTTGTATGGCCAATGTTGTCTGTGTCTCTGGATTGTCTTAGTCCTGTGTCTTGTATGGCCAATGTTGTCTGTGTCTCTGGATTGTCTTAGTCCTGTGTCTTGTATGGCCAATGTTGCTTGTGTCTCTGGATTGTCTTAGTCCTGTGTCTTGTATGGCCAATGCTGTCTGTGTCTCTGGATTGTCTTAGTCCTGTGTCTTGTATGGCCAATGTTGTCTGTGTCTCTGGATTGTCTTAGTCCTGTGTCTTGTATGGCCAATGTTGTCTGTGTCTCTGGATTGTCTTAGTCCTGTGTCTTGTATGGCCAATGTAGTCTGTGTCTCTGGATTGTCTTAGTTCTGTGTCCTGTATGGGCAATGTTGTCTGTGTCTCTGGATTGTCTTAGTGCTGTGTCTTGTATGGCCAATGTTGTCTGTGTCTCTGGATTGTCTTAGTGCTGTGTCTTGTATGGCCAATGTTGCTTGTGTCTCTGGATTGTCTTAGTCCTGGGTCTTGTATGGCCAATGTTGTCTGTGTCTCTGGATTGTCTTAGTCTTGTGTCTTGTATGGCCAATGTTGTCTGTGTCTCTGGATTGTCTTAGTCCTGTGTCTTGTATGGCCAATGTTGTCTGTGTCTCTGGATTGTCTTAGTCCTGTGTCTTGTATGGCCAATGTTGTCTGTGTCTCTGGATTGTCTTAGTCCTGTGTCTTGTATGGCCAACTCTGGATTGTCTTAGTCCTGTGTCTTGTATGGCCAATGTTGTCTGTGTCTCTGGATTGTCTTAGTCCTGTGTCTTGTATGGCCAATGTTGTCTGTGTCTCTGGATTGTCTTAGTCCTGTGTCTTGTATGGTCAATGTTGTCTGTGTCTCTGGATTGTCTTAGTCCTGTGTCTTGTATGGCCAATGTTGTCTGTGTCTCTGGATTGTCTTAGTCCTGTGTCTTGTATGGCCAATGTTGTCTGTGTCTCTGGATTGTCTTAGTTCTGTGTCCTGTATGGCCAATGTTGTCTGTGTCTCTGGATTGTCTTAGTCCTGTGTCTTGTATGGCCAATGTTGTCTGTGTCTCTGGATTGTCGTAGTCCTGTGTCTTGTATGGCCAATGTTGTCTGTGTCTCTGGATTGTCTTAGTCCTGTGTCTTGTATGGCCAATGTTGTCTGTGTCTCTGGATTGTCTTAATCCTGTGTCTTGTATGGGCAATGTTGTCTGTGTCTCTGGATTGTCTTAGTCCTGTGTCTTGTATGGCCAATGTTGTCTGTTTCTCTGGATTGTATTAGTCCTGTGTCTTGTATGGCCAATGTTGCTTGTGTCTCTGGATTGTCTTAGTCCTGTGTCTTGTATGGCCAATGTTGTCTGTGTCTCTGGATTGTCTTAGTCCTGTGTCTTGTATGGCCAATGTTGTCTGTGTCTCTGGATTGTCTTAGTCCTGTGTCTTGTATGGCCAATGTTGTCTGTGTCTCTGGATTGTCTTAGTCCTGTGTCTTGTATGGCCAATGTTGTCTGTGTCTCTGGATTGTCTTAGTTCTGTGTCCTGTATGGCCAATGTTGTCTGTGTCTCTGGATTGTCTTAGTCCTGTGTCTTGTATGGCCAATGTTGTATGTGTCTCTGGATTGTCTTAGTCCTGTGTCTTGTATGGCCAATGTTGTCTGTGTCTCTGGATTGTCTTAGTGCTGTGTCTTGTATGGCCAATGTTGTCTGTGTCTTCGGATTGTCTTAGTGCTGTGTCTTGTATGGCCAATGTTGCTTGTGTCTCTGGATTGTCTTCGTCCTGTGTCTTGTATGGCCAATGTTTTCTGTGTCTCTGGATTGTCTTAGTCCTGTGTCTTGTATGGCCAATGTTGTCTGTGTCTCTGGATTGTCTTAGTCCTGTGTCTTGTATGGCCAATGTTGTCTGTGTCTCTGGATTGTCTTAGTCCTGTGTCTTGTATGGCCAATGTTGTCTGTGTCTCTGGATTGTCTTAGTCCTGTGTCTTGTATGGCCAATGTTGTCTGTGTCTCTTGATTGTCTTAGTCCTGTGTCTTGTATGGCCAATGTTATCTGTGTCTCTGGATTGTCTTAGTCCTGTGTCTTGTATGGCCAATGTTGTCTGTGTCTCTGGATTGTCTTAGTCCTGTGTCTTGTATGGCCAATGTTGCTTGTGTCTCTGGATTGTCTTAGTCCTGTGTCTTGTATGGCCAATGTTGTCTGTGTCTCTGGATTGTCTTAGTCCTGTGTCTTGTATGGCCAATGTTGTCTGTGTCTCTGGATTGTCTTAGTCTGTGTCTTGTATGGCCAATGTTGTCTGTGTCTCTGGATTGTCTTAGTCCTGTGTCTTGTATGGCCAATGTTGTCTGTGTCTCTGGATTATCTTAGTCCTGTGTCTTGTATGGCCAATGTTGTCTGTGTCTCTGGATTGTCTTAGTGCTGTGTCTTGTATGGCCAATGTTGTATGTGTCTCTGGATTGTCTTAGTCCTGTGTCTTTTATGGCCAATGTTGTCTGTGTCTCTAGATTGTCTTAGTCCTGTGTCTTGTATGGCCAATGTTGTCTGTGTCTCTGGATTGTCTTAGTCCTGTGTCTTGTATGGCCAATGTTGTCTGTGTCTCTGGATTGTCTTAGTGCTGTGTCTTGTATGGCCAATGTTGTCTGTGTCTCTGGATTGTCTTAGTGCTGTGTCTTGTATGGCCAATGTTGCTTGTGTCTCTGGATTGTCTTAGTCCTGTGTCTTGTATGGTCAATGTTGTCTGTGTCTCTGGATTGTCTTAGTCCTGTGTCTTGTATGGCCAATGTTGTCTGTGTCTCTGGATTGTCTTAGTCCTGTGTCTTGTATGGCCAATGTTGTCTGTGTCTCTGGATTGTCTTAGTCCTGTGTCTTGTATGGCCAATGTTGTCTGTGTCTCTGGATTGTCTTAGTCCTGTGTCTTGTATGGCCAATGTTGCTTGTGTCTCTGGATTGTCTTAGTCCTGTGTCTTGTATGGCCAATGCTGTCTGTGTCTCTGGATTGTCTTAGTCCTGTGTCTTGTATGGCCAATGTTGTCTGTGTCTCTGGATTGTCTTAGTCCTGTGTCTTGTATGGCCAATGTTGTCTGTGTCTCTGGATTGTCTTAGTCCTGTGTCTTGTATGGCCAATGTAGTCTGTGTCTCTGGATTGTCTTAGTTCTGTGTCCTGTATGGGCAATGTTGTCTGTGTCTCTGGATTGTCTTAGTGCTGTGTCTTGTATGGCCAATGTTGTCTGTGTCTCTGGATTGTCTTAGTGCTGTGTCTTGTATGGCCAATGTTGCTTGTGTCTCTGGATTGTCTTAGTCCTGGGTCTTGTATGGCCAATGTTGTCTGTGTCTCTGGATTGTCTTAGTCTTGTGTCTTGTATGGCCAATGTTGTCTGTGTCTCTGGATTGTCTTAGTCCTGTGTCTTGTATGGCCAATGTTGTCTGTGTCTCTGGATTGTCTTAGTCCTGTGTCTTGTATGGCCAATGTTGTCTGTGTCTCTGGATTGTCTTAGTCCTGTGTCTTGTATGGCCAACTCTGGATTGTCTTAGTCCTGTGTCTTGTATGGCCAATGTTGTCTGTGTCTCTGGATTGTCTTAGTCCTGTGTCTTGTATGGCCAATGTTGTCTGTGTCTCTGGATTGTCTTAGTCCTGTGTCTTGTATGGTCAATGTTGTCTGTGTCTCTGGATTGTCTTAGTCCTGTGTCTTGTATGGCCAATGTTGTCTGTGTCTCTGGATTGTCTTAGTCCTGTGTCTTGTATGGCCAATGTTGTCTGTGTCTCTGGATTGTCTTAGTTCTGTGTCCTGTATGGCCAATGTTGTCTGTGTCTCTGGATTGTCTTAGTCCTGTGTCTTGTATGGCCAATGTTGTCTGTGTCTCTGGATTGTCGTAGTCCTGTGTCTTGTATGGCCAATGTTGTCTGTGTCTCTGGATTGTCTTAGTCCTGTGTCTTGTATGGCCAATGTTGTCTGTGTCTCTGGATTGTCTTAATCCTGTGTCTTGTATGGGCAATGTTGTCTGTGTCTCTGGATTGTCTTAGTCCTGTGTCTTGTATGGCCAATGTTGTCTGTTTCTCTGGATTGTATTAGTCCTGTGTCTTGTATGGCCAATGTTGCTTGTGTCTCTGGATTGTCTTAGTCCTGTGTCTTGTATGGCCAATGTTGTCTGTGTCTCTGGATTGTCTTAGTCCTGTGTCTTGTATGGCCAATGTTGTCTGTGTCTCTGGATTGTCTTAGTCCTGTGTCTTGTATGGCCAATGTTGTCTGTGTCTCTGGATTGTCTTAGTCCTGTGTCTTGTATGGCCAATGTTGTCTGTGTCTCTGGATTGTCTTAGTTCTGTGTCCTGTATGGCCAATGTTGTCTGTGTCTCTGGATTGTCTTAGTCCTGTGTCTTGTATGGCCAATGTTGTATGTGTCTCTGGATTGTCTTAGTCCTGTGTCTTGTATGGCCAATGTTGTCTGTGTCTCTGGATTGTCTTAGTGCTGTGTCTTGTATGGCCAATGTTGTCTGTGTCTTCGGATTGTCTTAGTGCTGTGTCTTGTATGGCCAATGTTGCTTGTGTCTCTGGATTGTCTTCGTCCTGTGTCTTGTATGGCCAATGTTTTCTGTGTCTCTGGATTGTCTTAGTCCTGTGTCTTGTATGGCCAATGTTGTCTGTGTCTCTGGATTGTCTTAGTCCTGTGTCTTGTATGGCCAATGTTGTCTGTGTCTCTGGATTGTCTTAGTCCTGTGTCTTGTATGGCCAATGTTGTCTGTGTCTCTGGATTGTCTTAGTCCTGTGTCTTGTATGGGCAATGTTGTCTGTGTCTCTGGATTGTCTTAGTCCTGTGTCTTGTATGGCCAATGTTGTCTGTTTCTCTGGATTGTATTAGTCCTGTGTCTTGTATGGCCAATGTTGCTTGTGTCTCTGGATTGTCTTAGTCCTGTGTCTTGTATGGCCAATGTTGTCTGTGTCTCTGGATTGTCTTAGTCCTGTGTCTTGTATGGCCAATGTTGTCTGTGTCTCTGGATTGTCTTAGTCCTGTGTCTTGTATGGCCAATGTTGTCTGTGTCTCTGGATTGTCTTAGTCCTGTGTCTTGTATGGCCAATGTTGTCTGTGTCTCTGGATTGTCTTAGTTCTGTGTCCTGTATGGCCAATGTTGTCTGTGTCTCTGGATTGTCTTAGTCCTGTGTCTTGTATGGCCAATGTTGTCTGTGTCTCTGGATTGTCTTAGTCCTGTGTCTTGTATGGCCAATGTTGTCTGTGTCTCTGGATTGTCTTAGTGCTGTGTCTTGTATGGCCAATGTTGTCTGTGTCTTCGGATTGTCTTAGTGCTGTGTCTTGTATGGCCAATGTTGCTTGTGTCTCTGGATTGTCTTCGTCCTGTGTCTTGTATGGCCAATGTTTTCTTTGTCTCTGGATTGTCTTAGTCCTGTGTCTTGTATGGCCAATGTTGTCTGTGTCTCTGGATTGTCTTAGTCCTGTGTCTTGTATGGCCAATGTTGTCTGTGTCTCTGGATTGTCTTAGTCATGTGTCTTGTATGGCCAATGTTGTCTGTGTCTCTGGATTGTCTTAGTCCTGTGTCTTGTATGGCCAATGTTGTCTGTGTCTCTGGATTGTCTTAGTCCTGTGTCTTGTATGGCCAATGTTGTCTGTGTCTCTGGATTGTCTTAGTCCTGTGTCTTGTATGGCCAATGTTGTCTGTGTCTCTGGATTGTCTTAGTCCTATGTCTTGTATGACCAATGTTGTCTGTGTCTCTGGATTGTCTTAGTCCTGTGTCTTGTATGGCCAATGTTGTCTGTGTCTCTGGATTGTCTTAGTCCTGTGTCTTGTATGGCCAATGTTGTCTGTGTCTCTGGATTGTCTTAGTCCTGTGTCTTGTATGGCCATTGTTGTCTGTGTCTCTGGATTGTCTTAGTTCTGTGTCCTGTATGGCCAATGTTGTCTGTGTCTCTGGATTATCTTAGTCCTGTGTCTTGTATGGCCAATGTTGCTTGTGTCTCTGGATTGTCTTAGTGATGTGTCTTGTATGGCCAATGTTGTCTGTGTCTCTGGATTGTCTTAGTGCTGTATCTTGTATGGCCAATGTTGTCTGTGTCTCTGGATTGTCTTAGTGCTGTGTCTTGTATGGCCAATGTTGCTTGTGTCTCTGGATTGTCTTAGTCCTGTGTCTTGTATGGCCAATGTTGTCTGTGTCTCTGGATTGTCTTAGTCCTGTGTCTTGTATGGCCAATGTTGTCTGTGTCTCTGGATTGTCTTAGTCCTGTGTCTTGTATGGCCAATGTTGTCTGTGTCTCTGGATTGTCTTAGTCCTGTGTCTTGTATGGCCAATGTTGTCTGTGTCTCTGGATTGTCTTAGTCCTGTGTCTTGTATGGCCAATGTTGTCTATGTCTCTGGATTGTCTTAGTCCTGTGTCTTGTATGGCCAATGTTGTCTGTGTCTCTGGATTGTCTTAGTCCTGTGTCTTGTATGGCCAATGTTGTCTGTGTCTCTGGATTGTCTTAGTCCTGTGTCTTGTATGGCCAATGTTGTCTGTGTCTCTGGATTGTCTTAGTGCTGTGTCTTTTATGGCCAATGTTGTCTGTGTCTCTAGATTGTCTTAGTCCTGTGTCTTGTATGGCCAATGTTGTCTATGTCTCTGGATTGTCTTAGTCCTGTGTCTTGTATGGCCAATGTTGTCTGTGTCTCTGGATTGTCTTAGTGCTGTGTCTTGTATGGCCAATGTTGTCTGTGTCTCTGGATTGTCTTAGTCCTGTGTCTTGTATGGCCAATGTTGCTTGTGTCTCTGGATTGTCTTAGTCCTGTGTCTTGTATGGTCAATGTTGTCTGTGTCTCTGGATTGTCTTAGTCCTGTGTCTTGTATGGCCAATGTTGTCTGTGTCTCTGGATTGTCTTAATCCTGTGTCTTGTATGGCCAATGTTGTCTGTGTCTCTGGATTGTCTTAGTCCTGTGTCTTGTATGGCCAATGTTGCTTGTGTCTCTGGATTGTCTTAGTCCTGTGTCTTGTATGGCCAATGTTGTCTGTGTCTCTGGATTGTCTTAGTCCTGTGTCTTGTATGGCCAATGTTGCTTGTGTCTCTGGATTGTCTTAGTCCTGTGTCTTGTATGGCCAATGTTGTCTGTGTCTCTGGATTGTCTTAGTCCTGTGTCTTGTATGGCCAATGTTGTCTGTGTCTCTGGATTGTCTTAGTCCTGTGTCTTGTATGGCCAATGTTGTCTGTGTCTCTGGATTGTCTTAGTCCTGTGTCTTGTATGGCCAATGTTGTCTGTGTCTCTGGATTGTCTTAGTTCTGTGTCCTGTATGGGCAATGTTGTCTGTGTCTCTGGATTGTCTTAGTGCTGTGTCTTGTATGGCCAATGTTGTCTGTGTCTCTGGATTGTCTTAGTGCTGTGTTTTGTATGGCCAATGTTGCTTGTGTCTCTGGATTGTCTTAGTCCTGTGTCTTGTATGGCCAATGTTGTCTGTGTCTCTGGATTGTCTTAGTCCTGTGTCTTGTATGGCCAATGTTGTCTGTGTCTCTGGATTGTCTTAGTCCTGTGTCTTGTATGGCCAATGTTGTCTGTGTCTCTGGATTGTCTTAGTCCTGTGTCTTATATGGCCAATGTTGTCTGTGTCTCTGGATTGTCTTAGTCCTGTGTCTTGTATGGCCAATGTTGCTTGTGTCTCTGGATTGTCTTAGTCCTGTGTCTTGTATGGCCAATGTTGTCTGTGTCTCTGGATTGTCTTAGTCCTGTGTCTTGTATGGCCAATGTTGTCTGTGTCTCTGGATTGTCTTAGTCCTGTGTCTTGTATGGCCAATGTTGTCTGTGTCTCTGGATTGTCTTAGACCTGTGTCTTATATGGCCAATGTTGTCTGTGTCTCTGGATTGTCTTAGTCCTGTGTCTTGTATGGCCAATGTTGTCTGTGTCTCTGGATTGTCTTAGTCCTGTGTCTTGTATGGCCAATGTTGCTTGTGTCTCTGGATTGTCTTAGTCCTGTGTCTTGTATGGCCAATGTAGTCTGTGTCTCTGGATTGTCTTAGTCCTGTGTCTTGTATGGCCAATGTTGTCTGTGTCTCTGGATTGTCTTAGTCCTGTGTCTTGTATGGTCAATGTTGTCTGTGTCTCTGGATTGTCTTAGTCCTGTGTCTTGTATGGCCAATGTTGTCTGTGTCTCTGGATTGTCTTAGTCCTGTGTCTTGTATGGCCAATGTTGTCTGTGTCTCTGGATTGTCTTAGTTCTGTGTCCTGTATGGCCAATGTTGTCTGTGTCTCTGGATTGTCTTAGTCCTGTGTCTTGTATGGCCAATGTTGTCTGTGTCTCTGGATTGTCGTAGTCCTGTGTCTTGTATGGCCAATGTTGTCTGTGTCTCTGAATTGTCTTAGTCCTGTGTCTTGTATGGCCAATGTTGCTTGTGTCTCTGGATTGTCTTAGTCCTGTGTCTTGTATGGCCAATGTTGTCTGTGTCTCTGGATTGTCTTAGTCCTGTGTCTTGTATGGGCAATGTTGTCTGTGTCTCTGGATTGTCTTAGTCCTGTGTCTTGTATGGCCAATGTTGTCTGTTTCTCTGGATTGTATTAGTCCTGTGTCTTGTATGGCCAATGTTGCTTGTGTCTCTGGATTGTCTTAGTCCTGTGTCTTGTATGGCCAATGTTGTCTGTGTCTCTGGATTGTCTTAGTCCTGTGTCTTGTATGGCCAATGTTGTCTGTGTCTCTGGATTGTCTTAGTCCTGTGTCTTGTATGGCCAATGTTGTCTGTGTCTCTGGATTGTCTTAGTCCTGTGTCTTGTATGGCCAATGTTGTCTGTGTCTCTGGATTGTCTTAGTTCTGTGTCCTGTATGGCCAATGTTGTCTGTGTCTCTGGATTGTCTTAGTCCTGTGTCTTGTATGGCCAATGTTGCTTGTGTCTCTGGATTGTCTTAGTCCTGTGTCTTGTATGGCCAATATTGTCTGTGTCTCTGGATTGTCTTAGTGCTGTGTCTTGTATGGCCAATGTTGTATGTGTCTCCGGATTGTCTTAGTGCTGTGTCTTGTATGGCCAATGTTGCTTGTGTCTCTGGATTGTCTTAGTCCTGTGTCTTGTATGGCCAATGTTTTCTGTGTCTCTGGATTGTCTTAGTCCTGTGTCTTGTATGGCCAATGTTGTCTGTGTCTCTGGATTGTCTTAGTCCTGTGTCTTGTATGGCCAATGTTGTCTGTGTCTCTTGATTGTCTTAGTCCTGTGTCTTGTATGGCCAATGTTGTCTGTGTCTCTGGATTGTCTTAGTCCTGTGTCTTGTATGGCCAATGTTGTCTGTGTCTCTGGATTGTCTTAGTCCTGTGTCTTGTATGGCCAATGTTGCTTGTGTCTCTGGATTGTCTTAGTCCTGTGTCTTGTATGGCCTATGTTGTCTGTGTCTCTGGATTGTCTTAGTCCTGTGTCTTGTATGGCCAATGTTGTCTGTGTCTCTGGATTGTCTTAGTCCTGTGTCTTGTATGGCCAATGTTGTCTGTGACTCTGGATTTTCTTAGTCCTGTGTCTTGTATGGCCAATGTTGTCTGTGTCTCTGGATTGTCTTAGTCCTGTGTCTTGTATGGCCAATGTTGTCTGTGTCTCTGGATTGTCTTAGTCCTGTGTCTTGTATGGCCAATGTTGTCTGTGTCTCTGGATTGTCTTAGTGCTGTGTCTTGTATGGCCAATGTTGTCTGTGTCTCTGGATTGTCTTAGTCCTGTGTCTTGTATGGCCAATGTTGTCTGTGTCTCTAGATTGTCTTAGTCCTGTGTCTTGTATGGCCAATGTTATCTGTGTCTCTGGATTGTCTTAGTCCTGTGTCTTGTATGGCCAATGTTGTCTGTGTCTCTGGATTGTCTTAGTGCTGTGTCTTGTATGGCCAATGGTGTCTGTGTCTCTGGATTGTCTTAGTGCTGTGTCTTGTATGGCCAATGTTGCTTGTGTCTCTGGATTGTCTTAGTCCTGTGTCTTGTATGGTCAATGTTGTCTGTGTCTCTGGATTGTCTTAGTCCTGTGTCTTGTATGGCCAATGTTGTCTGTGTCTCTGGATTGTCTTAGTCCTGTGTCTTGTATGGCCAATGTTGTCTGTGTCTCTGGATTATCTTAGTCCTGTGTCTTGTATGGCCAATGTTGCTTGTGTCTCTGGATTGTCTTAGTCCTGTGTCTTGTATGGCCAATGTTGTCTGTGTCTCTGGATTGTCTTAGTCCTGTGTCTTGTATGGCCAATGTTGCTTGTGTCTCTGGATTGTCTTAGTCCTGTGTCTTGTATGGCCAATGTTGTCTGTGTCTCTGGATTGTCTTAGTCCTGTGTCTTGTATGGCCAATGTTGTCTGTGTCTCTGGATTGTCTTAGTCCTGTGTCTTGTATGGCCAATGTTGTCTGTGTCTCTGGATTGTCTTAGTCCTGTGTCTTGTATGGCCAATGTTGTCTGTGTCTCTGGATTGTCTTAGTTCTGTGTCCTGTATGGGCAATGTTGTCTGTGTCTCTGGATTGTCTTATTGCTGTGTCTTGTATGGCCAATGTTGTCTGTGTCTCTGGATTGTCTTAGTCCTGTGTCTTGTATGGCCAATGTTGTCTGTGTCTCTGGATTGTCTTAGTCCTGTGTCTTGTATGGCCAATGTTGTCTGTGTCTCTGGATTGTCTTAGTCCTGTGTCTTGTATGGCCAATGTTGTCTGTGTCTCTGGATTGTCTTAGTCCTGTGTCTTGTATGGCCAATGTTGTCTGTGTCTCTGGATTGTCTTAGTCCTGTGTCTTGTATGGCCAATGTTGCTTGTGTCTCTGGATTGTCTTAGTCCTGTGTCTTGTATGGCCAATGTTGTCTGTGTCTCTGGATTGTCTTAGTCCTGTGTCTTCTATGGCCAATGTTTTCTGTGTCTCTGGATTGTCTTAGTCCTGTGTCTTGTATGGCCAATGTTGTCTGTGTCTCTGGATTGTCTTAGTCCTGTGTCTTGTATGGGCAATGTTGTCTGTGTCTCTGGATTGTCTTAGTCCTGTGTCTTGTATGGCCAATGTTGTCTGTGTCTCTGGATTGTCTTAGTCCTGTGTCTTGTATGGTCAATGTTGTCTGTGTCTCTGGATTGTCTTAGTCCTGTGTCTTGTATGGCCAATGTTGTCTGTGTCTCTGGATTGTCTTAGTCCTGTGTCTTGTATGGCCAATGTTGTCTGTGTCTCTGGATTGTCTTAGTTCTGTGTCCTGTATGGCCAATGTTGTCTGTGTCTCTGGATTGTCTTAGTCCTGTGTCTTGTATGGCCAATGTTGCTTGTGTCTCTGGATTGTCTTAGTCCTGTGTCTTGTATGGCCAATGTTGTCTTTGTCCCTGGATTGTCTTAGTCCTGTGTCTTGTATGGCCAATGTTGCTTGTGTCTCTGGATTGTCTTAGTCCTGTGTCTTGTATGGCCAATGTTGTCTGTGTCTCTGGATTGTCTTAGTCCTGTGTCTTGTATGGGCAATGCTGTCTGTGTCTCTGGATTGTCTTAGTCCTGTGTCTTGTATGGCCAATGTTGTCTGTTTCTCTGGATTGTATTAGTCCTGTGTCTTGTATGGCCAATGTTGCTTGTGTCTCTGGATTGTCTTAGTCCTGTGTCTTGTATGGCCAATGTTGTCTGTGTCTCTGGATTGTCTTAGTCCTGTGTCTTGTATGGCCAATGTTGTCTGTGTCTCTGGATTGTCTTAGTCCTGTGTCTTGTATGGCCAATGTTGTCTGTGTCTCTGGATTGTCTTAGTCCTGTGTCTTGTATGGCCAATGTTGTCTGTTTCTCTGGATTGTCTTAGTTCTGTGTCCTGTATGGCCAATGTTGTCTGTGTCTCTGGATTGTCTTAGTCCTGTGTCTTGTATGGCCAATGTTGCTTGTGTCTCTGGATTGTCTTAGTCTTGTGTCTTGTATGGCCAATGTTGTCTGTGTCTCTGGATTGTCTTAGTGCTGTGTTTTGTATGGCCAATGTTGTCTGTGTCTCTGGATTGTCTTAGTGCTGTGTCTTGTATGGCCAATGTTGCTTGTGTCTCTGGATTGTCTTAGTCCTGTGTCTTGTATGGCCAATGTTTTCTGTGTCTCTGGATTGTCTTAGTCCTGTGTCTTGTATGGCCAATGTTGTCTGTGTCTCTGGATTGTCTTAGTCCTGTGTCTTGTATGGCCAATGTTGTCTGTGTCTCTTGATTGTCTTAGTCCTGTGTCTTGTATGGCCAATGTTGTCTGTGTCTCTGGATTGTCTTAGTGCTGTGTCTTGTATGGCCAATGTTGTCTGTGTCTCTGGATTGTCTTAGTGCTGTGTCTTGTATGGCCAATGTTGCTTGTGTCTCTGGATTGTCTTAGTCCTGTGTCTTGTATGGCCAATGTTGTCTGTGTCTCTGGATTGTCTTAGTCCTGTGTCTTGTATGGCCAATGTTGTCTGTGTCTCTGGATTGTCTTAGTCCTGTGTCTTGTATGGCCAATGTTGTCTGTGTCTCTGGATTGTCTTAGTCCTGTGTCTTGTATGGCCAATGTTGTCTGTGTCTCTGGATTGTCTTAGTCCTGTGTCTTGTATGGCCAATGTTGTCTGTGTCTCTGGATTGTCTTAGTCCTGTGTCTTGTATGGCCAATATTGCTTGTGTCTCTGGATTGTCTTAGTCCTGTGTCTTGTATGGCCAATGTTGCTTGTGTCTCTGGATTGTCTTAGTCCTGTGTCTTGTATGGCCAATGTTGTCTGTGTCTCTGGATTGTCTTAGTCCTGTGTCTTGTATGACCAATGTTGTCTGTGTCTCTGGATTGTCTTAGTCCTGTGTCTTGTATGGCCAATGTTGTCTGTGTCTCTGGATTGTCTTAGTCCTGTGTCTTGTATGGTCAATGTTGCTTGTGTCTCTGGATTTTCTTAGTCCTGTGTCTTGTATGGCCAATGTTCTTGTGTCTCTGGATTGTCTTAGTGCTGTGTCTTGTATGGCCAATGTTGTCTGTGTCTCTGGATTGTCTTAGTCCTGTGTCTTGTATGGCCAATGTTGTCTGTTTCTCTGGATTGTATTAGTCCTCTGTCTTGTATGGCCAATGTTGCTTGTGTCTCTGGATTGTCTTAGTCCTGTGTCTTGTATGGCCAATGTTGTCTGTGTCTCTGGATTGTCTTAGTCCTGTGTCTTGTATGGCCAATGTTGTCTGTGTCTCTGGATTGTCTTAGTCCTGTGTCTTGTATGGCCAATGTTGTCTGTGTCTCTGGATTGTCTTAGTCCTGTGTCTTGTATGGCCAATGTTGTCTGTTTCTCTGGATTGTCTTAGTTCTGTGTCCTGTATGGCCAATGTTGTCTGTGTCTCTGGATTGTCTTAGTCCTGTGTCTTGTATGGCCAATGTTGCTTGTGTCTCTGGATTGTCTTAGTCTTGTGTCTTGTATGGCCAATGTTGTCTGTGTCTCTGGATTGTCTTAGTGCTGTGTCTTGTATGGCCAATGTTGTCTGTGTCTCTGGATTGTCTTAGTGCTGTGTCTTGTATGGCCAATGTTGCTTGTGTCTCTGGATTGTCTTAGTCCTGTGTCTTGTATGGCCAATGTTTTCTGTGTCTCTGGATTGTCTTAGTCCTGTGTCTTGTATGGCCAATGTTGTCTGTGTCTCTGGATTGTCTTAGTCCTGTGTCTTGTATGGCCAATGTTGTCTGTGTCTCTTGATTGTCTTAGTCCTGTGTCTTGTATGGCCAATGTTGTCTGTGTCTCTGGATTGTCTTAGTCCTGTGTCTTGTATGGCCAATGTTGTCTGTGTCTCTGGATTGTCTTAGTGCTGTGTCTTGTATGGCCAATGTTGCTTGTGTCTCTGGATTGTCTTAGTCCTGTGTCTTGTATGGCCAATGTTGTCTGTGTCTCTGGATTGTCTTAGTCCTGTGTCTTGTATGGCCAATGTTGTCTGTGTCTCTGGATTGTCTTAGTCCTGTGTCTTGTATGGCCAATGTTGTCTGTGTCTCTGGATTGTCTTAGTCCTGTGTCTTGTATGGCCAATGTTGTCTGTGTCTCTGGATTGTCTTAGTCCTGTGTCTTGTATGGCCAATGTTGTCTGTGTCTCTGGATTGTCTTAGTCCTGTGTCTTGTATGGCCAATATTGCTTGTGTCTCTGGATTGTCTTAGTCCTGTGTCTTGTATGGCCAATGTTGCTTGTGTCTCTGGATTGTCTTAGTCCTGTGTCTTGCATGGCCAATGTTGTCTGTGTCTCTGGATTGTCTTAGTCCTGTGTCTTGTATGACCAATGTTGTCTGTGTCTCTGGATTGTCTTAGTGCTGTGTCTTGTATGGCCAATGTTGTCTGTGTCTCTGGATTGTCTTAGTGCTGTATCTTGTATGGCCAATGTTGTCTGTGTCTCTGGATTGTCTTAGTCCTGTGTCCTGTATGGCCAATGTTGCTTGTGTCTCTGGATTGTTTTAGTCCTGTGTCGTGTATGGCCAATGTTTTCTGTGTCTCTGGATTGTCTTAGTCCTGTGTCTTGTATGGCCAATGTTGTCTGTGTCTCTGGATTGTCTTAGTCCTGTGTCTTGTATGGCCAATGTTGTCTGTGTCTCTGGATTGTCTTAGTCCTGTGTCTTGTATGGCCAATGTTGTCTGTGTCTCTGGATTGTCTTAGTCCTGTGTCTTGTATGGCCAATGTTGTCTGTGTCTCTGGATTGTCTTAGTCCTGTGTCTTGTTTGGCCAATGTTGTCTGTGTCTCTGGATTGTCTTAGTCCTGTGTCTTGTATGGCCAATGTTGTCTTTGTCTCTGGATTGTCTTAGTGCTGTGTCTTGTATGGCCAATGTTGTCTGTGTCTCTGGATTGTCTTAGTCCTGTGTCTTGTATGGCCAATGTTGTCTGTGTCTCTGGATTGTCTTAGTCCTGTGTCTTGTATGGCCAATGTTGTCTGTGTCTCTGGATTGTCTTAGTGCTGTGTCTTGTATGGCCAATGATGTCTGTGTCTCTGGATTGTCTTAGTCCTGTGTCTTGTATGGCCAATGTTGTATGTGTCTCTGGATTGTCTTAGTCCTGTGTCTTGTATGGCCAATGTTGTCTGTGTCTCTGGATTGTCTTAGTGCTGTGTCTTGTATGGCCAATGTTGTCTGTGTCTCTGGATTGTCTTAGTCCTGTGTCTTGTATGGCCAATGTTGTCTGTGTCTCTGGATTGTCTTAGTCCTGTGTCTTGTATGGCCAATGTTGTCTGTGTCTCTGGATTGTCTTAGTCCTGTGTCTTGTATGGCCAATGTTGTCTGTGTCTCTGGATTGTCTTAGTCCTGTGTCTTGTATGGCCAATGTTGTCTGTGTCTCTGTATTGTCTTAGTTCTGTGTCCTGTATGGCCAATGTTGTCTGTGTCTCTGGATTGTCTTAGTCCTGTGTCTTGTATGGCCAATGTTGCTTGTGTCTCTGGATTGTCTTAGTCCTGTGTCTTGTATGGCCAATGTTGTCTTTGTCCCTGGATTTTCTTAGTCCTGTGTCTTGTATGGCCAATGTTGCTTGTGTCTCTGGATTGTCTTAGTCCTGTGTCTTGTATGGCCAATGTTGTCTGTGTCTCTGGATTGTCTTAGTCCTGTGTCTTGTATGGGCAATGCTGTCTGTGTCTCTGGATTGTCTTAGTCCTGTGTCTTGTATGGCCAATGTTGTCTGTTTCTCTGGATTGTATTAGTCCTGTGTCTTGTATGGCCAATGTTGCTTGTGTCTCTGGATTGTCTTAGTCCTGTGTCTTGTATGGCCAATGTTGTCTGTGTCTCTGGATTGTCTTAGTCCTGTGTCTTGTATGGCCAATGTTGTCTGTGTCTCTGGATTGTCTTAGTCCTGTGTCTTGTATGGCCAATGTTGTCTGTGTCTCTGGATTGTCTTAGTCCTGTGTCTTGTATGGCCAATGTTGTCTGTTTCTCTGGATTGTCTTAGTTCTGTGTCCTGTATGGCCAATGTTGTCTGTGTCTCTGGATTGTCTTAGTGCTGTGTCTTGTATGGCCAATGTTGCTTGTGTCTCTGGATTGTCTTAGTCCTGTGTCTTGTATGGCCAATGTTTTCTGTGTCTCTGGATTGTCTTAGTGCTGTGTCTTGTATGGCCAATGTTGTCTGTGTCTCTGGATTGTCTTAGTGCTGTGTCTTGTATGGCCAATGTTGTCTGTGTCTCTGGATTGTCTTAGTCCTGTGTCTTGTATGGCCAATGTTTTCTGTGTCTCTGGATTGTCTTAGTCCTGTGTCTTGTATGGCCAATGTTGTCTGTGTCTCTGGATTGTCTTAGTCCTGTGTCTTGTATGGCCAATGTTGTCTGTGTCTCTTGATTGTCTTAGTCCTGTGTCTTGTATGGCCAATGTTGTCTGTGTCTCTGGATTGTCTTAGTCCTGTGTCTTGTATGGCCAATGTTGTCTGTGTCTCTGGATTGTCTTAGTCCTGTGTCTTGTATGGCCAATGTTGCTTGTGTCTCTGGATTGTCTTAGTCCTGTGTCTTGTATGGCCAATGTTGTCTGTGTCTCTGGATTGTCTTAGTCCTGTGTCTTGTATGGCCAATGTTGTCTGTGTCTCTGGATTGTCTTAGTCCTGTGTCTTGTATGGCCAATGTTGTCTGTGTCTCTGTATTGTCTTAGTCCTGTGTCTTGTATGGCCAATGTTGTCTGTGTCTCTGGATTGTCTTAGTCCTGTGTCTTGTATGGCCAATGTTGTCTGTGTCTCTGGATTGTCTTAGTCCTGTGTCTTGTATGGCCAATGTTGCTTGTTTCTCTGGATTGTCTTAGTCCTGTGTCTTGTATGGCCAATGTTGCTTGTGTCTCTGGATTGTCTTAGTCCTGTGTCTTGTATGGCCAATGTTGTCTGTGTCTCTGGATTGTCTTAGTCCTGTGTCTTGTATGACCAATGTTGTCTGTGTCTCTGGATTGTCTTAGTCCTGTGTCTTGTATGGCCAATGTTGTCTTTGTCTCTGGATTGTCTTAGTGCTGTGTCTTGTATGGCCAATGTTGTCTGTGTCTCTGGATTGTCTTAGTCCTGTGTCTTGTATGGCCAATGTTGTCTGTGTCTCTGGATTGTCTTAGTCCTGTGTCTTGTATGGCCAATGTTGTCTGTGTCTCTGGATTGTCTTAGTCCTGTGTCTTGTATGGCCAATATTGCTTGTGTCTCTGGATTGTCTTAGTCCTGTGTCTTGTATGGCCAATGTTGCTTGTGTCTCTGGATTGTCTTAGTCCTGTGTCTTGCATGGCCAATGTTGTCTGTGTCTCTGGATTGTCTTAGTCCTGTGTCTTGTATGACCAATGTTGTCTGTGTCTCTGGATTGTCTTAGTCCTGTGTCTTGTATGGCCAATGTTGTCTGTGTCTCTGGATTGTCTTAGTCCTGTGTCTTGTATGGTCAATGTTGCTTGTGTCTCTGGATTTTCTTAGTCCTGTGTCTTGTATGGCCAATGTTCTTGTGTCTCTGGATTGTCTTAGTGCTGTGTCTTGTATGGCCAATGTTGTCTGTGTCTCTGGATTGTCTTAGTGCTGTATCTTGTATGGCCAATGTTGTCTGTGTCTCTGGATTGTCTTAGTCCTGTGTCCTGTATGGCCAATGTTGCTTGTGTCTCTGGATTGTTTTAGTCCTGTGTCGTGTATGGCCAATGTTTTCTGTGTCTCTGGATTGTCTTAGTCCTGTGTCTTGTATGGCCAATGTTGTCTGTGTCTCTGGATTGTCTTAGTCCTGTGTCTTGTATGGCCAATGTTGTCTGTGTCTCTGGATTGTCTTAGTCCTGTGTCTTGTATGGCCAATGTTGTCTGTGTCTCTGGATTGTCTTAGTCCTGTGTCTTGTATGGCCAATGTTGTCTGTGTCTCTGGATTGTCTTAGTCCTGTGTCTTGTATGGCCAATGTTGTCTGTGTCTCTGGATTGTCTTAGTCCTGTGTCTTGTATGGCCAATGTTGTCTTTGTCTCTGGATTGTCTTAGTGCTGTGTCTTGTATGGCCAATGTTGTCTGTGTCTCTGGATTGTCTTAGTCCTGTGTCTTGTATGGCCAATGTTGTCTGTGTCTCTGGATTGTCTTAGTCCTGTGTCTTGTATGGCCAATGTTGTCTGTGTCTCTGGATTGTCTTAGTGCTGTGTCTTGTATGGCCAATGATGTCTGTGTCTCTGGATTGTCTTAGTCCTGTGTCTTGTATGGCCAATGTTGTATGTGTCTCTGGATTGTCTTAGTCCTGTGTCTTGTATGGCCAATGTTGTCTGTGTCTCTGGATTGTCTTAGTGCTGTGTCTTGTATGGCCAATGTTGTCTGTGTCTCTGGATTGTCTTAGTCCTGTGTCTTGTATGGCCAATGTTGTCTGTGTCTCTGGATTGTCTTAGTCCTGTGTCTTGTATGGCCAATGTTGTCTGTGTCTCTGGATTGTCTTAGTCCTGTGTCTTGTATGGCCAATGTTGTCTGTGTCTCTGGATTGTCTTAGTCCTGTGTCTTGTATGGCCAATGTTGTCTGTGTCTCTGTATTGTCTTAGTTCTGTGTCCTGTATGGCCAATGTTGTCTGTGTCTCTGGATTGTCTTAGTCCTGTGTCTTGTATGGCCAATGTTGCTTGTGTCTCTGGATTGTCTTAGTCCTGTGTCTTGTATGGCCAATGTTGTCTTTGTCCCTGGATTGTCTTAGTCCTGTGTCTTGTATGGCCAATGTTGCTTGTGTCTCTGGATTGTCTTAGTCCTGTGTCTTGTATGGCCAATGTTGTCTGTGTCTCTGGATTGTCTTAGTCCTGTGTCTTGTATGGGCAATGCTGTCTGTGTCTCTGGATTGTCTTAGTCCTGTGTCTTGTATGGCCAATGTTGTCTGTTTCTCTGGATTGTATTAGTCCTGTGTCTTGTATGGCCAATGTTGCTTGTGTCTCTGGATTGTCTTAGTCCTGTGTCTTGTATGGCCAATGTTGTCTGTGTCTCTGGATTGTCTTAGTCCTGTGTCTTGTATGGCCAATGTTGTCTGTGTCTCTGGATTGTCTTAGTCCTGTGTCTTGTATGGCCAATGTTGTCTGTGTCTCTGGATTGTCTTAGTCCTGTGTCTTGTATGGCCAATGTTGTCTGTTTCTCTGGATTGTCTTAGTTCTGTGTCCTGTATGGCCAATGTTGTCTGTGTCTCTGGATTGTCTTAGTCCTGTGTCTTGTATGGCCAATGTTGCTTGTGTCTCTGGATTGTCTTAGTCCTGTGTCTTGTATGGCCAATGTTGTCTGTTTCTCTGGATTGTATTAGTCCTGTGTCTTGTATGGCCAATGTTGCTTGTGTCTCTGGATTGTCTTAGTCCTGTGTCTTGTATGGCCAATGTTGTCTTTGTCTCTGGATTGTCTTAGTGCTGTGTCTTGTATGGCCAATGTTGTCTGTGTCTCTGGATTGTCTTAGTCCTGTGTCTTGTATGGCCAATGTTGTCTGTGTCTCTGGATTGTCTTAGTCCTGTGTCTTGTATGGCCAATGTTGTCTGTGTCTCTGGATTGTCTTAGTCCTGTGTCTTGTATGGCCAATATTGCTTGTGTCTCTGGATTGTCTTAGTCCTGTGTCTTGTATGGCCAATGTTGCTTGTGTCTCTGGATTGTCTTAGTCCTGTGTCTTGCATGGCCAATGTTGTCTGTGTCTCTGGATTGTCTTAGTCCTGTGTCTTGTATGACCAATGTTGTCTGTGTCTCTGGATTGTCTTAGTCCTGTGTCTTGTATGGCCAATGTTGTCTGTGTCTCTGGATTGTCTTAGTCCTGTGTCTTGTATGGTCAATGTTGCTTGTGTCTCTGGATTTTCTTAGTCCTGTGTCTTGTATGGCCAATGTTCTTGTGTCTCTGGATTGTCTTAGTTCTGTGTCTTGTATGGCCAATGTTGTCTGTGTCTCTGGATTGTCTTAGTGCTGTATCTTGTATGGCCAATGTTGTCTGTGTCTCTGGATTGTCTTAGTCCTGTGTCCTGTATGGCCAATGTTGCTTGTGTCTCTGGATTGTTTTAGTCCTGTGTCGTGTATGGCCAATGTTTTCTGTGTCTCTGGATTGTCTTAGTCCTGTGTCTTGTATGGCCAATGTTGTCTGTGTCTCTGGATTGTCTTAGTCCTGTGTCTTGTATGGCCAATGTTGTCTGTGTCTCTGGATTGTCTTAGTCCTGTGTCTTGTATGGCCAATGTTGTCTGTGTCTCTGGATTGTCTTAGTCCTGTGTCTTGTATGGCCAATGTTGTCTGTGTCTCTGGATTGTCTTAGTCCTGTGTCTTGTATGGCCAATGTTGTCTGTGTCTCTGGATTGTCTTAGTCCTGTGTCTTGTATGGCCAATGTTGTCTTTGTCTCTGGATTGTCTTAGTGCTGTGTCTTGTATGGCCAATGTTGTCTGTGTCTCTGGATTGTCTTAGTCCTGTGTCTTGTATGGCCAATGTTGTCTGTGTCTCTGGATTGTCTTAGTCCTGTGTCTTGTATGGCCAATGTTGTCTGTGTCTCTGGATTGTCTTAGTGCTGTGTCTTGTATGGCCAATGATGTCTGTGTCTCTGGATTGTCTTAGTCCTGTGTCTTGTATGGCCAATGTTGTATGTGTCTCTGGATTGTCTTAGTCCTGTGTCTTGTATGGCCAATGTTGTCTGTGTCTCTGGATTGTCTTAGTGCTGTGTCTTGTATGGCCAATGTTGTCTGTGTCTCTGGATTGTCTTAGTCCTGTGTCTTGTATGGCCAATGTTGTCTGTGTCTCTGGATTGTCTTAGTCCTGTGTCTTGTATGGCCAATGTTGTCTGTGTCTCTGGATTGTCTTAGTCCTGTGTCTTGTATGGCCAATGTTGTCTGTGTCTCTGGATTGTCTTAGTCCTGTGTCTTGTATGGCCAATGTTGTCTGTGTCTCTGTATTGTCTTAGTTCTGTGTCCTGTATGGCCAATGTTGTCTGTGTCTCTGGATTGTCTTAGTCCTGTGTCTTGTATGGCCAATGTTGCTTGTGTCTCTGGATTGTCTTAGTCCTGTGTCTTGTATGGCCAATGTTGTCTTTGTCCCTGGATTGTCTTAGTCCTGTGTCTTGTATGGCCAATGTTGCTTGTGTCTCTGGATTGTCTTAGTCCTGTGTCTTGTATGGCCAATGTTGTCTGTGTCTCTGGATTGTCTTAGTCCTGTGTCTTGTATGGGCAATGCTGTCTGTGTCTCTGGATTGTCTTAGTCCTGTGTCTTGTATGGCCAATGTTGTCTGTTTCTCTGGATTGTATTAGTCCTGTGTCTTGTATGGCCAATGTTGCTTGTGTCTCTGGATTGTCTTAGTCCTGTGTCTTGTATGGCCAATGTTGTCTGTGTCTCTGGATTGTCTTAGTCCTGTGTCTTGTATGGCCAATGTTGTCTGTGTCTCTGGATTGTCTTAGTCCTGTGTCTTGTATGGCCAATGTTGTCTGTGTCTCTGGATTGTCTTAGTCCTGTGTCTTGTATGGCCAATGTTGTCTGTTTCTCTGGATTGTCTTAGTTCTGTGTCCTGTATGGCCAATGTTGTCTGTGTCTCTGGATTGTCTTAGTCCTGTGTCTTGTATGGCCAATGTTGCTTGTGTCTCTGGATTGTCTTAGTCCTGTGTCTTGTATGGCCAATGTTTTCTGTGTCTCTGGATTGTCTTAGTGCTGTGTCTTGTATGGCCAATGTTGTCTGTGTCTCTGGATTGTCTTAGTGCTGTGTCTTGTATGGCCAATGTTGTCTGTGTCTCTGGATTGTCTTAGTCCTGTGTCTTGTATGGCCAATGTTTTCTGTGTCTCTGGATTGTCTTAGTCCTGTGTCTTGTATGGCCAATGTTGTCTGTGTCTCTGGATTGTCTTAGTCCTGTGTCTTGTATGGCCAATGTTGTCTGTGTCTCTTGATTGTCTTAGTCCTGTGTCTTGTATGGCCAATGTTGTCTGTGTCTCTGGATTGTCTTAGTCCTGTGTCTTGTATGGCCAATGTTGTCTGTGTCTCTGGATTGTCTTAGTCCTGTGTCTTGTATGGCCAATGTTGCTTGTGTCTCTGGATTGTCTTAGTCCTGTGTCTTGTATGGCCAATGTTGTCTGTGTCTCTGGATTGTCTTAGTCCTGTGTCTTGTATGGCCAATGTTGTCTGTGTCTCTGGATTGTCTTAGTCCTGTGTCTTGTATGGCCAATGTTGTCTGTGTCTCTGTATTGTCTTAGTCCTGTGTCTTGTATGGCCAATGTTGTCTGTGTCTCTGGATTGTCTTAGTCCTGTGTCTTGTATGGCCAATGTTGTCTGTGTCTCTGGATTGTCTTAGTCCTGTGTCTTGTATGGCCAATGTTGCTTGTTTCTCTGGATTGTCTTAGTCCTGTGTCTTGTATGGCCAATGTTGCTTGTGTCTCTGGATTGTCTTAGTCCTGTGTCTTGTATGGCCAATGTTGTCTGTGTCTCTGGATTGTCTTAGTCCTGTGTCTTGTATGACCAATGTTGTCTGTGTCTCTGGATTGTCTTAGTCCTGTGTCTTGTATGACCAATGTTGTCTGTTTCTCTGGATTGTCTTAGTCCTGTGTCTTGTATGGCCAATGTTGTCTGTGTCTCTGGATTGTCTTAGTCCTGTGTCTTGTATGGCCAATGTTGCTTGTGTCTCTGGATTTTCTTAGTCCTGTGTCTTGTATGGCCAATGTTCTTGTGTCTCTGGATTGTCTTAGTGCTGTGTCTTGTATGGCCAATGTTGCTTGTGTCTCTGGATTGTCTTAGTCCTGTGTCTTGTATGGCCAATGTTGTCTTTGTCCCTGGATTGTCTTAGTCCTGTGTCTTGTATGGCCAATGTTGCTTGTGTCTCTGGATTGTCTTAGTCCTGTGTCTTGTATGGCCAATGTTGTCTGTGTCTCTGGATTGTCTTAGTCCTGTGTCTTGTATGGGCAATGCTGTCTGTGTCTCTGGATTGTCTTAGTCCTGTGTCTTGTATGGCCAATGTTGTCTGTTTCTCTGGATTGTATTAGTCCTGTGTCTTGTATGGCCAATGTTGCTTGTGTCTCTGGATTGTCTTAGTCCTGTGTCTTGTATGGCCAATGTTGTCTGTGTCTCTGGATTGTCTTAGTCCTGTGTCTTGTATGGCCAATGTTGTCTGTGTCTCTGGATTGTCTTAGTCCTGTGTCTTGTATGGCCAATGTTGTCTGTGTCTCTGGATTGTCTTAGTCCTGTGTCTTGTATGGCCAATGTTGTCTGTTTCTCTGGATTGTCTTAGTTCTGTGTCCTGTATGGCCAATGTTGTCTGTGTCTCTGGATTGTCTTAGTCCTGTGTCTTGTATGGCCAATGTTGCTTGTGTCTCTGGATTGTCTTAGTCCTGTGTCTTGTATGGCCAATGTTTTCTGTGTCTCTGGATTGTCTTAGTGCTGTGTCTTGTATGGCCAATGTTGTCTGTGTCTCTGGATTGTCTTAGTGCTGTGTCTTGTATGGCCAATGTTGTCTGTGTCTCTGGATTGTCTTAGTCCTGTGTCTTGTATGGCCAATGTTTTCTGTGTCTCTGGATTGTCTTAGTCCTGTGTCTTGTATGGCCAATGTTGTCTGTGTCTCTGGATTGTCTTAGTCCTGTGTCTTGTATGGCCAATGTTGTCTGTGTCTCTTGATTGTCTTAGTCCTGTGTCTTGTATGGCCAATGTTGTCTGTGTCTCTGGATTGTCTTAGTCCTGTGTCTTGTATGGCCAATGTTGTCTGTGTCTCTGGATTGTCTTAGTCCTGTGTCTTGTATGGCCAATGTTGCTTGTGTCTCTGGATTGTCTTAGTCCTGTGTCTTGTATGGCCAATGTTGTCTGTGTCTCTGGATTGTCTTAGTCCTGTGTCTTGTATGGCCAATGTTGTCTGTGTCTCTGGATTGTCTTAGTCCTGTGTCTTGTATGGCCAATGTTGTCTGTGTCTCTGTATTGTCTTAGTCCTGTGTCTTGTATGGCCAATGTTGTCTGTGTCTCTGGATTGTCTTAGTCCTGTGTCTTGTATGGCCAATGTTGTCTGTGTCTCTGGATTGTCTTAGTCCTGTGTCTTGTATGGCCAATGTTGCTTGTTTCTCTGGATTGTCTTAGTCCTGTGTCTTGTATGGCCAATGTTGCTTGTGTCTCTGGATTGTCTTAGTCCTGTGTCTTGTATGGCCAATGTTGTCTGTGTCTCTGGATTGTCTTAGTCCTGTGTCTTGTATGACCAATGTTGTCTGTGTCTCTGGATTGTCTTAGTCCTGTGTCTTGTATGACCAATGTTGTCTGTTTCTCTGGATTGTCTTAGTCCTGTGTCTTGTATGGCCAATGTTGTCTGTGTCTCTGGATTGTCTTAGTCCTGTGTCTTGTATGGCCAATGTTGCTTGTGTCTCTGGATTTTCTTAGTCCTGTGTCTTGTATGGCCAATGTTCTTGTGTCTCTGGATTGTCTTAGTGCTGTGTCTTGTATGGCCAATGTTGTCTGTGTCTCTGGATTGTCTTAGTGCTGTATCTTGTATGGCCAATGTTGTCTGTGTCTCTGGATTGTCTTAGTCCTGTGTCCTGTATGGCCAATGTTGCTTGTGTCTCTGGATTGTCTTAGTCCTGTGTCGTGTATGGCCAATGTTTTCTGTGTCTCTGGATTGTCTTAGTCCTGTGTCTTGTATGGCCAATGTTGTCTGTGTCTCTGGATTGTCTTAGTCCTGTGTCTTGTATGGCCAATGTTGTCTGTGTCTCTGGATTGTCTTAGTCCTGTGTCTTGTATGGCCAATGTTGTCTGTGTCTCTGGATTGTCTTAGTCCTGTGTCTTGTATGGCCAATGTTGTCTGTGTCTCTGGATTGTCTTAGTCCTGTGTCTTGTATGGCCAATGTTGTCTTTGTCTCTGGATTGTCTTAGTGCTGTGTCTTGTATGGCCAATGTTGTCTGTGTCTCTGGATTGTCTTAGTCCTGTGTCTTGTATGGCCAATGTTTTCTGTGTCTCTGGATTGTCTTAGTGCTGTGTCTTGTATGGCCAATGTTGTCTGTGTCTCTGGATTGTCTTAGTGCTGTGTCTTGTATGGCCAATGTTGTCTGTGTCTCTGGATTGTCTTAGTCCTGTGTCTTGTATGGCCAATGTTTTCTGTGTCTCTGGATTGTCTTAGTCCTGTGTCTTGTATGGCCAATGTTGTCTGTGTCTCTGGATTGTCTTAGTCCTGTGTCTTGTATGGCCAATGTTGTCTGTGTCTCTTGATTGTCTTAGTCCTGTGTCTTGTATGGCCAATGTTGTCTGTGTCTCTGGATTGTCTTAGTCCTGTGTCTTGTATGGCCAATGTTGTCTGTGTCTCTGGATTGTCTTAGTCCTGTGTCGTGTATGGCCAATGTTTTCTGTGTCTCTGGATTGTCTTAGTCCTGTGTCTTGTATGGCCAATGTTGTCTGTGTCTCTGGATTGTCTTAGTCCTGTGTCTTGTATGGCCAATGTTGTCTGTGTCTCTGGATTGTCTTAGTCCTGTGTCTTGTATGGCCAATGTTGTCTGTGTCTCTGGATTGTCTTAGTCCTGTGTCTTGTATGGCCAATGTTGTCTGTGTCTCTGGATTGTCTTAGTCCTGTGTCTTGTATGGCCAATGTTGTCTTTGTCTCTGGATTGTCTTAGTGCTGTGTCTTGTATGGCCAATGTTGTCTGTGTCTCTGGATTGTCTTAGTCCTGTGTCTTGTATGGCCAATGTTGTCTGTGTCTCTGGATTGTCTTAGTCCTGTGTCTTGTATGGCCAATGTTGTCTGTGTCTCTGGATTGTCTTAGTGCTGTGTCTTGTATGGCCAATGTTGTCTGTGTCTCTGGATTGTCTTAGTCCTGTGTCTTGTATGGCCAATGTTGTATGTGTCTCTGGATTGTCTTAGTCCTGTGTCTTGTATGGCCAATGTTGTCTGTGTCTCTGGATTGTCTTAGTGCTGTGTCTTGTATGGCCAATGTTGTCTGTGTCTCTGGATTGTCTTAGTCCTGTGTCTTGTATGGCCAATGTTGTCTGTGTCTCTGGATTGTCTTAGTCCTGTGTCTTGTATGGCCAATGTTGTCTGTGTCTCTGGATTGTCTTAGTCCTGTGTCTTGTATGGCCAATGTTGTCTGTGTCTCTGGATTGTCTTAGTCCTGTGTCTTGTATGGCCAATGTTGTCTGTGTCTCTGGATTGTCTTAGTCCTGTGTCTGGTATGGCCAATGTTGTCTGTGTCTCTGGATTGTCTTAGTCCTGTGTCTTGTATGGCCAATGTTGTCTGTGTCTCTGGATTGTCTTAGTCCTGTGTCTTGTATGGCCAATGTTGTCTGTGTCTCTGGATTGTCTTAGTCCTGTGTCTTGTATGGCCAATGTTGTCTGTGTCTCTGGATTGTCTTAGTCCTGTGTCTTGTATGGCCAATGTTGTCTGTGTCTCTGGATTGTCTTAGTCCTGTGTCTTGTATGGCCAATGTTGTCTGTGTCTCTGGATTGTCTTAGTACTGTGTCTTGTATGGCCAATGTTGTCTGTGTCTCTGGATTGTCTTAGTCCTGTGTCTTGTATGGCCAATGTTGTCTGTGTCTCTGGATTGTCTTAGTCCTGTGTCTTGTATGGCCAATGTTGTCTGTGTCTCTGGATTGTCTTAGTCCTGTGTCTTGTATGGTCAATGTTGTCTGTGTCTCTGGATTGTCTTAGTCCTGTGTCTTGTATGGCCAATGTTGCTTGTGTCTCTGGATTGTCTTAGTCCTGTGTCTTGTATGGCCAATGTTGTCTGTGTCTCTGGATTGTCTTAGTCCTGTGTCTTGTATGGCCAATGTTGTCTGTGTCTCTGGATTGTCTTAGTCATGTGTCTTGTATGGCCAATGTTGCTTGTGTCTCTGGATTGTCTTAGTCCTGTGTCTTGTATGGCCAATGTTGTATGTGTCTCTGGATTGTCTTAGTCCTGTGTCTTGTATGGGCAATGTTGTCTGTGTCTCTGGATTGTCTTAGTCCTGTGTCTTGTATGGACAATGTTGTCTGTGTCTCTGGATTGTATTAGTCCTGTGTCTTGTATGGCCAATGTTGCTTGTGTCTCTGGATTGTCTTAGTCCTGTGTCTTGTATGGCCAATGTTGTCTGTGTCTCTGGATTATCTTAGTCCTGTGTCTTGTATGGCCAATGTTGTCTGTGTCTCTGGATTGTCTTAGTCCTGTGTCTTGTATGGCCAATGTTGTCTGTGTCTCTGGATTGTCTTAGTCCTGTGTCTTGTATGACCAATGTTGTCTGTGTCTCTGGATTGTCTTAGTTCTGTGTCCTGTATGGCCAATGTTGTCTGTGTCTCTGGATTGTCTTAGTCCTGTGTCTTGTATGGCCAATGTTGCCTGTGTCTCTGGATTGTCTTAGTGCTGTGTCTTGTATGGCCAATGTTGTCTGTGTCTCTGGATTGTCTTAGTGCTGTGTCTTGTATGGCCAATGTTGTCTGTGTCTCTTGATTGTCTTAGTGCTGTGTCTTGTATGGCCAATGTTGCTTGTGTCTCTGGATTGTCTTAGTCCTGTGTCTTGTATGGCCAATGTTTTCTGTGTCTCTGGATTGTCTTAGTCCTGTGTCTTGTATGGCCAATGTTGTCTGTGTCTCTGGATTGTCTTAGTCCTGTGTCTTGTATGGCCAATGTTGTCTTAGTCCTGTGTCTTGTATGGCCAATGTTGTCTGTGTCTCTGGATTGTCTTAGTGCTGTGTCTTGTATGGCCAATGTTGCTTGTGTCTCTGGATTGTCTTAGTCCTGTGTCTTGTATGGCCAATGTTGTCTGTGTCTCTGGATTGTCTTAGTCCTGTGTCTTGTATGGCCAATGTTGTCTGTGTCTCTGGATTGTCTTAGTCCTGTGTCTTGTATGGCCAATGTTGCTTGTTTCTCTGGATTGTCTTAGTCCTGTGTCTTGTATGGCCAATGTTGCTTGTGTCTCTGGATTGTCTTAGTCCTGTGTCTTGTATGGCCAATGTTGTCTGTGTCTCTGGATTGTCTTAGTCCTGTGTCTTGTATGGCCAATGTTGTCTGTGTCTCTGGATTGTCTTAGTCCTGTGTCTTGTATGGCCAATGTTGCCTGTGTCTCTGGATTGTCTTAGTGCTGTGTCTTGTATGGCCAAAGTTGTCTGTGTCTCTGGATTGTCTTAGTCCTGTGTCTTGTATGGCCAATGTTGTCTGTGTCTCTTGATTGTCTTAGTGCTGTGTCTTGTATGGCCAATGATGTCTGTGTCTCTGGATTGTCTTAGTCCTGTGTCTTGTATGGCCAATGTTGTATGTGTCTCTGGATTGTCTTAGTCCTGTGTCTTGTATGGCCAATGTTGTCTGTGTCTCTGGATTGTCTTAGTGCTGTGTCTTGTATGGCCAATGTTGTCTGTGTCTCTGGATTGTCTTAGTCCTGTGTCTTGTATGGCCAATGTTGTCTGTGTCTCTGGATTGTCTTAGTCCTGTGTCTTGTATGGCCAATGTTGTCTGTGTCTCTGGATTGTCTTAGTCCTGTGTCTTGTATGGCCAATGTTGTCTGTGTCTCTGGATTGTCTTAGTCCTGTGTCTTGTATGGCCAATGTTGTCTGTGTCTCTGGATTGTCTTAGTTCTGTGTCCTGTATGGCCAATGTTGTCTGTGTCTCTGGATTGTCTTAGTCCTGTGTCTTGTATGGCCAATGTTGCTTGTGTCTCTGGATTGTCTTAGTCCTGTGTCTTGTATGGCCAATGTTGTCTTTGTCCCTGGATTGTCTTAGTCCTGTGTCTTGTATGTCCAATGTTGCTTGTGTCTCTGGATTGTCTTAGTCCTGTGTCTTGTATGGCCAATGTTGTCTGTGTCTCTGGATTGTCTTAGTCCTGTGTCTTGTATGGGCAATGCTGTCTGTGTCTCTGGATTGTCTTAGTCCTGTGTCTTGTATGGCCAATGTTGTCTGTTTCTCTGGATTGTATTAGTCCTGTGTCTTGTATGGCCAATGTTGCTTGTGTCTCTGGATTGTCTTAATCCTGTGTCTTGTATGGCCAATGTTGTCTGTGTCTCTGGATTGTCTTAGTCCTGTGTCTTGTATGGCCAATGTTGTCTGTGTCTCTGGATTGTCTTAGTCCTGTGTCTTGTATGGCCAATGTTGTCTGTGTCTCTGGATTGTCTTAGTCCTGTGTCTTGTATGGCCAATGTTGTCTGTTTCTCTGGATTGTCTTAGTTCTGTGTCCTGTATGGCCAATGTTGTCTGTGTCTCTGGATTGTCTTAGTCCTGTGTCTTGTATGGCCAATGTTGTCTGTTTCTCTGGATTGTCTTAGTTCTGTGTCCTGTATGGCCAATGTTGTCTGTGTCTCTGGATTGTCTTAGTCCTGTGTCTTGTATGGCCAATGTTGTCTGTGTCTCTGGATTGTCTTAGTCCTGTGTCTTGTATGGCCAATGTTTTCTGTGTCTCTGGATTGTCTTACTGCTGTGTCTTGTATGGCCAATGTTGTCTGTGTCTCTGGATTGTCTTAGTGCTGTGTCTTGTATGGCCAATGTTGTCTGTGTCTCTGGATTGTCTTAGTCCTGTGTCTTGTATGGCCAATGTTTTCTGTGTCTCTGGATTGTCTTAGTCCTGTGTCTTGTATGGCCAATGTTGTCTGTGTCTCTGGATTGTCTTAGTGCTGTGTCTTGTATGGCCAATGTTGTCTGTGTCTCTTGATTGTCTTAGTCCTGTGTCTTGTATGGCCAATGTTGTCTGTGTCTCTGGATTGTCTTAGTCCTGTGTCTTGTATGGCCAATGTTGTCTGTGTCTCTGGATTGTCTTAGTCATGTGTCTTGTATGGCCAATGTTGCTTGTGTCTCTGGATTGTCTTAGTCCTGTGTCTTGTATGGCCAATGTTGTCTGTGTCTCTGGATTGTCTTAGTCCTGTGTCTTGTATGGCCAATGTTGTCTGTGTCTCTGGATTGTCTTAGTCCTGTGTCTTGTATGGCCAATGTTGTCTGTGTCTCTGGATTGTCTTAGTCCTGTGTCTTGTATGGCCAATGTTGTCTGTGTCTCTGGATTGTCTTAGTCCTGTGTCTTGTATGGCCAATGTTGTCTGTGTCTCTGGATTGTCTTAGTCCTGTGTCTTGTATGGCCAATGTTGCTTGTGTCTCTGGATTGTCTTAGTCCTGTGTCTTGTATGGCCAATGTTGCTTGTGTCTCTGGATTGTCTTAGTCCTGTGTCTTGTATGGCCAATGTTGTCTGTGTCTCTGGATTGTCTTAGTCCTGTGTCTTGTATGACCAATGTTGTCTGTGTCTCTGGATTGTCTTAGTCCTGTGTCTTGTATGACCAATGTTGTCTGTTTCTCTGGATTGTCTTAGTCCTGTGTCTTGTATGGCCAATGTTGTCTGTGTCTCTGGATTGTCTTAGTCCTGTGTCTTGTATGGCCAATGTTGCTTGTGTCTCTGGATTTTCTTAGTCCTGTGTCTTGTATGGCCAATGTTCTTGTGTCTCTGGATTGTCTTAGTGCTGTGTCTTGTATGGCCAATGTTGTCTGTGTCTCTGGATTGTCTTAGTGCTGTATCTTGTATGGCCAATGTTGTCTGTGTCTCTGTATTGTCTTAGTCCTGTGTCCTGTATGGCCAATGTTGCTTGTGTCTCTGGATTGTCTTAGTCCTGTTTCGTGTATGGCCAATGTTTTCTGTGTCTCTGGATTGTCTTAGTCCTGTGTCTTGTATGGCCAATGTTGTCTGTGTCTCTGGATTGTCTTAGTCCTGTGTCTTGTATGGCCAATGTTGTCTGTGTCTCTGGATTGTCTTAGTCCTGTGTCTTGTATGGCCAATGTTGTCTGTGTCTCTGGATTGTCTTAGTCCTGTGTCTTGTATGGCCAATGTTGTCTGTGTCTCTGGATTGTCTTAGTACTGTGTCTTGTATGGCCAATGTTGTCTGTGTCTCTGGATTGTCTTAGTCCTGTGTCTTGTATGGCCAATGTTGTCTGTGTCTCTGGATTGTCTTAGTCCTGTGTCTTGTATGGCCAATGTTGTCTGTGTCTCTGGATTGTCTTAGTCCTGTGTCTTGTATGGTCAATGTTGTCTGTGTCTCTGGATTGTCTTAGTCCTGTGTCTTGTATGGCCAATGTTGCTTGTGTCTCTGGATTGTCTTAGTCCTGTGTCTTGTATGGCCAATGTTGTCTGTGTCTCTGGATTGTCTTAGTCCTGTGTCTTGTATGGCCAATGTTGTCTGTGTCTCTGGATTGTCTTAGTCATGTGTCTTGTATGGCCAATGTTGCTTGTGTCTCTGGATTGTCTTAGTCCTGTGTCTTGTATGGCCAATGTTGTATGTGTCTCTGGATTGTCTTAGTCCTGTGTCTTGTATGGGCAATGTTGTCTGTGTCTCTGGATTGTCTTAGTCCTGTGTCTTGTATGGACAATGTTGTCTGTGTCTCTGGATTGTATTAGTCCTGTGTCTTGTATGGCCAATGTTGCTTGTGTCTCTGGATTGTCTTAGTCCTGTGTCTTGTATGGCCAATGTTGTCTGTGTCTCTGGATTATCTTAGTCCTGTGTCTTGTATGGCCAATGTTGTCTGTGTCTCTGGATTGTCTTAGTCCTGTGTCTTGTATGGCCAATGTTGTCTGTGTCTCTGGATTGTCTTAGTCCTGTGTCTTGTATGACCAATGTTGTCTGTGTCTCTGGATTGTCTTAGTTCTGTGTCCTGTATGGCCAATGTTGTCTGTGTCTCTGGATTGTCTTAGTCCTGTGTCTTGTATGGCCAATGTTGCCTGTGTCTCTGGATTGTCTTAGTGCTGTGTCTTGTATGGCCAATGTTGTCTGTGTCTCTGGATTGTCTTAGTGCTGTGTCTTGTATGGCCAATGTTGTCTGTGTCTCTTGATTGTCTTAGTGCTGTGTCTTGTATGGCCAATGTTGCTTGTGTCTCTGGATTGTCTTAGTCCTGTGTCTTGTATGGCCAATGTTTTCTGTGTCTCTGGATTGTCTTAGTCCTGTGTCTTGTATGGCCAATGTTGTCTGTGTCTCTGGATTGTCTTAGTCCTGTGTCTTGTATGGCCAATGTTGTCTTAGTCCTGTGTCTTGTATGGCCAATGTTGTCTGTGTCTCTGGATTGTCTTAGTGCTGTGTCTTGTATGGCCAATGTTGCTTGTGTCTCTGGATTGTCTTAGTCCTGTGTCTTGTATGGCCAATGTTGTCTGTGTCTCTGGATTGTCTTAGTCCTGTGTCTTGTATGGCCAATGTTGTCTGTGTCTCTGGATTGTCTTAGTCCTGTGTCTTGTATGGCCAATGTTGCTTGTTTCTCTGGATTGTCTTAGTCCTGTGTCTTGTATGGCCAATGTTGCTTGTGTCTCTGGATTGTCTTAGTCCTGTGTCTTGTATGGCCAATGTTGTCTGTGTCTCTGGATTGTCTTAGTCCTGTGTCTTGTATGGCCAATGTTGTCTGTGTCTCTGGATTGTCTTAGTCCTGTGTCTTGTATGGCCAATGTTGCCTGTGTCTCTGGATTGTCTTAGTGCTGTGTCTTGTATGGCCAAAGTTGTCTGTGTCTCTGGATTGTCTTAGTCCTGTGTCTTGTATGGCCAATGTTGTCTGTGTCTCTTGATTGTCTTAGTGCTGTGTCTTGTATGGCCAATGATGTCTGTGTCTCTGGATTGTCTTAGTCCTGTGTCTTGTATGGCCAATGTTGTATGTGTCTCTGGATTGTCTTAGTCCTGTGTCTTGTATGGCCAATGTTGTCTGTGTCTCTGGATTGTCTTAGTGCTGTGTCTTGTATGGCCAATGTTGTCTGTGTCTCTGGATTGTCTTAGTCCTGTGTCTTGTATGGCCAATGTTGTCTGTGTCTCTGGATTGTCTTAGTCCTGTGTCTTGTATGGCCAATGTTGTCTGTGTCTCTGGATTGTCTTAGTCCTGTGTCTTGTATGGCCAATGTTGTCTGTGTCTCTGGATTGTCTTAGTCCTGTGTCTTGTATGGCCAATGTTGTCTGTGTCTCTGGATTGTCTTAGTTCTGTGTCCTGTATGGCCAATGTTGTCTGTGTCTCTGGATTGTCTTAGTCCTGTGTCTTGTATGGCCAATGTTGCTTGTGTCTCTGGATTGTCTTAGTCCTGTGTCTTGTATGGCCAATGTTGTCTTTGTCCCTGGATTGTCTTAGTCCTGTGTCTTGTATGTCCAATGTTGCTTGTGTCTCTGGATTGTCTTAGTCCTGTGTCTTGTATGGCCAATGTTGTCTGTGTCTCTGGATTGTCTTAGTCCTGTGTCTTGTATGGGCAATGCTGTCTGTGTCTCTGGATTGTCTTAGTCCTGTGTCTTGTATGGCCAATGTTGTCTGTTTCTCTGGATTGTATTAGTCCTGTGTCTTGTATGGCCAATGTTGCTTGTGTCTCTGGATTGTCTTAATCCTGTGTCTTGTATGGCCAATGTTGTCTGTGTCTCTGGATTGTCTTAGTCCTGTGTCTTGTATGGCCAATGTTGTCTGTGTCTCTGGATTGTCTTAGTCCTGTGTCTTGTATGGCCAATGTTGTCTGTGTCTCTGGATTGTCTTAGTCCTGTGTCTTGTATGGCCAATGTTGTCTGTTTCTCTGGATTGTCTTAGTTCTGTGTCCTGTATGGCCAATGTTGTCTGTGTCTCTGGATTGTCTTAGTCCTGTGTCTTGTATGGCCAATGTTGTCTGTTTCTCTGGATTGTCTTAGTTCTGTGTCCTGTATGGCCAATGTTGTCTGTGTCTCTGGATTGTCTTAGTCCTGTGTCTTGTATGGCCAATGTTGTCTGTGTCTCTGGATTGTCTTAGTCCTGTGTCTTGTATGGCCAATGTTTTCTGTGTCTCTGGATTGTCTTACTGCTGTGTCTTGTATGGCCAATGTTGTCTGTGTCTCTGGATTGTCTTAGTGCTGTGTCTTGTATGGCCAATGTTGTCTGTGTCTCTGGATTGTCTTAGTCCTGTGTCTTGTATGGCCAATGTTTTCTGTGTCTCTGGATTGTCTTAGTCCTGTGTCTTGTATGGCCAATGTTGTCTGTGTCTCTGGATTGTCTTAGTGCTGTGTCTTGTATGGCCAATGTTGTCTGTGTCTCTTGATTGTCTTAGTCCTGTGTCTTGTATGGCCAATGTTGTCTGTGTCTCTGGATTGTCTTAGTCCTGTGTCTTGTATGGCCAATGTTGTCTGTGTCTCTGGATTGTCTTAGTCATGTGTCTTGTATGGCCAATGTTGCTTGTGTCTCTGGATTGTCTTAGTCCTGTGTCTTGTATGGCCAATGTTGTCTGTGTCTCTGGATTGTCTTAGTCCTGTGTCTTGTATGGCCAATGTTGTCTGTGTCTCTGGATTGTCTTAGTCCTGTGTCTTGTATGGCCAATGTTGTCTGTGTCTCTGGATTGTCTTAGTCCTGTGTCTTGTATGGCCAATGTTGTCTGTGTCTCTGGATTGTCTTAGTCCTGTGTCTTGTATGGCCAATGTTGTCTGTGTCTCTGGATTGTCTTAGTCCTGTGTCTTGTATGGCCAATGTTGCTTGTGTCTCTGGATTGTCTTAGTCCTGTGTCTTGTATGGCCAATGTTGCTTGTGTCTCTGGATTGTCTTAGTCCTGTGTCTTGTATGGCCAATGTTGTCTGTGTCTCTGGATTGTCTTAGTCCTGTGTCTTGTATGACCAATGTTGTCTGTGTCTCTGGATTGTCTTAGTCCTGTGTCTTGTATGACCAATGTTGTCTGTTTCTCTGGATTGTCTTAGTCCTGTGTCTTGTATGGCCAATGTTGTCTGTGTCTCTGGATTGTCTTAGTCCTGTGTCTTGTATGGCCAATGTTGCTTGTGTCTCTGGATTTTCTTAGTCCTGTGTCTTGTATGGCCAATGTTCTTGTGTCTCTGGATTGTCTTAGTGCTGTGTCTTGTATGGCCAATGTTGTCTGTGTCTCTGGATTGTCTTAGTGCTGTATCTTGTATGGCCAATGTTGTCTGTGTCTCTGGATTGTCTTAGTCCTGTGTCCTGTATGGCCAATGTTGCTTGTGTCTCTGGATTGTCTTAGTCCTGTTTCGTGTATGGCCAATGTTTTCTGTGTCTCTGGATTGTCTTAGTCCTGTGTCTTGTATGGCCAATGTTGTCTGTGTCTCTGGATTGTCTTAGTCCTGTGTCTTGTATGGCCAATGTTGTCTGTGTCTCTGGATTGTCTTAGTCCTGTGTCTTGTATGGCCAATGTTGTCTGTGTCTCTGGATTGTCTTAGTCCTGTGTCTTGTATGGCCAATGTTGTCTGTGTCTCTGGATTGTCTTAGTCCTGTGTCTTGTATGGCCAATGTTGTCTGTGTCTCTGGATTGTCTTAGTCCTGTGTCTTGTATGGCCAATGTTGTCTTTGTCTCTGGATTGTCTTAGTGCTGTGTCTTGTATGGCCAATGTTGTCTGTGTCTCTGGATTGTCTTAGTCCTGTGTCTTGTATGGCCAATGTTGTCTGTGTCTCTGGATTGTCTTAGTCCTGTGTCTTGTATGGCCAATGTTGTCTGTGTCTCTGGATTGTCTTAGTGCTGTGTCTTGTATGGCCAATGTTGTCTGTGTCTCTGGATTGTCTTAGTCCTGTGTCTTGTATGGCCAATGTTGTCTGTGTCTCTGGATTGTCTTAGTCCTGTGTCTTGTATGGCCAATGTTGTCTGTGTCTCTGGATTGTCTTAGTGCTGTGTCTTGTATGGCCAATGTTGTCTGTGTCTCTGGATTGTCTTAGTCCTGTGTCTTGTATGGCCAATGTTGTCTGTGTCTCTGGATTGTCTTAGTCCTGTGTCTTGTATGGCCAATGTTGTCTGTGTCTCTGGATTGTCTTAGTCCTGTGTCTTGTATGGCCAATGTTGTCTGTGTCTCTGGATTGTCTTAGTCCTGTGTCTTGTATGGCCAATGTTGTCTGTGTCTCTGGATTGTCTTAGTCCTGTGTCTGGTATGGCCAATGTTGTCTGTGTCTCTGGATTGTCTTAGTCCTGTGTCTTGTATGGCCAATGTTGTCTGTGTCTCTGGATTGTCTTAGTGCTGTGTCTTGTATGGCCAATGTTGCTTGTGTCTCTGGATTGTCTTAGTCCTGTGTCTTGTATGGCCAATGCTGTCTGTGTCTCTGGATTGTCTTAGTCCTGTGTCTTGTATGGCCAATGTTGTCTGTGTCTCTGGATTGTCTTAGTCCTGTGTCTTGTATGGCCAATGTTGTCTGTCTCTGGATTGTCTTAGTCCTGTGTCTTGTATGGCCAATGTTGTCTGTGTCTCTGGATTGTCTTAGTCCTGTGTCTTGTATGGCCAATGTTGTCTGTGTCTCTGGATTGTCTTAGTCCTGTGTCTTGTATGGCCAATGTTGTCTGTGTCTCTGGATTGTCTTAGTCCTGTGTCTTGTATGGCCAATGTTGTCTGTGTCTCTGGATTGTCTTAGTCCTGTGTCTTGTATGGCCAATGTTGCTTGTGTCTCTGGATTGTCTTAGTCCTGTGTCTTGTATGGCCAATGTTGTCTGTGTCTCTGGATTGTCTTAGTCCTGTGTCTTGTATGGCCAATGTTGTCTGTGTCTCTGGATTGTCTTAGTCATGTGTCTTGTATGGCCAATGTTGCTTGTGTCTCTGGATTGTCTTAGTCCTGTGTCTTGTATGGCCAATGTTGTCTGTGTCTCTGGATTGTCTTAGTCCTGTGTCTTGTATGGGCAATGTTGTCTGTGTCTCTGGATTGTCTTAGTCCTGTGTCTTGTATGGACAATGTTGTCTGTGTCTCTGGATTGTATTAGTCCTGTGTCTTGTATGGCCAATGTTGCTTGTGTCTCTGGATTGTCTTAGTCCTGTGTCTTGTATGGCCAATGTTGTCTGTGTCTCTGGATTATCTTAGTCCTGTGTCTTGTATGGCCAATGTTGTCTGTGTCTCTGGATTGTCTTAGTCCTGTGTCTTGTATGGCCAATGTTGTCTGTGTCTCTGGATTGTCTTAGTCCTGTGTCTTGTATGACCAATGTTGTCTGTGTCTCTGGATTGTCTTAGTTCTGTGTCCTGTATGGCCAATGTTGTCTGTGTCTCTGGATTGTCTTAGTCCTGTGTCTTGTATGGCCAATGTTGCCTGTGTCTCTGGATTGTCTTAGTGCTGTGTCTTGTATGGCCAATGTTGTCTGTGTCTCTGGATTGTCTTAGTGCTGTGTCTTGTATGGCCAATGTTGTCTGTGTCTCTTGATTGTCTTAGTGCTGTGTCTTGTATGGCCAATGTTGCTTGTGTCTCTGGATTGTCTTAGTCCTGTGTCTTGTATGGCCAATGTTTTCTGTGTCTCTGGATTGTCTTAGTCCTGTGTCTTGTATGGCCAATGTTGTCTGTGTCTCTGGATTGTCTTAGTCCTGTGTCTTGTATGGCCAATGTTGTCTGTGTCTCTGGATTGTCTTAGTCCTGTGTCTTGTATGGCCAATGTTGTCTGTGTCTCTGGATTGTCTTAGTGCTGTGTCTTGTATGGCCAATGTTGCTTGTGTCTCTGGATTGTCTTAGTCCTGTGTCTTGTATGGCCAATGTTGTCTGTGTCTCTGGATTGTCTTAGTCCTGTGTCTTGTATGGCCAATGTTGTCTGTGTCTCTGGATTGTCTTAGTCCTGTGTCTTGTATGGCCAATGTTGCTTGTGTCTCTGGATTGTCTTAGTCCTGTGTCTTGTATGGCCAATGTTGCTTGTGTCTCTGGATTGTCTTAGTCCTGTGTCTTGTATGGCCAATGTTGTCTGTGTCTCTGGATTGTCTTAGTCCTGTGTCTTGTATGGCCAATGTTGCTTTTGTCTCTGGATTGTCTTAGTCCTGTGTCTTGTATGGCCAATGTTGCTTGTGTCTCTGGATTGTCTTAGTCCTGTGTCTTGTATGGCCAATGTTGTCTGTGTCTCTGGATTGTCTTAGTCCTGTGTCTTGTATGGCCAATGTTGTCTGTGTCTCTGGATTGTCTTAGTCCTGTGTCTTGTATGGCCAATGTTGTCTGTGTCTCTGGATTGTCTTAGTCCTGTGTCTTGTATGGCCAATGTTGTCTGTCTCTGGATTGTCTTAGTCCTGTGTCTTGTATGGCCAATGTTGTCTGTGTCTCTGGATTGTCTTAGTCCTGTGTCTTGTATGGCCAATGTTGTCTGTGTCTCTGGATTGTCTTAGTCCTGTGTCTTGTATGGCCAATGTTGTCTGTGTCTCTGGATTGTCTTAGTCCTGTGTCTTGTATGGCCAATGTTGTCTGTGTCTCTGGATTGTCTTAGTCCTGTGTCTTGTATGGCCAATGTTGTCTGTGTCTCTGGATTGTCTTAGTCCTGTGTCTTGTATGGCCAATGTTGTCTGTGTCTCTGGATTGTCTTAGTACTGTGTCTTGTATGGCCAATGTTGTCTGTGTCTCTGGATTGTCTTAGTCCTGTGTCTTGTATGGCCAATGTTGTCTGTGTCTCTGGATTGTCTTAGTCCTGTGTCTTGTATGGCCAATGTTGTCTGTGTCTCTGGATTGTCTTAGTCCTGTGTCTTGTATGGTCAATGTTGTCTGTGTCTCTGGATTGTCTTAGTCCTGTGTCTTGTATGGCCAATGTTGCTTGTGTCTCTGGATTGTCTTAGTCCTGTGTCTTGTATGGCCAATGTTGTCTGTGTCTCTGGATTGTCTTAGTCCTGTGTCTTGTATGGCCAATGTTGTCTGTGTCTCTGGATTGTCTTAGTCATGTGTCTTGTATGGCCAATGTTGCTTGTGTCTCTGGATTGTCTTAGTCCTGTGTCTTGTATGGCCAATGTTGTATGTGTCTCTGGATTGTCTTAGTCCTGTGTCTTGTATGGGCAATGTTGTCTGTGTCTCTGGATTGTCTTAGTCCTGTGTCTTGTATGGACAATGTTGTCTGTGTCTCTGGATTGTATTAGTCCTGTGTCTTGTATGGCCAATGTTGCTTGTGTCTCTGGATTGTCTTAGTCCTGTGTCTTGTATGGCCAATGTTGTCTGTGTCTCTGGATTATCTTAGTCCTGTGTCTTGTATGGCCAATGTTGTCTGTGTCTCTGGATTGTCTTAGTCCTGTGTCTTGTATGGCCAATGTTGTCTGTGTCTCTGGATTGTCTTAGTCCTGTGTCTTGTATGACCAATGTTGTCTGTGTCTCTGGATTGTCTTAGTTCTGTGTCCTGTATGGCCAATGTTGTCTGTGTCTCTGGATTGTCTTAGTCCTGTGTCTTGTATGGCCAATGTTGCCTGTGTCTCTGGATTGTCTTAGTGCTGTGTCTTGTATGGCCAATGTTGTCTGTGTCTCTGGATTGTCTTAGTGCTGTGTCTTGTATGGCCAATGTTGTCTGTGTCTCTTGATTGTCTTAGTGCTGTGTCTTGTATGGCCAATGTTGCTTGTGTCTCTGGATTGTCTTAGTCCTGTGTCTTGCATGGCCAATGTTTTCTGTGTCTCTGGATTGTCTTAGTCCTGTGTCTTGTATGGCCAATGTTGTCTGTGTCTCTGGATTGTCTTAGTCCTGTGTCTTGTATGGCCAATGTTGTCTGTGTCTCTGGATTGTCTTAGTCCTGTGTCTTGTATGGCCAATGTTGTCTGTGTCTCTGGATTGTCTTAGTGCTGTGTCTTGTATGGCCAATGTTGCTTGTGTCTCTGGATTGTCTTAGTCCTGTGTCTTGTATGGCCAATGTTGTCTGTGTCTCTGGATTGTCTTAGTCCTGTGTCTTGTATGGCCAATGTTGTCTGTGTCTCTGGATTGTCTTAGTCCTGTGTCTTGTATGGCCAATGTTGCTTGTGTCTCTGGATTGTCTTAGTCCTGTGTCTTGTATGGCCAATGTTGCTTGTGTCTCTGGATTGTCTTAGTCCTGTGTCTTGTATGGCCAATGTTGTCTGTGTCTCTGGATTGTCTTAGTCCTGTGTCTTGTATGGCCAATGTTGCTTTTGTCTCTGGATTGTCTTAGTCCTGTGTCTTGTATGGCCAATGTTGCTTGTGTCTCTGGATTGTCTTAGTCCTGTGTCTTGTATGGCCAATGTTGTCTGTGTCTCTGGATTGTCTTAGTTCTCTGTCTTGTATGGCCAATGTTGCTTGTGTCTCTGGATTGTCTTAGTCCTGTGTCTTGTATGGCCAATGTTGTCTGTGTCTCTGGATTGTCTTAGTCCTGTGTCTTGTATGGCCAATGTTGCTTGTGTCTCTGGATTATCTTAGTCCTGTGTCTTGTATGGCCAATGTTGCTTGTGTTTCTGGATTGTCTTAGTCCTGTGTCTTGTATGGCCAATGTCGCTTGTGTCTCTGGATTGTCTTAGTCCTGTGTCTTGTATGGCTAATGTTGATTGTGTCTCTGGATTGTCTTAGTCCTGTGTCTTGTATGGCCAATGTTGCTTGTGTCTCTGGATTGTCTTAGTCCTGTGTCTTGTATGGCCAATGTTGCTTGTGTCTCTGAATTGTCTTAGTCCTGTGTCTTGTATGGCCAATGTTGTCTGTGTCTCAGGATTGTCTTAGTTCTGTGTCTTGTATGGCCAATGTTGCTTGTGTCTCTGGATTGTCTTAGTCCTGTGTCTTGTATGGCCAATGTTGTCTGTGTCTCTGGATTGTCTTAGTCCTGTGTCTTGTATGGCCAATGTTGCTTGTGTCTCTGGATTGTCTTAGTCCTGTGTCTTGTATGGCCAATGTTGCTTGTGTTTCTGGATTGTCTTAGTCCTGTGTCTTGTATGGCCAATGTCGCTTGTTTCTCTGGATTGTCTTAGTCCTGTGTCTTGTATGGCCAATGTTGCTTGTGTCTCTGGATTGTCTTAGTCCTGTGTCTTGTATGGCCAATGTTGCTTGTGTCTCTGGATTGTCTTAGTCCTGTGTCTTGTATGGCCAATGTTGTCTGTGTCTCTGGATTGTCTTAGTCCTGTGTCTTTTATGGCCAATGTTGCTTGTGTCTCTGGATTGTCTTAGTCCTGTGTCTTGTATGGCCAATGTTGTCTGTGTCTCTGGATTGTCTTAGTTCTGTGTCTTGTATGGCCAATGTTGCTTGTGTCTCTGGATTGTCTTAGTTCTGTGTCTTGTATGGCCAATGTTGTCTGTGTCTCTGGATTGTCTTAGTCCTGTGTCTTGTATGGCCAATGTTGCTTGTTTCTCTGGATTGTCTTAGTCCTGTGTCTTGTATGGCCAATGTTGTCTGTGTCTCTGGATTGTCTTAGTTCTGTGTCTTGTATGGCCAATGATGCTTGTGTCTCTGGATTGTCTTAGTCCTGTGTCTTGTATGGCCAATGTTGTCTGTGTCTCTGGATTGTCTTAGTCCTGTGTCTTGTATGGCCAATGTTGCTTGTGTCTCTGGATTGTCTTAGTCCTGTGTCTTGTATGGCCAATGCTGTCTGTGTCTCTGGATTGTCTTAGTTCTGTGTCTTGTATGGCCAATGTTGTCTGTGTCTCTGGATTGTCTTAGTTCTGTGTCTTGTATGGCCAATGTTGTCTGTGTCTCTGGATTGTCTTAGTTCTGTGTCTTGTATGGCCAATGTTGTCTGTATCTCTGGATTGTCTTAGTCCTGTGTCTTGTATGGCCAATGTTGTCTGTGTCTCTGGATTGTCTTAGTCCTGTGTCTTGTATGACCAATGTTGTCTGTGTCTCTGGATTTTCTTAGTCCTGTGTCTTGTATGGCCAATGTTGTCTGTGTCTCTGGATTTTCTTAGTCCTGTGTCTTGTATGGCCAATGTTGTCTGTGTCTCTGGATTGTCTTAGTCCTGTGTCTTGTATGGCCAATGTTGCTTGTGTCTCTGGATTGTCTTAGTCCTGTGTCTTGTATGGCCAATGTTGTCTGTGTCTCTGGATTGTCTTAGTTCTGTGTCTTGTATGGCCAATGTTGTCTGTGTCTCTGGATTGTCTTAGTTCTGTGTCTTGTATGGCCAATGTTGTCTGTGTCTCTGGATTGTCTTAGTCCTGTGTCTTGTATGGCCAATGTTGTCTGTGTCTCTGGATTGTCTTAGTCCTGTGTCTTGTATGACCAATGTTGTCTGTGTCTCTGGATTGTCTTAGTCCTGTGTCTTGTATGACCAATGTTGTCTGTGTCTCTGGATTGTCTTAGTCCTGTGTCTTGTATGACCAATGTTGTCTGTGTCTCTGGATTGTCTTAGTCCTGTGTCTTGTATGGCCAATGTTGTCTGTGTCTCTGGATTTTCTTAGTCCTGTGTCCTGTATGACCAATGTTGTCTGTGTCTCTGGATTGTCTTAGTGCTGTGTCTTGTATGGCCAATGTTGCGTGTGTCTCTGGATTGTCTTAGTCCTGTGTCTTGTATGGCCAATGTTGCTTGTGTCTCTGGATTGTCCATTTTTCATTGACACTTCGGTTTTCTCTAACATTTTTTTATAAGATGATTATAGTGACAACTTGCACCTGTACTTCTTGAAGGATGGGAAATAATCCATGCAAACAGCATGTTCCTTATTTCTATTGAGCGGATTATTCCTCCGTGCATATCATTGCGCATGTTGTTTGAAATCATCAGTAGGATACCAGAACTAGCTTCTGTGAGAAAGAAAGGTCTAAGGTCCAATAAATGACTCTCTGACGTTCTCAATTTGGTATGATTTTTTAAATATTAGTAAAGAATAATACGGATAATAATGTCAAATGACATGCACAATACAGGGTGAGATATAGCCATTCTATGTGAATAGTCCTTCGTTAGATTTTCTACATTTTAATCCTTTTAGAAATGTCTTAATCTTGGAATCTGTCGTTCCAGTTTTTGCTGAAATAAAAAAAATCACATTTATACAAATCAATAGTCCCAAAGCTATTCATCCGAATACCACCTGCCTATTTCTATTTGAATCTAAATACACATGTACATGCATTTCAAATTATACAATAACTGAATACATCCATTTCTTATAATACAATAACTGATTAAAAACCCATGCAAGAAATCTTGAAAAAATAGTTTACACTGGAAATATTGTTATTTTTTTCATTCTTTATTCTAGTTCTTTTCATGGTATTTGTAGAAATAATGTATTACGAAAAGTACGAAAACACAAGTTCTAAAGTTAGAAACGGAACACAATTTCTAAAATTAGAAACGGAACACATGTTCTAATGTAAGAAACGAATGACATATTCTAGTTAGAAACGGAACATACGTTCTAAAGTTAGAAACGGAACAGATGCTCTAAAGTTAGAAACGGAACACATGTAATAAAGTAAGAAACGGAACACTTACTATAAAATTCGAAAGGGAACGCACGTTCTAAAGTTAGAAACGGAGCACATGTTATAAAGTAAGAAACGAAAGACATATTCTAAAGTTAGAAACGGAACACAAGTTCCAAAGTTAGAAACAGAACACGTGTTCTAAAGTAAGACACGAAACACATGTTATAATGTAAGAAATGGAACACATGTTCAAAAGGTAGAAACGGAACACATTGTGTTCACTGTTTTGGTGTGAAAGATATTCATTGTTAGCTTGGTTGATATTGGAGCAATTGTTGTCCATCTTCTTCTTCCTCTTCCAATGAAGTTCATCCCTCAGTGTTCGTGAGTATTATCGAACTTGTGCTATGTATATTCCCCGACAAAGAGGCATGTGATTAAAACACTTCTAAAACATGTAATATATACAGTTAAAACTAAGATGTCTACATATGTACATGATTCAGCTCCACCCTAAAACTAAGATGTCTACATATGTACATGAGCCAGCTCCACCCTAAAACTAAGATGTCTACATATGTACATGAGCCAGCTCCACCCTAAAACTAAGATGTATACATATATGTACATGATCCAGCTCCACCCTAAAACTAAGATGTCTACATATGTACATGATCCAGCTCCACCCTAAAACTAAGATGTCTACATATGTACATGATCCAGCTCCACCCTAAAACTAAGATGTCTACATATGTACATGATCCAGCTCCACCCTAAGACTAAGATGTCTACATATGTACATGATCCAGCTCCACCCTAAAACTAAGATGTCTACATATGTACATGATCCAGCTCCACCCTAAAACTAAGATGTCTACATATGTACATGATCCTGCTCCACTTTGAACGCTTCATGTGTGGGAACAATGATTAACACTGCTGGCACACTATTCTATGTTCGTATTGTTGAAGAAATTATGAGATTTGGTGGCTCTGTAATCTCGAGAAAGGTATTTATAATGTTTGGTCATGTCATATGTCCTCTTGTTCTTCTGGTGGTAAGATATATTTGTGATGGTGGTGGACTAGCCTGTACATCATTGAAGTTTTCATAAAAAAGAACATGTTCTAAGAAACTACATCTAAACTAGCGCTAGATACGACGCCCACGTGTATTGCTATAGAAAAGAATTATTTTAAACATCACCCCAAATAAAACAAAATAATTGAGAATAACATAACTCTCGTACTCACTATGCATACGACAAATAAAAATATAGTTTGCACGACACGAACTCACAGAAAAACAAGACTTAACCAGGTGCTAAGGACATTATTATTTTCATAACTAAGTAATGTTAATAATTATATTTTTAACATGTTTAATAGCATAAAAAATAGATATCAATGACATGAACATGATATGTCATAGATACAAGATCATGTGAACAGAAACGATTTCATCGATATCTGTCAATGTTTCACTTGTTATTTATTATAAAACAACTAAAAATGCATACGTTGGAAGCACACGTGACATACGCTGGAAGCACACGTGATACAAGTAACTACAAATTTGCACTGAACGATCTAGAGATAGAGGTATTTTTTTATATTTTTTCTCCCATTATTTTTTGTTTAACGTCAAGTGATAAATATTTCAGTTACATGTATATGCATAATTGAAGGGGATAACAAACAAAGATATGTAAATATCAAGATGGCACTAGGATGGGCCTATCCAATGGATAGAAGTTTAGGTTCCTATATGAAAAACATTTCTGTTGTATATTTCTATGTATATGCATGATGAAAAGGGCTTACACACATAGATATGTATATGTCAAGATAGCACTAGGATGGGCATATACTATGGGTAGAGGTTTAGATTCCTATGTGAAAACGAGGGTATAATGGATAGGGACTTTTGGGTTTATCTCGTTACACAGCCTTTTGTAAGGTGTATTCCCATTTCGTCTTGCATGTTTATTTTCAAACATGAGGAATTCCCATTCCACCTCTGTTCTGTCCAGATGACAGGTATTTCACTATATTGTGTAAAATCCTATTGGCGATTTAGGGTGGTACTTGATTACCGACTAGAGCCCCATATGAACTACAAAATCAGTCAATGTGTGTTCGACTCTCGAGTTTGCAGCCGAACCAGTATATAGAACGGAACAACTCTTATTGGTTTAACGTCTCTCGATGGTAACTATAGTCCAACCCTGGCACATACAATGGTTACGAAGAGTTTGAAGATACCATAAAGGTAATCAGAATGCGTATATCGAAGAAGAACAGAAAACACAATGGCCAAAATGTGGACAGACGTGTCGCTCCACTCGGACACATTAATAAGAAACCCAGCCAACCAGTTTTTGTCCTTTTCTCTTTAACACTGCGTGCTAAGCGGGAAAGCAACAACTACCAATTTTATAGTCTTTAAATTGACCCGACCGTTGTTCGAATCCAGGATAACCTTCATCATGTATCAGGATAACCTTCATCATGTATCAGGATAACCTTCATCATGCATCAGGATAACCTTCATCATGTATCAGGATAACCTTCATCATGTATCAGGATAACCTTCATCATGTATCAGGATAACCTTCATCATGTATCAGGATAACCTTCATCATGTATCAGGATAACCTTCATCATGTATCAGGATAACCTTTATCATGTATCAGGATAACCTTCATCATGTATCAGGATAACTTTCATCATGCATCAGGATAACCTTCATCATGTATCAGGATAACCTTCATCATGTATCAGGATAACCTTCATCATGTATCAGGATAACTTTCATCATGTATCAGGATAACCTTCATCATGTATCAGGATAACTTTCATCATGTATCAGGATAACCTTCATCATGTATCAGGATAACCTTCATCATGTATCAGGATAACTTTCATCATGTATCAGGATAACCTTCATCATGTATCAGGATAACCTTCATCATGTATCAGGATAACCTTCATCATGTATCAGGATAACCTTCATCATGTATCAGGATAACCTTCATCATGTACCAGGATAGCCTTCATCATGAATCAGGATAACCTTCATCATGCATCAGGATAACCTTCATCATGTATCAGGATAACCTTCATCATGTATCAGGATAACCTTCATCATGTATCAGGATAACCTTCATCATGTATCAGGATAACCTTCATCATGCATCAGGATAACCTTCATCATGTATCAGGATAACCTTCATCGTGTATCAGGATAACCTTCATCATGTATCAGGATAACCTTCATCATGTATTAGGGTAACCTTCATCATGTGTCAGGATAACCTTCATCATGTATCAGGGTAACCTTAATCATGTATCAGGATAACCTTCGTCATGTACCAGGATAACCTTCATCATGTATCAGGATAACCTTCATCATGTATCAGGTTAACCTTCATCATGTATCAGGATAACCTTCATCATGTATCAGGATAACCTTCATCGTGTATCAGGATAACCTTCATCATGTATCAGGATAACCTTCATCATGTATCAGGATAACCTTCATCATGTATCAGGATAACCTTCATCATGTATCAGGATAACCTTCATCATGTATCAGGATAACCTTCATCATGTATCAGGATAACCTTCATCATGTATTAGGGTAACCTTCATCATGTGTCAGGATACCCTTCATCATGTATCAGGGTAACCTTCATCATGTATCAGGATAACCTTCGTCATGTACCAGGATAACCTTCATCATGTATCAGGATAACCTTCATCATGTATCAGGATAACCTTCATCATGTATCAGGATAACCTTCATCATGTATCAGGATAACCTTCATCATGTATCAGGATAACCTTCATCATGTATCAGGATAACCTTCATCATGTATCAGGATAACCTTCATCATGTATCAGGATAACCTTCATCATGTATCAGGATAACCTTCGTCATGTATCAGGATAACCTTCATCATGTATCAGGATAACCGTCATGATGTATCAGGATAACCTTCATCACGTATCACGATAACCTTCATCACGTATCAGAATAACCTTCATCATGTATCAGGGTAACCTTCATCATGTATCGGGATAACCTTCGTCATGTTTCAGGATAACCTTCATCATGTATCAAGATAACCTTCATCATGTATCAGGATAACCTTCATCATGCATCAGGATAACCTTCATCATGTATCAGGATAACCTTCATCATGTATCAGGATAACCTTCATCATGTATCAGGATAACCTTCATCATGCATCAGGATAACCTTCATCATGTATCGGGATAACCTTCATCATGTATCAGGATAACCTTCATCATGTATCAGGATAACCTTCATCGTGTATCAGGATAACCTTCATCATGTATCAGGATAACCTTCATCATGAATCAGGATAACCTTCATCATGTATCAGGATAACCTTCATCATGTATCAGGATAACCTTCATCATGTATCAGGATAACCGTCATCATGTATCAGGATAACCTTCATCATGTATCAGGATAACCTTCATCATGTATCAGGATAACCTTCATCATGTATCAGGATAACCGTCATGATGTATCAGGATAACCTTCATCACGTATCAGGATAACCTTCATCACGTATCAGAATAACCTTCATCATGTATCAGGGTAACCTTCATCATGTATCGGGATAACCTTCTTCATGCTTCAGGATAACCTTCGTCATGTATCAAGATAACCTTCATCATGTATCAGGATAACCTTCATCATGCATCAGGATATCCTTCATCATGTATCAGGATAACCTTCATCATGTATCAGGATAACCTTCATCATGTATCAGGATAACCTTCATCATGTATCAGGATAACCTTCATCATGTATCAGGATAACCTTCATCATGTGTCGGGATAACCTTCATCATGTATCAGGATAACCTTCATCATGTATCAGGATAACCTTCATCATGTATCAGGATAACCTTCATCATGTATCAGGATAACCGTCATGATGTATCAGGATAACCTTCATCACGTATCAGGATAACCTTCATCACGTATCAGAATAACCTTCATCATGTATCAGGGTAACCTTCATCATGTATCGGGATAACCTTCGTCATGTTTCAGGATAACCTTCGTCATGTATCAAGATAACCTTCATCATGTATCAGGATAACCTTCATCATGCATCAGGATAACCTTCATCATGTATCAGGATAACCTTCATCATGTATCAGGATAACTTTCATCATGTATCAGGATAACCTTCATCATGTATCAGGATAACCTTCATCATGTATCGGGATAACCTTCATCATGTATCAGGATAACCTTCATCATGTATCAGGATAACCTTCATCGTGTATCAGGATAACCTTCATCATGTATCAGGATAACCTTCATCATGAATCAGGATAACCTTCATCATGTATCAGGATAACCTTCATCATGTATCAGGATAACCTTCATCATGTATCAGGATAACCTTCATCATGTATCAGGATAACCTTCATCATATATCAGGATAACCTTCATCACGTATCAGAATAACCTTCTTCGTGTATCAGGATAATCTTCATCATGTATCAGGATAACCTTCATCACGTATCAGGATAACCTTCATCATGTATCGGAATAACCTTCATCATGTATCAGGATAACCTTCATCACGTATCAGGATAACCTTCATCACGTATCAGAATAACCTTCTTCATGTATCAGAATAACCTTCATCATGTATCAGGATAACCTTCATCACGTATCAGGATAACCTTCATCATGTATCGGAATAACCTTCATCATGTATCAGGATAACCTTCATCATGTATCAGGATAACCTTCATCATGTATCGGGATAACCTTCATCATGTATCAGGATAACCTTCATCATGTATCGGGATAACCTTCATCAAGCATCATGTATCAGGATAACCTTCATCATGTATCAGGATAACCTTCATCATGCATCAGGATAACCTTCATCATGTATCAGGATAACCGTCATCATGTATCAGGATAACCTTCATCACGTATCAGGATAACCTTCATCATGTATCGGAATAACCTTCATCATGTATCAGGATAACCTTCATCATGTATCAGGATAACCTTCATCATGTATCGGGATAACCTTCATCATGTATCAGGATAACCTTCATCATGTATCGGGATAACCTTCATCAAGCATCATGTATCAGGATAACCTTCATCATGTATCAGGATAACCTTCATCATGCATCAGGATAACCTTCATCATGTATCAGGATAACCGTCATCATGTATCAGGATAACCTTCATCACGTAATCAAAAGACTGGAAATCCAAATAATCTAAAAATCTTCAGGACCAAGAAAATCTAAATGGTCTTTAGGTTTCTGTGTAGTGTTTTGTAGATCATTGTTTTCCCTTGTTTCCCTCTTTCTTTTGACCATTGTATTTTCTGTCTTCTGGTTGCCCCTTTAGTATCTGCAAACTTTTCTAGGATTATTGATTAACAGATTCAATGATGAATCCACACACATCTCCAGACGTATTTCTTTATTAATTCATATTTAGTATCTAAAAAGGAGTTTAACAATCGTGGCCAACAATTACACCAATACCAACAAAAACGAACGACCATCTCTTACCTCACACTATTGAAAACAGGAAGGACCACGGTATATGGCGTTCAACATCCAGTCCCTGGATTGAAACTGTTAGATTGAACCGGCCAAGGTGATACACACCTTCTGCTCTGATAACTGGATCTCTAGCTACAATACATTTGTTGTATTTATATATGTGGTCAATTGTATTAAAAAGTTATTGCATTGCATTTTATTCGGGAGAAGACTTCACAAGTTGAAAAACCTGTGTATGATCCCAAATAAAAATTTGTTTAAGCTAAAACCTGTTTCTTGTACTATAAATAACATATAGTGATAATGTTCAAATTACTGATATCAATAACAGCTGACGAGGACACATGACAGAAACATGTTCTGTTCTCTCTACATAATGACAACTGACGAGGATATTTAAAAGTAACATATTCTGTTCTCTCTACATAATAACAACTGACGAGGATATTTAAAAGAAACATATTCTGTTCTCTCTACATAATAACAACAGACGAGGATATTTAAAAGTAACATATTCTGTTCTCTCTACATAATAACAACAGACGAGGATATTTAAAAGTAACATATTCTGTTCTCTCTACATAATAACAACAGACGAGGATATTTAAAAGTAGCATATTCTGTTCTCTCTACATAATAACAACTGACGAGGATATTTAAAAGTAACATATTCTGTTCTCTCTACATAATAACAATATGAAATATATCTTGTTTGTAATTTTAATTTGGACTGTTGTTGCGAATGTAATTGGAGATTTCAATAAACTATGGAACGGAAATGTTTTGAAGGCATTCAACAATGATGATCCTGATGATACCACTATTAAGACAAGACTTCAAACGATCGCCGACCAAAATATTTCCAATAAATTGAGAGACCACGCTCCTACCACGGATGAAGTCGTGATCTGCCTAAAACCAGGATTTGGTATTCTAGATGCCAAAGAAATAGCAAGCCATCATAAAGTTTTTAATTACGTCAAACAGGTAGGAATACATATATTAAGAGTGGAAGTGAATCTGTGCAGGTCTTTTTAATTGTTTGTTTATAAATGTGTTGACGTTGGCGATCCAATAATACATGGGAGTTGGGATCCCATTAACCGATATAAGCTCGCCACGTGCGTGTGCCTGTTCCAAGCCATGGCCTGAATTTCCAACTTTATATGTCGGTGACGTGAGAGGCAATTATTCGTTTTGTTGATATTGGTGGAATAGTTGACCATCACTATTTAAATTTTCTTTTCCCAATATTCATTTAATCTATATTTAACAATATCATCCGATTAAAATTCTATAGAAGATATCCAAGTCCAAGAAATTAACGATTGATTGATTGTTGTTTAAGGTAAAGTCAGCTATATTTCAGTTATATTCACGACGAGAACAATTGTTTACAAAAAAATAAATCATGTCAGTGAAAAAGGGAGGCGACCGACAGGTTAGATTGCCACAACAAAACGATTGTACAATAGTCAGTTAGAGCCTAAGATAGTTCTGATAATGAGCAATCAATGGACACTCCTAAGAAACTGCTGTTACATGTAATGACAATATGCTGCTCCTCTACGCTTGAATTTGATATAGATTTATAAGTATTAGTAACTATATAATTAATACTAGATACAGTCAAACCTGTCCATGCGGTCACCTTTATTAAGCAGTCTACTGTATTAAAATGTTAGTTTTTTCTTGTCCTGTCATATATAATTGCATATGAATTAAACTTCTTTTATGAGGTCACCTGTTTTATAAGGCCACTTTTCTTTTTCCAAAGGTGACCTCTTAATACAGGTTTCATTGTATTGTATATTGTCTGTTGGTGCCTTGTTTTCTTCAACGTGTACTTGGCTGGACTTATATGGATGTAATTTCTAAATAAAGTGAAGTAAAGGTTAAAATATCAATTATAGAAAACAGTCCAAACAACTCACACTATAAATAGACTAAAGAAAACCATGGAAACATAAAATCATAAAGGTTTAGAAAAATAAAATACGAAAGCGGAAGACATTATTTTATGTGGACATATAAATTGGATTTATTATCAATATATTGATTGATTGAATATTGTTTACTGTCATGTTAGAATAATTTCATCTATAGTATTTATTTATTTAGTACAGTTCCAATCTAATGTAATTATTATTAAAACTAAGGTTCCTCTCACACAGTTATATGTGACATTGAGTTCCCCTCACACAGTTATATGTGACATTGAGTTCCCCTCACACAGTTATATGTGACATTGAGTTCCTCTCACACAGCTATATGTGACATTGAGTTCCTCTCACACAGTTATATGTGACATTGAGTTCCTCTCACACAGCTATATGTGACATTGAGTTCCTCTCACACAGCTATATGTGACATTGAATTCCCCTCACACAGTTATATGTGACATTGAGTTCCCCTCACACAGTTATATGTGACATTGAGTTCCCCTCACACAGTTATATGTGACATTGAGTTCCTCTCACACAGCTATATGTGACATTGAGTTCCTCTCACACATTTATATGTGACATTGAGTTCCCCTCACACAGTTATATGTGACATTGAGTTCTCTCACACAGCTATATGTGACATTGAGTTCCCCTCACACAGTTATATGTGACATTGAGTTCCCCTCACACAGCTATATGTGACATTGACAGATTTTGGCTGTTCTGTTTGGGCTCTTTGTTTTTCTAGCTCCTAAAGATTTTATAATTATTTAGCTTTACGACCTTTCGACTTTGCGCTCTCCGATAAAGGTTGTTCCAAAAACGCGTCATTTGTACTAAATTAGGTATTTACATATACGTTTTTTATTAAAGCCTAACATCGTGTAGGTAAACTGTGGCACGGAGATGGGCCTATGCACGGTTGTGTTCGTTGTCATTTGTAACATGGGGATATAATGTATAGCGTTTGAAAACTTTGCCTTGCAACAGCCTACCAACGATCAATCATAAATAGAACATGCTGCACGTTGTCGTTTCGTTATCATTTACTGTTTAATGCCATATTTAAGCAATAATTCAAGCATATGGTAGCATGAAATTTTAAATAAACACATTAAAATTACAATTAAAGAAATATGGGATTAGACAGTACTCATATAAAACTATAACGTGCCATCAACAAATAAAAATGTTTCATAAAAAAGGACAACACAATATTAGAAATAAAAAAATGTAGAAACAAGTATGTACTTCTTTAATAATAATAATTGATTTCTTAAACAAATTTCATCTCTGAGACATTTGTAAACAAATTATTGAAAGAGTTAACTACAGAATTTTCGTCAGACTTCACATCTATGGTCAATTAAAACAATATTTTTAGTATACAAGAAACTGCTTGGTTTTTAATCAGGTTGTTGTTTAAATATTAAAAATAAAGCTATGTGTTATACTAACATGACCTATTAGACAAGGGGTCATCGTGGTCGTGATCATATTGTAGTTAGATTTATAACTACTTGTGCAATCAGTGCATATCACCACTAAAGTTGTGAGTTTGAACCCCGTTCATGGCGAAGTGTAATCGGTACAACATTATGTGATAAAGTTTGTCAGTGACTTGCGACATGTCGGTAGTTTTCTCCGGGTACTCCGGTTTCCTCCACCAATAAAACTTACCTCCACGATATAACTGAAATATTGTTTAAAGTGGCGCTAAGCACCATAAATCAAACCAACGTGTACAAATTACCTTAGGAGTGTTACTAAAGGAACAAGGAGTTATGCTGACTATAGACTGCAGTCAAGTCCATGTAATGTATTATTGGTTTGCAAGATTTCTTTTACGTGCAAAAGAGGTATTCATTTACGTGTGCTTCTCAGCTAGAGTTGTGTATTTGTGTTGTCCTGCTAAATAAACGTTAGAGAAAACTGAAGGGACAATCAAGAATGGAAAATCAAGAAACACTGGTAACATTGTGTACACAAGACACTGGACGAAGACAAACAAAACCTAAAAAGATGAGTAACACCGACCCCATCAAACACCGAGGGTAAACCCAGCTGTGCTCCCGAATGGTAAGCAGTTCCTGCCTCTTAAAAAACCCCGCATGATACTAAACTAGCTGAAGCATGGGTGTAACTCACACCATTGAAACTAAGTCTTATTTACATACCCAATGGTTATATCGGGGGAGGGGGGTGAGGGGGGGAGGTAAATGATTTGTTTTATTGTTGTTTAAAGCACAGTGAGAAGTATGTCTTATATATTAATGATGAGAACAAGTTGACAAATAATTACATCTTGTAGTTAACGACGCTAGCATGGGCTTTACATCTTGTAGTTAACGACGCTAGTATGGGCTTTACATCTTGTAGTTAACGATGCTAGCATGGGCTTTACATCTTGTAGTTAACGACGCTAGCATGGGCTTTACATCTTGTAGTTAACGACGCTAACATGGGCTTTGCATCTTGTAGTTAACGACGCTAGTATGGGCTTTACATCTTGTAGTTAACGACGCTAGCATGGGCTTTACATCTTGTAGTCAACGACGCTAAGCATGGGCTTTACATCTTGTAGTTAACGACGCTAGCATGGGCTTTACATCTTGTAGTCAACGACGCTAAGCATGGGCTTTACATCTTGTAGTTAACGACGCTAGCATGGGCTTTACATCTTGTAGTCAACGACGCTAAGCATGGGCTTTACATCTTGTAGTTAACGACGCTAGCATGGGCTTATGAACGGGTGTTCAAAATTACCATAGGAACAACAGGATATGATGGAAATGGTCGGGGAATAATATTACTTTCACAAAATTCCGCACTGTTGCTCATTAGGATCTGCCATAAGTGGTATGACGTGGCATTCTCAATGCACGAGACACTAATCTGCGTCCGGTTATTCGTACCACACGACTTGCGGACTCCGGTGTCGAAGAGTTGCATCCAACATCAAAGACGTTATATCCTATTTATATACTCCGAGGTTTCCTATGGGGTGACATGACATTAATGTCGTCTGCAATACTAATTTATGACGAACAAATATCACTAACACTTATTTGTAAAAAGAAAATGTCTGAACAACTAATGACGCCTTATTTTTATTTAAATATTAGTTTAATGTGTATTTGATACCAATTATAATTCTTAACTGTAATGTGTTTCCTCTTTCTCTCTATAGCTTGTGTTTGGAAAAAAGATTTTTTATGTATTAAAAATCGATAAGACAGTTCGTAAAACAGAAATTAATGTTGATGCACATCATGAGGACCCTGACATCGCTGAGCTCAAAAAAGAGGAAAAGGTACATAGCTGGATCCATTACTATCTTATCTTGTTTGAAGAAAAAAAAACGATAATCAAAATCTAAGTAATCTTAAGCTGTTTCATTAATCACATGTACGAACCATGTTATATTCAAGTCGAATATTCGAATTTTTTATTTTATTTTCGAATATTCGAACCACGTTGTGTTCAAGACGAAAGTACCAACTTTCTTTTGTTGGAATACGACAAGAAGAGTTTGAAGATACCAAAGGGATAATAAAAAGTCGTAATCGAAGAAGGACATACAATACAATGGTCAAAAGAAAAGAGACAAAAAGACAAACAATGGCGTACAACATGCTACAATAAACTAAAGAATGATCAACATGAACCCTACTATAAAGAGGAGGTGAACTCAGGGGCTCCGACAGGATAAGCAGTAAGAGATTTATCATTATAAATTTAGCTAATTATACTATAAACAAATTATATCCCTTCTTTGAATTTTCCAAAAAATAGTTTAACAGATTTCGACAAAACAAGGTTCACCTGTATTTGAAAATGATGTTCGGGATAGACATGTTTTGTTTTTATGTTCAAACATAATTTCTTGATTGAGGTTAAACCCGATGAATGAATTAAAAGTAGAATTTGTTACAATATGTTGAATATACATATTTAGTGTCAATTGATTAATTTTGCTAAAAGAATCATTGTTTTAATAAAACAAATATTTAACATTGAATTAATTTAGTTTTCATCGCCATTTTTCTTTTTGTCAACACATATATTATTTTACTGTTACCAGGTTTTAGCAGTGAGAGTACAGTACAAAAATAGTTTTTCTATCAATAGTGTTAATCCACAAGAGATACAAAGTGCTGCATTCTGGAACATAGTAAGTAATTGTGCTTGATTCTTCAGTTGTGTCCATCAAATTAATATTTATATGAAGTTTATTGTCTAGTCGAAAGTTTAAACGAATAATCCACCTATAGATGTCGTTCATATCGATCATAGTATCCTGTCACCTAGCCAACCACACTGTGCAGTGTTTATCATGGTTAGACCCTTTGGTTTTATTGCTCCCAAAACACTTCTAAACTATTTGGCTTTTAAATCGTTCGATTTTGAGAGTACCTGATTAAGATTATTCCACAAACGCATCGTGCGCACTAAATTTGATATCTACGTTTTTAGTAAATTATATTTCCTTTATAATGCTGCGTGCCTGCTTGTATTTACTTTATATTGCTGCGTGCCTGCTTGTATTTACTTTAAAATGCTGCGTGCCAGCTTGTATTTACTTTATAATGCTGCATGCCAGCTTATATTTACTTTATAATGCTGCGTGCCAGCTTGTATTTACTTTATAATGCTGCGTGCCAGCTTATATTTACTTTATAATGCTGCGTGCCAGCTTGTATTTACTTTATAATGCTGCGTGCCAGCTTATATTTACTTTATAATGCTGCGTGCCAGCTTGTATTTACTTTATAATGCTGCGTGCCAGCTTATATTTACTTTATAATGCTGCGTGCCAGCTTGTATTTACTTTATAATGCTACGTGCCGGCTTGTATTTACTTTATAATGCTGCGTGCCTGCTTGTATTTACTTTATAATGCTGCGTGCCTGCTTGTATTTACTTTATAATGCTGCGTGCTTGCTTGTATTTACTTTATAATGCTGCGTGCTTGCTTGTATTTACTTTATAATGCTGCGTGCCTGCTTGTATTTACTTTATAATGCTGCATGCCTGCTTGTATTTTCTTTATAATGCTGCGTGCCTGCTTGTATTTACTTTATAATTCTGCGTGCTTGCTCGTATTTACTTTATAATGCTGCGTGCTTGCTTGTATTTACTTTATAATGCTGCGTGCTTGCTTGTATTTACTTTATAATGCTGCGTGCTTGCTTGTATTTACTTTATAATCCTGCGTGCTTGGTCGTATTTACTTTATAATGCTGCGTGCTTGCTTGTATTTACTTTATAATGCTGCGTGCCTGCTTGTATTTACTTTATAATGCCGCGTGTCTGCTTGTATTTACTTTATAATGCTGCGTGCCTGCTTATATTTACTTTATAATGCTGCGTGCTTGCTGGTATTTACTTTATAATGCTGCGTGCCTGCTTGTATTTACTTTATAATGCTGCGTGCCTGCTTGTATTTACTCTATGATGATGCGTGCCTGCTTGTATTTACTTTATAATGCTGCGTGCCTGCTGGTATTTACTTTATAATGCTGCGTGCCTGCTTGTATTTACTTTATAATGCTGCGTGCCTGCTTGTATTTACTTTATTATGCTACGTGCCTGCTTGTATTTACTTTATAATGCTGCGTGCCTGCTTGTATTTACTTTATAATGCTGCGTGCCTGCTTGTATTTACTTTATAATGCTGCGTGCCTGCTTGTATTTACTCTATGATGATGCGTGCCTGCTTGTATTTACTTTATAATGCTGCGTGCCTGCTGGTATTTACTTTATAATGCTGCGTGCCAGCTTGTATTTACTTTATAATGCTACGTGCCTGCTTGTATTTACTTTATAATGCTGCGTGCCGGCTTGTATTTACTTTATAATGCTGCGTGCCTGCTTGTATTTACTTTATAATGCTGCGTGCTTGCTTGTATTTACTTTATAATGCTGCGTGCTTGCTTGTATTTACTTTATAATGCTGCGTGCCTGCTTGTATTTACTTTATAATGCTGCATGCCTGCTTGTATTTTCTTTATAATGCTACGTGCCTGCTTGTATTTACTTTATAATGCTGCGTGCCGGCTTGTATTTACTTTATAATGCTGCGTGCCTGCTTGTATTTACTTTATAATGCTGCGTGCTTGCTTGTATTTACTTTATAATGCTGCGTGCTTGCTTGTATTTACTTTATAATGCTGCGTGCCTGCTTGTATATACTTTATAATGCTGCATGTCTGCTTGTATTTTCTTTATAATGCTGTGTGCCTGCTTGTATTTACTTTATAATGCTGCGTGCTTGCTCGTATTTACTTTATAATGCTGCGTGCTTGCTTGTATTTACTTTATAATGCTGCGTGCTTGCTTGTATTTACTTTATAATGCTGCGTGCCTGCTTGTATTTACTTTATAATGCCGCGTGCCTGCTTGTATTTACTTTATAATGCTGCGTGCCTGCTTATATTTACTTTATAATGCTGCGTGCTTGCTTGTATTTACTTTATAATGCTGCGTGCCTGCTTGTATTTACTTTATAATGCTGCGTGCCTGCTTGTATTTACTCTATGATGATGCGTGCCTGCTTGTATTTACTTTATAATGCTGCGTGCCTGCTGGTATTTACTTTATAATGCTGCGTGCCTGCTTGTATTTACTTTATAATGCTGCGTGCCTGCTTGTATTTACTTTATTATGCTACGTGCCTGCTTGTATTTACTTTATAATGCTGCGTGCCTGCTTGTATTTACTTTATAATGCTGCGTGCCTGCTTGTATTTACTTTATAATGCTGCGTGCCTGCTTGTATTTACTCTATGATGATGCGTGCCTGCTTGTATTTACTTTATAATGCTGCGTGCCTGCTGGTATTTACTTTATAATGCTGCGTGCCTGCTTGTATTTACTTTATAATGCTGCGTGCCTGCTTGTATTTACTTTATTATGCTACGTGCCTGCTTGTATTTACTTTATAATGCTGCGTGCCTGCTTGTATTTACTTTATTATGCTACGTGCCTGCTTGTATTTACTTTATAATGCTGCGTGCTTGCTTGTATTTACTTTATAATGCTGCGTGCCTGCTTGTATTTACTTTATTATGCTACGTGCCTGCTTGTATTTACTTTATAATGCTGCGTGCCTGCTTGTATTTACTTTATAATGCTGCGTGCTTGCTTGTATTTACTTTATAATGCTGCGTGCCTGCTTGTATTTACTTTATTATGCTACGTGCCTGCTTGTATTTACTTTATTATGCTACGTGCCTGCTTGTATTTACTCTATAATGCTGCGTGCCTGCTTGTATTTACTTTATAATGCTGCGTGCCTGCTTGTATTTACTTTATTATGCTACGTGCCTGCTTGTATTTACTTTATAATGCTGCGTGCCTGCTTGTATTTACTTTATAATGCTGCGTGCCTGCTTGTATTTACTCTATGATGATGCGTGCCTGCTTGTATTTACTTTATAATGCTGCGTGCCTGCTGGTATTTACTTTATAATGCTGCGTGCCTGCTTGTATTTACTTTATAATGCTGCGTGCCTGCTTGTATTTACTTTATTATGCTACGTGCCTGCTTGTATTTACTTTATAATGCTGCGTGCCTGCTTGTATTTACTTTATTATGCTACGTGCCTGCTTGTATTTACTTTATAATGCTGCGTGCTTGCTTGTATTTACTTTATAATGCTGCGTGCCTGCTTGTATTTACTTTATTATGCTACGTGCCTGCTTGTATTTACTTTATAATGCTGCGTGCCTGCTTGTATTTACTTTATAATGCTGCGTGCTTGCTTGTATTTACTTTATAATGCTGCGTGCCTGCTTGTATTTACTTTATTATGCTACGTGCCTGCTTGTATTTACTTTATTATGCTACGTGCCTGCTTGTATTTACTCTATAATGCTGCGTGCCTGCTTGTATTTACTCTATAATGCTGCGTGCCTGCTTGTATTTACTTTATAATGCTGCGTGCTTGCTTGTATTTACTATATGATGATGCGTGCCTGCTTGTATTTACTTTATAATGCTGCGTGCCTGCTGGTATTTACTTTATAATGCTGCGTGCCTGCTTGTATTTACTTTATAATGCTGCGTGCCTGCTTGTATTTACTCTATGATGATGCGTGCCTGCTTGTATTTACTTTATAATGCTGCGTGCTTGCTGGTATTTACTTTATAATGCTGCGTGCCTGCTTGTATTTACTTTATAATGCTGCGTGCCTGCTTGTATTTACTTTATTATGCTGCGTGCCTGCTTGTATTTACTTTATAATGCTGCGTGCCTGCTTGTATTTACTTTATAATGCTGCGTGCCTGCTTGTATTTACTTTATAATGCTGCGTGCTTGCTTGTATTTACTTTATAATGCTGCGTGCCTGCTTGTATTTACTTTATTATGCTACGTGCCTGCTTGTATTTAATTTATAATGCTGCGTGCCTGCTTGTATTTACTTTATTATGCTACGTGCCTCCTTGTATTTACTTTATAATGCTGCGTGCCTGCTTGTATTTACTTTATAATGCTGCGTGCTTGCTTGTATTTACTTTATAATGCTGCGTGCCTGCTTGTATTTACTTTATTATGCTACGTGCCTGCTTGTATTTACTTTATTATGCTACGTGCCTGCTTGTATTTACTCTATAATGCTGCGTGCCTGCTTGTATTTACTCTATAATGCTGCGTGCCTGCTTGTATTTACTCTATAATGCTGCGTGCCTGCTTGTATTTACTTTATAATGCTGCGTGCCTGCTTGTATTTACTTTATTATGCTACATGCCTGCTTGTATTTACTTTATTATGCTACGTGCCTGCTTGTATTTACTCTATAGTGCTGCGTGCCTGCTTGTATTTAATTTATAATGCTGCGTGCCTGCTTGTATTTACTTTATAATGCTGCGTGCCTGCTTGTATTTACTTTATAATGCTGCGTGCTTGCTGGTATTTACTTTATAATGCTGCGTGCTTGCTTGTATTTACTTTATTATGCTACGTGCCTGCTTGTATTTACTTTATAATGCTGCGTGCCTGCTTGTATTTACTTTATTATGCTACGTGCCTGCTTGTATTTACTTTATAATGCTGCGTGCCTGCTTGTATTTACTTTATAATGCTGCGTGCTTGCTTGTATTTACTTTATAATGCTGCGTGCCTGCTTGTATTTACTTTATTATGCTACGTGCCTGCTTGTATTTACTTTATTATGCTACGTGCCTGCTTGTATTTACTCTATAATGCTGCGTGCCTGCTTGTATTTACTCTATAATGCTGCGTGCCTGCTTGTATTTACTCTATAATGCTGCGTGCTTGCTTGTATTTACTTTATAATGCTGCGTGCCTGCTTGTATTTACTTTATAATGCTGCGTGCCTGCTTGTATTTACTTTATAATGCTGCGTGCTTGCTTGTATTCACTTTATAATGCTGCGTGCCTGCTTTTATTTACTTTATTATGCTACGTGCCTGCTTGTATTTAATTTATAATGCTGCGTGCTTGCTTGTATTTACTTTATAATGCTGCGTGCTTGCTTGTATTTACTTTATAATGCTGCGTGCCTGCTTGTATATACTTTATAATGCTGCATGTCTGCTTGTATTTTCTTTATAATGCTGTGTGCCTGCTTGTATTTACTTTATAATGCTGCGTGCTTGCTCGTATTTACTTTATAATGCTGCGTGCTTGCTTGTATTTACTTTATAATGCTGCGTGCTTGCTTGTATTTACTTTATAATGCTGCGTGCCTGCTTGTATTTACTTTATAATGCCGCGTGCCTGCTTGTATTTACTTTATAATGCTGCGTGCCTGCTTATATTTACTTTATAATGCTGCGTGCTTGCTTGTATTTACTTTATAATGCTGCGTGCCTGCTTGTATTTACTTTATAATGCTGCGTGCCTGCTTGTATTTACTCTATGATGATGCGTGCCTGCTTGTATTTACTTTATAATGCTGCGTGCCTGCTGGTATTTACTTTATAATGCTGCGTGCCTGCTTGTATTTACTTTATAATGCTGCGTGCCTGCTTGTATTTACTTTATTATGCTACGTGCCTGCTTGTATTTACTTTATAATGCTGCGTGCCTGCTTGTATTTACTTTATAATGCTGCGTGCCTGCTTGTATTTACTTTATAATGCTGCGTGCCTGCTTGTATTTACTCTATGATGATGCGTGCCTGCTTGTATTTACTTTATAATGCTGCGTGCCTGCTGGTATTTACTTTATAATGCTGCGTGCCTGCTTGTATTTACTTTATAATGCTGCGTGCCTGCTTGTATTTACTTTATTATGCTACGTGCCTGCTTGTATTTACTTTATAATGCTGCGTGCCTGCTTGTATTTACTTTATTATGCTACGTGCCTGCTTGTATTTACTTTATAATGCTGCGTGCTTGCTTGTATTTACTTTATAATGCTGCGTGCCTGCTTGTATTTACTTTATTATGCTACGTGCCTGCTTGTATTTACTTTATAATGCTGCGTGCCTGCTTGTATTTACTTTATTATGCTACGTGCCTGCTTGTATTTACTTTATAATGCTGCGTGCCTGCTTGTATTTACTTTATAATGCTGCGTGCTTGCTTGTATTTACTTTATAATGCTGCGTGCCTGCTTGTATTTACTTTATTATGCTACGTGCCTGCTTGTATTTACTTTATTATGCTACGTGCCTGCTTGTATTTACTCTATAATGCTGCGTGCCTGCTTGTATTTACTCTATAATGCTGCGTGCCTGCTTGTATTTACTCTATAATGCTGCGTGCCTGCTTGTATTTACTTTATAATGCTGCGTGCTTGCTTGTATTTACTATATGATGATGCGTGCCTGCTTGTATTTACTTTATAATGCTGCGTGCCTGCTGGTATTTACTTTATAATGCTGCGTGCCTGCTTGTATTTACTTTATAATGCTGCGTGCCTGCTTGTATTTACTCTATGATGATGCGTGCCTGCTTGTATTTACTTTATAATGCTGCGTGCTTGCTGGTATTTACTTTATAATGCTGCGTGCCTGCTTGTATTTACTTTATAATGCTGCGTGCCTGCTTGTATTTACTTTATTATGCTGCGTGCCTGCTTGTATTTACTTTATAATGCTGCGTGCCTGCTTGTATTTACTTTATAATGCTGCGTGCCTGCTTGTATTTACTTTATAATGCTGCGTGCTTGCTTGTATTTACTTTATAATGCTGCGTGCCTGCTTGTATTTACTTTATTATGCTACGTGCCTGCTTGTATTTAATTTATAATGCTGCGTGCCTGCTTGTATTTACTTTATTATGCTACGTGCCTCCTTGTATTTACTTTATAATGCTGCGTGCCTGCTTGTATTTACTTTATAATGCTGCGTGCTTGCTTGTATTTACTTTATAATGCTGCGTGCCTGCTTGTATTTACTTTATTATGCTACGTGCCTGCTTGTATTTACTTTATTATGCTACGTGCCTGCTTGTATTTACTCTATAATGCTGCGTGCCTGCTTGTATTTACTCTATAATGCTGCGTGCCTGCTTGTATTTACTCTATAATGCTGCGTGCCTGCTTGTATTTACTTTATAATGCTGCGTGCCTGCTTGTATTTACTTTATTATGCTACATGCCTGCTTGTATTTACTTTATTATGCTACGTGCCTGCTTGTATTTACTCTATAGTGCTGCGTGCCTGCTTGTATTTAATTTATAATGCTGCGTGCCTGCTTGTATTTACTTTATAATGCTGCGTGCCTGCTTGTATTTACTTTATAATGCTGCGTGCTTGCTTGTATTTACTTTATAATGCTGCGTGCTTGCTTGTATTTACTTTATTATGCTACGTGCCTGCTTGTATTTACTTTATAATGCTGCGTGCCTGCTTGTATTTACTTTATTATGCTACGTGCCTGCTTGTATTTACTTTATAATGCTGCGTGCCTGCTTGTATTTACTTTATAATGCTGCGTGCTTGCTTGTATTTACTTTATAATGCTGCGTGCCTGCTTGTATTTACTTTATTATGCTACGTGCCTGCTTGTATTTACTTTATTATGCTACGTGCCTGCTTGTATTTACTCTATAATGCTGCGTGCCTGCTTGTATTTACTCTATAATGCTGCGTGCCTGCTTGTATTTACTCTATAATGCTGCGTGCTTGCTTGTATTTACTTTATAATGCTGCGTGCCTGCTTGTATTTACTTTATTATGCTACGTGCCTGCTTGTATTTACTCTATAATGCTGCGTGCCTGCTTGTATTTACTTTATAATGCTGCGTGCTTGCTTGTATTTACTTTATAATGCTGCGTGCCTGCTTGTATTTACTCTATAATGCTGCGTGCCTGCTTCTATTTACTTTATAATGCTGCGTGCTTGCTTGTATTTACTTTATAATGCTGCGTGCTTGCTTGTATTTACTTTATTATGCTACGTGCCTGCTTGTATTTACTCTATAATGCTGCGTGCCTGCTTGTATTTACTCTATAATGCTGCGTGCTTGCTTGTATTTACTTTATAATGCTGCGTGCCTGCTTGTATTTACTTTATTATGCTACGTGCCTGCTTGTATTTACTCTATAATGCTGCGTGCCTGCTTGTATTTAGTTTATAATGCTGCGTGCTTGCTTGTACTTACTTTATAATGCTGCGTGCCTGCTTGTATTTACTTTATAATGCTGCGTGCTTGCTTGTATTTACTTTATAATGCTGCGTGCTTGCTTGTATTTACTTTATTATGCTACGTGCCTGCTTGTATTTACTTTATAATGCTGCGTGCCTGCTTGTATTTACTTTATAATGCTGCGTGCCTGCTTGTATTTACTTTATTATGCTACGTGCCTGCTTGTATTTACTTTATAATGCTGCGTGTCTGCTTGTATTTACTTTATAATGCTGCGTGCCTGCTTGTATTTACTTTATAATGCTGCGTGCCTGCTTGTATTTACTCTATAATGCTGCGTGTCTGCTTGTATTTACTTTATAATGCTGCGTGCCTGCTTGTATTTACTTTATAATGCTGCGTGCTTGCTTGTATTTACTTTATAATGCTGCGTGCCTGCTTGTATTTACTCTATAATGCTGCGTGGCTGCTTGTATTTACTTTATAATGCTGCGTGCCTGCTTGTATTTACTTTATAATGCTGCGTGCCTGCTTGTATTTACTTTATAATGCTGCGTGCCTGCTTGTATTTACTTTATAATGCTGCGTGCCTGCTTGTATTTACTTTATAATGCTGCGTGCCTGCTTGTATTTACTTTATAATGCTGCGTGCCTGCTTGTATTTACTTTATAATGCTGCGTGCCTGCTTGTATTTACTTTATAATGCTGCGTGCCTGCTTGTATTTACTCTATAATGCTGCGTGTCTGCTTGTATTTACTTTATAATGCTGCGTGCCTGCTTGTATTTACTTTATAATGCTGCGTGCTTGCTTGTATTTACTTTATAATGCTGCGTGCCTGCTTGTATTTACTCTATAATGCTGCGTGTCTGCTTGTATTTACTTTATAATGCTGCGTGCCTGCTTGTATTTACTTTATAATGCTGCGTGCCTGCTTGTATTTACTTTATAATGCTGCGTGCCTGCTTGTATTTACTTTATAATGCTGCGTGCCTGCTTGTATTTACTTTATAATGCTGCGTGCCTGCTTGTATTTACTTTATAATGCTGCGTGTCTGCTTGAATCGAAGTAGCAAATACCAATGTTATAATATTTTCGCTTCACCTGATGTAGCAATTATTTTTCATGAAATCTTATTTACAATATAAATGACAGGTCCTTTGATTTATTGCTCTTAAGCACTTTTAAATTATTTGACTTTCCAATATTTCGATATTGAGCGTACCCGAGGAAAGTTATTTGAGAAACGCGCCGTGCGCACTATATTTGATATCTAAATTTTCATTACTATCACTGGGTCGATAGCACTCCTGGTGGACTATTATATTCCTTATAATTTAATTTTTACAACAAAATTTAATGATTTCTCGATTTTAATTACGATTATTTCATATGGCTATTTGAATTTGTCGTTGGTGAATGAATATGATGATGTCACAACCCCAGGTTATCAAGTATAACCTAAATTTTCTCCAAGCGGATTATCCAATCAGATTGCAGTATTCAAATCAAATTAAATTCTACATGTGCAATTAAACCCACACCTGACATGAAAGGAGCTCCGCCTAGTCGCGTGATCAATACATGATTGACAGCAGAATCGATAGTTTTTAACAGTATGAAGCATACTATTACCGCATATACTTTCAAACTGGATCGGTGGTGTAATGATTAGTGTGCTCGCCTTGAGTGTGGTAGATAGTGGGTTCGAGCCGTGATCGTGTCAAACCAAAGACTATACAATTGGTATATGTTACTTCTCCTCTAAGCACGCAACATGAAGGATAAATAGCAAAGACTGGCTGATTCGGAATCAGGATTATGTATCCGAGTGTGGCGACATGTTTATCCGTGGACTGTTATTTCAGTGAGCTAGCACTATAAAAATCCAACTACGCGTGTTGGTCTAGTACAAAGAGGACCTCATCATCATTTCATTGAAATTAACTTGCTCTCGCAATGATATAGCTGAAAAATTGTCGAGTTGGCGTTAAACAGCAATCACTCATTCATATACTTTCAACGCTATATATTTCGTTACAAATATATGCCAAATTAGTAAACGTTAACTATAGAAGGTCTTTCTTACAGAAAGTATAATAATTAACACTAATCGAACTGTGAACTGTCCAATATTTCACAATTTGTTTATATCATGTTAATATTGTGTATAACATATTCAGGAGACTTGTTTATCTACTTTGTGTACGATGTAAAAGTAAATGTTGACATTATCTTTTATCGTCTGTTTGTAGAATGGTCTGTTTTATCCCTCTATGAATGTTAATAAAGCTTGGAATATGGGTTATTCCGGGAAAAATATCACGGTAGCCATTGTTGACCAATATGTTGACTTGAACCATAAAGATCTGAAAAACAACATGGTAAGTCGTAAATATAACCGAACGTGTTTGTGTCGAATACGTTTGAGTCAAATACTACGGATGTACCGAAATATCTCTAACAAGTCCGTTTCCCGTTCTTATTCTATCGGGTGTCACATATGGAGAAGGACCTGCTGACCATGACACCTGAGTTTACCCTCGTTTTAGTGGGGTTCGTGTTACTTGCTCTTTGGTTTATTGTGTAGTGTTTTGTAGATGATTATTTGCCCTGTTGTCCTGTTTCTTTTGGCCACTGTATTGTCTGTCACTCTATGATTTACGGCTTCTGATTACCCCTTTGGTATCTTCAAACTATTTTTTTTGTCCGAGTTCACTCTGCTGTATAGTCAAACTCCTATTATGCTGATGTTGATTATTAATCTCTCGTTGCTGTGATATACTACCAATATAACGGTAACGGTGTGTATCTTACGATATTTCAACTGTATTTTGTCAGTTATTCCGAATTCTAACATAACCTCCTTCTTTCGCTTTGCTAACAAACGAGCGAGTTATCCATTCGGTATAATCTCATTAGCACATGCTCCGGTGAATGTGACTGACTTTTCCTTTGGCAGCATAAATTGTGTGCGACATTTTCCGCAAACGTAAATATAAATTACCGTCTTCCAATCAAAGTATACTACCGTATTTGTACTCTTAGACATATCAGAATCGAAATAAATCATGGAAGCCAGAATGTGTTTTGAGTTTTAACATAGATTGGCGGATATTAGTAAATTTTATCCCTCGCTTCTGGCTCGGGATAAAATACTAATATCCGCCAATCCATGTTAAAACTCCCAACATATTCTGGCTTCCATAATTTATTTCTTAAGTATCCACAGAAAACATCGATATGTCCAAAATCACTGACAAATTTTATCATATAAAGTTGAAATAGGGTATAACTAAATAAACGTTAGAGAAAAGCGAAGGTGCAATCAAGAATGAACAATCCAGAGAAGCTGTCAACATTGTATACACAAGACACAAGACGAAGACAAACAAAGTAAACAAAAAAAATACAGCACAGAAAACTAAAAAAGATGAACGAAACCCGGTGGTGAACCAAGGTGTTGGCGAAGGGTAAGTAGTTCCTATCTCTTATCTCGAACGCACAATAAAACGTAGATATCTATTTGAGTGCGTTCGACGTATTTCTGGGAGAACTTTCATCAGATACTATCATAATCAAAATGTTGGAGAGCCGAACAATATTTGTGATAACCAGTGCTTGTAAAGGGCGTTGTACATCTAACAACCATGCGATCGCGGTCATGGTAATCCACATTCTTAAATATTATATATGCATGTTTGCAATGTATCTAATTAATAAACGTTAGAGAATACCGAAGGGGCACTCAAAAATGGAGAATACAGAGAAATTGGCAACATACGGTCCACAAGACGACGAAAAACAAAACAAAAACACAACACAATAAGTTAGTTTGTTTATTTGTTTTTCAGAACACAGGTCTTGATTATGACTACGTAAATAACGACCCCAACCCGAACCCACCAACAAATATAGCAGCGTATGTATATTTAAAAATATGGAATAAATCATAATAAAGTACCACTCGCTTTATCCTTAAAAAATATATGTATTATAATCGACTCTATGAAAACCGCATCGGTGGCATAATAGTTAGCGTACAAACAGTCAGTGCGATACATATCGTATAAATTTGAGCCACGATAGGGTCAAACCAAAGACTGCAAAGCATATCGTATAGATTCGAGCTACGGTAAGGTCAAACCAAAGACTGCAAAACATATCGTATAGATTCGAGCTACGGTAAGGTCAAACCAAAGACCGCAAAGCATATCGCATAGATTCGAGCTACGGTAAGGTCAAACCAAAGACTGCAAAACATATCGTATAGATTCGAGCCACGGTAAGGGTCAAACCAAAGACTGCAAAACATATCGTATAGATTCGAGCCACGGTAAGGTCAAACCAAAGACTGCAAAGAATATCGTATAGATTCGAGCCACGGTAGGGTCAAACCAAAGACTGCAAAACATATCGTATAGATTCGAGCTACGGTAAGGGTCAATCCAAAGACTGCAAAACATATCGCATAGATTCGAGCTACGGTAAGGTCAAACCAGGGTCAAACCAAAGACTGCAAAGTTGATATGTACTGCTTCTTCGCTAAACACACAGTAATAGGGACCAAGTGCAAAGACGGGTTGACTGGGAATCAGGATAATGGGTCCAATTGCAGGTACATGTTTACCCGCGTGATACCTATCACTATAAAAATAAAAATATAACCCATTTTTGATGAACTTTTCTGATGAACAGTTAAGACAAAGATATAGATTTGGAAGAAATAGTATTATGTACCTGTCAGATTTGTTGAAGGATAAAATTGAAAGATTCACCAGACGTAAAACATCACTGACAGGCAGCTTTTTCGGATTCACTTCATTCTCTATTTTGACAGCAGACGACAGGAAAGCAAGGTGATTTGCCCAACTGCGCTTTGGGTAATCACTTGCTAATCAAGTGATTAAAAGATAATAATATGATTGGTTTATGAATTTATTAAAAAAAGAGTTCAGCAACTAATCACTGCATAAGCTAATTATATGATTAGGAATTACTCATGTAATTATGGCTAATCGACAGTATGATTAGCTTAACCACAAGTTCAACAACGGACTCCTGGTTTATTGGTGGATGAATCCGGGGGAGTACATTGTATCTTGAAACACGAGGTAAGGAATGTCCGGGGGGAGTACATGGTATCTTGAAACACGAGATAAGGAATGTCCGGGGGAGTACATGGTATCTTGAAACACGAGATAAGGAATGTCCGGGGGAGTACATGGTATCTTGAAACACGAGATCAGGAATGTCCGGGGGAGTACATGGTATCTTGAAACACGAGGTAAGGAATGTCCGGGGGAGTACATGGTGTCTTGAAACACGAGGTAAGGAATGTCTGGGGGAGTACATGGTATCTTGAAACACGAGGTAAGGAATGTCCGGGGGAGTACATGGTATCTTGAAACACGAGGTAAGGAATGTCCGGGGGAGTACATGGTATCTTGAAACACGAGGTAAGGAATGTCCGGGGGAGTGCATGGTATCTTGAAACACGAGATAAGGAATGTCCGGGGGAGTACATGGTATCTTGAAACACGAGGTAAGGAATGTCCGGGGGAGTACATGGTATCTTGAAACACGAGGTAAGGAATGTCCGGGGGAGTACATGGTATCTTGAAACACGAGGTAAGGAATGTCTGGGGGAGTACATGGTATCTTGAAACACGAGGTAAGGAATGTCCGGGGGAGTACATGGTATCTTGAAACACGAGGTAAGGAATGTCTGGGGGAGTACATGGTATCTTGAAACACGAGATAATGAATGTCCGGGGGAGTACATGGTATCTTGAAACACGAGGTAAGGAATGTCCGGGGGAGTACATGGTATCTTGAAACACGAGGTAAGGAATGTCCGGGGGAGTACATGGTATCTTGAAACACGAGGTAAGGAATGTCTGGGGGAGTACATGGTATCTTGAAACACGAGGTAAGGAATGTCCGGGGGAGTACATGGTATCTTGAAACACGAGGTAAGGAATGTCCGGGGGAGTACATGGTATCTTGAAACACGAGATAAGGAATGTCCGGGGGAGTACATGGTATCTTGAAACACGAGATAAGGAATGTCCGGGGGAGTACATGGTATCTTGAAACACGAGATAAGGAATGTCCGGGGGAGTACATGGTATCTTGAAACACGAGGTAAGGAATGTCCGGGGGAGTACATGGTATCTTGAAACACGAGGTAAGGAATGTCTGGGGGAGTACATGGTATCTTGAAACACGAGGTAAGGAATGTCCGGGGGAGTACATGGTATCTTGAAACACGAGGTAAGGAATGTCCGGGGGAGTACATGGTATCTTGAAACACGAGGTAAGGAATGTCCGGGGGAGTACATGGTATCTTGAAACACGAGGTAAGGAATGTCCGGGGGAGTACATGGTATCTTGAAACACGAGGTAAGGAATGTCCGGGGGAGTACATGGTATCTTGAAACACGAGGTAAGGAATGTCCGGGGGAGTACATGGTATCTTGAAACACGAGGTAAGGAATGTCTGGGGGAGTGCATGGTATCTTGAAACACGAGGTAAGGAATGTCCGGGGGAGTACATGGTATCTTGAAACACGAGGTAAGGAATGTCCGGGGAAGTACATGGTATCTTGAAACACGAGGTAAGGAATGTCCGGGGGAGTACATGGTATCTTGAAACACGAGGTAAGGAATGTCCGGGGGAGTACATGGTATCTTGAAACACGAGGTAAGGAATGTCCGGGGGAGTACATGGTATCTTGAAACACGAGGTAAGGAATGTCTGGGGGAGTACATGGTATCTTGAAACACGAGGTAAGGAATGTCTGGGGGAGTACATGGTATCTTGAAACACGAGGTAAGGAATGTCCGGGGGAGTACATGGTATCTTGAAACACGAGGTAAGGAATGTCCGGGGGAGTACATGGTATCTTGAAACACGAGGTAAGGAATGTCCGTATAAAAACAAGGTGCCACATTTTGGAAAAATGGGTCATGTGACATATACTATATATCGTTCTTTATAATAACATTGTTCGCACCATTACATGTATGTGAGGGTTGGCATTTTACTCGCATGTAGAAAACAATTGCATGACCGCATAATCTCATTAAAATGGGAGGTTTGGGCCTCCATAAAATTAGGTTAACTCTACCACTGTTTATTGAAGCGTCCCAAAACAGGAAAGTAAGTGCTCATGCATATGTGTTTTAGGGGTACCCATTTTGCCTCTTTTTTACGATTGTATTTTGGACTATTTCGAACAGTTTTTTGGGGGCTTTTTGTTGTTGTTTTTTTGTTTGTTTTTTGTTGTTGTTTTTTTTAAATGTAAAGATTATTTTACATTCACATTATATGTCAACGCATACGTTATTCTATTAAAAGAAAACCGCACATTTTGCACAAAAAATAATTTCATGAAGATTTGTTTTTAATTCTATTTTGATATGGCAGACATGGTACAGTGGTAGCAGGTATATTATTAGCAGAAGCTGGAAACGACCTATGTACAGTAGGGGTAGCTTATGAAGCGACCGGTGTGGGTGAGTATTTTGAAATATAAATAATTAACTGATCCAGATTTTTTTAGACAATAAAAATGCGAGTTACCGTTTTATGTTCAACTATTCATTGTAGAAGAGAAATTTCAAAACGATTTAAATCATTCACTTTCATTGTCTATTATTTATGTTCTTTTCTTAATGTTAGAATAATATATAATACAAAGGCAATTGTATTTTGTGTTTCGTCCATTCTTGATTGTTCCTTTAGTTTTCTCCAAGGTTTATTTAAAAACACACCTTCACAGCATATAGTAATTGAATTGTACAAAAACCTATTTTATACTTCAAATTTTACCGAACATGCAAAGCCGATTTTTAGTAGGGTTCGTGTTACTCAATCTTTAATTTTATGTGTATCTTTTGTAGATCGTAATTGTCTTTTTGTCCTTTTTCTCTTGGCCATTGTGTTGTCTGTTCTTCTTCGATTTACGGATTCTGATTACCCTTTGGTAACTTCAAACTCTTCTTAAAAAATTGCCTTGACATTGTACTCAAAATAAAATAAACTATAAAAGCATATACTAGTACATGACTGTATATATCATTTAAATTTCACTAATTATATATATATATGTAATGAGAGTAGTGGTTCATAAATGATTACCCCCTGGTTCTATTTTGGCGAGAACAATGCGATATCTGTGCCCTGTTTGCCGAGAACAACACTAGATCTGTACGTTGTTTAGCGAGGACAATGCTAAATTTGTGTCTTGTTTGGGGACAAAGTTAAATGTGTACCTTGTTTGGCGAGTCCAATGCGAGATTCGTACCTCGTTTAGCGGAGACTGTACTAGATTTATACCTTGTTTGGCAAGTACAATACGATATTTGTACCTTGTTAGGCGAGTACAATACGATATTTGTCCCTTGTTTAGCGAGTACAATACGATATTTGTACCTTGTTAGGCGAGTACAATACGATATTTGTACCTTGTTTAGCGAGTACAATACGAGATTTGTACCTTATTTGGCGAGTACAATGCGATATTTGTACATTGTTTGGCGAGTACAATACGAGATTTGTGCCTTGCTTTGCGAGTGCAATACGAGATTTGCACCTTGTTAGGCGAGTATAATACGATATTTGTACCTTGTTAGGTGAGTGCAATACTATATTTGTACCTTGTTTGGCGAGTATAATGCGAAATTCGTACCTTGTTTAGCGGGGACTGTGCTAGATTTGTACCTTGTTTGGCGAGTACAATACGAGATTTGTACCTTGTTAGGCGAGTACAATACGAGATTTGTACCTTGTTATGCGATTACAATACGATATTTGTGACTTGTTTGGCGAGTACAATGCGAGATTCGTACCTTGTTTAGCGGGGAATGTACTAGATTTGTACCTTGATTGGCGAGAACAATGCTACATTTGTAGGTGTGCTTAAGTATGAATGACTGCCGTTTAACGTCACCTGAGTAGTATTTCAGATATATTCATGACGAGAACAATTAAGCTTACAAACAATAAATCTTGTAGGTAATAAGGTGACACTGGAATGTATGAAATGGCAGATGTTTAAGAGTAAATATAGGAAATAGGGTTGGACAATTTTGTCTTGCAATTGTTCTACAACGACCACTCGTGATAAACGTGCTATAAGTTGTCTTTTACGTTCAAGGTGCACGGAATCCTCTAAAACACAAGGTATTAGTATAAGTCTCGTCCTAAGACCGAAATATGTATTTTTTATTCGTTCCGCACAACTAGTGAGAGGACGTCTATTTTTGAGGGATTTAACCCCGCGGTTGAGAAACTATATCCTGCTTCTCTATCCCGAAGTTTCCTCGATTTTGTTTTTATTTAAAACAATCTATTAAAAATTCTACCCTTTAAAATCAATGTTTAAAATATCACCGAATGACAAATATTCTAAGACAACTGTGGTGGTTCTGTAGAATCTGTGATTTGTTTATCTTATGGGAAGTGTAACGAGACGAAATACATGTAGAGAATGACTGACTTTTAATATTATAATTCTAGGTGTTGCAGTTATCGGACCACAAGGCAACTTTAATGCTGACGATGGACAACTAGCAACATATTTATCACATGAAATGAACAAGATAGATATATACAGTAATAGCTGGGGACCTGGTGAGCCCTATGGATATGTTCCAGTCGGAGAAATATTAGAGGCGGCACTTGAAACAGGAGTTCAGGAAGTAATCAAGTGATTAACAGATTCATACGTGATGTCCTTGTGTAATTGGTACACTTCTTGTATTGTGGTAAAACCGCCTCGGTTGTATAACGGTTAGGGTGCTCGACTTGAGTGCGGTAGTTCATGGGTTCAAACCACTGTCGGGTCAAACCACTGTCGGGTCAAACCAAAGACTATACAATTTGTATTTATTGCTACTCCGCTAAGTACGTAGTACTAAAGAGTAAGAGCAAAAGACTGATTGGTTCAGAATCAGAATAATGTGTCCGAGTGGAGCGACATGTCTACCCGTTGTGTAAGTGAGCACGATATGTCTACATAATTTCTCATTTCGCGTTAAACAATAATCACTCACTCACTGTATCGCGGTGTAAATTTGACCGACGGAAGCAATCCAACGGGGTTAATTTAAAACTAGAATCACACTAGGACCAACCCTGCATTCACGTAAAGATTAGTTTAATAATATCAAACACTTTTGATGTCGTCGCTAGATGACGTTTGGACGCATAGAAATAGTTTAACCCCGTCCCGTTTGAATGAAGTGCCTGAACCAAACCAAAGAATGTGAGAGGTCATGTATTTGTGTGTTCGGAGTATCGATTTTGCCTCTTTGTACGATTTCGGTATTGGATTTTGGAACTGTTCCGACAGTGTAGTATTTTTGTCCCATTTTATTCTATAAAGAAAACCTTTTATATTTGAAATAATGTTACAAACTTAATCTATAAAAATGAATCGACTAATTAAAAAAACGTGTAATCAAAATAGAATATATTACTTGACAGGGCCGAAGAGGAAAAGGAAATATATACGTTTTTGCAGCCGGTAATAATTTCCCTTTAGACAATGCTAATGCTAATGGGATACTAGCGAATCCTTTTACAATAGCGATATCAAGTGTAGGAAAAAATAATCAGACATCCATATATGGTCAGGTTGGTTCGTCGATAATGGCCGTAGCATATGGTGGCGACATTGGCGTTTACACGGATGGACTGGTTAGTAATTGATGTCAATTAAGTAGGTTACGGTAGGATCATATTCATGTCGTTTAGCAGTAATACAACGGGTGCCACTAGTAGAGCAGTAATTACTTACCCTTCTGGTAACTGTTAATCAAAGCCCGTAAATCGAGAGACAGACAATGTATTGGCCAAACGAAAATGGACAAAGGACAAACAATGGTCGAGATGACACTACGCAGAAAACAAAAGATCGAACAACACGCACCTCACTAACAACTGCGGTGAGCTTAGGTGCTCCGGAAGGGTTAGTGGTACTTGGTATCTGTCTAACTAGTGACACCGATAATTCGTGGGGGATGAAAGAAGGACGGGATTGTTAGTACGACAAACGGAACATGTCCATGGTCATCTGTGACACAGATATCCCGCAACGGTTAACAAAATCATGATGGCGACCATAACATTTTCTAGGTGATGACTTCAAATTAACAAACATATAATTTTAATTAGATTGAAAGATAACTAGGTATTTCTCAGTAGAACATTTATGTGTTCCAAAATGAAAAGTAAGGACATTATAGCTATATACAGTGGCTTCTAACAGCCGGAACCTTTGAACCGTAATGAGAGCGGGAGGTTTGGCGCTTTAAAATCTGATTCAACCCACCATTTCTTTAGAAATGCCTGTACCAAGTCAGGGTCATTACGGTTTTCACAGTTTTCCGGTTGTTGACTGATTTTGTCTGTTTATATAATTATGAGTTTTGACTTTCCCTTTGTAAGATTGTTCGGAGTTCGGTAATTTTGTTATTACCCTTATGTACATGGTAGGACTTTGTAGCTATATACAGTGAGCTTCTGTGTATATGGTAGGTTATTATGTTATATTATACTTTACGTGTTTATTTTCCCTATTTGTCTTTTTTATCGCAGCCGGTCAATATACATAGTATAACTAATCGTAGATTTTGAATATCAAAATAAGATCACGAGTGACCGAAGTACGCATAAGGATTAAACGAGTGGGCGGACGAGTTTAATCGTTAATGCGTATTCGGTCACGAGTGGTCTTATTTTGATATTCAAAAATGCATGATTTAGTTATACTGTTTATTATATAGACTTTCAAAATTTTTGATATATTATTTTTGTTATTTGTATATTTCATTCCACGCGTGTGAATCTACGAGCAATGGCACTAAGGGGTTCAGCTGGAAGGGTCTGCCATCTTGAAAATATGAAATTCTACATGTCATATTTACAACAATACACAAAAATAATTAAAATGCCTACCTTGAAAACTTCTTTTAGTTAAATTTGATCAAATCTGAACCGTACACGAAGCCAAATAACGTATAATCTTTACGTTTCAAACTGGAAGTCTTCATATGATGTCAATAACGTCATATTGATTATGTGCCAAAGTCGTCAATGACATTTCGCGGAATTTTTTCAGTTTACAATCGTATGTGTATTCACTGTAACACAACAAGGGACGTAACCACAACACGTATAGTTATGTAAAAGTAGTTCCGGCGGGAAAAAACTGATATTTTCACATGTGAAAATACCGGAATTTATTTCACGGATAAATCTCCATAATTCACACCTATCTATATAATAATATACAATTACTGCACTTGATCAAGTTCAAGTGTAGTAATTGTTTTATTACATAAGATTCTTGAAAATTTAGAAATTTTATGAAATCTTTGCAAAATTTTGAAATTTTGAAATTTTTTAAATTTGATGAAATTTTGAATTTTCTTGAAATTTTTTGAAAATTTTGAAATTTTTGGAAATTTTGGAAATTTTTTACTTTTTTTTTTGGTATATTGTATGGGTGTTACTAAATGAGAGGGTGCCAGTAATTTCATTCATTGATTTTGCACGAGAGTGCAATATGATTTTTAATTGCACAGAAATTGCTTTTTGCTAATCAATATGTTAGAAAATGGAATGTCACGTGTATTGCTTCTGGCCAATAGAAAAACAGTAAAATAATGATTTTATTTAAACAATTTTATTGGCTATCATGCTGTCACCTGACATTCCGTAAAATTTGATATTGTTTGATTAAAACTCGTATTGACTTGGTTTCACTTTCGTTTTCTAACGAAATCTATAAAAAGAATCTTTTTCATTTTAATGTAATAAAACAATTACAGACTTTTGTATCGGTCAATACGAGGCTTCGGTGAATATCGTGTATAAGGTCCATAAAAACTCGTATTGACCTCAACAAAAGACTATAATTGTATAATATTGACCGGTCAATATTTTAGTATATTGACCGGGCCCGATCAATATAACGTTTTCTTCCGGATTTTGTCCGAACTCGTTTTTTGTCTTAGATATACAATAACAAGAACATGTCGTCTGACAGATTTGCATGTATTAAGTATAATATAACAAATAGTTCATTCCATGAACTATTTGTTAAATATAGGGTAAGCAGTATTTCGGTTGTATTCACGACATGTACATATTTACAAACAATAAACACTACTTTTACGTCCTTTCTTAAGTAACAGTTATGTATCTATATGTTCAACACAACCAACGACCTCCTTGAACATCACTCCTAATTCTGTCTCAGAAAGTTCCCTCGGAGAAGTGTGTTCCATTTGCAGCAGAATATGAACACATATTGTGTGGTAGTATACTTTGTACAGTTTGAGAAAATGATTACATCTTTTGTGTCTTATTATACATTGCACGTGAGCAGAACTATGCAAATTGTAGTCGAAATGACATTCATTATGTATTCATTAATACAGAAATCCAGACAAGTGGAATTTGTTTTCAATCACAGCGAAATATTTACTATAATTATACCCTCAAAAATGATAAAAATAGTATTTATTTTAGCAATTGTGGTGGGTTTATCTTTTTAAGAGACATAAACGTGAAGATAACATAAACAGTAGAATTTTAATTATTGGTAGTTCTTTTGAAAAATAAGTATATAGAAACTTAAAATGTCTAATTTCCTATCATACATTTCATAATCACATATATACTACAGAACTAAGTAATTGTTCAACGTCAACATCACGTTCCGTCTCTTGACCTTAAGTTTTTCGGTTGTAAAGTGCAGGTTAATTGGTCCATTTTTATTTTATAATACGCTTTCGCATGTACCACAAAATGGTCAATGCAAAGCAGAAAGAGTACCACGGACATTTTGAAGACACAGAATCCTTCCATAGGCGACATCTTAAAAAGCAAAATTTGAAATTAACCTTTTATTTTCGTTTTTGTTTCAACAGGTTGCTCCCATGCCTTATTCCTTGTGTGTACGAGGAGTTACAGGAACATCTATGTCTTGCCCTGTTGTAAGCGGTGCAATAGCATTATGTCTTCAAGCAAAGTAAGAACTAATGTTTCATTAATGCAGCACACTTTTGTTTATGTAAGAGCTTTCTGTGGTGTTAAGTGCCATTTTCAACAATATTTCAGTTATATCGTGGCGGTCAGTTTTATTGGTGAAGGAAACCGGAATACCCGGAGAAAACCACCGACCTACCGCAAGTCACTGACAAACTTTATCACCTCGCCATAAGCAGGATTCGAACTCCCAACGTTAGTGGTGGTAGCCACTGTCAGAGCTTTTATATACCAATAAATCTGGTAGTCACGATTTAGCCAAACAATTCCTGACACTAATAAATACCAATAGCCACCGCCCTTAGACTACACCTCGCCATTTTATGACTCGAAGTCTGACGAATCGACGCTCTGTCTTCTGTACCACGTGATTACAGTAGTATCCAGAGTTACTTATCCTTTGATGCGACTCTTTCAGGGATGAATCCACCACACTCCATATAACAAAACTGTCCACTACAGTAAGAAAAATGAAGTCGTTTTTGGAACAGAGGATATTATAAATAACATTTCCAAATATTGAAATACGATGAAACCTGTATACACCGACCCTGCATAAACCGAAATCCTGTATAGACTGAACCATAATTAAAATCTCAATGTAGAAAATATTTGTTAGTTAAACCTGTGTAAATTGAACACATGTATATTCCGAACACAAATGTTGGTTCAAATGAGGTTTGATTTAGACATGTTTCACTGTACCGTATCATTTAGTTTATCTACTTAATGTATATAAATTTCGTTATAAAGTAATGTATGTATAATACGAAATCCTTTATTGATTTTAGCCCAGAATTATGTTGGCGAAGTGTTCAACACATAATAATTCGAACATCGAAAAAGCATAAGTTTGTCGATCCCAATCCTGCTTACAAATGGCAAGTAAATGGGGCAGGCCTTTCAAGTAAGTAGTATATTTAAGCTAAAGATTTGTCTACATGTATGAAATAGATAGAGATGCTATTTCTGGGGGAAATCAATTATGTCATATTGTGTGTGTGTGTGTGGGGGGGGGGGGGGGGGGGGTATAATTGAATCAGTAATATAGGACCCCTCTAACTTCCACAATCTGCTTTTATCAGATCGCTCACTCGCTCCTTTTAACTGATATTTTGCAGCGTAAGGATCCGAGAAAACACCATTACGGATCACATATGAATGACCTTATCTCATAAATATATAATGATATGATAAATACGGTTGTGACTCTTTTTGGCCAATCAGATTGCTCGTAGGATGTAAAGTTGTTTAGTAACACTTTCATAATATCGCAATCGCAATTTTCATTTGATGGTATATAGTCAGTCACACGTGGGATCTCCTCAGATCTCCCACATCGCGACATATCAGTAACGGTGAGCAAGTGAGATATATGATTCTAATCAAATTGTAGGTGTTAGGAGTTCTACAACACGGGTTGTGTTAGGAGTTCTACAACACGGGTTGTGTTAGGAGTTCTACAACACGGGTTGTGTTAGGTGTTCTACAATACGGGTTGTGTTAGGAGTTCTACAACACGGGTTGTGTTAGGAGTTCTACAACACGGGTTGTGTTAGGAGTTCTACAACACGGGTTGTGTTAGGAGTTCTACAACACGGGTTGTGCTAGGAGTTCCACAACACGGGTTGCGTTAGGAGTTCTACAACACGGGTTGTGTTAGGAGTTCTACAACACGGGTTGTGTTAGGAGTTCTACAACACGGGTTGTGTTAGGAGTTCTACAACACGGGTTGTGTTAGGAGTTCTACAATACGGGTTGTGTTAGGACTTCTACAACACGGGTTGTGTTAGGACTTCTACAACACGGGTTGTGATAGGAGTTCTACAACACGGGTTGTGTTAGGAGTTCTACAATATGGGTTGTGTTAGGAGTTCTACAACACGGGTTGTGATAGGAGTTCTACAAAACGGGTTGTGCTAGGAGTTCTACAATACGGGTTGTGTTAGGAGTTCTACAACACGGGTTGTGCTAGGAGTTCTACAACACGGGTTCAATTTGTTATTAAATTGATTTAATCTTGTTGCACTATACATTGTTGAGTTTTGCTACTTTTAACGATATTAAACTACGACAGTCTTTAAAATTTAGAAGTTAATTTATATGACTGACCACGTACAAAATTAAAAAAAATAAAAAAAACAGAGATAGGAGACATTGAAACCTTGTACGATAGAGAAGTTGAATCACAGAGGGAACTCCTTGGTGTAGAAATAAGACCTAGTTATTTCTGTTGCTTAGTATAAATCCTCCGAAAGTACTATAAATATATTTTATTGTTCAATAATAAACAGCTTGATAAGACACAAGTTTCTTTTCTGCGATACATACATGATTGATTGATTGATTGATTGATTGATTGATTGATTGGTGCTTAACGCCAACATTAGCAGTATTTCAACTATATCGATAACTACAAAATGAACTCGTATGATAGTATATACATATTTTATATTCAATGGGGAAACCCAAAAACCGAAAGCGGGCTATTTGTGCGGAACGAGGCAAACACATCCGCTAGGACGTGACTCAAATAAGTGTATCGTGTCGAGAGAATGTAGCACACCTACGTAGAAATAACTTGTAGCAATTTGATTGGACGGTCGTTGATGACTTGGCCATAAGACAGAATTCCCAGATTTAATCTGTGGCAATCTCAAATTCCAACTATAGGCCCATCACATTATCACATTTTTCATATATTATATATTGTTTGTAAACTGTGTCTCATCATGAATAAAACTACTTACTTGACGTTAAACAACAATCAATTGTATCATGGCAAATAGCTTTATTGGAGGAAGCACATGACACTACATTACATTGTATGTTACATGTAAATGTAACAACATATAATATTTTGTAAAGCACATTCGCTGATGGGATTCGGACTTGTGGATGTCAGTGCCATGGTGCAAATGGCAGAGAAGATTACGGTCTTTCCAGAATTGAACCAATGCATTATAAACAAGAAAATATTATTGTAAGTTTTACTTTTTTTTACTTCCGGGGCATTGGACCTAATTTTCGGTTATTGTTTAACGCGTTTGTTTTGATGCATATATCTGCGTCGTTTGTTTTGTTTTCTGATTACTAGTATATAAATATATGCCGAATTTTATGCACAGTCTCTGAAATATATAAACTCTGTATGCATGTGTATATTTTGTAGATCTTTGTTTGTCCTTTTGTTCTTTTTCTTTTGGCCATTGTAATGTCTATTCTTCTTCGATTTGCGGATTCTGGTTGCCCCTTTGGTGTCTTCAGACTCTTCTTGAAGTCATCTCGTTTGTCCAACAAATTAGATATCTATCATTCATCATCGTTAATGGTAATGCTAAATAAATGCTAAGCGGATTCTTTGACAGTTGTGGCACACATCAGGCTAGTCATGTTGATAGCTGATGTCATGTTTGGTGATATGTCATTAAAGAGGAATTCCTGATGAGAACCTAGGCAATCAGTGTCTATCACCACTGATGTTGTGTTTTCGAATCTTGATCAGGGCGAGGTGTACAACAGTATGTGATAACGTTTTTCAGTGACTTGCGACAGGTCGGTGGTTTTCTCCGGCTCCCTCCATCAATAAAACTGACCACCACAATATAACTGAAATATTGTTGAAAGTGGCGTTAAGCACCATCAAACAAACAAGCAAACTGATGGGAACCGTATAAGCTCTGGCATATCGTATCAATACTCCATAGCAGATGCTGCTGGAATGTGGATACATATTAATGGCAAGTGAAGGTCACGGTATTTTTTGTTGCAAATTCCATCGGATATAATTATTAGTTCAACGTAGTCAACAATCTTTGAAGTATTCAGTGAAAGGACATCATCTACATTTTGTATACATACCGACATGCTAAATTGAATGAACGGGTTAACTTCTTTTCGTTCTCCCTGAGAATCCCCTGTAAGAAGTTTGCTTCATAAGACAAAAGGAACAAGTCGGTGAGAAGTAGAGCACCGTTGGTATTCATAATATATCAATGCCACCTGTCTGTTGAAAAACAATTGATCATTTTATTTCTTGATATTGCATTATAATTAAAATTTCATGCCACGATGCGGCTATAATGTTGTCTAAGATGGCGTCAAACAACCAAAAGTAGATATCATATGAGATTAAATATGAAATAACTCAAGATCATACAACATAAACGTATTCATCATCAGTATGAATAACAAATATTAGTGCTTTATTGGTGAGCGTGCGAGTGAACGATTCATATTAGAAATTTGTCAGAGATATTATAGTTGATAAGATGGCGATATCTAGCTTTGTGCTAGATCAAAACGCTGAGTTGATAAGATGGCGATATCTAGCTTTGTGCTAGATCAAAACGCTGAGCTTGATAAGATGGTGATATCTAGCTTTGTGCTAGATCAAAACGCTGAGTTTGATAAGATGGCGATATCTAGCTTTGTGTTAGATCAAAACGCTGAGTTGATAAGATGGCGATATCTAACTTTGTGCTAAATCAAAACGCTGAGTTTGATAAGATGGTGATATCTAGCTTTGTGTTAGATCAAAACGATGAGTTGATAAGATGGCGATATCTAGCTTTGTGCTAGATCAAAACGCGGAGTTGATAAGATGGCGATATCTAACTTTGTGCTAGATCAAAACGCTGAGTTGATAAGATGGCGATATCTAGCTTTGTGCTAGATCAAAACGCTGAGTTGATAAGATGGCGATATCTAGCTTTGCGTTAGATCAAAACGCTGAGTTGATAAGATGGCGATATCTAGCTTTGTGTTAGATCAACACGCTGAGTTGATAAGATGGCGATATCTAGCTTTGCGCTAGATCAAAACGCTGAGTTGATAAGATGGTGATATCTAGCTAGATCAAAACGCTGAGTTGATGAGATGGCGATATCTAGCTTTGCGTTAGATCAAAACGCTGAGTTGATAAGATGGTGATATCTAGCTTTGTGTTAGATCAAAACGCTGAGTTGATAAGATGGCGATATCTAGCTTTGTGTTAGATCAAAACGCTGAGTTGATAAGATGGCGATATCTAGCTTTGTGTTAGATCAAAACGCTGAGTTTGATAAGATGGCGATATCTAGCTTTGTGTTAGATCAAAACGCTCAGTTGATAAGATGGCGATATCTAGCTTTGTGCTAGATCAAAACGTTGAGTTTTATGTTTATAGTGCTCGTTCCATAAAAGTTGGAAGACATCAATGGAATAATCAGAAACCTCAAATCGAAGGACAGATAATGCAATGTCTAAACGAAAAAGGACAAAAAGTCAAAACAATGGGTGGTAAGACATTACACAGGAAACTAGGCAACACGAAATCCCACTAAAAACCGGAGAAAGGGGAGGGGTGAACTCCGCAAGGGTAGACAGTTCCTGTTCTACGAATGCCACCTTTCGTGTTACTGTGAAACAGACCATATACAAACATGTCATTCCTCCGGACTCTGATTCAACCAATCTTTTGGTTAATTCCTGAATAACAAGCATAGGAGCAGCAAATGCCAACGTTATTCATTGGTTATCCCGACTGGTGATCGAATGAACGATCTCCCGCGCTCAAGTCTAACAGAATACCCGGCACACCACCTCAGCGGTCTCGCGTTCTTATCGAATATATTTGATAAATTTATACACCTCATATGTTTTAATCTTATTATTTTGAATCATAAATTTAATTTTGTCTAATTTATTTTGAATCATAAATTTAATTTTGTCTTATTTTTTAATCATAAATCTAATTTTGTCTTATTCATTTTGAATCATAAATCTAATTTTGTCTTATTTATTTTGAATCATAAATTTAATTTTGTCTTATTTTTTTTTTCTTTCTTTAAGGTCTTCGTCAAATTCAATAGCACAGGTGGATACTATCAAAGTACGCTGTGTTCATTCTCGTTCAAGTTGTAAAAGAGTTAGATATCTAGAATCTGTTCTCGTTAGTGTTGAATATTCTTACTCAGGCAAGTACATTATATTTACATTTTATGATGGAATACCATTAATGGTTAAAACAAGACTCAAAAGTAAAACATTTCAGGAACATATTAATTGAACATAAATTTCTTTTGGTCCATGTTTTAGTTACATTTTTATATTTTGATTACTTTTTTACATGAATGGCATGTCTAAGGTTCTATTACACTTTTACATGAATGGCTTGTCAAAGGTTCTATTACATTTTTACATGAATGGCTTGTCTAAGGTTCTATTACTTTTTTACATGAATGGCTTGTCTAAGGTTCTATTACACTTTTACATGAATGGCTTGTCTAAGGTTCTATTACATTTTTACATGAATGGCTTGTCTAAGGTTCTATTACATTTTTACATGAATGGCTTGTCTAAGGTTCTATTACATTTTTACATGAATGGCTTGTCTAAGGTTCTATTACATTTTTACATGATTGGCTTGTCTAAGGTTCTATTGCATTTTTAAATGAATGACTTGTCTAAGGTTCTATTGCATTTTTACATGAATGGCTTGTCTAAGGCTTTATTACATTTTTACATGAATGGCTTGTCTAAGGTTCTATTACAGTTTTAAATGAATGACTTGTCTAAGGTTCTATTACATTTTTACATGAATGGCTTGTCTAAGGTTCTATTACAGTTTTAAATGAATGGCTTGTCTAAGGTTTTATTACATTTTTACATGAATGGCTTGTCTAAGGTTCTATTACATTTTTACATGAATGGCTTGTCTAAGGTTATATTACATTTTTACATGAATGACTTGTCTAAGGTTATATTGCATTTTTACATGAATGGCTTGTCTAAGGTTATATTACATTTTTACATGAATGGCTTGTCTAAGGTTATATTACATTTTTACATGAATGACTTGTCTAAGGTTATATTGCATTTTTACATGAATGGCTTGTCTAAGGTTATATTACATTTTTACATGAATGGCTTGTCTAAGGTTATATTACAGTTTTAAATGAATGACTTGTCTAAGGTTCTATTACATTTTTAAATGAATGACTTGTCTAAGGTTCTATTACATTTTTGAATGAATGGCTTGTCTAAGGCTGTATTACATTTTTACATGAATGACTTGTCTAAGGTTATATTACATTTTTACATGAATGGCTTGTCTAAGGTTATATTGCATTTTTACATGAATGGCTTGTCTAAGGTTCTATTACATTTTTACATGAATGGCTTGTCTAAGGTTTTATTACATTTTTACATGAATGGCTTGTCTAAGGTTCTATTACATTTTTACATGAATGGCTTGTCTAAGGTTATATTACATTTTTACATGAATGACTTGTCTAAGGTTGTATTACACTTTTACATGAATGGCTTGTCTAAGGTTCTATTACATTTTTACATGAATGGCTTGTCTAAGGTTCTATTACTTTTTTACATGAATGGCTTGTCTAAGGTTCTATTACACTTTTACATGAATGGCTTGTCTAAGGTTCTATTACATTTTTACATGAATGGCTTGTCTAAGGTTCTATTACTTTTTTACATGAATGGCTTGTCTAAGGTTCTATTACATTTTTACATGAATGGCTTGTCTAAGGTTCTATTACATTTTTACATGATTGGCTTGTCTAAGGTTCTATTGCATTTTTAAATGAATGACTTGTCTAAGGTTCTATTGCATTTTTACATGAATGGCTTGTCTAAGGCTTTATTACATTTTTACATGAATGGCTTGTCTAAGGTTCTATTACAGTTTTAAATGAATGACTTGTCTAAGGTTCTATTACATTTTTACATGAATGGCTTGTCTAAGGTTCTATTACAGTTTTAAATGAATGGCTTGTCTAAGGTTTTATTACATTTTTACATGAATGGCTTGTCTAAGGTTCTATTACATTTTTACATGAATGGCTTGTCTAAGGTTATATTACATTTTTACATGAATGACTTGTCTAAGGTTATATTGCATTTTTACATGAATGGCTTGTCTAAGGTTATATTACATTTTTACATGAATGGCTTGTCTAAGGTTATATTACAGTTTTAAATGAATGACTTGTCTAAGGTTCTATTACATTTTTAAATGAATGACTTGTCTAAGGTTCTATTACATTTTTGCATGAATGGCTTGTCTAAGGCTGTATTACATTTTTACATGAATGACTTGTCTAAGGTTATATTACATTTTTACATGAATGGCTTGTCTAAGGTTATATTGCATTTTTACATGAATGGCTTGTCTAAGGTTCTATTACATTTTTACATGAATGGCTTGTCTAAGGTTTTATTACATTTTTACATGAATGGCTTGTCTAAGGTTCTATTACATTTTTACATGAATGGCTTGTCTAAGGTTATATTACATTTTTACATGAATGACTTGTCTAAGGTTGTATTACATTTTTACATGAATGACTTGTCTAAGGTTATATTACATCTTTAGATGAATGGCTTGTCTAAGGTTATATTACATTTTTACATGAATGGCTTGTCTAAGGTTATATTACATTTTTACATGAATGACTTGTCTAAGGTTATATTACATTTTTACATGAATGGCTTGTCTAAGGTTGTATTACATTTTTACATGAATGACTTGTCTAAGGTTATATTACATTTTTACATGAATGGCTTGTCTAAGGTTATATTACATTTTTACATGAATGACTTGTCTAAGGTTATATTACATTTTTACATGAATGGCATGTCTAAGGTTATATTGCATTTTTACATGAATGACTTGTCTAAGGTTCTATTACATTTTTACGTGAATGACTTGTCTAAGGTTATATTACATTTTTACATGAATGGCATGTCTAAGGTTATATTACATTTTTACATGAATGACTTGTCTAAGGTTATATTACATTTTTACATGAATGGCATGTCTAAGGTTATATTGCATTTTTACATGAATGACTTGTCTAAGGTTCTATTACATTTTTACGTGAATGACATGTCTAAGGTTATATTACATTTTTACATGAATGACTTGTCTAAGGTTATATTACATTTTTACATGAATGGCATGTCTAAGGTTATATTGCATTTTTACATGAATGACTTGTCTAAGGTTCTATTACATTTTTACGTGAATGACATGTCTAAGGTTCTATTACATTTTTACATGAATGACTTGTCTAAGGTTCTATTACAGTTTTAAATGAATGACTTGTCTAAGATTCTATTACATTTTTACATGAATGGCTTGTCTAAGGTTCTATTACAGTTTTAAATGAATGGCTTGTCTAAGGTTTTATTACATTTTTACATGAATGGCTTGTCTAAGGTTCTATTACATTTTTACATGAATGGCTTGTCTAAGGTTATATTACATTTTTACATGAATGACTTGTCTAAGGTTATATTGCATTTTTACATGAATGGCTTGTCTAAGGTTATATTACATTTTTACATGAATGGTTTGTCTAAGGTTGTATTACATTTTTACCTGAATGACTTGTCTAAGGTTATATTACATTTTTACATGAATGACTTGTCTAAGGTTATATTACATTTTTACATGAATGGCATGTCTAAGGTTATATTGCATTTTTACATGAATGGCTTGTCTAAGGTTATATTGCATTTTTACATGAATAACTTGTCTAAGGTTATATTGCATTTTTACATGAATGGCATGTCTAAGGTTATATTGCATTTTTACATGAATGACTTGTCTAAGGTTATATTGCATTTTTACATGAATGACTTGTCTAAGGTTATATTACATTTTTACATGAATGGCTTGTCTAAGGTTATATTACATTTTTACATGAATGACTTGTCTAAGGTTATATTGCATTTTTACATGAATGGCATGTCTAAGGTTATATTGCATTTTTACATGAATGACTTGTCTAAGGTTATATTGCATTTTTACATGAATGGCATGTCTAAGGTTATATTACATTTTTACATGAATGGCTTGTCTAAGGTTCTATTATATTTTTACATGAATGGCTTGTCTAAGGTTATATTACATTTTTACATGAATGACTTGTCTAAGGTTATATTACATTTTTACATGAATGGCTTGTCTAAGGTTATATTACATTTTTACATGAATGACTTGTCTAAGGTTATATTACATTTTTACATGAATGACTTGTCTAAGGTTATATTACATTTTTACATGAATGACTTGTCTAAGGTTCTATTACATTTTTACATGAATGACTTGCCTAAGGTTATATTACATTTTTACATGAATGGCATGTCTAAGGTTATATTACATTTTTACATGAATGGCTTGTCTAAGGTTATATTACATTTTTACATGAATGGCATGTCTAAGGTTATATTACATTTTTACATGAATGGCTTGTCTAAGGTTATATTACATTTTTACATGAATGGCATGTCTAAGGTTATATTACATTTTTACATGAATGGCTTGTCTAAGGTTATATTACATTTTTACATGAATGACTTGTCTAAGGTTCTATTACATTTTTACATGAATGGCTTGTCTAAGGTTATATTACATTTTTACATGAATGACTTGTCTAAGGTTCTATTACATTTTTACATGAATGGCTTGTCTAAGGTTATATTACATTTTTACATGAATGGCTTGTCTAAGGTTATATTACATTTTTACATGAATGACTTGTCTAAGGTTCTATTACATTTTTACATGAATGACTTGTCTAAGGTTCTATTACTTTTTTACATGAATGGCTTGTCTAAGGTTATATTACATTTTTACATGAATGGCTTGTCTAAGGTTATATTACATTTTTACATGAATGGCATGTCTAAGGTTATATTACATTTTTACATGAATGGCTTGTCTAAGGTTATATTACATTTTTACATGAATGGCTTGTCTAAGGTTCTATTACATTTTTACATGAATGGCTTGTCTAAGGTTATATTACATTTTTACATGAATGGCTTGTCTAAGGTTATATTACATTTTTACATGAATGACTTGTCTAAGGTTCTATTACATTTTTACATGAATGACTTGTCTAAGGTTCTATTACTTTTTTACATGAATGGCTTGTCTAAGGTTATATTACATTTTTACATGAATGGCTTGTCTAAGGTTATATTACATTTTTACATGAATGGCATGTCTAAGGTTATATTACATTTTTACATGAATGGCTTGTCTAAGGTTATATTACATTTTTACATGAATGGCTTGTCTAAGGTTATATTACATTTTTACATGAATGGCATGTCTAAGGTTATATTACATTTTTACATGAATGACTTGTATAAGGTTATATTACATTTTTACATGAATGGCTTGTCTAAGGTTATATTACATTTTTACATGAATGGCTTGTCTAAGGTTATATTACATTTTTACATGAATGGCTTGTCTAAGGTTATATTACATTTTTACATGAATGACTTGTCTGAGGTTCTATTACATTTTTACATGAATGACTTGCCTAAGGTTATATTACATTTTTACATGAATAGCTTGTCCATGTTTTAGTCCTTAGGAAATCCAGGGAATCCCGGGTTATAAGAACAGAACATGCGAATCAAATCCACAACTTTCCTTTAAGACGAGAATCAAATGATTGTATCGTGTCACACTGCTTCAAGTAAAACCCGGCTTTCAACAGCTTCTAATGAACGATAGCTTGTTAGGAGTGGTCGTTGAGAGCCCGTTGCAAGGCAAAATTGCCCAACTCTATTCAATATACAGGCTTGTTTTCCTGTTTCAATCTAAATATCCACCACATAGACGAAGTACCGCCATTTTACCTATAAGGCGTATTGTTTGTAATCTGTTTTGTGATGAATATGGAAGAGATACTGCTCACTTTGCGCTTAACTACAATCAATCAATCAATCAATCAATCACAAATGTAGATTGGTGTGACTACAGGGACAGTTCAGTTTTATTTATAAGGGTATCATATATAACTTATTAAGTACTATACAGTCGAAGGGACCGATCATTTTATTATTTATAAAGGTATCAGATATAACTTATTAAGTACTATACAGTCGAAGGGACCGATCATTTTATTATTTATAAAGGTATCAGATATAACTTATTAAGTACTATACAGTCGAAGGGACCGATCATTTATTATTTATAAGGGTATCAGATATAACTTATTAAGTACTATACAGTCGAAGGGACCGATCATTTTATTATTTATAAAGGTATCAGATATAACTTATTAAGTACTATACAGTCGAAGGGACCGATCATTTTATTATTTATAAGGGTATCAGATATAACTTATTAAGTACTATACAGTCGAAGGGACCGATCATTTTATTATGTATAAAGGTATCAGATATAACTTATTAAGTACTATACAGTCGAAGGGACCGATCATTTTATTATTTATAAAGGTATCAGATATAACTTATTAAGTACTATACAGTCGAAGGGACCGATCATTTTATTATTTATAAGGGTATCAGATATAACTTATTAAGTACTATACAGTCGAAGAGACCGATCATTTTATTATTTATAAAGGTATCAGATATAACTTATTAAGTACTATACAGTCGAAGGAACTGATCATTTAATTATTTATAAGGGTATTAGATATAACTTATTAAGTACTATACAGTCGAAGGTACCGATCATTTTATTATTTATAAAGGTATCAGATATAACTTACTAAGTACTATACAGTCGAAGGGACCGATCATTTTATTATTCGTTTTTGTTGTTGGTGTTTGTTTGATGGTGTTTAAGGCCAATTTTAACAATATTCCAGTTATATCGTGACGGTCAGTTTTATATGTTGAGGAAACCGGAGTACCCGGTGAAAACCACCGACCTGTCGCAAATCACTGACAAACTTTATCACATAATGTTGTACACCTCACCCTGATCGAGATTCAAACTCACAACGTCAGTGGTGATAGGCACTGATTGCATAGGTAGTTGTAAATACAACGACCATACGATAATGGTCACGACGGTCCCTTAAAATATTTGAGCTATCCGGAATGTCAGCTGAATGATACCACAAAATGATAAAAACACAGGATCCATCATTTTACTTCGAAATATCCGGATATTCGAGGTGTTCGACCGGGAAAAATAATATATATATATATATATAAGCTGAAGGCTAAGGTAACAAGACAGACGACTTAACCGAAGTGAATATAGAGAGATTGTATAACGGTGTACAATTATTACACAACGCTTACTTCTCTTTCAACGTAGTTTGAGTTTTATGGCTCAAGCAAAAATATAACACGAATATTTATATTTTATTAGCAAAACGAGGGTCTATAGAATTCTATCTTTATTCTCCATTTGGGACAAAGAGCTTCCTGATGACAGAACGACCAGAGGACTCAATTTATCGTCCAAATGCAGGAACATGGTCCTGGACTTTTAAAACACTCCAGACGTGGGGCGAAAATCCTTGTGGTGATAGAGCCTTTGGATCCCAACCATGGCGTCTAGAGTTCAGATCTGTAGATAACAACATAACTGGTATTATTCCTTTATATAACACATGTGATTCAGTCAGACCCATTTTTGAATTTGTACTTAATATTATTAAGGCCTAACTAAGAATAGGTCGGTTTGCTGTAACTTGACCAACCCACAAAAACTGTCTCCACCCACGAAAAACTGTCCCTACACATAACGTTTTTCCTTGTCTATCAATAACTACCAACCCGCCAAATTGCTCCATACCCACCAAAAATTTTCCCAACCCATAACAACTGTTCTTACCCACCAAAGCTGCCACAGCCCACCAAAACTGTCCCAACCCACCAAAAACTGACACAAACGCATCAAAATTGTTCCATCCGTAATAGCATAAATGAGTGCCTCATTCATGGAGAATGCCGTGGTCCTTGAAGGTAAAAGGTAAAATTGCAACAGTTCTAATATAAGCCAGTATGGTATGCTTGGAATGGTCATCCTTTGCATTATAATTTTTGCTTTCTGTAGCAATCTAAATTTTCGCATGTGCATCATAAATGCCACCTATCTGCCTACATGATTACTATATGCAGTCTCGTTACGTACTGCTCCCACTTGAAGTAAAAGCAACAATCAATCAATCTATGGATTAACAGAAAAGTATTCCATTTCAAAGCTATTGACATAAAAGACTTTCCCAATATTCCCAGTGGGTACTGTTAAATGTTTCTAGGGCTCTAACCTCATGTGCAGGTTACGAACTTTTTGAAGATACCAAAGTGGTAATCAGAAGCCGTAAATCTAAGATACCAAAGTGGTAATCAGAAGCCGTAAATCTAAGATTCCAAAGTGGTAATCAGAAGCCGTAAATCTAGGAAAGACAGACAATACAAGAATCATCAAATGACAAACAAAATAAAAAATACCACACTGTAAGAACAGTTCCCAAATCAAATCGTAAAATCGTAGAGAGAGGCACAAATGATACCTCTATTCACACAAATACATGACCGTTCACTTCTCTACCTTAGTACAGGTACTTTAATAAAAGGGGGTTGGGTTAAGCCATTTTAATGGGTTCAATCAATCAATAAAACCAATGACCTCGAGAGAATCAAAATGTGTAGAAATAGGTCCCAGTTTCTACGCTGCGGGGTACAACCCCTCCGGGTGGGGCGTCGGTTAGTTGTATGAAAGGAAAATCAAATAAACAACACGTCCTTAGCTCACTGCATTGTGTATGGCGAATTTCACATCCTTTCATGTGGTGGTGGCAATAGCTTGTAAGGAGTAGTACTTGGTGACCGGTGGCAATAGTTTGTAAAGAGTAGTACTTGGTGGCCAGTGGCAATAGCTTGTACGGAGTAGTACTTGGTGACCGGTGGCAATAGATTGTAAGGAGTAGTACTTGCTGGCCAGTGGCAATAGCTTGTAAGGAGTAGTACTTGGTGGCCGGTGGCAATAGCTTGTAAGGAGTAGTACTTGGTGGCCGGTGGCAATAGCTTGTAAGGAGTAGTACTTGGTGGCCGATGGCAATAGCTTGTAAGGAGTAGTACTTGGTGGCCGGTGGCAATAGCTTGTAAGGAGTAGTACTTGGTGGCCGGTGGCAATAGCTTGCAAGGAGTAGTACTTGGTGGCCGGTGGCAATAGCTTGTAAGGAGTAATACTTGGTGGTCGGTGGCAATAGCTTGTAAGGAGTAGTACTTGATGGTCGGTGGCAATAGCTTGTAAGGAGTAGTACTTGGTGGCCGGTGGCAATAGCTTGTAAGGAGTAGTACTTGGTGGCCGATGGCAATAGCTTGTAAGGAGTAGTACTTGGTGGCCGGTGGCAATAGCTTGTAAGGAGTAGTACTTGGTGGCCGGTGGCAATAGCTTGTAAGGAGTAGTACTTGGTGGCCGGTGGCAATAGCTTGTAAGGAGTAGTACTTGGTGGCCGGTGGCAATAGCTTGTAAGGAGTAGTACTTGGTGATCGGTGGCAATAACTTGTAAGGAGTAGTACTTGGTGGCCGATGGCAATAGCTTGTAAGAGCTTGGTGGCCGGTGGCAATAGCTTGTAAGGAGTAGTACTTGGTGGCCGGTGGCAATAGCTTGTAAGGAGTAGTACTTGGTGGCCGGTGGCAATAGCTTGTAAGGAGTAGTACTTGGTGGCCGGTGGCAATAGCTTGTAAGGAGTAGTACTTGGTGGCCGGTGGCAATAGCTTGTAAGGAGTAGTGCTTGGTGACCGGTGGCAATAGCTTGCAAGGAGTAGTACTTGGTGGCCGGTGGCAATAGCTTGTAAGGAGTAGTACTTGGTGGTCGGTGGCAATAGCTTGTAAAGAGCAGTACTTGATGGCCGGTGGCAATAGCTTGTAAGGAGTAGTACTTGGTGGCCGATGGCAATAGCTTGTAAGGAGTAGTACTTGGTGGCCGGTGGCAATAGCTTGTAAGGAGTAGTACTTGGTGGCCGGTGGCAATAGCTTGTAAGGAGTAGTACTTGGTGGCCGGTGGCAATAGCTTGTAAGGAGTAGTACTTGGTGGCCGATGGCAATAGTTTGTAAGGAGTAGTACTTGGTGGCCGGTGGCAATACAATTATATATTCTTTTTACTGTACCATTCAAAGCTTCTGTTCATTGACCCATCACACTGTCACCGCTTTACCTGTATTATCTTTAAGCTTGTTCTCGTCATAAACATATCTGACATGTCAAGAGAGCAGTGTTTCAGGCTATTATCAATTTGATAAAAAAATAAATAAAAGGTAGAACTAGTTGTCGTGTTCATGTGAAACGATACGAATATCATCTGATATGGAAATCGTGTTGGACACCAGTATACGTTAATAAGGTGCGACAGTTTCGTCGTGCAACGGGATGGCACCAACAAGCTACCACCAACGAGATGCCACCAACAAGTTACTACCAATGGGATACCACCAACAATATGTTGTTTATTAGCAGCTGCTGCAAGTTGTCTTGTACGTGTAAAGAGAGTGACATTTCTCAGCGGTGAAGGTCTTATTTTTATACATTATGGCTCTGTCGGACTGACGTTTTCCAATTGTATGCTGATCACGTCATATTTTGTATTTTTAGTAACATTAAAAGAATGGACTCTAAAACTGTTTGGAACTGCTAAGCCACCTCTAAAAGGTATGCATGTCCATAGTATATTTTGATGAAGTTTAGTTGTGTGATATAACACTGAAAAACTCTATCACATACCGTGTTGCATCGAGTAAACCTCATCATAGGGCGAACTGAACTCGCAAAACTTCTGATTACATAGTTGTAAATAAATACACATCGGTAGTGTAATGGTTAGCGTGCTCGCCTTGAGTGCGATAGATGGTGGGTTCGAACAGCGATTGGGCCAAACCAAAGACAATAAAATTGGTATTTGTTGCTCTCTGCTAAGCATGCAACATTAAGGACCAAGAACAAAGACTGGTTGGCTCGAAATCAGGATGATATGTCCGTGTGGGGTGGCATGTCTGTCCTCGGAATGTTGTTTCAGTAAGCTAACACTAAATCCTACTAAGCGTGTTGGTCTAGTACAAAACGGACCTCATCATCATCTCATTGAAAATTAACTTGTTCTCAACATGAAAAATTGTTGGCGTTAAACAACAATCGCTCACTCGGTCTGTCGAGTCATCATTATGTAAACCGTATTACGACGAGACTGACATTTACTAAATGTGTCTATGTGATGGCATTTTTATTTTACAGCTTAAAACAAGTAAACTTAATCTGTACATGTGTCATTGTCAACAGCGTTCAACAACATCACCTGAAGTAGACAATTCTCGGTTCTGGAGTGACAACAACATCACCTGAAGTAGACAATTCTAGGTTCTGGAGTGACAACAACATCACCTGAAGTAGACAATTCTCGGTTCTGGAGTGACAACAACATCACCTGAAGTAGACAATTCTCGATTCTGGAGTGACAACAACATCACCTGAAGTAGACAATTCTCGATTCTGGAGTGACAACAACATCACCTGAAGTAGACAATTCTCGGTTCTGGAGTGACAACAACATCACCTGAAGTAGACAATTCTAGGTTCTGGAGTGACAACACCATCACCTGAAGTAGACAATTCTAGGTTCTGGAGTGACAACAACATCACCTGAAGTAGACAATTCTCGGTTCTGGAGTGACAACAACATCACCTGAAGTAGACAATTCTCGGCGCTGGAGTGACAACATCACCTGAGGTAGACAATTCTCGGTTCTGGAGTGACAACACTATCACCTGAAGTAGACAATTCTCGGTTCTGGAGTGACAACAACATCACCTGAAGTAGAAAATTCTCGGTTCTGGAGTGACAACAACATCACTTGAAGCAGACAATTCTCGGTTCTGGAGTGACAACAACATCACCTGAAGTAGACAATTCTCGGCGCTGGAGTGACAACAACATCACCTGAAGTAGATAATTCTAGGTTCTGGAGTGACAACATCACCTGAAGTAGACAATTCTAGGTTCTGGAGTGACAACACCATCACCTGAAGTAGACAATTCTAGGTTGTGAAGTGACAACATCACCTGAAGTAGACAATTCTAGGTTCTGGAGTGACAACAACATCACCTGAAGTAGACAATTCTCGGTTCTGGAATGACAACAACATCACCTGCAGTAGAAAATTCTCGGTTCTGGAGTGACAAAAACATCACCTGAAGTAGACAATTCTCGGTTCTGGAGTGACAACAACATCACCTGAAGTAGACAATTCTCGGTTCTGGAGTGACAACAACATCACCTGAAGTAGACAATTCTCGGTTCTGGAGTGACAACAACATCACCTGAAGTAGAACATTCTCGGTTCTGGAGTGACAACACCATCACCTGAAGTAGACGATTCTAGGTTGTGGAGTGACAACATCACCTGAAGTAGACAATTCTAGGTTCTGGAGTGACAACAACATCACCTGAAGTAGACAATTCTAGGTTCTGCAGTGACAACAACATCACCTGAAGTAGACAATTCTCGGTTCTGGAATGACAACAGCATCACCTGCAGTAGACAATTCTCGGTTCTGGAGTGACAAAAACATCACCTGAAGTAGACAATTCTCGGTTCTGGAGTGACAACAACATCACCTGAAGTAGACAATTCTCTGTTCTGGAGTGACAACAACATCACCTGAAGTAGACAATTCTCGGTTCTGGAGTGACAACAACATCACCTGAAGTAGACAATTCTCGGTTCTGGAGTGACAAAAACATCACCTGAAGTAGACAATTCTCGGTTCTGGAGTGACAACAACATCACCTGAAGTAGACAATTCTCGGTTCTGGAGTGACAACAACATCACCTGAAGTAGAAAATTCTCGGTTCTGGAGTGACAACAACATCACCTGAAGTAGACAATTCTCGGTTCTGGAGTGACAACAACATCACCTGAAGTAGACAATTCTAAGTTCTGGAGTGACAACAACATCACCTGAAGCAGACAATTCTAGGTTCTGGAGTGACAACAACATCACCTGAAGTTGACAATTCTCGGTTCTGGAGTGACAATAACATCACCTGAAGTAGACAATTCTCGGTTCTGGAGTGACACCAACATCACCTGAAGTAGACAAATATAGGGTCTGGAGTGACAACAACATCACCTGAAGTAGACAATTCTCGGTTCTGGAGTGACAACAACATCACCTGAAGTAGACAATTCTAGGTTCTGGAGTGACAAAAACATCACCTGAAGTAGACAATTCTCGGTTCTGGAGTGACAACAACATCACCTGAAGTAGACAATTCTAGGTTCTGGAGTGACAACAACATCACCTGAAGTAGACAATTCTCGATTCTGGAGTGACAACAACATCACCTGAAGTAGAACATTCTCGGTTCTGGAGTGACAACACCATCACCTGAAGTAGACGATTCTAGGTTGTGGAGTGACAACATCACCTGAAGTAGACAATTCTAGGTTCTGGAGTGACAACAACATCACCTGAAGTAGACAATTCTAGGTTCTGGAGTGACAACAACATCACCTGAAGTAGACAATTCTCGTTTCTGGAATGACAACAGCATCACCTGCAGTAGACAATTCTCGGTTCTGGAGTGACAAAAACATCACCTGAAGTAGACAATTCTCGGTTCTGGAATGACAACAGCATCACCTGAAGTAGACAATTCTAAGTTCTGGAGTGACAACAACATCACCTGAAGTAGACAATTCTAGGTTCTGGAGTGACAACAGCATCACCTGAAGTAGAAAATTCTCGGTTCTGGAGTGACAACAACATCACCTGAAGTAGACAATTCTCGGTTCTGGAGTGACAACATCACCTGCAGTAGACACTTCTAGATTCTGGAGTGACAACAACATCACCTGAAGCAGACAATTCTAGGTTCTGGAGTGACAACAACATCACCTGAAGTTGACAATTCTCGGTTCTGGAGTGACAATAACATCACCTGAAGTAGACAATTCTCGGTTCTGGAGTGACACCAACATCACCTGAAGTAGACAAATATAGGGTCTGGAGTGACAACAACATCAGCTGAAGTAGACAATTCTCGGTTCTGGAGTGACAACAACATCACCTGAAGTAGACAATTCTAGCTTCTGGAGTGACAAAAACATCACCTGAAGTAGACAATTCTCGGTTCTGGAGTGACAACAACATCACCTGAAGTAGACAATTCTAGGTTCTGGAGTGACAACAACATCACCTGAAGTAGACAATTCTCGATTCTGGAGTGACAACAACATCACCTGAAGTAGAACATTCTCGGTTCTGGAGTGACAACACCATCACCTGAAGTAGACGATTCTAGGTTGTGGAGTGACAACATCACCTGAAGTAGACAATTCTAGGTTCTGGAGTGACAACAACATCACCTGAAGTAGACAATTCTAGGTTCTGGAGTGACAACAACATCACCTGAAGTAGACAATTCTCGGTTCTGGAATGACAACAGCATCACCTGCAGTAGACAATTCTCGGTTCTGGAGTGACAAAAACATCACCTGAAGTAGACAATTCTCGGTTCTGGAGTGACAACAACATCACCTGAAGTAGACAATTCTCTGTTCTGGAGTGACAACAACATCACCTGAAGTAGACAATTCTCGGTTCTGGAGTGACAACAACATCACCTGAAGTAGACAATTCTCGGTTCTGGAGTGACAAAAACATCACCTGAAGTAGACAATTCTCGGTTCTGGAGTGACAACAACATCACCTGAAGTAGACAATTCTCGGTTCTGGAGTGACAACAACATCACCTGAAGTAGAAAATTCTCGGTTCTGGAGTGACAACAACATCACCTGAAGTAGACAATTCTCGGTTCTGGAGTGACAACAACATCACCTGAAGTAGACAATTCTCGGTTCTGGAGTGACAACAACATCACCTGAAGTAGACAATTCTAAGTTCTGGAGTGACAACAACATCACCTGAAGTAGACAATTCTAGGTTCTGGAGTGACAACAACATCACATGAAGTAGACAATTCTAGATTCTGGAGTGACAACAACATCACCTGAAGTAGAAAATTCTCGGTTCTGGAGTGACAACAACATCACCTGAAGTAGACAATTCTAAGTTCTGGAGTGACAACAACATCACCTGAAGTAGAAAATTCTCGGTTCTGGAGTGACAACAACATCACCTGAAGTAGACAATTCTCGGTTCTGGAGTGACAACAACATCACCTGAAGTAGACAATTCTAAGTTCTGGAGTGACAACAACATCACCTGAAGTAGACAATTCTAGGTTCTGGAGTGACAACAACATCACCTGAAGTAGACAATTCTAGATTCTGGAGTGACAACAACATCACCTGAAGTAGACAATTCTAGGTTCTGGAGTGACAACAACATCACCTGAAGTAGACAATTCTAAGTTCTGGAGTGACAACAACATCACCTGAAGTAGACAATTCTAGGTTCTGGAGTGACAACAACATCACCTGAAGTAGACAATTCTAGATTCTGGAGTGACAACAACATCACCTGAAGTAGAAAATTCTCGGTTCTGGAGTGACAACAACATCACCTGAAGTAGACAATTCTAGGTTCTGGAGTGACAACAACATCACCTGAAGTAGACAATTCTAGGTTCTGGAGTGACAACAACATCACCTGAAGTAGAAAATTCTCGGTTCTGGAGTGACAACAACATCACCTGAAGTAGACAATTCTCGGTTCTGGAGTGACAACAACATCACCTGAAGTAGACAATTCTCGGTTCTGGAGTGACAACAACATCACCTGAAGTAGACAATTCTAAGTTCTGGAGTGACAACAACATCACCTGAAGTAGACAATTCTAAGTTCTGGAGTGACAACAACATCACCTGAAGTAGACAATTCTCGGTTCTGGAGTGACAACAACATCACCTGAAGTAGACAAGTCTAGGTTCTGGAGTGACAACAACATCACCTGAAGTAGACAATTCTAGGTTCTGGAGTGACAACAACATCACCTGAAGTAGACAATTCTAGGTTCTGGAGTGACAACAACATCAACTGAAGTAGACAATTCTCGGTTCTGGAGTGACAACAACATCACCTGAAGTAGACAATTCTCGGTTCTGGAGTGACAACACCATCACCTGAAGTAGACAATTCTAGGTTCTGGAGTGACAACAGCATCACCTGAAGTAGAAAATTCTCGGTTCTGGAGTGACAACAACATCACCTGAAGTAGACAATTCTAGGTTCTGGAGTGACAACATCACCTGCAGTAGACACTTCTAGATTCTGGAGTGACAACAACATCACCTAAAGCAGACAATTCTAGGTTCTGGAGTGACAACAACATCACCTGAAGTAGACAATTCTCGGTTCTGGAGTGACAATAACATCACCTGAAGTAGACAATTCTCGGTTCTGGAGTGACACCAACATCACCTGAAGTAGACAAATATAGGGTCTGGAGTGACAACAACATCACCTGAAGTAGACAATTCTCGGTTCTGGAGTGACAACAACATCACCTGAAGTAGACAATTCTAGGTTCTGGAGTGACAACAACATCACCTGAAGTAGACAATTCTAGGTTCTGGAGTGGCAACAACATCACCTGAAGTAGACAATTCTAGGTTCTGGAGTGACAACAACATCACCTGAAGTAGACAATTCTAGGTTCTGGAGTGGCAACAACATCACCTGAAGTAGACAATTCTCGGTTCTGGAGTGACAACAACATCACCTGAAGTAGACAATTCTCGGTTCTGGAGTGACAACAAACAAATATTTGACCAATGAAGGATTAGCATTTCTGATATGAAGAAAATATTATGCTGTTAAACCATGAAAAATCCTCACGATTCTACATAGACTTTAATTTACCAACAGAAGTTAAATGTTTAATTACAATTAGCTCTGGTCCTTGATTACACTAAATCAGATTTCTTGCTTCAATCTATATATGACAGATTTATTGTATTTTGGAAAAATAAAATTTTTATTTTCAAATTTTAAAGATAAGTCTGTTCCTATAATCTCCCATTCTTATAACACGCCTATTGAAACCAAAATATTTAATTACAAGAACGTGTTGCAGGATCTCAACATTTACTATTTTAAGTATATAAACCTCCTGATTGCACCTATGCAAGTTCCATTCATATAATGTTATAACTAGTGACCATAACATCATAAACATCATATCTCGACGAGATGTGTTCGCCAAAGGACCTAAATATCGTGAGCCTCAATCCATAAATAAATAATTTTTAAATATTTTAAGGATTCCGTCTCGGATTATGCCAGACAATGCGCAAAACGTGAACAAGAGGACGCATATACGCTTTCCAAATGGGTGAAGAGTGTGAGGTCGTTGATATTAGAATTAAAAGAACTGAATGAGTGAATGAGTACTTGTGCAGTATCGATCTTCAAAGATCCAATGTTGCTAAATACCTGTTTTACTTCCATGACAAATATGTGGTTGTCCCTGCTGACATGCCCAGAACAACGATACTGATTTGTTAAAAAAAATGATACTACATTTTACAAATTAATAGACATTATTAAATAGTTATGATTATCTCCCTTAGATGATATATGGTGGTTGCCTTGGAGACGCTGAGTGTGTTTTTTTCTCTCTCATTTTGTTGCTTGGTATTTAAATTTGGTTTTCTGACTGTACAGAATTTCTTCCATTGATATATCCTCCAGAGCTGGAAGTTAAAGAGACCACCGATACAGCTTCGTCCGCATCATTTTTGGACTTATACCTCGAATTTGACGACAGTGGTCAACTCAGTACTAAAATTTATGATAAGCGGGACGACTTCAATTTTAAAATCATAAATTTTCCAAACATGTGCAGCAATATACCAGCTTCTCCTGCATATGGTGTTTACATCTCGCAATTGATTCGCTATGCAAGGGCCAGTAGCAATTATTCTGATTTCCTGAAACGTCATCTTCATCTGAGAAACAGGCTACTGAACCAGGGCTATAAAAAAATTCGCCTTATTCGATCTCTTAAAAAGTTTATATTCCGATACCAATATCTTGTCGAAATATATTCCGTCTCTGCAGAAAAAATTATAAGCGATGCATTTTCATATAGTGAAAATGTATAAAGATAAAGAAGTTAACAATGTCAATAATTTTTTTGTCAATGTGTGACGTAAAAATATTTTTGACATTTACGTCACCGAATATGGTACTGCTTTGACAACTATTTTACCTATTTTGTTCCTGTATTTAAATACTGTTACAGTGACAGCCGGAACCTTTGAACCGTAATGAGAGCGGGAGGTTTGGCGCCTTAAAATCTGATTCAACCCACCATTTCTTTAGAAATGACTGTACCAAGTCAGGGTCATTACGGTTTTCACAGTTTTCCGTTGTTGACTGATTTTGTCTGTTTATATAATTATGAGTTTGGACTTTCCCTTTGTAAGATTGTTCGGAGTTCGGTAATTTTGTTATTACCTTTATTTGTAATAGATCATCGTGGAGGAAAATAAACAAAAATATATGCTTCTCGTCCATCATGGTATACATAACTATGATGTTGTTTATCCTAACACAGGCGAGACAATTGTACAAAAATATGTATCCCTTCAAATCCGGATAATATTAAGTTGTGACAAGATACTTTTTTTTATCTGTAAATTATTTCGCACAATCTTTGACTAGTTTTGTAATTAGTTATAAAGAAAAACATCTGAAGAATTCACACGTGACTCTTTAACACTTTAAACTTTTCACTAAACATGACTATATATTTTTGTTTGTAGAATGAAGCACAATAATATGGTATAGAGAACAACAATAGATAAAGGAATACAATACAATACGTACTTATTTTATTTTAGAGCCCTATCATTTATTTATTATTTATTTTCTTTACTCGTGTAAAATCTGTAAGTTAGTGATTGTTATTTAACGCCAATTCAGCAATTGTTTTAGCTATATCATGGCGAGAAAACGTTAATTTTCAATTAGATGATGATGATGAGGTCTGATTTGTACTAGTCCAACTCGCTTAGTTGGATTTGTATAGTGCTAAATCACTGAAACAACAGTCCGCGGATAGACATGTCGCTCCACTCGGACACATTATCCTGATTCCGAGCTAACCTGTCTGCTCTTTCTCCTTAAAGCTGTGTACTTAGTGGAGAAGCAAATACCAATTTTTATAGTCTGGTTTCACCCGACCGGGGCTCGAACACACGATCTACCGCACTCGAGGCGAGCACGCTAACCATTACGCCACCGATGCGGTTGAAACGTGGTCGGTCCCATTTCTATACCAAAAAGGTTTCCTCGGGAGATGCTGTAAATAAACACTTATATTGTAAGCAAAAATTATTTTATATAGCGGATTTAATTCGCAGTTTTGCCATTTAAACCACAAGTAATGTTATTGTGTCATTAAACAGTAATACAACGTGTGTCATTAAACAGTAATACAACGTGTGTCATTAAACAGTAATATAACGTGTGTCATTAAACAGTAATACAACGTGTGTCATTAAACAGTAATACAACGTGTGTCATTAAACAGTAACACAACGTGTGTCATTAAACAGTAACACAACCTGTGTCATTAAACAGTAATACAACGTGTGTCATTAAACAGTAATACAACGTGTGTCATCAAACAGTAACACAACGTGTGTCATTAAACAGTAATACAACGTGTGTCATTAAACAGTAACACAACGTGTGTCATTAAACAGTAATACAACGTGTGTCATCAAACAGTAATACAACGTGTGTCATCAAACAGTAATACAACGTGTGTCATTAAACAGTAACACAACGTGTGTCATTAAACAGTAACACTACGTGTGTCATTAAACAGTAATACAACGTGTGTCATTAAACAGTAACACAACGTGTGTCATTAAACAGTAATACAAAGCGTGTGTCATTAATTAATGAAGCATATACGGCTAATCTATCAGGAGCACACGAGTTCACACATAAACTGCTAACCTATCAGGAGCACACGAGTTCACACATAAATTGCTAACCTATCAGGAGCACACGAGTTCACACATAAACTGCTAACCTATCAGGAGCACACGAGTTCACACATAAACTGCTAACCTATCAGGAGCACACGAGTTCACAAATAAACTGCTAACCTATCAGGAGCACACGAGTTCACACATAAACTGCTAACCTATCAAGAGCACACGAGTTCACACATAAATTGCTAACCTATCAGGAGCACACGAGTTCACACATAAACTGCTAACCTATCAAGAGCACACGAGTTCACACATAAACTGCTAACGTATCAGGAGCACAAGAGTTCACTCTGGGTTTTCAGTGAGGTTCGTGATGCTCAATCTTTAGTTTTCTTTGTGGTATTTTGGAGATCATTGTAATATCTGTCCTTTTATTTTGATTTACGGTTTCTGATTACCCCATTGCAATCTTCAAACTTTACTTTTTCCCACTAAAACGGGGTTGAACACACTTACTCCGGAAGTGTTAGCCAGACCAAGTGGTGTTGACCAGATGTCGGAAGTCCTCGGAATTCTTCTTAATGTCAACTGGTAGGTAGGTAGAAACCGAAAGATATGCATGGAAAAAAACAGTTTTCAAATATTGTAATACTTACTAAAACTAATGTTCTCCCCACCCCCTTTTGCATATGTTACCTTAGTCGATCTTGCATATCCTGTGTAGACCCTTTGATGATCTTTGGCTTTCAAAACTTTTAATTCATTTGGCTTTCCAAACTTTTGACTTTCAGCGTACATTATGAAGGCTTTCGCAGAAACGCGTCATGTACACTAAACTTAATGTCTACGTTTATTATTATCATTCCTCAAGCTAATTATGTTTTTATTGTCGAAAAATTACTTCAATACGGTAACCCAGACACAAGTAGATGGCGTAATGTAAGTATTTATATCCGCATAAAACTACTAATTATTTAAAACATTTTACGTCACATTAAATTACAAATTGACAGCTGAGTGGTTAAACGTATCAGACCGCTGGAATACTATTCTCATAATGAAGATATTTTTTCTGTTGATATTGTTTTGTGCATCTTACGGTTCGTGCTATGTGGATCATAACAGAGCTATGACAGACTTAATGGCTGGTGGATCGAGGGTGTGTTCGTATTGGTTTTATTGTTTCTTTTCACCACTTTGCAACGTTCATTGTAATAACCATTATGCTTTGTGTGACTTTTGCCAGTTTACACATTACTGCAGTACCCTATGTGAGACGGATCGTTGAGTGTGTTGTAAATAAGTATACACGTGACATATGCATCGGCATGCATTTTTTCTTTATCAAAGTGTTGATATTCTGGAGTCTGTGGTAACCATCATTCAGATTTCCATACGTATAACATTTCCTTATCTGGACTAAAGTGTTGATGTAGATATATGACAACTTGACTAATGTTTTCTGGAGTTTAATTCACTTGACATCTGACGGACATATTTTACAAAACATTAAATACATTTGGAACTGAAACATAAATAAATATTTTGGACATGTATGTACAGTTTGTAATAATGGTGAAATATGCTTATTCCTTTCGAATTCAATTTTAATTCGGAATTCATAGTAATTAATAAAACAAATTAAAACGTAAAGAAAACATTTTATCTAATATAGAATGTCAAGCTTGTGATATTAAAACAAAATTAAAACAGTGATGGTCAACAATTCCACCAATATCAACAAAAAGAACAATCACCTCTCACTGAACACAAAAAAGGACCACGACATATTACGTTGGAAATCAAGGTCCTGGCTTGGGACAAAAAAAAAGGATGTTACGCATAAGGATATAATTAAATATTATGTTATTTATCATTGTATACAAAAATATAACTTCTGATGAGGGAATCCTGGGGCATAGAAATAGGACCTAGTATCCCCGCTGCTGGGTGTACACCAACTCTAAAGGGGAGTCCACTTGTTGTGCAGGACGAATCAAATACACAACATAGACTTAGCACGGTGAGTAAATGTGTGACTCGTGTTTATATAATATCGTGTTCCTCTACGTAAAACACAATTCGAAGCAGTGTGGAAAGAGTGGTCAAATTCGTTGCCTCTTCTAAAAAATGTAAATGTATGATATGTACGCATTCTCTCTTTCTAGCTGTTGTTACCAATTGAGTGTTAATTCCCCAAATTCTTTGATGATAAAGATACAAGATGTAGTTGGAATTAAAAAAACATGATTGCTGTTGGTACACATGTCATTTTCACATAGATCCCTAGTCATAAAAATACCCATGGCAATACGGTATACCGTCGGCGTTGACTTGGAAGCCACTTGTCGTATTAGATTACCTTATATTTAATTGTTCCATTCAGTATAGCTGATGTAGGACCTTTATAATGAAACATGTCTCAATTTGGGACCAGCAAATTAATAACAAATTACACGAGAAGTATTCCGTACGTGGCCAGACTCTTTGTCTAACTTAAAAATCACCAGAAACACGTTGAAGTTTGAATATGCCAAAGGGGTAATAAGAATCCGTTAATCGAAGGACAATTGATCAATACATTGATCAAACAAAATAAACAAAAAGACAAAACTTAATATTGAGGAACACCAATCCCACTTTCCTCATTCATGACTTATCAGCGAGTTTCTAGCAGAAGTAACACGACAGGTGACATGTGAAGCAGGAACTGCTTACCTTTCCGGAGCACCTGAAATCACCCCCGTTTTTTTTGTGTGGTTCGTGTTGTATCGATCTTTGTTTTTCTGTCTAGTGCTTTGTAGATCATTGTTTGTCTATTTGTCCATAGGTGTTTCCTACCAAATTTCAATTAATTTGGCCAAATGGTTTTAGAGAAAAAAATTAAATTGGCCAGCCAGAAACAAGAACTATCTACGGCGGCCATATTAGTAGTATGATCGACACGAAATATGGATTAACAATTCATTATACCTCCTAGTTTCAGAGGAGAATATTTTTTAATGACGGCCTGTGGAAAGGTGAGCTAATAATGATCCATTGACAAACTATCAATATTTAATTGTGTCCGTCATGAATTTGTCTGTGACACTGTCATTGGGTTATTTTCGTTACAAATTCAGGCCAAGGTCAATCATAGGGAACCCCCCCCCCCCAAAAAAAAAACCAACCCCACACTGTCGGAACAATTCCAAAATCCAACATCAAAATCGTATACTATCTAATCTTTAGATAATGGTTGAGGACATCGGCTTTCTTTAATAGAAATATTATAGATATGACAATTTCTGTGCATAGAAATAGAAATAGAATAGAAATACTTTATTAAACCAATTAAGGACCCTTGCGGGTTTATAATTTCATACAATGACTACAATGAGAAGGCGGCCAAGGGAGATAAACAAAAATCAACTTTTATATAGCATATGGATTATTCCTCTTTGTCCAATATTAGACAACTTAATGAAATGGGTGTGGCTGATTCCCTCCTAGGAATGTAGACCTAGCAACTATATTAATGTATATTATGTATAATGTTCAAGATTATAGCGTTCTTTATAATAACACTGTTCGCCGATTTGGGTACATAAAGTTAACTTACCCCCCCCCACCCCCCCATTTCTATTGAAGTGCCTGTACTAAGTTACTCACACGTGGAAAGCAGTTCAATGACCACATCATTTCACTAAGAAAGGGAGATTTGGGACCATAAAATTAATTCCCCCCTCCCATTTCTATTGAAGTGCCTGTACTAAGTTACTCACATGTGGAAAGCAGTTCCATGACCATTTCATTTCACTAAGGGGAGATTTGGAACCATAAAATTAATCCCCCTCCTCATTTCTATTAAAGTGCGTGTTCTATGTTGATCACACGTGGAAAGCAGTTCCATGACCACATCATTTCACTATGAGGGGATAATTGGGACCGTAAAATGAGTCCTCCCCTCCCCATTTCTATTGAAGTGCCTGTACTAAGTCAGGAAATTGAGCAATCTATATGTGTTTTATGTATATGTATATTGATTTTGCCTCGTTCTACGATATTTCGTTTATATTTTGGACCTGTTCTGACAGTATGGTATTTATTACTTTGGTTTTTCGTTTTGATTTACATGTAAGATTGTTAATCATATCTTTGATCTTTCCTTTAAATATACCTTTTGTGTTTTTACCAACCTAAATTATTGAGGCGTTAACTTTTAAGAAATGATCTTTCACATCAGACATTGAAATCTTTATCTCTTGTTGAAAACGTCCTATATCTCCCGAATTTCTTAAAATCTGTATTTATGATTAACAAGATAAAAAAACTGATTTGAGGTTACACTGGTTTTACATGGGATATTTGCGTTTTCTGAATATCATCTACTGATGTTGATAGTATACATGAAAGTCATATGATAATTTAAATAATTTCATTTTTTCTATGTGGGGAATACCTCAAAGATTACATTGTTTTCAAGAGATTTTGATGCTCTTAATTCAGATTGATGACATGTGGCTTAAATTTAAACCATCAGTGTTTTTGATCATGTTAAGTTTCTCTGTCTTGACTATGCGTGGTTGAGTTTTATACCCTTCAAACTCTTTAATTTTAAAGATTTTTAAAATTGACAAAATTCTTATTGCTGTCTATAAGCATGTCATTTTACATGGATTCTAGGAGATTGTCGTCTTTAACAGGAATATGTTTGAAGATCAGAACATTCGTAATGTGAAGGACTGACAATACAATGGTAAAAAGAAAAAGGATAAAAAGACTACATAAACAACTGCAGATTGAACAAACATGAACACCATAAAAATAAACAGGTGCCCGTAAGCTTAGACAGGGACACGTGGTCTTGATCGGTCATGGTATAATTACACACTAAACAATTATTGCCTTCAATGGATATAAACATCCAGAATTGTTAACCTGAAGGGGGTTGTTTTTAGCCCGAGGGAAACAACCCCTTGAGGGTTAACAATTCTGATGTTTACAATCCATTGAAGGCAATAACTGTTTTATTATACCGAACAACAGACCAAGGATTGGGCATTTAAATAAATATATGTAATGTTAAACTATTTCATGTTTATATTAAAGTTCACAACACAACCAGTGATATAGAGCACAAACCGGCCATCAGTAATATTTTTGCTAGCCTTTTCGAATCTAGAAGTAGAAGAATTAGCGACTGCCATCCTGCTGGTCCGACCAAATGTAAACAAACAGACGACAATGTCACTTCTGGAAAGAGTTGTTTCCCTTTTGAGGCACGCAATGGGTTGTTTACCGGGAAACAATAGAGTTGTTATCCGGTAAACAACTAGCTGTTTCCCGTTTGGGTTAATTTTCACAAAACATTAAAATTGTTTCAGGTCATGTGATTTAATTTTTAGCCAATTAGAAGTTAGTGAGGTATAATAATAAATGATATCTACGTTTTTATTACACAGAAGTTGTTTATTTAATAACGACAGCAATGTCTTCACGTCCTTGTAATTATTCACTAAATTATGATTTAATCAACTGCGTGGTGTGGCTGATATCTCTGAGACATTTTACAAGTTTGAATTAGATTAACCACCGCCATGTATATTGAAGTGCCTGTACTAAGTCAAATTTAACCCCGCCATGTATATTGAAGTGCCTGTACTTTAAGTCAGGACATTTCCCAATAATTTATATGTGTTTTATGTATACCGATATTGGAGCTTGTTCAGAGTGGGAATTGTAATGTTAGTTACAAAATACTATTTATCAAATTCATCAAATAATAATAAAAATATTTGAGAGAAGTCATGGTGCCCAGACTTGCATAATAATATCTACATTTGTTCGCTTTCTCAAAAACCGTGTGCTTTATATATATATGCAATATGTAATTCCACTTACTATTTATTAAATTCATAAAATAATAATAAAAACATATTTTAGAGAAGTCATGACACCCAGACTTACATATATCTACATTTGTTCGTTTTCTTAAAAAGACGTGTGTTTTATACGCCACATTAACCCCGATGTTTATTTTTAGCTTAATAATATGTTATTATACATAAACAATAGGATTGGATAGCAAGTTATACCAACTTATATGAAGTCCTCTCCTTACAAAATATACACATGAATTAATGACAGCAAAACAAAACAATAACAATAGACATTTAGAATTTTGACACTGATAAGCAGAAAGTATAATTTTGTCATGAAGCTCAATTTCATAAGTTAATGCCCGTGACGTTACGCGCGCTATTGGTGATACTTTGACTAAATAGAACATGAAATAAGTAAAACGAATGTAGATTTGTTTTAGATTGATGGATTTTTATTACCGATACATGCTTGTATAGGGAATTATACGAATAATTGTTTTATTATATTAGATTAGGTTTATTTTTGCTTTTGAAAACGAGTTTATTGGAAAAAAACGTCGTTGACGCACAATTTTCTCATGTAACGCGTTACAAAATATCCGTATGTCTTTTACATTTTTCTCATTAAAAATTTAAAAATATGTTTTTCGGACCATTTGTATTGTGGGACCGGAAGCAGAGTTAGCGTGCTCTATGACCCCATTAACGATTTCTGATTAAAGCAATGCTTGAAGGAAAAAAATGGAAAGTTCATGGAAAGAAAAGAACGTAACGCTGAAGGAAAAACATCTGAATGCCAAATAGCAATCTATTTCAGCTATGTTTTACACAATTTTCACAAAAAAAGTATACATATCAAATGTTATTATCTTCAAAAACGAAAAAGTCTTTTCAAAAATGATTTTTTAAAAGCAAGTTAAAAAATATTCCTAAAGTAGTAAGGTCAACAAAATGTCCAGTTGCAACTTGACGTAAAAAAAACACAAAGTATAAAACTTTACACATTCGAAACTATATTTTTCGCTCATAATTTTCGTGCTAAATCCAAATAACAAATGTTCATTTTCAGTGGCAGAGAATGAACTTAACAAACTTGATTTCGGAAAAAAATTACGATTTCTACGTAAAATTGTAGAAGGTTACCCAATTTGTCCAGTAAACGTTTTTTCTTATCGACGGCAAAATACGTCGCGCTACTTCTATATTTTTCTATAGTTTTCTATTAAAATTAAAACAAATAAACAACAACTAAAAAAAAGCGAAGCTAAAAACAAACAAACAATATCAAAACTTGAAAAGCAACAAACAAAAGAGCGAAAACAAAATACAAAAATATACCAAATCCGAAAAAATAACGATGATTTCCGCTTACTCAAGCGACCCTAATTAAAAATGAATTCATGACCTTAATTTTTGTGCGTGTCATTTTTGAACAAGCATTGCAAGACAGAATGGATGCATTGCATTGTAGAAACTATAATTATGTAATAGTTAAAAACAAATCGCGAAATATAATTGATTTATATGAAGATTAAAAATGTGAACTGAATTATTTTAATTATAATTTTACTAGATTATACATAAGATATTACGAGAAATTTTCAAGAATACAACAAAGAATACAAAAATCAATCAATAAACAAACAGAATATGATAATCTCGTTTTCTTTCAAAGAAAAAATGATAAAGTACAGTCACACAACATAAACAATAAATAAATACAAAAAGGGAATACAAAGGAAATAAATAAGCAAACAAACAAACATTGAAATAAACACCTAAAGGAAAACACCAACAACACAAATATATACAAGCAAGCCAAAATAAAATAAAAATCAATAAAAACAAAACGTGAAATTCCGAAATAAAGAACAATACATCAAAACAAACCCACGGTATGTAAACACAAATAAGGAATAAAAAAATGAAAAAGAAGACGAAAACGTTCTTTTCAACGTTAATTATGTGTAACGTCAAGTTTATAACAAACATCGCGCGTAACGTCGTGTAGACAATTGTACTTGTGACGTCACCAACATGGAAGCCGAACATTTTTACTGAAAAAATTTAACTGATATTTTTATATTTTGACTTGGATCTATAGGCTAATTTGAGTCACTGTGTCTGTCTAGTATTGCAGTATTGATATATGCACAGGAACCCACATTTTTGGCATCGTCAGTTTGACCAATTAGTATAATTACATAATTATATTCTAAAATCAAATTAATTTTCCTGGAACAAGCAAAAGCCTTTGATTGCTGTTCTTCATATTGAAGTAATAACAAGGCCTTGCGTCATGAGTAAGCTATCATACTTCATTGTATGTACCTTCGACGTGAAGCATCATGCCGCACATGGTACAATTTTAATCAATTTCGGTTCAGAAAAGAGGTCCTATATTTGCTAATTCCCCTCTAACGTATAATCCTGGATCCGCGCCTGCATTACACAAGAAGGAATACATTCTCTGTGTAATTTTGTCATAGATAATTTCAGAGTATGATTTAGATACTGAATATTGCCTTGATATATATAAATATTTTGTATGCAAGCAGAGACATGTCTGATGGAAGAGGTGCCTATATCATTCTTTTAAAATTAAAAACTATTTTGTTCACTTGGAGCTAGCATAATATTGGCCGAAATACACATACTTTAAAATGTCGAAATGAAGATTATCAGTATTACAGTAACCGTACTCAGTGCGGTCTTATGTCGGGGCACAATGGGCAGTTGCCCGGTGGTTCCACGAGCAAATGAACCCCATACTAATCTATGTATGTTGTATACGCCATGATTTTTAATGTTTAAACACTGATTTTGTTGGAAGTACCAATGCAAAAAATATATGTTTAATTTTATCGACCATTTACAGTTTTATTTCCGTGAGTGTTTGTATAGATAACGGCCTCAGTGCATTGCTTTAACCGGGGCCTATATTACTGATAAGACGACCCTGACCTACGTCATTCATCATTTACCCTTCATAAACATGTATTGGCTGTACATATCATGGTATAGGACAATATTACTTATGTATGTTGGTTGTACTAACTGATAATTTCGTAATAAAACTCTTTTCTTATGACTTAAAAAACCATACTTTCATTTTACATACACCGGCGTCTAATACCCCTTTCTAATGGTTGATACCACCCGCATATTAGTACTGAGGGTGTAAACAGGGGGTGGGAACCCGGGAGTAAGAGGGAGGGAAGCGGGAGTTGGGGGTGCGGAAACCGGGAGGAAAGGGGTCAGGAACCGGGATGTTATGAAGCGGGAACATGTAGATATAGGGCGGGATATCTTTTAAGGAATACGAAACAAAAAGTTCTAAAGTCGTCAAAATCAGCAGTAGTCGTCCATTTGAGATCAGTCAGTAAAATAATATTGTAAAACTACGTGTTATCTCCGGATGTATCACTATTTTATATCATCATCCAGACGGGTTGATGTGTTATTGTCATCAGATGGTGATGTTTTGTGCAAACCACACGGTATTACAGTAGTTGATGATGACATTGTATATTTACCGACCTGCAGCAAAAGAAAATATTCTGCATTGAGAACGCCTGCAAAGTATCAACAGCTCATGAGATGTTGCACGTTACTGCTTTAGTTGAATGTGGTGAAAGCGGAAATGTCGATGGAATAGGTGTGGATGCATCCTTTCTGCAGCCAACTGGAATTTGCAGTGAAGGAAATACCCTCATTGCAATTGATTCTGGAAACAACTCAGTTCGTTTAGTAACGTCACTGCAACCATTGATTAAATATCTTTCAGTTATACAGAAGATGTATAAGACTTTTTCGATCCATCCAGAAATTATTAGTCGAGGATCAAGTGATGATTTGCAAAAAGGAATCGAAGATCTCAGTGAAATCAGCTTGTTCTTGAATGAAATGAATTTACAGGCAAAGTCTCTACTAAAACTGAACACGAATTGTCTTCAAGGTCCCCATGGTGTTCTCGCAACAAAAACAATAGTTTCTGTGACAATTTTGATACAACTGCTTCATCACCTTCAAGATATTGTCAAATGTCACACCACATTGAAAAACAAAGTAAACCTGAAATCTCAATTAACTCTCGTGAACGAGAATCTACACAATATCCTCCAGTTAAAAACTGAGACACCGACAGTACTTGACTGTTCTAGGAATTTCATGAAAGGTGTCATTGAAACTATCAAGAAACAGACCTTTGTGGATTTCACTATTTTACACCAAAACAGAATTTCTACGAGCAACAACGATTTCTGAAATTTGAAGAACTATCCGGGACATTAAACAAGAAAAGGTAGCTAAACTTCCACAGAACCAAGTTAAAGAACTTCTTAAATACAGAGAGTCATTTGGTAAGGGTGTACGGCAAAGAAGTGTCAGGTCTGATACCACAAAATACAATGCAGGGACATTGCCTCTTAACCGGTACCAAAATGAAAAGGTCAATGAGTCACCTATTACTTTTCAAGACGCACATGATGAACACTTGGAACAAAATATAGTCGAACATGACAACGAAATCAGTAAGATAGTACATGAGATCGGAGATGTGTTGGTTGTAATTATAAAGTACATAATTTATATTGCTGTAAATTGTAACAACAGAAAATGTCACCGAGTTGACAGAAAATTGTAGTATGGAATTGTTTGAAGAAGACGGAGGCTCCATGTTTATATATTTTGGGAAGGAAGTTGTTTCCAAAGATTGTATTGTTGAAGAATTGGCCAGTGAATCGTACAAAAGAGTGGATGGAGACCGTTATCTTCTTGATGAAGATGTAATTAACAGAGTTAAAATTAGTAATAGTCAAGAACAAGTGACACTTTCAGAGAGGATGGAGGAGTTAGAAGAGGAGGTTAACATGGTCAGTATAGACCCAGTGAAAAGGAAGGGCAGACAAATAACAGCGCCGAGAAGGTTTCAAGATTGTTACTACTTTTAGGTTTGTACAATAAAAGATTATAGATCAGTAGATATTTTTTGCGAAACTTGGGAGGGAAAAAATAGATGAGGGGAGGGAAGTGGGAGCTAGGGGAGGAAAGTGGGGGCTAAGGGGGGGGGGGGGGGGGGAGTGGGAACTGTCTACCCCCTGTCCACCCCCTCAGTACTATAGTTAGCATTCAATGTTTGCACTGTCCCTAGTCATACAATAAAAGATTCCATACTTTTTTCTCGTAATTTTCTATTCTACTTCATTTAACTTTCCAGTGGATGTCATAGGGGATATAAATGCATTTTTAGCATCAATTAATTTCGAATACTAACATCCTCTCTATAGGCCGTGCCTACTCATATTATGCTTGGTTACATGGGATATTTGCATTTTCCGAATAAATATAGTTACAAAATACTAGATAATCCCCCCTTTATTATAGGCCCCTATTTTTAATAAATGCATAAAATAATGAAAACAATATTGTGGAAAAGTCATGGCGCCCAGACTTACACATAGCAATATCTACATTTGTTCGCTTTCTTAAAAACCGTGTTTTCTATACGCCATACTCCCGCACATTACAAATGAAGTTGTTTACTGTATGGGATATTTGCATTTTCCGAAAAACATCACATAAAGTGGGTTAATTGCATTTTAATCACGTGACAAGATAAGTGAAATTTAAATTACCACAAAGTTTACATTGTTGACGGGAATCATTCTCTTACCAAAGGTAGGTCTTGTGTGTAATATAACTTTAAACCGGCGTAGTGTATTGATCATATCGACTTTTGGTACAATGAAGACTGATAGGTATATAGTGTTACCATATTTATTACTATGTAACATGATCTTAAATGAATATGGATGTACCTCGATGTCATTTCTTGCTTAATCATCTGTTGTGTGCACATTTATTTTATACAACTACGTGTATGTAAATTTTGAACCCACTACAGTATATGTACATCAACCCCCACCTCCTTTTTCTCCCGAAGGTTGTCTCGTTGTCCAAAATATGGAGTTTTTATGGGATTAAAATTACAGTTATTAAATGAAACATCCAGACTGTGTAACATTTCAGTACTACAGTTTTACGTTTTACACACCAATAACAATATATGTGTGACTGTTTACCCAAATACACCATAAAATCGTATTTATTATATTAGTTAAAGGTTCTATATGAATTATTTTTTATTAAGAAATTCAAATTTCATAAATTTGTCAAAAGAGTAATCAAAATGATAAATTTTATAACTATTATAAACATCGATACACCAACATGGCCGCTTCCAACAAATACACATGTACCCAAACACACTCAAAATTCATATGCGTGATATGGTATGTGTTACTTACATATAACAAATATATTTCTTCCAACACTCTTTTAGTTATTTTATCTATTCATCTTATTTTGTTTAAAAAAAATGAGTCATTGATCAAAAAAGTAATTGACATAAATCGATAAAACTTATGAATATTATAAATATTGTACTTTTTGTTTGTTCTTGTTGGTTTGAACATTGCAATACAAGATAGATTTTAGGTGTATTACGTGGAATATTATCATTTTCAAATAAATCAAGAGAATAATATTTAGTAGCGATGAGAATGGGGTCACGTTTTATTCGTGTTATCAGCTGGCATCTACTAAATAAAAATATGTAGAACACACGTCTTACTAAGATGGAGAGGTTATGATAAGTTCCTCTACAATTCCACTCTTTTTTCTTCTTTTTTTTTACATTAAATGTTAATGACGATCGCGATGTAAAATAACAATTATTAATACTTTTTGTCTTTGTACGATTGTATATGAAAAATAAATAATATTGCATACATTGTATATTCTTACCCCCTCCTCCACCCTTTCACGAAGCAACCTATTTATAATAAGTAGAACTTACTTTCCTCGCCATGGCCATGATGGGGTACAACTCCATCCAAAAGGAAATGCATTCGTATTCATAAAATATATACTTACATCCAGAAAAGTTTGAAGATACTAAAAGGGGAAAACCTGGTAATATGTCATGAATGAGGAAATTAAGTGTGGTATCCTTTATGCCAAGCTCAATGGGATAGATGCGATCACCAAAATCGCCAAGCTTAGAATTATTAAGTGAAAGGACATCATCTCTATAGCGAATCGGGCTAGCTTCTTTCCGTTTTTATTGAGAGGTCCCTGTATGAAGTCTTCCTCGTACGGATAAAAAGAACAAGCTAGTAAGAGATGAGGACATAGAAACATCAACAAACCCAATTTATAGATACCGAAGAAAGAAAACAATAATAGACCAACACGAACCCCTATAAAAATACTAAAATAGACCAACACGAACCCCTATAAAAATACTACAATAGACCAACACGAACCCCTATTAAAATGGGGTGAACGCAGGTGCTCTGGGCGTAATTTCTAAGAACGGGTCATAAATCGATCCTAATATATCAATTATGTATTTTCGCGTAAATACAAACTTCCAGTCATAAGCCCATTCATGTTCCACTTGATGCTTTCTTTGTAAACTTGTTCACCTAACGAATATAGCTTAAATGATGATGCTAAACAACAAGTGATCAATCATTATTTTAGTGATAACGGATCGAAATTAATATTTACAGCGGATCTTACTCCTAAAACTTCCGTTTTGTGAGTTGATAATAACCTCATCAACCATACCATAAAACACTAAAGAAAATTCAACTATGAAAACAGTTGCAACTTTAGATCATTGCTTGGGACAGGCACTCAAATTAAATTACACATTGCTCCTTCATATTTGGACTTTTAACATTTTCAGAAATATTTATATTATTATAACATTTGAAATGTAGAGTATATTTCGAAAATTTTTAATTTCCAGGATTTGGTCATGTTATATCAAAGCTACGTTGGTGAGTACAATAACACATATTTATAACTAAGGATTCAGGTCGTCTTTCCATCAGTAACTAGGCTTACAGATTACTCCCCCTTTACATACAAAGTCTGAAAAACCAGTCAACGATCAATCTTACAGGGTGTTGGATCATTACGGTATAACGATAATATACAAGTAAAATAAATATTAAACGTCTAAAATGGTTTGTAAAACAACACCAAGCACACAAAACAAAGTGATAAAGAATTATCATCTCACCGAGAGACTTTTTCAATGTACTTGGTGTTGTATATATACATTGTAATATATATATTATTTTGAACAGCGTGTGTGGTGTCAAAGCATGACAGATACAAATATTTGCTTGATATTTTTCTCAGTACAGTAGAGTTCGTTTATAACGAACAGGCTCGTAACGGAATCAGGCTTATAGCGAAGTAAAGATAAATCCCCGGTCCCATCGCTATTTAAACAATATATTTGTGAAGGCCTATTAAGAATTTTTTTATAACGAAATCAGGCTTATCACGGCTGGTAATCGGCACAAGCAGAACAGTTGGTTCTGCAAAGAAATTCGTGAGGATAACTTCCGGTTTTGGTGGAGGAGAGTTCACGAAGACGCTTCGCAAGGTATGTACATGTCAAAAATTGAAATTTTCTTTTTTACTGCTCGAATATTGCAAAATCAGAGAATGCTATGCTGTGGCGAATGCTTTCACGATTAGGAACATGTATAGTTTATTCTTGTAAATGAAGTGTAACTCTCGCAAAATCAATCGTCCCACGGAAAACATAGCGAAAATTGTGACAATCTTACATTTCTAAGTTGTTCTTGACAAAGATGCAAGTTAAATTTTCAATATTTTTTCATCATGGGAGTTTAAATGTAATCGGGGATAAATTCCGATTCGTCAGAAGTAAATTGAAGTCTAGATAAATCTACAAACTGTCAATTTTCTCGTTTTCCTGCTTGAGGAGATCGGTTCTGATAGAGCACATTGCGAATGCATGAGGAGATTTGCTAGTTTTGGTACGACACATGTAATCCACTGCATAATCACAAATTGTGCATGTCTGTCTGGTAATAAATTCACGAACTGATGCCCTTCTTCCCGCCGGGTTTTTAAAAGTATAAAAGTAATATTTCATTGTTCATGGGCTGTCCACCTAGAAAGAAACATTTCATTTAAGGAATCAATTCATAATTGTAACTGCGGTTTCCCATGATTTAACTTGTCATTATTGATCATTTGTTGTTTGTGACAACTTCCATTGTGTTTTGGATACACAAGATTAACTTCCCTTACATTGAAAAAAATTGAAAATGCACTGCAAGATAAACTTTTTTTATAATCTAGAATAATTAAACTTAATGTGAATCATATCTTTATAATTTCTAATACAAATGATACACTCTAAATTAAATAGTGGTTACAAGATGTAAAGCCCTTTACCGATTTTAAGGATATGTCCACAGTTTAATTGACATCTTGTGTTTAATTTATTCATGACTGCTAGCACTAAGTGCATGTTTATTTACGTTAAACCTATGTATGTGCTGAAATCATGTAATATTATAACTTGTGTAGATCTGCGGTGAAGTTTCCGTCATCTTTAGTAAAAAGGTTGCGCCGAATAGATGTGTAAACCCGTTTGAAAGGATATAAATATTTTGAAATTGAAAGAGATTTTGTTAATAAACTTTGTGTCCTGATTGATGGGGATTTAAATTTGGTGTACTGCTACTTGTTTTTGTTCGTTTCCTTGGCGGTGATATGTACACAGGCAATCTATGTCAATTTATCAATTTTCCAGAAAAGAATTACCAAAACTAGCAAATCTCCTCACGCATTCGCAATGTGCTCTATCAGAACCGATCTCCTCAAGCAGGAAAACGAGAAAATTGACAGTTTGTAGATTTATCTAGACTTCAATTTACTTCTGACGAATCGGAATTTATCCCCGATTACATTTAGACTCCCATGATGAAAAAATATTGAAAATTTAATTTGCATCTTTGTCAAGAACAACTTAGAAATGTAAGAGTGTCACAATTTTCGTCATGTTTTTCGTGGGACGATTGATTTTGCGAGAGTTGCACTTCATTTACAAGAATAAACTATACATGTTCCTAATCGTGAAAGCATTCGCCACAGCATAGCATTCTCTGATTTTGCAATATTCGAGCAGTAAAAAAGAAAATTTCAATTTTTGACATGTACATACCTTGCGAAGCGTCTTCGTGAACTCTCCTCCACCAAAACCGGAAGTTATCCTCACGAATTTCTTTGCAGAACCAACTGTTCTGCTTGTGCCGATTACCAGCCGTGTTATAACGAAGAGAATTTTAAGCCCAAACAACGTTTTTATTACTCAAAATTTACATGATATAACAAAGAAAATTGCTGAACAAACAAATCGTTTACTTGTCTTCCGTTACGCACGGACGATCACATATTAGAATGGTCAAGTGCACTTGACACTTCCGTTGTTGAAAATTGAAAAATCAATAATCCAACCTTTGATGGTGTTAATGATGTCATTCAAGACTTTTCTTTAAAATATTCAAACAATAAAATGGGTATTAAATGATGTGATTAACAAGTTGTCAATTAATAACACACGCGCTAATTTATTGCATTAAAAATTAATAAAACGTATTCTAAATTTTAATGAATGGATGCACAAGCTAAAGAAATTAAAAACAAAGTTATTTGTGAGATTAATTCATTCGCTATTGTTTATTTTTTGTTTGATGATAGACTCTTTAATTAAACAACAAACATGCGTGGTCTCAAGGTTCATCTAAATACCAAAAACAAAAGAAATGTACTCGTTCTGAAATTTCGATTAACCTGAGTTTTTATGTGTATATAATACCAAAAAGAAACAATTATTCTTCAAATTCAAATAAAAAAAAGGAAAATGGCAACAATCTTAAAATTAGCCATTAAAGATATATATCAGAATTATCAGCATTATACCGAAATCGATCCAAGTGTTAATACCGACCTCATATTTCCTGTTTATAGAATAGATCGTGAACAAAGTTGAAAAAACGTTTCTAAGAAACATTTGAAGATACCAAAGAGGTATTCAGAAGCCGTAGTCTTTGAGAACTGTCTAAAGGATTAAAAAAAAAATTACGATAAAGGCTCACTTTACTGTGCATCAGTTATCATAGCGTAATGAAACTGCCCGGGTCAGAACCAGATTTATTTCTCTCTAAAATTACGCGACCTCGGTGGCTCGAACTACCGATAGCTAGAACAGGTTTTGACAGTCCCTTCGAGTTCGAGCCAGCGAAGTTCTACTGTCCAATTTTCAAAAGGGGAGGTAATTCTACATTGTTTCTCTTATAACGAACAATGCCTATAACGAACTAAGATCGAGAGTCCCCTGGACTTCGTTATAAACGAACTCTACTGTATATAGGATTATTTTTCTTGAAGAAGAAGAGTTTGAAGATACCACAGGTGGTAATCAGAATCGGTACATCGAAGGTAGACAAACAACACAAAGGCCAAACAACGATCTACAAAACACTACACTGAAACCCAAAGACTGGGATGAAGTCAGGTGCTCCGGAAGTGTAAGGCAGTTCCTGCTCCACTAGTGATGCCTGTTCGTTTACATCTGATCATCATTTATTAATTGTTGGTTACTTAACCTCCAGTGGCAAATATTTTATGTATACCAAGGACGAGAACAAATTCAACAATATCTACAAAATTAAACATAAATGAGCAAGGAATGAGACTTTTGGCTCTCTGTAAATGTAAAACTATGGAGTTAGGCAGATACAACACGCTTAGCTTTTTAGCTCACCTGCCAAAGGTAATGTGAGCTTTTGCCATCACTTGGCGTCCGTCGTCCGTTAACTTTTCACATTTTAATCTTCTCCTCTGAAACCCCTCAGTCAAATGAACTGAAGCTTGGTAGGAAGCATCTATAGAAGGTCCTCTCTAAAAATTGCACATTTTGTCCCGATCCATTAACAAACATGGCCACAACAGGCAATACTTCTCCTCTAAAACCGCTTGGCCAAATGAACCGCAACTTGGTAGGAAGCATCTATGGAAGGTCCTCTATAAAGATGGCTCATTTTGTCCCGATCGGTTAACAAACATGGCCGCCACAGGCAATTCTGTTTTCTGATTGGTTGATTTCTAAAAAAACTTCTCCTCTGTTATATATAACTCTTGTCTAAACTGTTAAAAGAAAGATAACTCTTGCCCTTAGAAATTAAATAATGCTGATATAGTGTAACATGTTTATTCTATACCTTACAAGTAGGTATTCACATTTTAATATTCTTTTTAGCAAACCTTGCCAAAGGCAATATGAGGTTTTGCCATCACTTGGTGTCCGTCGTCTGTCATCCGTTTACTTTTCACATTTTAATCTTCTCCTCTGAAAACCCTCAGCCAAATGAACTGAAACTTGGTAGGAAGCATCTATGGAAGGACCTGTCTTAAGAATGCACATTTTGTTATGATCCATTACCAAACATGGCCGCCACAGACAATTCTTGTTTCTGATTGGCCGATTTTTTTTAATCTTCTCCTCTGAAACCGCTTGGCCAAATGAACCGAAACTTGGTAGGAAGCATCTATGGAATATCCTCTATGAAGATTGCTCATGTCGTCCCGATCGGTTAACAAACATGGCTACCATCGACACTTGGTAGGAATCATCTATGGAATGTCCTCTATGAAGATTGCTCATTTCTACTTACCTAAGTCTACCTAAGTATGTTCCAAACGCAGGAGATCAGCTTGCTCCTCTATATTAGGCTCTACTTCGTTGTCTATTTGGTTTAACTGTCTTCTTCCGGTTGTTGTCTGTTTATCGCTATAAGTATGGTCGTACATCATAGGGTGGTTTTGCCACAGCTTATCTAGTCTGTTTTCAAAAATCTTTACGTTTTTGGCCGTGATAACTGTTTCTGGTAGATTATTCCAATCTTCGACTACTCTGTTTGTGAAATAATATTTACGTATGTCCAATCTAGATCTGTTCTTGGTTAGCTTTAGTGAATGTCCACGAGTCTGATGAAAAGTACTCTTGTTGATGGGCAATAAATCCTCTGTCACACGCTTGTCATAGATTTCAGTAACTATCTTGAAAGTTTCTATCATGTCGCCTCTTAATCGCCTATATCTCAGTGACGGGAGTTTTAGTTTCTTTAATCGCTCTTCATAGGTCAGGTCCTTCATATCCGGTAACATTTTTGTGGCTCTACGTTGGACATTCTCGATTGCCTCTATGTCTTTAGTTTTATATGGGTTCCAAACGCTACTCGCATATTCTAGGATAGGTCTGACAAGTGATTTGAATAATAAACAGAATGTTTTGAAATCCAAATATTTAAATGATCTCCTGATTATCCCAACTATTTGATTTGCCTTGTTTACTTGTGTCTGGATATGTTTTTCGAAGTTAAGCTTTGAGTCTATTGTAACTCCAATGTCTTTTTCCGATTCAACTGATGCTAAGGTGACGTATGATCCCGAGTATGTTGGCATCGTGTAATGTGTAGTTCTTTGTTGATGGCTTTTACCAGTGCTTGACAGGACTTTACACTTATCAGGATGAAAGTCCCGATCGGTTAACAACCATGGCCACCACATGTAATGCTTGTCTCTGATTGGTTGATTTCTAAAAAAATAATTCTCCTTTGAAACTGCTTAGCTATTTGAACCGAAACTTGGTAGGAAGCATCTACATGTATGGAAGATTCTGTATTAAGTTTCCTCAAAGCAGAATGAAGGTGAGCGATAGAGGCTCAGTGGACTGAGCCTCTAGTTGTAGTTGCTGCAATGCGCCTTCTCGTTTTTGAGATTTACCAAAAGAATTCTTTAATGTGCAGAGCATGGTATTCTCTAAACACTGTACGTACGCACTATGGTTCACGATCGGGCTTGCCGTATTATAACATGAACCCCTTCCTCACACTCCATACAACCACAAATTCTGACGAGGTCCTCTATAGGAACAATATTACACATTTGTTTCTATTGATATCGTGGCGGTCAGATAATGTTGTACACTTCGCCATGAGCGGGATTCGAACTCACAACATTAGTGGTATTAGGCAGATTGCATAGGTAGTTGTAACTCCAACTACTATACGATCACGACTACGAACTAGCTTTATATATACACACTGAGTTCTACATGCGGTCGATATTTTATTTATCCATAAAAAAACAAACTAAAACACAAAAACGAATCCGACATCACATGATGAATCCGTAATTAAAAACAAAATAACACATCAACATAAAAATACTGCATATACATGTATATAAGATCATCATTCTATACATTTCAGTTTGGAATAATAAAGGTGGAGCAGGCAAGACGACACTAACTTTCCACTTGTCTATAGAATATGCCATCCAAAATCCTGACAAGAACATTATCGTCGTTGATATGTGCCCACAAGCAAACATTTCTGCAGCTTTACTATCGAATTTAGATGCAAATAAGAAGGGAATAGCTGGGGATGTAGTTTTACAAAATATAACTTCTAGAGAAAAAGTTCAAGGCTTCGACAAAACCGTCTGTGGATATTTGCTTACAAAAATAGACACGAATTTGCGAAGTGACATCCCATGTGAATCGTTTCTGGTTCAACCATCCATTAATAACAAATTTATCGAAGATAATATCTATCTTCTATGTGGAGATCCATATCTGGAAGTAATTGCTAAACGTCTTGAACAAGAAAAACAGCTGATGGCAACAAGAATGGGTGACATTCCATGGAGGAGGGTTACACTTTTCATCAAAGATTTTATCGAAAAATTATCTGAAAACATGGACAAGGATTGCATAGTTTTCATTGATACCAATCCAAGTTTTTCCATCTATACTGAGATGGCCATCAGTGGTGCCACACGGATTATTGTGCCTATAACTGCTGATGATTTTTCTAGAACGGCTGTTACTTCCATGCTGTATCTTTTATATGGGATTGCAAGGGGCGACAGACGAGACGAACGATATGATGTTTTCAAAACAATGGAGTTCTCATACTTAGCTGCAAAGCACAACGTCGAAATACCAAAGATCCACCTTATCATTAGCAATAAGGTTACTATTCGTAATAATCGATCTACAAAGGCGTTTTCAGCTAAAGCCAAAGAAGTGTCAGATTATTTGGTCAGTATTCTTCGTGAATATCCGAATATATTTGTATCAGCTACAAGGAAAGATTTTGAATGTGAGCTGATTGATTTCCATACAAAGGCGGTACAATGTCTTCAACTAGGGTGCCCTCTTTCCAAACTTCCAAAGATAGTCGTCATGCATGACGACGAGAAAGTACAGAATGCCGGCAAAACTGGGGACATCTACATACCAAGTCTCCAATCAATCATAGACCGTCTCTAGAGAACAAAAACTTTTAATACTTCCGTAATTTTATATATTATTGTCTATGAAAGAAAACAACACTTTTTTGTAAATAAACGCGCATTTTAAGGGAAGAACAGACATATTTGTAAATAGATTTTTATATCTGTCAACTGCATTCATGACCAATTATTGTATGCAATCTGTATTAATTTTGTTTACATTGTTTTTTTCAAATTCCAGCAAGTTACAAATCAATAAATACATCATATAAAAGTTGAATTAATAGAAATATATATTTTGTTAACATTGTTACTTACAATGTTGTCGCCCTTAAAAAAACTACAATTTTTAATTAGGACACCTGCTATTATTTTAACCAAGAGTGTAGTGATTTCTTTGATCGGATAGATAAAACTATGTTAAAAAGAATGTATGTTTTCCCATCAAGTGTTTTAAATATTGATTGAAATATATTTTTAATGTATTACCTAAACTATTATCTATTTTTATTTTATATTGTAATATGCAGAGCTCCAGATAAGCTGCGTATTTGCGTTTTTTACGCTATGAAAACGAGTAAAAACGCATGTATTATCAGATCAGAGTGTACACATTACGCATACATATTGCTGTGTAAGCAAACTTTCCAAATTCGGAGCGTACTTGTACAGTCGTGTACATAACAATACATTTTTGTCTTTGAGAAATTCCCCGTAATTACTTTCCTTTATACTTTGCGAAGGAGAGAGCGTGTACATCCGAGGGGTACCGAATGCTTGCCTTTCTAAGCATCGATGTCAAAAGAGATCTGATTGGATGTTTACGATAAATCATCCAATCGCGGTCAACATTACAAATAAATGCGGTTTTACGTAATAAGTAAGAACTAAAACGAAAGTAAATTTGGGAACACGTTGTTCGTTCAAAATGAGCAAGAACATGAATAAGCGCGCTACTAAGCGCAAGAACGCTACGGAAAGTTCCTGACAGTTTCATCTGTGTCTAGTGACAGCATAGTTAAAGGAATCATTGATGACATTATCAAAACGGCTGTGAAAACTGTCGAAGTCGACGAGCAAAAAACAAAATATTTACAACATTTTATTAATAAACATGACACAATCGTGTCAAATTAAACAGAGATATACATTTCACTTGCATCCTGCGTTTATTGAATAACACTTGTGTCAAACATAATTTTAAAAGTGTACATGTAAGCAATCTTTTCTGAAGTAGAAAGTACAACAGTGCAAAGGAAATATGCAAATACCCATCATTTTCAAAAGTAGGGGGTAATTACCCTTTGGACTTGAAAATTATCTGGAGCTCTGATATGTACATAATTATACGCACTGCAGGTAACCCTGCCTGTATGTGCCCCGATGTAAAGTGGTAGTTATTCTAAATAAACATATATACACTATATAATGACTTTAATAATTAATTCACATAAGAAATACTTTGATAATAAAGAAGTAATAATGTCATTATAAAATATATAGCGAGGGCCAATATGGGTCGAGGGATGATAACCAGGCCAATATGGAAATGCCCATGTATTAAATTATTTATTACATACTTCCGACATCTAGAAAAGATACACCCATATTGGCCTGAGACGAATTCGAGGCCCATATTGACCCGGGCCAATATGGGCCTCGATATGGAAATGATCTTGTAGTAATCCAAAAACGGTTATTTTCCCGGGGTGTGAAAATATGGACAGTTTACTTCCGGTCATATTGGTCATACAAAAATGCCTTTATTTGAACTAAGTATGTAATAAATAATATTATTTACTTTTACCTGTTCTTTGCTTAATTTCCAACATTATTACAACAATAGTATGGCGAATATTATTATCACTGGAATAACCCGAAGAACACAGAACTCCATAATCAATTTGCAAACATTATCACATAATTGCTATCAACATATGACGTGGTATTTTTGTGTCAGTTTTTGAAGAGAGAAGTGGTTGCTCGTTTTGTTGATTTTGGTGGAATTGTTGACCGTCAACTTTCTTCTCATACAAAATCATCACATAAGGTTGTATTTCGTACATTTTGCTACGTTTGAGTCGACTCCTGGTGTTGGCATCTGCTGATTATAACCTGGGACTCCATGGAGTCTGAAATCCTTCAATTTACTCAATATTAGTCTATGCAAAGTGCGATAAAAAAAAAAATATTTACACTTACTGCTATTTTACCTTGAATTGAAAAATTAGTAGATTACAAATGTGGACAAACTGTCTTATTAATAAAAACAAATTAAAGGTCGTAGGGGCATTTAACTGTCTTGAGAATCAAGTTGCTTTAACTCAATTCATCAGTGACGGGCAAAAATAGTAGTAAAGGTAAGAAGGGTTTGAAGATACCAAATGGGCAATCAGAATCGTATATCGAAGAAGAACAGACAACACAATGACCAAGGACAAACAACATGCATATAAAACTAAAGATCGAGTAACACGAACCCCACTAAAAACCGGTGGGTGAACTCCGTCGTGTTAATCTAGTTACAAACCCGGTGACAAGTCATGAATGAGGAAAGTACCAGGAAGTTTACGACAAGTGGAACATATCCGTGGTCATTTATGACACAGACATTCCAAGTTTTGGTGGCGACCGTAAAACCTTCCAAGTGATGACTTTAACTTAACTTATTCGCTTACATTTCCTGTTTATGAAACTCGTGCAGATGTACACTGAAGAAAACTATATTTACCACTGGTGTTACAACTTTCTCCAGTAAACAATATATATTGACTCAAATACAAGTGATTTAATGTTAACATGAATACTCTTGTATGCATCTCACAGGACAGTGTAGATTTATAACTGAAACGCCAAATTTCCACTTAGTATTAGATCAACAATTAGCTGGCTATTTATACTGCTAGTTCACTGAAACAACAGTTTACGGCTAGATATTTCGCTCCACTTGCAATTGGATACATAATCATGACTGCGGGTCAATCAGTCTATGCACGTACTGATATGTGTTTATAGTGGAGAAGTAGACAATGTTAATTTTATAGTCTGGTTTGACCCCAACGACCTACCGCTCTCGAAGAGACCATGTTAAGAGACCGTCTATTTAGCGTGGAGGAAAATATACATAACCCCACTCCTCTCTCAAAAGTTAAATTGTCGTTCTTAGTTGTACTACACCACAGTTGTAGTTTTACTGAGGATACACAAACATACTATTTCATTTTCTAAGACAACAAATGGAAGAAGACGTACAGTTGTGTCAACTGTAGCTACACAATAGTATGGTGGAGTGATATTTTCATAAACATGTAGTTAATATCTAAGTTTTTATTCAGACACAAGCAGTATATTGCGAAAAGTACTTTTCTCTGCAGTGTAAAGATTGCAACAACAAGAAATTCTCAGACAAACACAGCCTTAAACAGCACCAAACGGCAAAACATAATGATGGATTTATAAACAACTGTAAATGTGATTCTTTTTAGTTGGTTAGCTAGTTAGTTTTATGGTGCTTAACGCCACTTTCAACAATATTTCAGTTATATCGTGGCGGTCAGTGTTATTGGTGGAGGAAACTGGAGGACCCGGTGAAAACCACCGACCTGTAGTTACACAATAGTACGGTGAAGTGATATTTTCATAAACATGTAGTTAATATCTAAGTTTTTATTCAGACACAAGCAGTATATTGCGAAAAGTACTTTTCTGTGCAGTGTAAAGATTGCAACAAGAAATTATCAGACAAACACAGCCTTAAACAGCACCAAACGGCGAAACATGATGATGGATTTTTAAACAACTGTAAATGTGATTCTTTTTAGTTGGCTAGTTAGTTTTATGGTGCAACAATATTTCAGTTATATCGTGGCGGTCAGTTTTTTGCTTAGCTTTATATGCACCTGATGTCGTTCCCACAAAGACACATTTTAAAAGTTTTTCTAATTTAAATACAATGTCCGAAGTGAAGTATTCATTAAGTCTTTTATGTCCCTTTTAATGGGTTTTATTTTGTTTCTACTTATACCAAGTACTGTCCACCATCAACAAGTTGAAGATTATGTCAGAGGTTAAACATGGCAACAGATAAAGGTTAAACTATTTACAGGCTTCATTGATTGATATTTGTTAGAGAGTTCATGCACCTGACAACTGATAAAGGTTAAACAATTTACAGGCTTCATTGATTGATATTTGTTAGAGAGTTCATGTACCTGACAACTGATAAAGGTTAAACTATTTACAGGTTTCATAGATTGATATTTGTTAGAGAGTTCCACCTGACAACTGATAAAGGTTAAACTATTTACAGGCTTCATTGATTGATATTTGTTAGAGAGTTCCACCTGACAACTGATAAAGGTTCAACTATTTACAGGTTTCATTGATTGATATTTGTTAGAGAGTTCCACCTGACAACTGATAAAGGTTAAACTATTTACAGGTTTCATTGATTGATATTTGTTAGAGAGTTCCACTTGACAACTGATCAAGGTTAAACTATTTACAGGTTTCATTGATTGATATTTGCTAGAGAGTTCCACCTGACAACTGATAAAGGTTAAACTATTTACAGGTTTCATTGATTGATATTTGTTAGAGAGTTCCACCTGACAACTGATAAAGGTTAAACTATTTACAGGTTTCATTGATTGATATTTGTTAGAGAGTTCCACCTGACAACTGATAAAAGTTAAACTATTTACAGGTTTCATTGATTGATATTTGTTAGAGAGTTCCACCTGACAACTAATAAAGGTTAAACTATTTACAGGCTTCATTGATTGATATTTGTTAGAGAGTTCCACCTGACAACTGATAAAAGTTAAACTATTTACAGGTTTCATTGATTAATATTTGTTAGAGAGTTCCACCTGACAACTGATAAAGGTTAAACTATTTATAGGTTTCATTGATTGATATTTGTTAGAGAGTTCCACCTGACAACTGATAAAGGTTAAACTATTTATAGGTTTCATTGATTGATATTTGTTAGAGAGTTCCACCTGACAACTGATAAAGGTTAAACTATTTACAGGTTTCATTGATTGATATTTGTTAGAGAGTTCCACCTGACAACTGATAAAGGTTAAACTATTTACAGGTTTCATTGATTGATATTTGTTAGAGAGTTCCACCTGACAACTGATAAAGGTTAAACTATTTACAGGTTTCATAGATTGATATTTGTTAGAGAGTTCCACCTGACAACTGATAAAGGTTAAACTATTTACAGTCTTCATTGATTGATATTTGTTAGAGAGTTCCACCTGACAACTGATAAAGGTTAAACTATTTACAGGTTTCATTGATTGATATTTGTTAGAATTCCACCTGACAACTGATACAGGTTAAACTATTTACAGGTTTCATTGATTGATATGTGTTAGAGTTCCACCTGACAACTGATAAAGGTTAAACTATTTACAGGTTTCATTGATTGATATTTGTTAGAGAGTTCCACCTGACAACTGATAAAGGTTAAACTATTTACAGGTTTCATTGATTGATATTTGTTAGAGAGTTCCACCTGACAACTGATAAAGGTTAAACTATTTACAGGTTTCATTGATTGATATTTGTTAAGAGAATTCCACCTGACAACTGATAAAGGTTAAACTATTTACAGGTTTCATTGATTGATATTTGTTAGAGAGTTCCACCTGACAACTGATAAAGGTTAAACTATTTACAGGCTTCATTGATTGATATTTGTTAGAGAGTTCATGCACCTGACAATTGAAAAAGGTTAAAATTATTTACCGGTTTCATACATTAGTATTTGATAGATAGAAGCCTTTAATGTTTCAACCAAGCCACTAAAGACTATGAGCTGTTGGTTTCCAGTCAGATATCTTTTTCGAGGTAAAACTGATTCTTGTCTTTGTTGAGTTTGATAAGGTGCGGCAATGAAAGACGAGAAGTGTATGCTTCATGATTGTCTCAATGGTGGCTTAAAGCTGTCTGCTATTTTATACATCATGCTATGTCGAGCATCGTTACGTCGGTCTTCAAGACTGCGTAAATTCAAGTGTTGTAACATGTCACCGACAGTAGATGTGTTTCGCTGTCTGTTGACGGCGAACCTTGCATGATTTTCATATCAAATGATGTTCTCGGTTTTTAGTGTGGTTCGAGTTGCTTGATCCTTAGTTTTCTGTGTAGTGCTTTGTAGATCATTTTAGTCAATTTTATAACCATGTATGCAATGGTGGCGTCTACAAATAGTTCTAGCGTGGAGCTTAGACCGACTGGAATATCGTTTATATAATATAAAAATAGACTAGGACTGACCGTTTAAGGCACTCCAGACTCAGCGGGGACATAGGTTGATTTGTTACCTTCAATTAACACAAAGTTATAAAAAAAACTTTCAATCCAGGAATTCAATTTACCCCCAATCATGTAATTGGGTAATTTCTGTAGAAGTACAGAGTGGCTTACTTTATCAAATGCATTAGAAAAGTATATAATAACCGTCTTCTAGGTTTTTAAGAGACATCATCGATATATCATTTGGATTTCGCATGATCTTAATTTACGAAACCCATGTTGAAGAGTGTAAAGGATTTTAAATGTACCCGGATGTCATAATACTACTGACACCAATGTTCTCTAGCATTTGGTGGCTGTTCCATTTACCTCCTTCGGAAATTTTGAATTGATTTTGAATTATTTGTTTTTGAACGAGATATTTTAAAACAAAGATATGGATGTTAACATGAAAAACATATTTATTGTGTATTTTCCAACATAGATTCGATTGAACAATTCCTGCGTAAAAATATTTTAAAAAAAAGTCGGAGTTCATTCGTTCATCATTTTAAGCGCTAACAAGATGGCGGAGCGGAGTTGTTAAACATAATATCGAACACTTGAACAGTTGTTAATAATCGACAATTATTGTTAGATATGAAATAAAAAAAATAAATGCCAATGAAAAAAAAAGCTTGTATTGTTGACATATAAAAAAATTTCGGAAAAAATTCTTAAGACAACCATCTATCCACTTTGACTTGTAATATATCGTCATCCTGTGACGTTGTTTACAAGGGACGCTGATTGACACAAGCTGGTTACTGATTTATTTTACGATTTTGTGAGCATTTTACTAGTTTGAGTAGCAAAATTCAAAATGCCATCAAATTGGAAAATATCAGTAACTTAATTACCTCACCGTCTAGTTATCAATGTATACGTAGAAAAACAAGGTTAGTGTATTTTGTTATTCATCGCCGACACATATCAATGGAATGTATGTGACTGTGTGCGTAGTGGGGATCCCCAAATGTAAATTTTCAAAACAAATGATAAAAAAATACTTAGTTACAGAATATTTATTTATAACTGACGGGGAATTTTTATTTTAAGGACTTTAAAAATACGTTATATGCCCATAGCCAGAAATGATAGGTGATTTGCTTATTTGCATATTCAAAATGGCGGCTCAAAGATAATTTGGATTTTAACATATAGTTGAACGGGAAACTTTCTGTTAGCTTGGGCCGGACAAATTTCCGGGATAGAAAATCAAACTATGCACCGGTTTGAACAATATCTCAAAATATTACAGCTGTACCATGAAAACTCAAGGTTCCCACCCAGTTTCAAATTTTGAAGCGTAAGCACCATTCAAAAGCATTGAGCAGAAGTGAAAAAATGCATCCTGCACGGCTTTCAAGACCTTAAAGCACTTTTCTTGCAATCCCCATTCTAGTTGCCGGGACAAATTCGGTCAGTTCCGGTAACATTGTTGAGGAATCTTTCTTCGATAAATATTTTGCTGAAAAATTAAAGGTTCCCACGATAATTTAAAAGAGGGCTTCACAATTTTTTTTTTACCTTTCTAGTAGAGATTCAATAGGGGTTCATGCAAAAATATCTACTATTTCGTAAAACTGCTTCTGCTAGACATAGCATTATTTGAGTAAGCACCGCATTCCATTGTAAATGTAAATAAACAATTAAAAAAAGGCTCCACAAGGGTATTTTTTTTTATTTCGACAAAACAACAGGAGAAGTAACTATAATACAATTGGTAACAATACTGCCGATATATAAAGTTCAAAAAATTTAACAATATATATACTAAACGATTTCAATGACATACTAATACTTATGTGGGGCAGAAATTGAAAAAAAATGCACATTATATTTTTTATTTACATATTTTTATTTCGTGGAAAAAAAAAGGGGGGGCAGTGCATTAAATATATTTTCGATCTTTTACACACATCATCGGATTCCTAATAAACATATGATGACAATTAATTTTGATACGATCACAAATAATTATGAAGTTATTTATGTGATCAAAACTGTGATGAAATATCATTTAAAAAAAATACTGAGATACGAGTTTTCATCAGCCTCTTCCAAATATGGTTCAACGTTTATTTGCTGACGTCATAAATGACGCGATTTGGTTTATGAATATTCATGAGCAAAATCACCCATGATTTCTGGCTATGCGGTGTTTTGTTCGCCACGGTAATTTCACAGCGGGAGTCACAATGGAACAGCCAGATTTGTTGTGTACTGCACTTGCGCTAAATATAGAGTTGTTGAGTATTATCGTGTGTGCCGTTTTATAGACGTCATATTAGAATTTTATTTAAAGTCGGAAGCATATACATACAGATACAGCATAGAAATATGAGCTCTTTAACCGACTTGATATTTAAGATTTTAAAAATTGACAATCATAACAAATCAACACCTGGTTAAACATACATAAAATCCTAGCTATGGAGAGACATATAGCATAAATAAAATACATACATAAATAACAACACAAATGCGGACACAGTACATAAGAAAAAAATAATACATTTAAATATGTACTTAAAAATAACATTTAAAGCAATACAAGCGACTTCATATTTAAAAAAACAGAAATTATAAAGCAGCACATTGTTAAAAATACTTAAATAGCACAAAGCAGCATATTTCACAAATCATAAAAGACGGTCTCATAGAAGTCGAAAGTTTATTATGCTGTGGCAAAGATATGGTTATACATGATACATCTCATGTGGGTCCATTCGTCACAAAAATCACATTGAATTGCTCTTTGGTTGGATCGTTTTCCCTTTTTGCAGTTCGTGCAAGGGTATTTAATTGGACCTGGGTTAATATGCACATCATCGCTTAATAATATCGTAATAATTATACAACATGTTGACGGACTATTTATTTTTCTTTGTTCAAATTGTTTTTTCTCTGGTCGACCATTTTGGTGTGAGTAGTCGAGTTGACCTGAACATCATTTACTTATGCCAAAGTCAAAATTGCTCTTCGTTTGAATGTTAGAACAGGCATAACAGCCTAAGTTTTCTGGACATACACAATGTTCATCCAACTCAAAGTTACTGGGTGTTTGAAAACGTTGGATCAATCCAAAAATTATTAGAGCTAGTTGAAGTCCGCCAACCCCTGTCGTCATCTTAACAACCTTAGTTAACCTTATGCGATTTTGGCTTTCCAGTATTTCGGTATTGAGCGTACCTGATGATGGTTATTCCAGAAACGTGTCGTGCGCACTAAATGTGGCAATTTTCAATCTTAGCTGCGGAACCGTAGTTCTTATGGTCGTTTTTTGTGACCACAGAGCAACATATTTCACCCGCTCGACTCCAACTGAAGTTGGGACTTTCGAATACTATCGTCTCAATTGATGAGTTCGTCGAATATGTTCATTGATACCGTTCGGTTCAATAAATATTTTCCTACAAGCTTCCATAGTGTATTAACTTTGAATAATTATACATCCTTTAATGGAATAAATATTTATTGTTCTTAAATCCGCCTTTTTTCCCCCATCTTAACTTGAAAAGTATAGAAATATAGAATCGACTTCGGACGGAACTGACCTTTGTCCATGTTTATCTTTAGTTTTATGTGTATGTTTTGTAAATTGTTGTTTGTCCTTTTTTTCTTTTGCCCATTGTGTTGTCTGTTCTTCTTCGATATACGGATTCTGATTACACCTTTGGTATCTTCAAACTCTTCTTATCCGGAAATTACGTGTCGGATTTTGCAAAGTTTTCAGAAGTTTGATTCTATTTTTCTATTCTTTTGGAACATTTCGTATCAGCATGCAGAACACCTCTTGTTTAATCCATTTCAGTTTCATCAGAAGATCATGACATCCATGATGAGAAGAGGTCCATATAAATGGGTGAAATATTTTAATAATAATAGAGTGAGCAACATAAAAAAATGAAAATCAGATGCTGCTTCAATTCATATCAAAGCTCATGATGTGTCAAATAAATGAGAGAACAAATGGTTAGTCAGGAATTCTCCAGATGAAATATATGATAAAGTGAACAATAAATGTCAATATCCGTATCACATACTGTATCAACCCGAGTAACCAATATCAACCATAGTGCCGGAGCTGGCTGATTATGGTGACTCAGGTTGATACAGAATGTGATACGGATTTTATCATGTATTATTCACGATGTCTTTGCTCTTGTGTACTTCTTTCTACTCCATATAGAATCTCCTCACTGAAAATAAAATACATCTATAATTCACTACACTCATTAAAGTCAAATACTTCGTAAGAATTCACCCGCGGCACAACAGTTTTGGTCGACATTTTGAAACAATCAAGGCAGAAATTATGGAAGTGCCGTTCGAGTGACATCAGCATGATCTTTGCGCAAGCAAAAATAACTCGTGTGCGATTCTTCCGAATGTAATAACGATAAGAAAACATACGATAGTATCGAATGAATTTCATGGATTTTGCTTTCGCGCAATATTTATGAACTGGAAAAGCTTTGAGAAGCAAGAATTATTTCACAAGCGTTGAATATAAATGAATTAGACAAAAGTTTCTTTATGTAAATGGTTGGTGGAATTTTTTTTAAATTACCCTATAAATAAATTTGTTAATCTTATTGAAATAAAACAAACTTGTATCCCATTGAACTTGAAATAAAGGCTACAACAGATACAGCTAGGTTTGCTTCGATTAATATGTACAAATGTAGTAACATTTCATCAGCACCTGTATATGGAGTATTATAACTCAGTTGTTCCGATATTCCAGGGTTTGTGATTCCTATCACGATTTCTTTGATAGAGTGATGCTGCTTGTTACAAGTGACAGTGGTCGTTTATGGTCCGTTGCTAGGCACAATTGTCCAATCATTTCCATTATCTCCGTTAAGCTTATTTAAAACAGGAACACCCAATGTCAGTGTTTACCTACAGGACGGATTATTTGTTGCCTTGTTCTCGTCGTGTATATAGCTGAAATAATGCTTAGTTGACATTAAACAACAATCAAATCAATCACTTATAATTATGTTTCTGCATACATGTGTAAACAAAAAAGTATGTAAATATCAGTACTTCGGCTGGTAAACAATAAGCCATATGCATAGCATCAATAATTGTATTTCACAGTTTTCCGGTTGTTGACTGATTTTGTCTGTTTATATAATTATGAGTTTTGACTTTCCCTTTGTAAGATTGTTCGGAGTTCGGTAATTTTGTTATTACCCTTATCGTTAAATTACATAGCTTTGTTATACCGGAAAAGTCACTCTGATTCAGAAGGAAAGAACGTCTTGTTATCGATCGAATCATTTTACAACTAGGAAGAATATATGCTTTATCACTTAATTTAAAGTGTAGGGTTGTAAAGTACTATATCCGTTCTATTTCGAATATGATATTTAGGTATCAGTTGGTCGTACTTGTAGTATTTTTTGTAAATAATTTAAGTGTGAAACGGTTTTGTAAAAAACAATATATATTTTCAAAAGCATTATGAAAATAAAGTTCAAACAGTGATGGTCAATAATTCCATCAAGATCAACAAAACGAGCTATTACCTCTCACCTCATATCACTGAACATAAACAAAATAATGACATATACTATTCCAATAAAGAAACGCAACATCCAACATTTTTTGTCCAAATATGAATTTTCTCAAACATTTGCGTGATTGAGACATGAAAACATGATCATGTTAAAATTGAAATGTCCGATAATTGAATTTAAACTCTTGAATGGTGGCTGTTGATCACACGTGACCTTTTCGGGTCAGCATGTGTCACGCTGCACGAGGAAGGCGTACGAGAATAAGTAGGGCAGTTGCACGTGCGAATCATGGCTTATCTGCAAGCTGGTTTAATGGGTATAAAAGACACCTAACCGTTTAATTGAATTCAGTCGTTAAATTGTTCTCAACCCTGCTACGATATGCCAAGACTAGACACAGCTACCAGGAATATCGTCATTGGTCGTCTTCAGGCCGGTGACATACATAATGCAGTCGCTAGACTTTTTAATGTTCACCGGAGCACGATTTCCGGACTCTTGCAACGGTACCGGCAATCCGGTTCAACAGCTGACCGTCAACGTTCTGGCGACCTAGGATCACATCAGCAGCCCAAGATCTCTACATCCGGGAACTTAACCTGAGAAACCAGACCGTGACAGCAAGAGAAACAGCATCAAATGTCCCAAGTCTCCGACGAATATCGGCACAGACAGTCAGAAACCGTCTCCGTGAAAACGGCTTACGCGCCGGACGTCCTTACTTTGGCGCAGTACTGATACGTCGGCACCGACTTGCAAAGGTCCGATGGTGCAACAAAGTAAGGGGCTGGGATCTGCGAGTCTGGTTCAGCGATGAATCAAGATTCATGCTGCAGAAAAGAGATGGCCGTGCACGTGTCTACAGATGCCGGAATGAGAGGTTCGCAAGGAACTGCGTCCTTGAGGCCGACTATTTCGGCGGAGGAAGTGTGATGATGTGGGATGCCATACCGTATCCTACGCCCGAAAAACTCAACTGGTGCACATCCCCAGCAACTATACCGCCGCTCAATACAGAGATGAGGTTTTGACACCACACATGCTTTCCCGCAATGAGCCTCCGTAGGGAAGTTTTTCAGCACAACGCTCGGCCGCACACAGCTCGTACTACTACTACTGTTGACTTTCTAGTCAAACAGAACGTAATGTTCAGTGCTCCCCTGGCCGTCTAAATCACCAGATTTGAATCCAATAGAACATTTGTGGGATGATTTGGATCGACGCGTGCGCAGTCGTCAACCAGTGCCACAAACTCTGCAAGAACTGTAGCAGGCTCTTGAGCAAGAATGGGGAGAATTCCGCAAGACCGTATTCGTCGATTGATCGAGTCTATGCCGAGACGAGTCCGTGCTTACAGGTTAATGGTGGGCACAGCAGATATTGACTTTGAAGTGACGTCATCTGAACGCTAGGGACTTTAATGTGATACATTTTGACATTTTAACGAACTTTAAAGTCTGAACAACCAGTGTGTCAAATTTCAGTGTAATGTAATGCTTATTTCTCTATTTTTATTAAAATGATGTTGAAAATTTGAAGTAAATTATATTTTTTCACATGTTGCGTTTCTTTTTTGGGAGAGTATATGATGTTGGAAATCTAGGTCCTGCCATTTTTTTTTACTCAGAATGATATGGCTCTAGTTGTACCTTTCAATTGTCTTTTTTTAACATCAATAAATGTAACTTTAAAATATCTGGGGTAACTATCAGTCTAATACTGGAAATGTCTAGAGTAAGAATTTATGTCATGCAAAGTCTTAATGATGGATATCTGACGGAACGTCGTAATGGTTGATATCTGATGGACAAGTCGTAACGGTAGATATTTGATGGAAAGTCGTGATGGTATATATCTGATGGAAAGTCGTAATGGTTGATATCTGATGGACAAGTCGTAATGGTTGATATCTGATGGACAAGTCGTAATGGTTGATATCTGATGGACAAGTCGTAATGGTTGATATCTGATGGACCAGTCGCAATGATGGATATCTGATGGACAAGTCGTAATGGTTGATATCTGATTGACAAGTCGTAATGGTGGATATATGATGGACAAGTCGTCATGGTTTTCTGATTTTGATTGAGTTGTTGATTGCATGCTTCATCTACATTTTACATCCGTTGTCAAACAATGGTCAAATATGCCTGTAAGTTAATTAATTCGGTTAGATAAAATTACGAGGATATCGCTCGATTTTGAAACCACCTGCAATACGATCTCGACAACTGGTTTATAATGTCATTATATTACATATATTTATTAACAATCTTCATCATGACAGTTAGTTACACAGAGAAAAAAACGCAAAACAAAACACCAAATGAAAAATCCTAGAGAGAGCCAAAATCGATACTCCCACTACACATATACATGACCACTCCCTTTTTGGCTTTTACATGCACTTCAATAAAAAAAATGGCGGGTTAAACAAGCTTTATTATTTTTGGGCCTAAACATACCACTCTTATTGAAATGGTGCACATTTTTTCCACAAGCGAGTATAATGTAAAGCCTCGCATATAACCGTTGTTATATAGAACTTGAACATTATACATACTATTTTTAATCTTCGTGACACAGTATAATATTGTTTTTATTATATAGAACTTGAACATTATGCATAATATTTTTAATCTTCGTGACACAGTATAATATTGTTTTTGTTATATAGAACTTGAACATTATACATACTATTTTTAATCTTCGTGACACAGTATAATATTGTTTTTGCTATATAGAACTTGAACATTATACATAATATTTTTAATCTTCGTGACACAGTATAATATTGTTTTTGTTATATAGAACTTGAACATTATACATACTATTTTTAATCTTCGTGACACAGTATAATATTGTTTTTATTATATAGAACTTGAACATTATGCATAATATTTTTAATCTTCGTGACACAGTATAATATTGTTTTTGTTATATAGAACTTGAACATTATACATACTATTTTTAATCTTCGTGACACAGTATAATATTGTTTTTGTTATATAGAACTTGAACATTATGCATAATATTTTTAATCTTCGTGACACAGTATAATATTGTTTTTGTTATATAGAACTTGAACATTATACATAATATTTTTAATCTTCGTGACACAGTATAATATTGTTTTTGTTATATAGAACTTGAACATTATACATACTATTTTTAATCTTCGTGACACAGTATAATATTGTTTTTATTATATAGAACTTGAACATTATGCATAATATTTTTAATCTTCGTGACACAGTATAATATTGTTTTTGTTATATAGAACTTGAACATTATACATAATATTTTTAATCTTCGTGACACAGTATAATATTGTTTTTGTTATATAGAACTTGAACATTATGCATAATATTTTTAATCTTCGTGACACAGTATAATATTGTTTTTATTATATAGAACTTGAACATTATGCATAATATTTTTAATCTTCGTGACACAGTATAATATTGTTTTTATTATATAGAACTTGAACATTATGCATAATATTTTTAATCTTCGTGACACAGTATAATATTGTTTTTATTATATAGAACTTGAACATTATGCATAATATTTTTAATCTTCGTGACACAGTATAATATTGTTTTTATTATATAGAACTTGAACATTATGCATAATATCTTTAATCTTCGTGACACAGTATAATATTTTTAATCTTCGTGACACAGTATAATATTTTTAATCTTCGTGACACAGTATAATATTTTTAATCTTCGTGACACAGTATAATATTTCTAATCTTCGTGACACAGTATAATATTGTTTTTATTATATAGAACTTGAACATTATGCATAATATTTTTAATCTTCGTGACACAGTATAATATTGTTTTTATTATATAGAACTTGAACATTATGCATAATATTTTTAATCTTCGTGACACAGTATAATATTGTTTTTATTATATAGAACTTGAACATTATGCATAATATTTTTAATCTTCGTGACACAGTATAATATTGTTTTTATTATATAGAACTTGAACATTATGCATAATATCTTTAATCTTCGTGACACAGTATAATATTTTTAATCTTCGTGACACAGTATAATATTTTTAATCTTCGTGACACAGTATAATATTTTTAATCTTCGTGACACAGTATAATATTTTTAATCTTCGTGACACAGTATAATATTTTTAATCTTCGTGACACAGTATAATATTTTTAATCTTCGTGACACAGTATAATATTTTTAATCTTCGTGACACAGTATAATATTTTTAATCTTCGTGACACAGTATAATATTTTTAATCTTCGTGACACAGTATAATATTTTTAATCTTCGTGACACAGTATAATATTTTTAATCTTCGTGACACAGTATAATATTTTTAATCTTCGTGACACAGTATAATATTTTTAATCTTCGTGACACAGTATAATATTTTTAATCTTCGTGACACAGTATAATATTTTTAATCTTCGTGACACAGTATAATATTTTTCATCTTCGTGACACAGTATAATATTTTTAATCTTCGTGACACAGTATAATATTTTTAATCTTCGTGACACAGTATAATATTTTTAATCTTCGTGACACAGTATAATATTTTTAATCTTCGTGACACAGTATAATATTTTTAATCTTCGTGACACAGTATAATATTTTTAATCTTCGTGACACAGTATAATATTGTTTTTGTTTTTGTTATAGTTATATTGTTCTTATTTTGTCTTTTACTTAATAATTAGTATAAAAACGTTGTTATCATTTATTGAAAGCAAGTGAAGAATTTTTGCTTTTTTAATTATCGAATCAATTTTTGTGCAGAACATATATCTCATATAAATATTTTCTAATTACATGTTTTGGGAAACAAAACACTTGCTTCAGTAAAGAGTTTGTTTTTGAAGAAGCTGCACAATTGGTGAACTGAATATCATTTAAAACTTTTCACAGAAAATTAAATTAATAAAAGTGAAACCTTTCAAGACTTTGGTACACCACCTTTTATGAACCCTTATTTCAAAAATCACTCATGTTAAATGAAATTATTTTATTTTTTATTTGGATATTTTCCAGTTTGTTGACGACTATAAACAGCATGTTGCAATTTGCGTTTTGGAATATTACAGGTTTTAATGTAAATAAAATTTTAGAGTTTGTTGATAGTTATGACATTCTAGGACTAGTAGAAACATGGACCCACACTGATTCCCCCATTAATCTGCCAGGTTTCAATTTTTTTCACTTACCTGGAACAAAGAGAAAGGAAGTAAAGAAAGGCAGGAGATCAGGAGGAATAATTCTATATTATAGTATAAATATAGAAAGAGGAATAACTCTTGTCAGTAAAAAAGACTATGGTTTATGGATAAAATTGGACAAGATCTTTATTAAACAAGATTTTGATATTTATTTATCAGTATTATATATTAAGCCCCAGAACTCAAATGTGGACAGTGGGGAAATGTTTGATAACCTTAATAAGGATATTTCAGAATACTCCAATCATGGAAAAATTATTCTATCGGGTGATTTTAATTGCAGAACAGGTGAACAAGCTGATCATATTATTAATGATATGTTATTTAATAGGGCAGATAACAATATTCTCCCCGAGACATATACTTGTGATAAGGAATTAGTAAGGAAAAACCGTGACAAAACTATTAACTTACAGGGAAAACTTTTATTGGAAATTTGCATTGGAACTAAGTTAAGAATTCTTAATGGCAGATTCTTTGGGAAACTGTACATGTTTTGATGTTAGAGGAGGTTGTAGTGTTATTGATTACATTATTGTGTCAGAAGATATTTTCCATTACATTTCTTATTTTAATGTGCTACCTCCAGTGGAAACATCTGGTCATTGTATAATTAGAATGGCCTTAAATATAAATACCCCAATAGTCAATCATGACAATGAATATCTTAATATGGAATTTTTGCCAGGTAATTTTGTGTGGGACAATAATTCTCATGTAAAATATACAAACGATATTTCATTGCCACAAGCAATAAGCAAACTAGCCAATTTGATGGCAGATGTTGATACAGGAGGTATTACAGATATAAATCAAATGACAAAACAATTTACAGATATTATTATTGATACTGCTACATCTTGTGTTAAATATAAGTTAAACAAGAAATTAAAGAATAAATACAAGAGGAAACAAGAATGGTTTAGTAATAATTGTGAATTAATGAGGAAAGATGTGAGACGTTTAGGTAAAAAAGTACAAAACAACCCTTATAACCATGACCTTAAAATGAATTATTTCAGGGTTTGTAAAGAATATAAAAAACTAAACAAAAGAACAAAGAGTGCGTTCTTTCAAAATATATATTCACAACTAGATGAAATTAATGAAACAAATCCTAAATTATTTTGGAAAACAATTGATAAGATAAAAAAAATGTGGAAAAACACCACAACAAAAAACAATCAAAAAAGATAAATGGGAAAATCATTTAAAAAATGTATTAAAGGAAAATGAAACAATATCTGATTCTAAATTTGACTTTAAAACTGATACATATATCGAAAAGGTAAATTCATCTATTTCTTGTAAAGAAGTGAGAAAAGCTTTAAAATCTTTAAAAAATACTAAAAGTGGAGGTCTTGACCTTATTCTCAATGAATTTTTAAAATATGGTGCACACAGCTTAATATTGCCATTGGTTAAACTCTTTAACAACATTTTAGAATCTGGTATATTTCCAGATATTTGGAATATTTCAACTATCTCTACATTACATAAAAGTGGTTCCCTTTATGATTGTAATAACTACAGTGGAATAAGTATTTGAAGCTGCTTAGGAAAGCTATTTACCAAAAATACCACAATATAGAATTTCTAGTTACCTAGAAGAAAACAATTTAATTGAGGAAAACCAAGCCGGTTTTAGGCAAGATTACAGAACTACAGATCAAATATTTATTTTGAAAACACTGTTAAATAAATACTTACATAAGCTAAAAAAATAAACTATATTTGTAAGTTTTGTAGACTTTTGTAAGGCGTTTGATTCAGTTTGGAGAGAAGCTATGTATTTCAAATTGAGAGAAATTGGAATTACAGGGAATATCTTTAATGTTATAAAAAATATGTATTCTAACACATTTTTCTGCATAAAAAAGAATAATTTTGTAACCACACCAAATAAAAATGATAAAGGGGTCAAACAAGTCCTACATTATTTAAAAAAAAATTGAATGATTTAGGTAAATGTTTTGATGACAAAGACAAATCATATCCATTAGATCTAGGAAATCATAAAATTAATCATCTACTATTTGCAGATGATCTGTTACTATTATCAGAAAATAAAGAAGGTCTCCAACATTGTCTTAACAAACTTAATTCCTACTGTATTACCTGGAGATTACAAATTAACCTGAAGAAAACCAAGATAATGATTTTTAGCAAAGGTAAAAAAGATTATTCAATATATCACTTTTTTCAAAATAATTCACAAATTGAAATTGTTGAAAGATACAAATATTTAGGCATCGTGTTTTATTTCAATGGTAATCTTAGACATGCGCAGATGATCTCTATAATAAAGCACTAAAAGTCTTTTTCTCTGTTAAAAGTAAATTTAATAATTTCCAAGAAGTACCATTGAAAACCTGTCTTAAACTCTTTGATATTCTACTTAAACCTATTTTGACATATGGTAGTGAAATATGGTTGTCAGATTATAACATAAATTTAAATAATTTTGACAATCTACCAATTGAAAAATTGCAACATAAGATGTTGAAATGTATACTTGGGGTCAAAAGACAGTCATCAAATATGGCGAGCAGACTTGAATGTAACAGGAGTCCAATGTTGATTTTCTCATTATGTTTAATGTATTATTATTATATGAGACTAGTTAAAATAAATAGAGATAGAATATTATATAGTGCATTTACCACAGGTCAAGATTTAGCTCAAGAAAACTCAAAATGCTGGTTTTCTACACTGAATAAAATATTTAAATACTTAGAACTTGATATCAAAGATTTGGCAGATAATAGCGTTTTTAGAAATAATTTGATAGAGTATTATCATCAGCAATCTGACTCACAACTACAACAAATTAAATCTGGGGCTGTAGACAGTAAATTGATACCTTTTAGCAATATTTGTATTCCAAATTTTGTTCCCTTCTATCTTGAAACCAATCTAAGCAAAAGTATAAAAAGTAAAATTACACAACTACGTATCAGTGCTCATTGTTTAAATATAGAGCGGGGTAGATATAATAAACCTAAAATTTCAAGAGAAGAACGATTCTGCTAATTCTGTACTGAAGTAGAGACAGAAGAACATTTTTGATATCATGCCATAAATATAAAGATATAAGGAAATTTTTTTTCCAGTCTTATGGTTTAGATCTAAAAGATTCAGATTCAACCCACCATTTCTTTTAAAATGCCTGTACCAAGTCAGGGTCATTACGGTTTTCACAGTTTTCCGGTTGTTGACTGATTTTGTCTGTGTATATACTTATGAGTTTTGACTTTCCCTTTGTAAAATTGTTCGGAGTTCGGTAATTTTGTTATTACCCTTATTTATCTTATATAATACTTATTTTTTACTGTCTAAACTTTTAAATCCAAAAAATATTATTGAATGTAATTATTTATATAAATTCATTAGGGACGCATTAGAAATAAGAAACACTTCTTAAAATATGTGTACAACTGTATTATTATATACTGCATGTAACTTTTAAATGTTGTTTTGTATATTATCATGTGATTTGTAATGGAGAACACTAATGTATTATTATTAGTTATCTTTAATAAAGAATTGAATTGAACATTAGTTCTATTTTTAGAAATTATTGATTTTGGCCTGTATATTTCCTGTACTCACAAAAGGATTCATTCAATAATAATATTTCAATGCATAATGGCAGTAGAACTACTTTGTTACTACAAGTGCTATGTTTGACAATACCACATCATTATTGGTCGATTTAGTGGAGTATGATATATATAGTACTCATGACGACATTACGTTTACCAACCAACAAATAATCTTGTAGGATGACGGAGGGTTTGTGGATGGATTTTCCTTTTGTCTTGTAACAACCACTCGTTACAAACGTTTACTCATTAGGAGAGTAACATGATGAATGCAGCACGTGGAGCAGGAACTACTTATCCTTCCACGGTACCTGAGTCCACCCCGGTGTTTAGTGTGTTGCTCGATCTTTAGTTTTCTGTGTAGTGTTTTGTAGATCTGTTTCCCCTTTGTCTGTTGTATTGTCTGTCCTTCGAGTTGTGGCTTCTGATTACCCTTTGTCTGTTGTATTGTCTGTTGTATTGTCTGTTGTATTGTCTGTTGTATTGTCTGTTGTATTGTCTGTTGTATTGTCTGTTGTATTGTCTGTCCTTCGAGTTGTGGCTTCTGATTACCCTTTGTCTGTTGTATTGTCTGTTGTATTGTCTGTTGTATTGTCTGTTGTATTGTCTGTTGTATTGTCTGTTGTATTGTCTGTTGTATTGTCTGTTGTATTGTCTGTTGTATTGTCTGTTGTATTGTCTGTTGTATTGTCTGTCCTTCGAGTTGTGGCTTCTGATTACCCTTTGTCTGTTGTATTGTCTGTTGTATTGTCTGTCCTTCGAGTTGTGGCTTCTGTTTCCCCTTTGTCTGTTGTATTGTCTGTTGTATTGTCTGTTGTATTGTCTGTTGTATTGTCTGTTGTATTGTCTGTTGTATTGTCTGTTGTATTGTCTGTTGTATTGTCTGTTGTATTGTCTGTCCTTCGAGTTGTGGCTTCTGATTACCCTTTGTCTGTTGTATTGTCTGTTGTATTGTCTGTCCTTCGAGTTGTGGCTTCTGTTTCCCCTTTGTCTGTTGTATTGTCTGTTGTATTGTCTGTTGTATTGTCTGTTGTATTGTCTGTTGTATTGTCTGTTGTATTGTCTGTTGTATTGTCTGTTGTATTGTCTGTTGTATTGTCTGTCCTTCGAGTTGTGGCTTCTGATTACCCTTTGTCTGTTGTATTGTCTGTTGTATTGTCTGTCCTTCGAGTTGTGGCTTCTGTTTCCCCTTTGTATGTTGTATTGTCTGTTGTATTGTCTGTTGTATTGTCTGTTGTATTGTCTGTTGTATTGTCTGTTGTATTGTCTGTTGTATTGTCTGTTGTATTGTCTGTTGTATTGTCTGTTGTATTGTCTGTTGTATTGTCTGTCCTTCGAGTTGTGGCTTCTGATTACCCTTTGTCTGTTGTATTGTCTGTTGTATTGTCTGTCCTTCGAGTTGTGGCTTCTGTTTCCCCTTTGTCTGTTGTATTGTCTGTTGTATTGTCTGTTGTATTGTCTGTTGTAATGTCTGTTGTATTGTCTGTTGTATTGTCTGTTGTATTGTCTGTTGTATTGTCTGTTGTATTGTCTGTCCTTCGAGTTGTGGCTTCTGATTACCCTTTGTCTGTTGTATTGTCTGTTGTATTGTCTGTCCTTCGAGTTGTGGCTTCTGTTTCCCCTTTGTCTGTTGTATTGTCTGTTGTATTGTCTGTTGTATTGTCTGTTGTATTGTCTGTTGTATTGTCTGTTGTATTGTCTGTTGTATTGTCTGTTGTATTGTCTGTCCTTCGAGTTGTGGCTTCTGATTACCCTTTGGAGTCTTCAAACTTTGTCTTTTAATACAAGGACCGTGACATTCCCTAAATTCCAATACCAATTTAACATAAATATTTTATTCCCAATAAACACTATATAATTTATTAAATATACAAATACATATTGCAAAATAAATGAAAACAGAACTATTAAGTGTGTTATGAAAAAAAACCATGTTCAATTGCACGCAATATAATAATAAATACGAGTATTTCAGATCTTAGTTAAGTAAATTTTCCATACTTTTTTCAGTGGCAGTCAAAAGTCGTTGACCCGGTTGACCCTTCACACATATCTATAGACTTTCTATATATTATTGAACTTGTTCTCGTCCTGAACATAGCTGACATACTGCTCACTAAACGTTAACCAATAATTTTTCAAACAAAGTAACACCAAATCGACATATGAAAATAATGGCTTTTTTCGTAAGTGTTGTCGGGGGAGGGGGTGTGTATATATAAGGTTGTAAAGTGAAAACCTAATTCATTTATCAACCAGTTTTTGTAATGTGATTAACACACAAACATGATAGTATGATGGACGTTGTCTGCTATGCTTTTATATATGTTTGTTTGTTTGATGGTGTTTAACGCCACTTTCAACAATATTTCAGTTATATCGTGGCGGTCAGTTTTATTGGTGGAGGAAACCGGAGGACCCGGAGAGAACCACCGACCTGTCGCAAGTCACTGAAAAACTTCACATAATGTTGTACACCTCGCCCTGATCGAGATTCGAATTCACAACGTCAGTGGTGATAGGCACTGAATGCATAGGTAGTTGTAAATCAAACTACCATACTACCACGGCCACGACGACCCCCTGATTTTATTTAATCTGGAGGAAAAAATTAAAGGACCACCACTATATATATACCCCACCGCTCTACAATTGTACCCCAATATCACGTCTGAAAAGCTACTAAATTCGTTGCATTAAAATTTCAATTTCCGTGCGTCAATATTACCATGGTTTTAAATTCGGATATCATTTGTGTTATAAAGTATGAAATGACGGAAACGTTTCCGGATATTCTGGACTTTATTTGTTTTACAAATAAAATATCAACACAGAGATCAAAGATTAAATCTCTCCTTTAATACACTAAATCATATCGTACGTATAGGGTATCTTTCTGACACAGGCCGTTCAAGGATATTTTCTTGGTCCATATTTATTCCTGTATAAACTAAATAGCTGTCCACTAATTCGTCAATCTTTCTTCTCTTTCTTAAGATTGTCCTCCTCGTATTCAAGGAGCACATTCTTTTCAAAATTTTGGGGACAAAGCTCACAACAATGGTCGTTGCCGTCTGTGTGACAACATTCAGTTCTTGAAATCCATCAAAATTGACTAAAATACCAAGAGATATGTACAACCCAAATATAATTATACATATCTTAATGATTGAAACAAACACTTCAATCCGTATTGGCTTAAGAGTGTAAACAATGTATTTGTATAAATCTACTGGGATCCCCGCACCTTCAACCTCTTTTTTGTACAAATGACACATAATTCTCAATTTTTTCCCCTTTCTTTTACATACTTTCTTTGTTTGTAAAAACAATTGTTCGTATGTATCGTTTACGGAGTGAATACTTTCGTAAATATACATAGTAACTGTTATTCCGAAAATAACCCAGCCTTCAGTATAACTTGGGTTAACAAAAAGACCCGTATATGTAAAAATGGCGACTTTCGCTATAAAAATAAAACTGTCAACGAAAATAATTGAAAACATATAGACAGTTATCAGCAACATAGCAAAAACAAAGGGAAAACTTACAATTAAAATGCAGATCCCTACTGAACCTTTGTCACTTAACCATATATATAATGTTTTAATGTATGCCTTGAACACTGTTGTTATGGCAAACACTGTCGGTAACCCAAAACATACTATTGTCAGCAATACTTCTATGATACAGACTAGAAAATAAAAGATTCCCACAAAAATAACAAAGATTATTTTCAAATAACTTTGGTTCATTCTATCTGTAAACATCCGAAATCTTGCAAGTTGCAAACTTATAATGTAACCCCAAAAACAAGGATTCAGTAATGCAAAAATATTTGCTAACATTGTCTGGTGTATTTTTGCATATCCACCGTAATTTGAGAGAACTCGTCTAGATCCAAATCTCTCTCGAAGTCTTAAATCCATCCACAATGGCGATACAGTTTCACTATTGGTGACTGGGAGACCAGTTTCAAGAAATTCAGCCAAATCACGTGGTACAGAAATGAAAATTAATAAGCATACAATGTATGTTGTCAAGGCATTGTACGGACCACCAAGAAACCTAAGAAAATTGTCTTTACTTAGTTCATATCCAGCTATAACTGATAAAAAATCCTTTGGAGCTCCCATTTTGACACTTTCAATTATAAAATCCCGATGGTAAATGAAATGTACGAACACTTTCACACTTATTACTGCTAGACTTGAAATTGCACTCAAGCACCGAATAACACGCGATGTTGTGATTGGATGAAACAAACAACATCTTCTGATGGGGCTTGCAAGAATTGAAAAAACAGTAATAGGGTTGTGATTTATCCACGCAATCTCACAATTTTCTGATTCTTGAATCAGAGGTGTTGTTTCGCTTGGTAAAACTTTCTGATTTACGTCAGGGTCAATGTCCATGAACCTATTATCATCTCCTTTACTGTCCAAATGTTTATATCCATTTGACAGAATCCATCCGATTACCAACCCGAAATACAAATATAATACAACACCAATTACGAATGGGCATATCCACCAGACGCTTCCAAATTTGAATGAATTGCCTGGACATTCAATAGTTGTGTTTCTGGTATTGACGTCAAATATCTGTTTGCAGCATTTGTATCCAATGGTTTCAATTGGGCATATAACTTGTTTACACAACTGATACAAGAAATAGCTATCAATGTAGATCCTCGTTTTGAAACACCAAAAACTGTAATTATACTGATCCTTCCACATAGCAAGTTCGTGAAAAAAGTCTACGAAAGCGAGGGCAAATCGTTCAGTGGTATTTTGCTCTCCAATTACTATTTTATTATCACATTTACCTTCAACGGTGATGTTGACATGGAGTGGTAAAGATGTATATGTCTTCAGCATCCCCAGGGAAAGAGTCTCATATTCGGCTGGCCATTCCAGATACTGTTTACCTCCTTCGGTACCACCAAACGTCCAAACCCATTCTAACGGTTGAATTGCACAACGAGTAAACTGTATTGTTGACGAATAATTACAGAAGTGAAATCGCAGATTGACGAACCTGTATTTGAATTTGGACACTTTATATGTGAAATACTCCTTGCTTACCGCTGTAAAGGCAATTTTACACTCCTTGTCTAGAATGTATTTCTCTCTATATGGATAGATATTACTGTAATCACTACATCTTATTTTAGAACTATCTGCCAATTTTGTCTTGCATGTATCGTTCGCGTACCTCGATATCACAGTCTCTACTGTAAACAATAGAAAATATAAACACACCTTTAAATCCATGGTTATGTTCTTGAAGAAAACAGATGTAAAATGTTCTTTGTTGACAAATGCAATTCACGTTTTATTATATCGTTAAATGCTATTTAAAAGCAACATGCCTGTGTTGATCTACATGACAAAAATGGCCTTCGAGATTTAAATTATGACTCAGTGTGAAATCAGGTCAAATATTCCTGGTTGAATTTATACTTACAAACAAGTACGGGGAAGTTCATATTTTTTGTTTTGGTTTATGATCTATCAATCGATATATTTTTTAATAGATTTCAGCATTTAAAAACATATATTTTATCAATGGTCTATGTTCTACTGGTTAATGACGTTAAACAGCAAACAATCAATCAAGTGAGTGATTAATTGGTGTTAAAGCTAAATGAGCACTTTTGCAGCTATATCATGGCGGGAACAAGTTACAATCGATGAGATGGGTGTCTGCTTTGTACTAGAACAACATGCTTAATTATATTTTGATTTGCCTAGTTCACTGAAACAACAGCCCGTGGTTAGACAAATCTTTCCACTTGGACACATTATTCTGATTCAAGCCAACCAGTTTTTGCTATTTCTCCTTAATACTACGTGCTTAGCAGAAAAGCAACGAATACCAATTTTATAACATTTTGTATGACCCGACTGGGGGCTCGAACCCACGATCTACCGCCCCCGAGGCGAGCACGCTAACCATTACACCACCGATGTGGTCAATCAAAAGGAAACATGAAATCACCATCTCAATTTAAGTCTGGATTAATCTGTTGGTCGACTAATAGTCCATGGGTGGTATTATCCACCCATTCAAATAAAGTAATAATTCATTATGCACATACAATAAATTCTTAAAACAATAGTTAAAATATTAACATATCAATTTATTCAATTTTAGTCTGATGACAGTAGTATGTGTATGTAACTGTAGTGTCCGAATCGATAACATATTAAGAAAATCTTTTTTTAATTAGAGTGCTTACGTCTGAACTTGTTTCGAATTATTTGAAACATTTGGGTTTCCCTTAAAAATATTTCTTCTATTTTATTCCGAGGGCAGTTACAATGGAGCATTATATACCAGTATTTATGTATTATTACTAAATAAGTATATTTATAACTATGTTGTGATAAAGTTTGAACTTTCGGTATTGAGGTCATTGAAATACTTCCTTGTGTTATTTATAACAATTAAGTGGTTTTCCTAAAATGAAGTGAGATTTTCCGTAAATCAGCTGACAGTTAGTTACACAGGTAAACAAACATGTCTCCGGATTATGTTTTTCTATTGTGCTTAACATGTGCTGTTTGTAATACAAGTAATTTAAAATTGGAACGATATTCAAGAGATTCTGGAAATATGTCGAATCTCGCAAATTCATCAGACGGTATTCCGTGTAGCCATTACAAGGAACTACAACCATATAAAAAGAAAACAAATTTGGACAAACAGTGCAATATAACATTTACCCCAAATAGTAAACAATATTTTACATATAAAGTATTGAAATTTAAATATAGATTTGTTCGCTTTCATCTGCAATTTCTAAATTTATCATCTGATTCGGAAATTCATTATACAAGGTGTGTTATTCAACCGATGGAATGGATTTGGACATTTCGTGGCGTAGAGGGAAATTATGGCGGTAGACAATATCTGGACTGGCCTCCAGATTATGACACGATGTCTATGGGCATGTTGTCAACATATACATCACCACCGCTACGCATGAATCTTACTGTTCAGGGAAAATGTGACATAGTGATTGGCGCCAAAAATACCACAATGAGGCTTGCAATGGCATTTACAAATTTCACTGGCGATCTTGCCAAGACAAAAGATGAGTATAATTATAGTTACTGGTGTTATAAAGAAAGAATATTCGTCCAGAACGATTTTTTATTTCAACTTTGTCTGCATGTTATTTGTCCGATCGAAACAATAGGATATAGATGCTGCAAGCACACCTATGACGTAAACATTCATGATTTTATAATCAGCTGTCCAGGATATTTTTATGTTTTTGGAGGCGTCTGGTGGGTTTGTCCGTTCGTTATCGGAACAGTTTTATACCTTTACCTAGGATTAATTTTGTTTTCGCTTCTGTCTGTAATCTATCAACATCTTCCACCGATAACACATGAATGTACAGAAATTGCTGGAGATAAGTGTTCAAAATCACAGAGTAGCAAAATTAAGTGGATTCACAATAATACTGTTACTGTATTCTCAATGTTTGTCATGCCGATTCGAAAATGTTGTGAGATACATCCAAATACCACATCAAGATTGTTGCGTTGTCTCGTTGCAGTTTTAAGTATTACCATCATTTTCATAAACGTATCTGTTAATGCTCGTCAGAATCGTGAATATATTATTCAAAGTGTAAAACAAGGAGCGCCAATGAACTTCTTATCCATGATTGCAGGTTATAATCTGAGTAAGGGAAACTTTCTGATATTTCTTGGTGGTCCCTATATCGCGTTAGCAGTATATTTGGTTTGCTTTATAGCACTGATATGTTTACCGAAGAATTTGGCAGATTTCCTAACGATAGGCTTACCAGAGAAAACGAACAATCCGATGTCTGTTTTAACAGTTGACTTGAAACATAGAGAATTCTTTGGATCTCGTAGAATTTTGAGAAATAGAAATGGGTACAGAAAAATTCAGAAAACTATGCTTGCTAATATATTTTGTCTTTTAAATCCACATTTCTGGAAATTTGCGTTTTTAGTTCAAATTAATCGATTTAAAAATGTTGCCATTAAAATTACCGGCAACAGTGCAGTTCGGGATTGTATAATAGTTTTAGTGATTCTCCTTCCATACATGGCTTTCTGTTTTATTGAGATAGCATTCACTGTACTCTGTTGCGGATTTCCCACGATATTTATCATTGGAGTCATCTACTGCTCATATTGCAGGAACATCTACGATTGGCTAAGCAGAAAAGGAATAGTGGGACTGGTTGCTATGGTGATAATAATACCCGGATGTTTAGTCGTTTTGTCATATACTGTGTATATGTTTTCGATTATTTTTCTTGACAGTTTTATTTTTTTGTCAAGAGTTGTAATTTTTACATACACTGGACTGTTCGCAAATCCAAGTTATACGGAAGGGTATCTTGTATTTTCAATTACTGTTGCGATGTATATACATGACAGTATTCATTCGATAAACGAAACGTACGAACAGGTATTTAACCAAACTAAGAAAGTATGTAAAAGAGTAAGCAAGCGACTGGAAGACCAGGAGAAATTGTATCGAAAAGACATTGAAGGAGCAGGAATACGGTTAGAACTATATTTATTTGTTGTCGATTCGCACAAACCGAAAAGGGTTGAAATTCTAAAAGCGCTTGTCAAAATAGCAACAATTTGCTTATGCTTATACATTTCAATTGGAATTTTAACACAATTTGACGGATTTCAACAATTATCTGTGGTCACACAGACAGCAACTACAACATTTATTTGTTTAGTACCTATAATATTTGCTAGAATGTGTTCACTTAATGAAAGACGTAAAATTCTAAGAACGCGGGGAAAACTTCATGTACTTGTTGACAATTTTATTATTTTCAAAGGAATTAAATACAAGGGCGACAACTCCGCAAATGAAAATAATGCAGATATGGAACAAATGTTGAGTGGACCCTCATTTGAACTATTGTAAATATAGTATGTTGGTCTTCTTTTTATAAATAATACATGATGTGTGAAACTGTATTTTTATTTTATTTTCCTGAACGTCTATATTATAATCCGGAAGCAAGTAATTGTCGTGTAATTTATTTTTATTATAATTTCGTTTCGTCTTTATTAAAAAAAAAGTAAAATAACAACTAGATGGAAGACAACACAGCGCATAATCATCAAACCCGCCACTTTTTGTGTCCGTCCCCAAGATTGTGGAACTGTTATGACTTTGTGGTATTTTTTTTCATACGATAGGGAACAAATTAAATCATATAGCAAACTGAATGAGACCATGTGCTTCAAAACGGGTCAGCATCGGCTGTTTCAGGCATACACAAAATGACATGTCAGTAAATAAAATCTTAATACCAAGAATACAAATAATATACAGTATGAATTATATTTGAAGTTAGTTTCAACAGTATTGCATACTATTTATTTGGTAGTGATTAGATTTATTGCTGATGGAAGCCAGTAAGTGTTTCCGGGGAAAAAAAAAACAGACTTTCCGTACACCATTGACATACTTTATCATTTAAGGTTGCATCGAGTACACCTAGTCACGTGGTGATAGACACTTATTGTTAGCTGTAAATATACATGTTCTATACGATTGCGACTACGGAGGTCCCTTAAGTAAAGTTATACGGCATGCGTCTAAGGGGTATTCTCAAAAATTCATTAACATTGTGTTTTTTACCATGCAACTTTTGTGATAATAACCCTTGCCAGAATCAAAACAATGTATATCAAGTATATAAACCAAATTGTTTGCACAAAGGTTTTTGCCTCGTCTTAGACATGCATGCTGTCCATACATGTAGGTGTTACTTTTCCGTCGACGGCACTATCACTTTGTTGCTTTTTCATTATAATTACACACCTGTACATGCTTTTTTATTTTTAATATCTGTATTGTTGTTAGAGATCCAATTATTAGAGGGTGTAGAGTCAGGATTCCACAAGCCGGTTAAACCCCGCCATATTTATATGCCTGTCCCAAGCTAATACCTCCGAATTTGACGGTCCGTTGGTTATGCCTGACAAATCAAATACAAAACTATAGTCCTTCATACGGGACGTAAATGGGGGTACCATGATCTGAATAAACTACACTTTATGCACGTACAAGACAACTGTTTGTTATGACCGTTCACAGGTGGCCTAATACAAGGTAGTTTTCAATGAAGTCCATTTAAGAACAAGCATATATTACAGGTAAAATATATCTGTTGTCTAGTCAACATCTAAAAGTGACATAAAGTAAGGCGATATTAAACATGTAGATTTGTCAAAATAGAAAAAAAAAAAAAAAAAAAAAAATGGATTGACCCTCAAAATACTTTCAAGGAAGAAAATTACGTTCCATGTTTTAAAATGAGGGGTAATTTATTAAAATTCTAGTATTTGTATGTAACTTTAAATTATGATTGTTTCATTCAGTGGCACAGTACATAACGTTAATCGTTTGTCAATAAGCCAAGTGTGTACAATTATAAGTTTTAAGTATGACAAAGGTTTTCATCTATTATATCTAAATAGGTACATGTGATTAAGTTCTTTTGTCATTTATGTGTTTACATATTGAATTTTAAAGTTTCTGTCGTAGGGTTGTGACATTATCTTTATCTTATGATATCTGAGATTGAAATACCATTGTGTTTAAAGTTGCTTTATCTTAATGTCACAATTCTACCAATAGTAAGTACGCTTATGGTTGTATGTTATGTTATTCTATATCAAATCGTTAATAAAGATGAATATCACTTCTTTTTAAATTGTCATTTAAACCAGCAACCAAGAAATTTACTAATAAATACTATTGAAAATAAATGTCCTTCTTTTACTAATATGTCACCCATGAATAGACTTGATTACATACTCAATCCAACTTCAGATCTTTTATTGGTTGCTTGCACCTTCATAAAACAATCACTAGACTTGAGACGATAGGGTCCACGCCGGTCAAATATTTCTCCTACATTTACATATTTATTATGTTTGTGTTGTTTTTCTTTTATATGTTTGCATGCTTTTGTATTGTAATTGCTTGACCCATATGGGTGTAATATGCAATTTGAATAAATAAATAAATTTTTAAAAAAAATAAAAAGGTAACCAATCGTTGTTAGTATCCTTTCCTCCTTCATTTAGTATATATAATGTATTATTGTGGATAATTATATTATGTCATATATTTTATCATGTTTCAGATAAATGTTGTATAATGTGGCATTGTATACATGAAACTGTAATATATCTCATATTTTTTTTGTGTAAGGCTTAATATGATTTGAGTTTTGGAAATTTTAAAGAACTATAAAAAAAGGGCAGTTAAAAACAGGGGTGTGCTGGCAGCAGTAAAGCTTGGTCACACTAGGATATTTATAAACATAAAAACAATACATGATATAAAAAAAAAGAGTGTTATAAGTATGTCAGATTCCGAACAATTACGGACAGAGGGCGACATTTGGTTACTCGACGGGACAACCAGAAACATACGTACGTAAAACTCAACTCTAAGGACCATCTAAACAAAGCAATTCCATGGAAACTGAGAAGAGTTGTCGTGTCGATTGACAATATGTTGCTGTCTACTGAATTGATAGAGTCTGATATACAAAATAGAATACAGAAAACAAAACTGTAACTAACGAAATGTTTATTGTAGAGAAGTTATAGTGTTGATGACTTGTTGTACCTCCAACATATAAGGGCTTTAAGAGGAAGACAATTATCTTCCCATGCTGTTAGCATACCCCACAACTCGATAATTTGACAGAGAATAATATTATAATTTTCTTTGTGTGGAAAAATGAATATGGAAAGAGTTGATAATAATAACAAATAACGTAGATGTTTTCTGAAATTTTATCTATCAGTAATTCTGTGAAAGAATTGTTGAATAATTTTATCAATGCCTAGGTATATATAGGTGTGTATGTACATGTACATAGATATACTAGTTTAAAAATACATGTGTTATATATTTTTCAGAATGATCAATAGTCAGCCAGTTTTGGAAATCTTCAGTTATATATATAGTTTTAAAAAAAAAGATAGAATGGAGAATAAATTTCAAAAAAATAATTGAAGAAGTTATTCATTAAATTTGAGTGTACATCTTGATATTCATGATATTATTCTATTAACAAAATAGAGGCTGGCTGGAGAATTGAGACTTGCCTATAAAGTTCCCAGCTCGTGGACCAGCGGGGATCTGTCAGAATAGAAAAATCAAGAAAAAAATATGTTGACTGCCTAAACATATAAAAACATCGTTTGGCCTCCAGTTATGAAAACCAGTCTAATGCCAATAGTAAAAAAATATTTCAGAGAAAAAGTACAGGGTGAAAAGTCTAAGTAGCTAAAAAAAACGTGATGATCGGGTTCATCACCTAACCGAATTTGGCTTAAGGATTCAGGGGGGAAAAATAGTTCCCGCGCAAGAAAATAGAATATGAAAAATAAATTAAATATATATACTCAAAGATGAAATCTAAACAGAAAGCTTGGAAAGAAATATATGAAAACCTTTTAATATCGAAAGAAAATAAATAAAAAGAAATCAGAAGTAAGAAAACGAAAGAGGGTCGAAAGGTCGAGTGATGATACCTCAAGTAGTATAAAAAGAGGAGAAATTCCAGTGTACGGCAGTCGAACAAATAAAATCAGATTCCTGCTGGACTACTTAATTTATGTGTTTATCATTTAAAATATTATAGGTAAGTCTCTGTTATTCTATTATTCTGTTGTTTTGTTTTATTATTTTATCTTAATGATAATTTCAAATTTCTTTAGTTTCATATGAAATTTGTGTGACTAAATATCATTAGTATGGATTGCTAACAATAAAAGAAATTTGTTTTTCCAGCATGAGAATCAGAATTAATTGAAATAAGTTATGCATCTTAAATGAGTGAGTGAATGAAAATATTCAAATGATTAATTTTAGTGATAAGCATATCTTGAATTAATGTTGTGCTTTATTGGTAGGAACCTATGTGAGATGGACTTTCGAGGTATACATTTGATTAATTAAATTTGTATTTTAAAGGTGAAATTTTAAATACTTAAATTGTATTTTTTTATAAAGTTAAAGAGATCAAAATAGTTCGATGATTTAGTTTCGATTTCAATTTACTTACTATACTTTCGATTTTCATTTTATTATCATGCAGTATTATACTTTCAAACTGTTGATATGTTTCTTTTTTTTTTTTTTTTTTTTTTTTTTTTTTTTTTTTTTTTTTTCTTTTTTTTTAAGCATATTTTATTAATTAATTCAATATAACATTACAATATTCAGCTATATACATTACATGATAAGAAGAAATTAATAGGATTGGGAAACAAGTTACAAGAACTTATATTAATCCCTATCCGTATGTTTCTTTTGATTCCTTTGTATACTGTAATTATATATATTAAGTCAACAAATAAAATCAGATTCCTGCTGGATCACTTAATTTATGTGTTTATCATTTAAAATATTATAGATCCCGGTACGTGTTCCCTAAGTGACAGGACTGCTTCAATTACACCAGAACAATAACACCACACTAGTCATTGTCGCAGACCATTGTCACAGATATAACAAACTGACCAGTGGAACTCCTGGAGTTGGTGTCGTGAAACATACAATACTTGAGTTAGGTAATGAGACTCGAACCCAGGTGAATCGTGTCACATATCAATGACATTAACCACTCGGTCCAGGCCTCCTCTTATGACAGAACCTTCGCTTGTAAGGCCTATCGAAAGTTTTACGGTCGCTATCATGACCTGGTTAACCGTTACGGAGTATCGGTATCACAAATGACCACTGATATGTTCAGTTTGTCGTAACCATAATCATGTCCTCTCCACATTTATCACTTATCACCAGGTTTGTACCAAGAGTAACATTTATCACTTATCACCAGGTTTGTACCAAGAGTAACATTTATCACTTATCACCAGGTTTGTACCAAGAGTAACATTTATCACTTATCACCAGGTTTGTACCAAGAGTAACATTTATCACTTATCACCAGGTTTGTACCAAGAGTAACATTTATCACTTATCACCAGGTTTGTACCAAGAGTAACATTTATCACTTATCACCAGGTTTGTACCAAGAGTAACATTTATCACTTATCACCAGGTTTGTACCAAGAGTAACATTTATCACTTATCACCAGGTTTATACCAAGAGTAACATTTATCACTTATCACCAGGTGTGTACCAAGAGTAACATTTATCACTTATCACCAGGTTTGTACCAAGAGTAACATTTATCACTTATCACCAGGTTTGTACCAAGAGTAACATTTATCACTTATCACCAGGTTTGTACCAAGAGTAACATTTATCACTTATCACCAGGTTTGTACCAAGAGTAACATTTATCACTTATCACCAGGTTTATACCAAGAGTAACATTTATCACTTATCACCAGGTTTGTACCAAGAGTAACATTTATCACTTATCACCAGGTTTGTGCCAAGAGTAACATTTATCACTTATCACCAGGTTTGTACCAAGAGTAACATTTATCACTTATCACCAGGTTTGTACCAAGAGTAACATTTATCACTTATCACCAGGTTTGTACCAAGAGTAACATTTATCACTTATCACCAGGTTTGTACCAAGAGTAACACGACGGGTACCACATGTGGAACAGGGACTGCTTACCATTCTGGAGCACATGCATTCACACCCGGTATTTAGTGGGATCCGTGTTGCTCGATCTTTTGTTTTCTGTGAAAAGTTTTGTAGATATTTGGATGTCTTTTTGTCTGTCCTTCTTTTGGCCATTGCATTGTCTGTCCTTCTTCTTTTGGCCATTGCATTGTCTGTCCTTCTTCTTTTGGCCATTGCATTGTCTGTCCTTCTTCTTTTGGCCATTGCATTGTCTGTCCTTCTTTTGGCCATTGCATTGTCTGTCCTTCTTCTTTTGGCCATTGCATTGTCTGTCCTTCTTCTTTTGGCCATTGCATTGTCTGTCCTTCTTCTTTTGGCTATTGCATTGTCTGTCCTTCTTCTTTTGGCCATTGCATTGTCTGTCCTTCTTCTTTTGGCCATTGCATTGTCTGTCCTTCTTTTGGCCATTGCATTTTCTGTCCTTCTTCTTTTGGCCATTGCATTGTCTGTCCTTCTTCTTTTGGCCATTGCATTGTCTGTCCTTCTTTTGGCCATTGCATTGTCTGTCCTTCTTTTGGCCATTGCATTGTCTGTCCTTCTTTTGGCCATTGCATTGTCTGTCCTTCGAATTACAGCTTCTGATATACCCTGTGGTATCTTCAAGCTTTTTTTTCATATGTATTGAAGAAAATTCCACACAAATGTTTTTTTCAAAATGCATCAGAATTATAGTTCTCACTCGGCAACATCACAATCCTGTACTCGCGACTGTTTATTCTTTAATATGTGTTTTCTTGCCTTTCACATAATAAAGGTCTAAAAAGCTATTATGCTGAAATCCACAGTCAATGTCTTCACTCCTCTTTACCGTTTCAATCCATTCAGATTGTTCCCTTCTACTCCATGTGTCATAACCACATTTTATTTTATAGTTTTCAAAATAACTTTCCTCCTGTGAAATACCTCGTCCTGGTGGATCTGGAAAATCCATGTGATGAAAGGCAAATAATGTCCGTGCCTCTGCATATTCTACAAAATGTAGAAATGTTGTCCAGTGTTCTTTTTCTGTTTCTATTTTGAATATATATTTTTCTGGCATCAAAATATGTGATTTTTTCCCACCAATAACAAAAATGTCTCTCAATACTTTAAAAAGTTCCTTTTTATGTACTTTATATATATTATCAACTTCAGTCTGTATCCAAGCCAATCTGAATACATTCCCAATGAAATTGAGAGCTTCGGTTAGATTTGAATAGGAGTATTCATTATACATGTTATGGTGAGATTTACCAATTTCTGTGAAAAACTTGTATATAAATAATAAACAATCGCCAATAATTTCATTTCTGTTCCTTGACCATATAAGGTGTTGTTTCGGAAATGCATCTAAGCGCGCAGGCGTCAGTAAATTGAGGTTACTAAAAAAATGGGGTAAATCATTAGTGCTGTAAAAGTTTGAGAGGTATCTTAATATTTCCAACGTACATTTAATCCAATTTCTGTTATTTGTACATGCTTGACAGTGATGCATCACTGCTGTTTTCAGTTTGTAAGTTGTAGGAATACCTGTGGCACTAATGGGAAAACCTTTAAACACATGTTCAATTAGGAATTTTAACACCCTATACGCATGCCTGTGTGCCACTTCCGTGCTTCGCAGAATTTGAACTTCAGATTCACAATGTGAGATTTTCCAGCAAAAATGATGATTCCTGTAGCAGCATTTTGGGACCAGAAAATGATTACTTATACCGTCTGTTTGGGTATTTGAATCTGATATAGTTCGCTTTGAACTTTGACTGTTCAGTTCTACAGTCGGCAAATAATCTACCAGTATCAAAACTTTGTGAACCTTTTCGTCATTACCAGTTTTGGGATGTAACACAGTGTCACAATGATGACGATTCCACTCGAATACGAGACTACAGTTCTGAGTGTATGGTGAACCACTTGTGGTACCCGTTGCTAAACGGAGAACACCGGTTGCAGTTTTTACGTGACAACGTTCACATGTTTCTGTAAATGTATCTTGCTTATAGACCTCTCCGTGAATGCAAGCCTTACAGCATTCATTCACTCGACTAATATTAAACTGCTCAATGAATCCCATGCAGCTACACAAACTGTTTATTGACTTCAACAAATCAAAATGGAATGCGAATGATAACGACTTCTGCTCAAGTGTAGTGAAAGGTCTGCGACAAAATTTTAATATTGGACCAGATTGGTTAAGAATTTCAATCTGCATAAATCCAGCGCAAGTTTTTGTTGTCTTGCTCTGACCTAGAGAAGAATCTTCCAAAATGGCAAGATAGTCGAATTCTAATACACCATATTCATAATTATTCAGAAATTTCCAGTTCCTAGTGTGTTCTGCCATACTTCCACATGGTACTATGCGAATAATAGAATATATCGGACAAGATTTTTCGAGTAATTTTGTAAGTCTGTTCAACATAATTTCCACACTTTTCTGTATGTCACGAATTTCTTCACGGTCGTGGTCGACGAAGACATTATCTTTGACATCTTGGAAGAACATATACAAATATGTATCATGTGGGAAATCTGAAAGGAAAATGTTTAGTAAAATTTATTTATTCCATGCCCAAGCTATCAGAAAAATTATATACTACTTGACAGATTGTTTGTTTGATGGTATTTAACGCCACTTTCAACAATATTTCAGATATATCGTGGCGGTTAGTTTTATTGGTGGAGAAAACCGGAGGACCCGGAGAAAACCACCCACCTGTTGCAAGTCACTGACAAACTTTATCACATAATGTTATACACCTCGCCCTGATCGAGATTCGAACTCAAGACATCAGTGGTGATAGGCACTGATTGCATAGGTAGTTGTAAATCAAACTACCATACGATCACGGCCACGACGGCCCCTTATACTACTTGGAAGATTGTTTATTTCAAATTTTAACCCAATTTATATACTAGTATATGACATGAATGATAATATATCAGTCGAGAGAAGTCTGATGTGGCACTTTGACGGACATCTGGACCTGGGAGTTGGTTAAGCGCAAGTCGAAAAGTTTGACGGATCCGGATCTCAGTCAAGAGCGCCATATTCGACTTTCATAGACTGATCACATTTTTTCTAATATTAATTGACATGTCCTAATTAAAAGAAAACCTGGAAATATTGAGTAAAAGAGAGAGGTAATGATTCTCTGCTTAACATATATACAGAGCGTGCTTTGTAAAAGGTGTTAAAGGGACAGGACAAGTCGTCTCAGGGGCGGATCCAGGATTTCAAGTTAGGGGGGGGGGCGCACTTAAAAAAATTGCGCCGAGCGGAGGGAGGCGCGGAAATTTTTGGAGTATTTCGTGTGAAAAATCACGATTTTACGCCAAAAAATCATATTTTTTCCAACTTCAGGGGGCGCGCGCATCGGGAACTGCAGAGGGATATGTTTAGAAGAAACTTTGGAAACCCCAACCCCTCCCACCCTTTGCGAACAAATAACAAAAACATGATTTGCCTATTTTGAATATGGCATGATTGTATCGAAACGCAATGAATAAAACGGAAGTAATAATAAAGGGGAGATTATAATGTATCGATTAAGGGGTTCCAACAAAAGAATGTACATTGTGAGAAAATTGAAATACATACGAATATTTAACGTAACATCAATCACGCAGTCCATTTACCTGAAAATAGATCCAGTGACTGGTAACCAAGTGGAATCGATTGTTCCTTACATCTCTCAACACAGCCATGATGTATCACAATAACGTTTTCTAGAGGCTCTGCTATCATATTTCCTCCAACATGTCTTTTACTCCAAGATATTTCTATCAACCCTTGAAAAAATATGTGGAACATTTTCATTGGTATTAATTCTAAGGTGTTAAAAATGGAAATATTTAAAACACGTTCACAATATTTATAAATAGAAAGTTAAATGTGTAATAGTACGGAAAATTAAAATCATCGTTCAAAGGGGAAGTAAAATCTATATAAATAGAGCATACGTTTTATTATAGACATACATATTAAACATTGGTAATATGATCTATTATAATAGAATTGCTCTGCTATATCAACACCAAACATTTTTACAAAATATATATTATATATACATAACACATTTACTATTCCCCGCTTCTCTACATCCGATGGAACCCCATACCTCTGACAGTGGACTACTAGTCCCCGAGAATATCAATCAACCCGTAGTCATTGTTCCGACACCGGTATGATTTAAAGGGAGTGTGTATTATTAAAACTACGGTTCCCCTCCCTCAGGCATACGTAACCTTACGGATTATGATTACCCTTTTGATATCTTCAAACTCTTCTTAGTCTATTTTTGCCCTTTAGTTTCTTGCACTCAAAGGCTTTTTTTTATTATTGTATTATTGGGATACCTAATGTTTTTGGCTATGATCGTAGTTCATGGATGAACAAAGGGGTAATAAGAAGTTGTAATTCGATGAACAGTCAATACAAAGACCAAAGGAAAAGAGACAGAAGAGCAAACAATGATGTACAAACTAAAGATTGAACACGAACCCCACTAGAAACCGCATGTGAATTCATGTGCTCCGAAATGCAGGGGCGGATTCAGGGGGGGGGGGGGGCGCACCCGGCGCGCGCCCCCCCTAAAATTAGAAAAAATATGATTTTTTGGCGTAAAATCGTGATTTTTCACACGAAATACCCCAAAAAAAATTTTATGTGCGCCCCCCCTAACTTGAAATCCTGGATCCGCCCCTGAAATGGTCAGCAGTTCAGACTCTACTAGTTGCACCTGTCGTGTTACTGTTAAACGACACGAACATCATGTGATATGGATATCGAGTTAGACACTAGTATGCGTAAATAATACAAATAACATAGATATAACATCAACCGCCTACAAAACATAGCCGTGTTACGTGGAATTCGTAGCTGCCATCCCAACACGTAACTAAAAACGTAGACACATGTAATTGCACGACATGTATAACACGAAACCCAATTGTGAAAAGTTTGAAGATATCAAAGGGGTATTCAGAAGCCCTACATCGATGAAGGACGGACAACACAAAGGCCAAAAAAGGACAAAAGGGAAAACAATAATTTACAAAACACTGCTTAGAACACTAAAGATAGAGAAATACAACCCCTACTGATAACCGGGCGTGAACTCGACAAATGGAACATATCCGTGGTCATTTGTGACACAGATATTCCGTAACGGTAAGCCAAGTCATGGTGACCAACAAAAAACGTTCGAAGTGATGAATTCAACCTAACCACTAGGAATCCTTTTTTCACTAGCTTTCTTGTTAGCAGCAACCATATTTCAAGGAAATCATGAAAGGAACCACAGGTTCTGGAATTTCGCATCAACCGAGAGAAATATAGCCCATATGCTGGCGCTGCTGGAATGTTGTTACATATAAATGGAAATATCACTTTCGGGAAAATTGAAATTATCTCTTTTTCCGAATGTTTCTTTCTTATCCTGTCCGCATGCACTGTCAATTTCTAAATGTACGCCAAGCTTAAGGTATGAAGTAGATCTATCTGTATCGGGGTGGTATCCGTTATTTCAAGCTCAATGAGATATATAATGTATGCTTCAAAATAATCACTAAACTTAGAATTATTTAATGAAACGACACATCATCTATATAGCGGAACGTGAACTTAAATGATCGTGCTAGCATCTTTTCATTTTTCTTGAGAAGCCCTTGCATGAGGTCTGTCTCGTACAGATCGGCGAGCTTTAAGGGGGCACATTTGGTACCCATAGGAATGTCTGTTGAAAAACACGTCCACCAAACATAACAAGCATGCTGTCAATAAAAAAACTCGAACATTTATATGATATCAGTTTCAGAGAACTTTTTAGTAGAATCGGAGTTTTTATTTGTCCCATCCTAAAACACGGTATTTATATTTACGTTGAAAATTCCTTTCAAATGAATTTGTCGAAGAAGATTTCAACCTGATTTATATCACATCTCTCACATGCTCCTCTTTACTGATAAGTCCCGGTGTGATATAGGTAAATAATCACTTACTCTTGTTTGTTTGTTTGTTTGTTTGATGGTGTTTAACGCCACTTTCAACAATATTTCAGTTATATCGTGGCGGTCAGTTTTATTGGTGGAGGAAACCAGAGGACCCGTAGAAAACCACTGACCTGTCGCAAGTCACTAACAAACTTTATCACATAATGTTGTACACCTCGCCCTGATCGAGATTCGAACTCACAGCATCAGTGGTGATAGGCACTGATTGCATAGGTAGTTGTAAAGCCAACTACCATACGAGCACGGCCAAGGCGGTCCCACACTTAACTCTTGATCTTTGTCGGCCAATGAAAATGACACTTACTCGACTATGATTGAAAGTGTTATAATTTAATTCAACTGTTTTGTTTGCTATGACCGATTGGCCGAAAAAGATCATAGCCTGTACAGTATTCTAGGATTTTTCTGCAATACAAATTTTCCAATGGAAAGTGCATAAAAATATCACTTTCCCACAGACACAATTTAGTTTTCCTGATGTTACTAAAACGAAAGGTATTTGATCCAATAATAAACCTGTTGTGTCCAGCTGATCTTGAGTAATCTTTGTTATATGATCAAAACATTTGACCATTTAGTTCATCATATTTGAGAACCGCATCGGTGGTGTAATGGTGAATGTGATCGCTTCGAGTGCATGTAGATCGTGGGGTTGAGGCATGATCGGGTACAACCAAAGACTATACAATTAGTAAGTGTTGCTTCTCTGCTCAGCACGCAACAGATCGGGTACAACCAAAGACTATACAATTAGTAAGTGTTGCTTCTCTGCTCAGCACGCAACAGATCGGGTACAACCAAAGACTATACAATTAGTAAGTGTTGCTTCTCTGCTCAGCACGCAACAGATCGGGTACAACCAAAGACTATACAATTAGTAAGTGTTGCTTCTCTGCTCAGCACGCAACAGATCGGGTACAACCAAAGACTATACAATTAGTAAGTGTTGCTTCTCTGCTCAGCACGCAACAGATCGGGTACAACCAAAGACTATACAATTAGTAAGTGTTGCTTCTCTGCTCAGCACGCAACAGATCGGGTACAACCAAAGACTATACAATTAGTAAGTGTTGCTTCTCTGCTCAGCACGCAACAGATCGGGTACAACCAAAGACTATACAATTAGTAAGTGTTGCTTCTCTGCTCAGCACGCAACAGATCGGGTACAACCAAAGACTATACAATTAGTAAGTGTTGCTTCTCTGCTCAGCACGCAACAGATCGGGTACAACCAAAGACTATACAATTAGTAAGTGTTGCTTCTCTGCTCAGCACGCAACAGATCGGGTACAACCAAAGACTATACAATTAGTAAGTGTTGCTTCTCTGCTCAGCACGCAACAGATCGGGTACAACCAAAGACTATACAATTAGTAAGTGTTGCTTCTCTGCTCAGCACGCAACAGATCGGGTACAACCAAAGACTATACAATTAGTAAGTGTTGCTTCTCTGCTCAGCACGCAACAGATCGGGTACAACCAAAGACTATACAATTAGTAAGTGTTACTTCTCTGCTCAGCACGCAACAGATCGGGTACAACCAAAGACTATACAATTAGTAAGTGTTACTTCTCTGCTCAGCACGCAACAGATCGGGTACAACCAAAGACTATACAATTAGTAAGTGTTGCTTCTCTGCTCAGCACGCAACAGATCGGGTACAACCAAAGACTATACAATTAGTAAGTGTTACTTCTCTGCTCAGCACGCAACAGATCGGGTACAACCAAAGACTATACAATTAGTAAGTGTTATTTCTCTGCTCAGCACGCAACAGATCGGGTACAACCAAAGACTATACAATTAGTAAGTGTTACTTCTCTGCTCAGCACGCAACAGATCGGGTACAACCAAAGACTATACAATTAGTAAGTGTTACTTCTCTGCTCAGCACGCAACAGATCGGGTACAACCAAAGACTATACAATTAGTAAGTGTTGCTTCTCTGCTCAGCACGCAACAGATCGGGTACAACCAAAGACTATACAATTAGTAAGTGTTGCTTCTCTGCTCAGCACGCAACAGATCGGGTACAACCAAAGACTATACAATTAGTAAGTGTTGCTTCTCTGCTCAGCACGCAACAGATCGGGTACAACCAAAGACTATACAATTAGTAAGTGTTGCTTCTCTGCTCAGCACGCAACAGATCGGGTACAACCAAAGACTATACAATTAGTAAGTGTTGCTTCTCTGCTCAGCACGCAACAGATCGGGTACAACCAAAGACTATACAATTAGTAAGTGTTACTTCTCTGCTCAGCACGCAACAGATCGGGTACAACCAAAGACTATACAATTAGTAAGTGTTGCTTCTCTGCTCATCACGCAACAGATCGGGTACAACCAAAGACTATACAATTAGTAAGTGTTGCTTCTCTGCTCAGCACGCAACAGATCGGGTACAACCAAAGACTATACAATTAGTAAGTGTTACTTCTCTGCTCAGCACGCAACAGATCGGGTACAACCAAAGACTATACAATTAGTAAGTGTTGCTTCTCTGCTCAGCACGCAACAGATCGGGTACAACCAAAGACTATACAATTAGTAAGTGTTGCTTCTCTGCTCAGCACGCAACAGATCGGGTACAACCAAAGACTATACAATTAGTAAGTGTTACTTCTCTGCTCAGCACGCAACAGATCGGGTACAACCAAAGACTATACAATTAGTAAGTGTTGCTTCTCTGCTCAGCACGCAACAGATCGGGTACAACCAAAGACTATACAATTAGTAAGTGTTGCTTCTCTGCTCAGCACGCAACAGATCGGGTACAACCAAAGACTATACAATTAGTAAGTGTTACTTCTCTGCTCAGCACGCAACAGATCGGGTACAACCAAAGACTATACAATTAGTAAGTGTTGCTTCTCTGCTCAGCACGCAACAGATCGGGTACAACCAAAGACTATACAATTAGTAAGTGTTGCTTCTCTGCTCAGCACGCAACAGTAAGAAGAAAGAGTAAAGACGGGTTTGCTCGGAATCCGTTTTTAGTTTATTACATAATGATTTAATTTGATGTGAATACTGCAATCTGATTGGCTGATCCACCTGGAGAAAAATGTGTTATACTTGATAACCTGGGTTGGTATTGTGACATCGCCAACATATTCATTCGCCAACGACAAATTCAAATAGTCCTATGAAATAATCGTAATTAAAATCGAAGAATCATTACATGTTGTTGTAAAAATTAAATTATAAGGAATATTTGAAATTTGTTGACAGGTTATTTTTGTATAAACTGATGTTGGAATTGTTTATGCTGTTTTTAAAATGCTTCGTGGTTTATTAAGCTTAAACTGGCCCAAACCAGGTGATATCGTTTAACCTGTTCAAAAATTGAAAATATTCTTTAAATAAATTGCCTTCTGTAGATTTAGCATTATCATTGCAGTATAGAGGCACATAGGTGACTTAGTTTGTTTGTTTGTTTTATGGTGTTTAACGCCACTTTCAACAATAGTTCAGTTATTTTGTGGCTATCAGTTTTATTGGTGGAGGAAACCGGAGGTAACCATCGATCTGTCGCAAGTCACTGACAAACTGTATCACATAATGTTGTACACCTCGCTCTGATCTAGATTCTAACTTATAACATCAGTGGTGATAGGTACTGGTTGCATAGGTAGTTGTAAACCCAGCTACCATACGATCACGGCCACGACGGCCACTAGGTGACTTAGTTTTGATATGATCAAGCTAATGTATTAAACATGTTCCTGTAGAATATGAAGACATGAAACCTGACTGAAAACTGTATAATAAATTATGTGAAACTAAATAACTTTCAAGCTGACCACAAACTGATTTCTCAAATATTATGGATACTATAACCAGAATGCTCACCGGCCTATAATTTCCCACTTCTAATATGCTATTTTTATGACATAGAAGGGGTCATAAAAAGGGAATCGTTTGAAATCACCACCATTCCAATATATTAAAATAATCTACAATCTACATATGTATATTTGAACATTTTTTTATACTTTTTTGACATCGGATGGGGTATAGTTTACACTGTTGTATACAATTATTAAGAATACAGTTTAAGTTTTTCTAAATTGAGGGGTATAAAGCGTGAAGGTCAGTCCCCTTTTGTTACTCACACATGACTGTATACAAAATGTATCTGTGTTTACCGTGTATGTAAATCAACTCTGTAACTCTACCATTGGTCTATCAGAATAAAGTTACGGTGTCCATTAATAAAGTTTATCAGTGACTTGCGACAGGTCGGTGATTTTCTCAGGGTACTCCGGTTTCCTCCAACTGAAAAATTGTTGAAAGTGGAGTTAAAAGCTATAAACCTATCAACCTCCATCAATAAAAAAAAAAACAGAATACCATAATAAATTTTACTATTTAATGCCTCACATCTTTCTTCTTGATAATTAATGATATTTTCGTCAATAGAACAAAAAAAATGCCTTGGAAGAGAACTTACTTATCTAGAGCCTCTTAAATATAGAAAGATAATGTATTTATTAGTATATTGTCATCACAACCAGAATTACGAAAATGATTAATTAATAAGCAGATAATTAAGGTATCAGTCCCAGATTCTACATTATTAATCTATAGCATTACTTAGACTTATTTGCCTGTTTTAATAGATTCGTATAGATTCTATATACATTTTTTTTGTATAACCATGATTGGACAATGTTGGTAAGTTTGTGATTTTTTTTTCATCGTCAGTTATATTTTTCACTCATTTCTATATTAATTTAAATATATGATTGTCATAGGTAATAACATATTGTTTATTAATGTTTAATGTGGTTCATCTGAAAATAACACCATCAACGACTCATCATCTCAATGCTAATTTTTTGTTAAACGCATTATATAAAAGTCTTTCGGAGCGATTAAACCAAAGGGCCTAAACATGATAACCAAAATTGGCTAGTCACCTATGTCTGATTGACTTGCCTGTACCTGAGGGGAGAGAACCTTAGATTTAGTAATAATTACATTATTTATTAATATTAATTATCTATTAAGTAATAGAAACATGCCCAGTAACCACATTTTTGTGGCGTGAATTCGCTTGTCTCAAACATATTTGCTAAAAATATGTATGCTAATGGGTAAGAATTTATAATCAATCCTTCTGTCAAATTCAAATGGACGATTCTTAAATATCTTCAAAAAGGGGGGTGGAATAAACCCGTTCATTGGTCAAAATTGTTCTTATTCAATGATGTGTACTGGTGAAGGTTGCCAGGGGCCCAGGGCTCAAACCCACAGGCAGTTGCTCAATGCCTGCCCGTGAACCATAGTGGGTACGCGTTTGCAGTGTCATGCTCTCTGCACGCTAAAAACCTCTTTTGTAGTTCCACATCTAAAGATGGAAAACTGATGGGTTAGTCATATATTGGTTATATAAATAATATAGGAGAGGTGATCAAACTCTGATTGTTTTATTTTAACAATTCGCTAGTGAGTTTTTTATGAAGGCAATTTGGAATACTACAGTGCCAGTACATATTTTATTGAACCACTTCACATTGGAGCAGAGACTTGTTTTATATGTCACTAATTTGAGTGATATTTCCTTTTTTTCTGGGTAAGGCTATGATCCTTTGGCAAAATAAATATATATTTTTAATTGTGAGCAGTGATGCCTAACTCATAAGGTTGACGTTGATCGTATGGTAGTTTAATTAACAACTACCTGTGCAATCAGTGCCTATCACCCCTAAAGTTGTGAGTTCGAGCCCCGTTCATGGCGAGGTCTACTCAATACAATATTATGTGATAAAGTTTGTCAGTGACTTGCAACAGGTCGGTGTTTTTTTCCGGGTACTCCGGTTTCCTCCACCACTAAAACTGACCGCCACGATATAACTGAAATATTGTTGAAAGTAGCGTTAAACATCATAAACCAAACCCATAAGGTTGTGTCCAAAGAATAATATCTAGTCACCAATATTGTCAGTGGCGTAGCTTACATGTTGGTACTGCTTTGACAACTATTTTACCTATTCTGTTCCTGTATTTAAATACTATTATAGTGACAGCCGGAACCTTTGAACCGTAATGAGAGCGGGATGTTTGGCGCCTTAAAATCTGATTCAACCCACCATTTCTTTAGAAATGCCTGTACCAAGTCAGGGTCATTACGGTTTTCACAGTTTTCCGGTTGTTGACTGATTTTGTCTGTTTATATAATTATGAGTTTTGACTTTCCCTTTGTAAGATTGTTCGGAGTTCGGTAATTTTGTTATTACCTTTATTATCCATATCATTTTGGTATAAAATAAACCACAACCCAGACGAGATAAACAGAGAGCACTTCATCTAATAGACATGATGATATGTTGATGATTTAAATATGATCGTTACATTTCAAGATAACATTGTCTCACTCAGAGGCAGTGAGTGTATTACTATACTGTGTAAATATGTCTCTGGCTCAATATGGTAAAAAAAACAACCAGGTCATCTCAATTTTCGCACAACACAAGACAAGAAAATTCTATTTTATATAATGATTACATGTATGTTAAAGATTATAACTCCTGTCATACTCTGATACCGTACAGTTTTCTAAAGTCTTTTGCCGGCAGAAAATATCAGCGTAAAACAATAGCAGAATGAGGTTTTCGTCAACCCCCGGACCCATGAACGGCCCCAGACTCGGTCGAACTTCTTATCTCTAAAGCTTCGTTTAGTACATGGCTGCGCCACTGATTGTATGTCTCATTATTGTTCTTATGCGTGCTTTCTTAATTTTCTTTATTGTATCCACAGGTATATACAGTATATATGATGTGTTGGACACAGTTTTCAAAACTACGAAAAAATCATATCGTATCCTTCAGTTATTATTTCAGTCAGTTTAATCTAGGATATATCCTCACAAAATGACCCTTTCTATACCAAACAGTCGTCTGAAAAATCCATTTTCGATTTGTATTCATCCGTGTAGATACAACAATGTATAAATCAAAGATGGGTCTTAAAAAGGGTATATAGAAAGGGTCATTTTATGATGATATATATTAGGATAAAGTATAAATAAACTGCAAACAAATCCTTGCTGCAAATAATAGCTGAATGATACGATACATTTTTTCGGAATTTTGAAAGGGGGCTATTCTATCCCCGAATTCATATAACGATATTGCTTTTATGAGAATGTTCCAGTATATACGTAGGAGCTTTCAAAATAAAAATTCATTTGATTTAAATGTGGAAATTATTTTCACAGTCCTTTAGAGCTGGCAAGGATTTGCAAATTCTTGGAGCTGGAGGTATTTGTTTTATATCAATTCAATTCTTTATTAAGATAACTAATAATAATACATATAGTGACTGTGTTCTCCATTGCAAATCATATGATAGTATACAAAACAACATTTAAAAGTTACATGCAGTATATAATAATATATAAGTACAATATGTGGCCAAAAGAATTCAGTGCAACATGTAAAAAAATCCCTATAAATCAACCAAAACCATATTTTTAAATTTTTTTATTGTGAAGTCATTTCTGGATAGATCTTAACAAATTTTACACCAAGACATTCAGAATTGTCTATATTTTGATTGCTTATTTGCTCATTATGTTTATATGAGTGGTTTTTATTTGTTCATAATTTAAACAGGATTGTTAATTTTGGGGATTTATTTTTAGTTGAAATATATAGGAAAATCTGAATGTTTTGGTGTAAAATTGGTTAAAATCTATCCAAAAATGACTTCACAATAATTTTTTGAAAAAATATGGTTTTGGTTGATTATAGCGAGCATCGCAAGATGCGAGCTAAACAGCAACATGTGTGTAAGGAGATGAATATATACGAACAATACCAACCGGAAGTGGTTTTTAAGTTTCAGCATAGAATGTACAATCGGAGTGAATCACCGGAAATAGCCTATTAATTAGAATAAAAAATAACTATCCAGTTTAAAAATAACCCCAAAAAATAGGAATCTGTACAGCTTCTTTACATGAAACGATTAATTTATTTAAAAAAATGACAATCGCTAGACCTTCTTGTTTCGCCCCTAGAAAAGCTGTCGTCACACGATTTCTAGAGTTTACGTCACACAAGTATTGTTACGTCACGTCATTCATTGGTGATCGCTGTCACTGTCAGAGTAAACAATCATTGCCCTGCGTTTCTCAAGTTGGTGGCGATTTACAGTTGGTTGCCGAATAATTGTTTATGTATTGAACGGTGCAGTTCCCAGCAATGTGAAAAGAATGTCTTTAATATTTAAAATTAGTAAGATAAATCTTGAGTACGTTGCGATTTTCCTGACGGAGATTCCTCAATGTTTACAAAGACGTCACAGGGGTTTTCTCGGATTCCAAACCTATGACGTCACGAAAGTTAGTTCCGACTAAAGTACGGCATCTTGTATCACATAGGTTGTATCTATTAGCAAAATAGATGTATTTCTATAGAATACATACTTAAGGTTAGATAAATGATCATTACAGAGTGAAGTACAGGAAACAGCCTTTTAATTTGAATAAAAAATAACTATGCAGTTTAAAAATACCCCCCCCCCCCCCAAAAAAAAAATAGAAAGGAAACCGTACAGCTTCTTTACATGAAACGATTAATTTATTTTAAAAATGGACAATCGTTAGACCTTCTTGTTTCTCCCCTAAAGCTGATCATGTCGCTCATGGTTTCAAAACAAAGAAAAAAAAGGAATATATTTAAGATGATTTTTTTTAAAACAATATTGATTCAGTTGCCATGCAACCCGTTTAAATACATTTTTGACAATATTTTGTACACATGAGACAGAAAAAAACATTCAAAGTCTTGTCGTTTGTGTGATGCAAAAATATCGTTTGCTATGATCTAGCTTTACAAGACACAATGACGAAAAGAGCGGAAAAAAAAATATAAAAGAAAACTGCTTTAAATCAGCCGAAAGCGTTAAAGGTAATTGCTATCTTAACAGCATATCTATGATTTTCTCTTTAATTCTAAATCTACCTATCAAGCGCCCTTCCGTGCAAAAAACATTGCATTTTTCTGCGATACGCCTAGTTTGCAGCTTTAGGCCTACAAATCCACAATATATGGCCATTTATGGAGTTAGTACTACAAACGGTTTAAGTTAACTTATATTTTATAGGCAGTAAACGAGTAGAACATGGACAAAAATTATAAGAGCGATTACCAGCAGCCTTTTCATTTTTTTTTTTTCCAAAAAAGAACATATTTCGGACATAACATGACTTCAAAGTTTGAAATATATTAGCAGGGGCTCCCAAATGCCCCTAAATTCTGGCATGTGCCACCATAATTACTGATATTCCTAATAATACATATAGTATAACTAATCGTAGATTTTGAATATCAAATTCTAATATGACGTCCCGTATTCAGTATACAAATAAAGGCATATTTGAATAACAATCAAATATAGGCCACACATACGCGCTGCGCTAAGAAAAAGCAGACTATTTTCAGAAAATTCTTCATGGTTAGCGATTTTCTATTATTGTTTATCTAAAAATTGTTGAAATAAGTGAAGTTAAAATTAAATAAATCCTAATCAAGTCTTATCATAATTAAACTCTTATAAACACGGCTTTGTTTACCTTTCGTCACTGTCTCCATGTTTATCTGCGTTCAACTGGTAATTTCGTTGTTAATCATTTAAAGTTGTTTATTTGTAATAAAATTTATATTGAACCTTGTCAATAAATTTCTTTTCGGTATTTTAAGGCACAGTTTCAACCACAATTTCGCTATCCATCTCTTAATTCCCAATTTTACCATTTTTAAAATTCCGTAGAAGATTGATCACCTTGACCGCCTCGAATTTTAAAATTGCCGTATTTGTCCTATTAGAATCGAAATAATTCATGCCGGCCATACTTTATTGTTATTCAAATATGGGTAGGCATTATATTAATGAGATTTAACCCCTAGCTGCAGAACCGTAGATATTTAGGTCCTTTTAGTTTTTTTCGGGGTCCGCCCAATCAGAAAATTTCACAAGGACCTAAAGAGCTATGGTTCCGCAGCTACATTAAATCATGCTCTTAAATATATGTAGGATGAACAGATTGAGGTTCGGACATGAAAGACCCACTGACTAAGACTGTTGTCTAATACTTGTACATGTCTTTCTGTAAGAAATTTTGAAAACGCAATCAATAAATCATACACACACGTACAACCGCATTGTATCTTCTTCTTCTTCCAGTGTAGAACATGAGTCGTCGCCGACTGTTTTAAGTTCTGCGGGACTAGGCATGCCAGGCACACACAGCTGATGTCCCCAAGACTATGTACAACTAAATACTTCACTATGACACAGTTAAAACTATTTACACTGGTTGGCGTGGCTAACCTGATGTTGGAGGTTAACCCTGAACTCCACTATGGAGCTGGCCCCAACTGTGGTGTCTGGTAGGTGGTTCCATTCCCGTGCTGTTCTTTGGAAGGAGTTTCTGAGAGTGTCATAATTGGACCTCTCCTGGAAGAACCTATGTTGACCTCTGGTTCTGCTGTCACCAGGTATGAGGTATAAGTCTCGGTCGATGTCCAAGAGTTGATGCTGGATCTTATACATCATAACGAGTCTGCTTATCCTCCTCCGTTGTTCTAAAGTCTGCCACTCAAGTGATGTTCACATGCTTGTCACGCATCCTTGTGTTCTGCTGGTGTAATCATTTATGACTGACGAAGCGGGCAGCTCTTCTTTGTACATTTTCTAATGTCTGTATCAGGGTTTAGGTGGTTGGATCACAAACCATTGCTGGGTATTCCAGTGTTGGTCGTAGGATTGTGAGGTAGCTGGTTTCTCTTACTTGTTTCATTTTGATCAACTGCCGATTGGTCCGATCAAAATTGTTTGTTTACAACAAGAGAAGTGGATCAGCGGGGGTAAGACATTCGATATTTTATGCCTTTTCTGTCGGAGTTATGAATTGAATTTTGCGTGAAAAGGATGATTATATGTTTCTTTATGAAAGCTATTATTTGTTTTCTTATATCATTGACATTTCTGTGGACTTTGAACCACATTTTTACAAATAATCATGTCAAAATTTAACGTTATGAACTTTCATCATTTATTTTACAAAGCATGTACATAAACACATACGAGCAACACGACCCAGAGCAGGGGCGGATCCAGGATTTCAAGTTAGGGGGGGGGGGGGGGGCGCACTTAAAAAAATTGCTCCGAGCGGAGGGAGGCGCGAACATTTTTGGGGTATTCCGTGTGAAAACCCGATTTTACGCCACAAAATCATATTTTTCCAATTTCAGGGGGGGCGCGCGAAATATTTGGGGTATTTCATGTGAAAAATCACGATTTTACGCCAAAAAAAAATCATATTTTTTCCAATTTTAGGGGGGGCGCGCGCCGGGTGCGCCCCCCCCCCCCCCCCCCTGAATCCGCCCCTGCAGAGGGCCTATGCATGACCCCCGGATGAAAAGGATACTTTTTTAAATAATAGACGTTTGACTCTTCACAGTCACTTGAAGTTTCAAAAATAAAAAATAAAATAAGAAAAAAATGTGGACTAGTAAAATACATGTACATGTCTATGCGTAGATGCGATGCTCGCCTGTAGGTTTTGCCTAATCCATATTATAGGGATATTTTTACATGTTGCAATACTTTTGGCAAAATACTGTAGTACAAATCCTTGGAGCTGGGAGGTATTTGTTTTATATAAGTAGGTGTACATTTTATTAACCGATATATTTTATTAGATTAGGAGACCAGGTCAAGAGAGACACGGGTTTGTAATCTCCCCTTAAAAATACTAGATCTTTTTAACGTTTGATGAAATATCAGATTACTGTTAAAAAGGAAGCTTGTTAACTAGATGGATTATGCGCATGCGCAATTGTCCACATTCCACACAGCTTCATTGACAACATACAATATTTTGTAGTCGTATCAGGATTGTGAAATTATAAAAGCCTTTCAATATGGTAATAGGGATACGTCACTGAATTAATTAACATTAGAAGGCGCTACCTATTTAGAAAACGAAACTCGACGTTATTTAATTTGGTTTTCACTAGTCTAAAGACTAAACATTTTTGTAAATTTTATTTGTGGCCTACACTGGCTACAGACGTACAGTATACTGCTACAGTCTGTACAGAGCTACATAATGTCAATATTCAGTCACAGGTGCGAGAATAATCCTACGATATATAAGACTATGCACCTTTCAAATTGTTTTCTTTTGGTTTTCTTTTTTAAATGTTGTGTTGGGAAACAGTCTTGGGAGTTTTGCAAATTCACGATTTTCTGTCGTAAAACCTATCTTCTGAAATCGTAACACAAATCGTTTGACTGTTTATTTCAATAGCACCATTACATATATAGCTTCCTTATGGTTAAAATGTTTTGTAATATATTTTGTTGAATTCCAAACAACATTTTAGAAATGCAATAAAAGTGCTGTTCCTATGCTTTAATTTATGTCAACTTGCAATATTGGATAGCCTTTCATTCATATTTGTTTACACCAATATCCTTTCTTACGTAACTTGGGAGTTCATTGTCAATTTCTTATATTTAACAATATTTTCGTTTCACAAGTTAAGAATCCCTAATTCATTAGAATGTGTGAACCCTTAGTCTTAATTAGATACGATAACATAACCCTTAGTCCGCTTTTGCTCCCAGCGAGGGTTACGAATCGGTCCCATTCAACGTATGGGAGCAGCGCTCGGAGTGATTCACACAGTGCGGTTTTTTGTCCTAATTCCGTTGTAAGTGATTGGAAAAATTAACGGTGGTGAAAGATAAATATATTTAGGTAAACCTTGAGGTGTTAAGTAAACGCTGCATCAATCCATGGTAGACTTATATCCATCTGAAAATTTGAATGCATGAAATCTTCTTTCTGTCCGACATTTTGTTTACAAGTTGTTATTTCACGTGCACTTGCCTCGTTTTGGAGATATCCTTATTTGGATCAATCGTAGTAAAACATCACATTTATTCATAGTAAAGTTTTTCATATTTGGCATTCAGATCCATATATGGAGATAGAGGCTCCGCCTATCACGAGAGTATACATAAGGTGCCATGGCGGACAAGAAACAATTTTCGAATACTAAATCGATCGTGAAGGTAGAAACAGGTATTGCAACACTTATTTCGTATCACCATTACTTAAAAATTGTAGGGAATAATAAGTTATGACCAGATATGCAAAAAGAAAGTTGAAATATTCACTTAACGAAAATTTTAATTTGCTCCCAAACGTTGAATGGGACCGATTCGTAACCCTAACTGGAGCACAAGCGGAATGAGGGTTACGTTATCGTATCTAAGTCTTAATTAACATACAAAATTGAAGAGGGAGGTTCAGCAGAATATTTGTTTAAAGAACCTGAAATTTTATTTAGCTACAGTCACAAGTAAGAGAATTTGCTTTTTGTTTAGATATTATGCTTTGTTGATGTAAGAAAAAGTATGCAACAAGCCATATAACGGTGATGTGCAGAGGTTTGGTGATGCACAAGGCCATCTTATAGTGTTCGAAATTTGAGTCATTCCATGATAACGGGCCATTTTGGAAAATGGCATATGGGTTTTTGAAAAATTTCATTTTTAAAGGCTTCAAAACAATATTACAGAGTTTTTGTAATAGAAATCTGTTGATAATATACAGATTTGATAAGAGACAAATGTACTGTCATATGTTAATTTAACTTAATTATTATGAAAATAAATTAAATTTTATTTTCCAAATTAGTCGAAACGAGCGGCCATTTGTGGTAACACAGCTACAGCTTCAATTTTGAATTGTCATAATTTTTATCTTGTCTGAGGATTTCAGTAATATCCTGCACATGAGTCTTTGAAATGGATATAAATAAAGTGGGTATTTGGTTTCTGAAACCTTGAGCTCAATTTTGTGGTGGAGATTTGAAAAATATCAACGCTATGATGGTCGTTACTTGGTTCCATCCAGAATGTATGGGTTGACAATATCTGTGTAAAATGTACAATTACTTCCAAGTCTCCACATACCGGTATAAACAAGTTTTCCCTCCAAGAGTACTTTATTTACGTAAATTTATATTTCAAATTTGGGTAAGTAATCACTAGTTCTTATAAGTCGATAATATTGACAGTCGTAATTATTTCTGTCTGCCAATCACGGCCATCACAACATACTTTCTTCGTGTGATCTTTGCGATCTGATTGGTTCTAATGCTTCTGTTGAAAGTGAAAGTAAATTTGTGCACTCGTACTGAAGACATCATCATTACTCGAGCACACAATCTCTGCAAGTATGGACAAATGCTGGATGTGAAAGTGATTCCGTTCACGTAAGATCAGAAGATAACGGCACATCACAGTGTAACGAGCGTAATGGTGTTTTACAGTGTTTTCATTTGAAGCCGGCAACCGGCGCATTTCACCGGCTATTGTAATAAAATCCCCGGCTATGAACTTTTCAAGCATGGGTTTTAATGTTTAAAAATAAATCGCATTGTCTTTTCTATTTTAATTCTGTAAATTTGTCATTTGCAGACACATACTCTCGGAGTGAACAAGGGATTTATAATTCGGCGACTGAAAACAAATATTAGTGTTTGAACTTGGCTACGATTTGACCTTAATTTCGTGTATGAAAAAGCGCTGCTATGACTAAGAAACGAGTCGATGGCCCATTTATGAGATTTCAATTACTTCCGGATTTCGTTAACTTCAGAGGATAACTATGCTACATGTATGAACGAAGGCTGAAGAAGTGAAGAATTAATTATTTATTATGTTAAAATAGTACGATTCACAGTAGGAATAATAAATAAAAGTTTAATTATCCCAACAGAAGATTGGAGGCCGACAAGCTTTGGACCGAATGACCTTGATATCACGACCTAGCAGCAGAAATAAATTTTGGACTTTTGTCCAAAAAAGCAAAACGGTGATTAAAATAATTTAATTTAATTGATTGAAAGAGTGAAGGAAATATAACCCACTTTTATGCTTTCTATCAAATTAAGCAGGGTTTGATCTTGTAAAGTTGTATCAGTATGGAGAAAAAAAAAAGGGGGGGGGGTCCTCACGAATATACGATGAGCACAAGACAAGTCCTCCGTCCCAAGACCAGTAAAACTTTGTTCAGACCAGTAATTATTTTTAGTTTTTATTTAGAACTATATAAAAATAAATGCAGGAATTTGATTCAGACCAGTAAATTCAAAGGTTCATTTTGGGGACTGGGTTAGTTGGGCCAACTTGGGGTATAAGATGCCACATTCCTTTCAAGTTCTGATGTCGATGTCCAGTCATTTTCAAGAGTCCCCTGCCTGAATTTATTTTGATTTTCAGTTTGATGACATGGGATATACATGTAAATGCATTAACATGAACAGGTCTCTAGTCTGTAAAACTATAGACTATCTGCAGATGTCAAGAATATAAGGAACTGACTGATCCCCTTCTGAAGCACATGAGTTCCCCCTTAAAACATCTTATGGGGGTTTGTTTCATTTGTGATTGTATATTATTTTCAACAAAATAAAAGTTTATTGAAATGTATGAGTCTTTGACTACTTTCATTCTTCATTTTGTATTGCTACTGGTTTGTGGTAACATTAACAATCAGATTCTTGAATATTACTTGCTTTTGAAAGTTCTTTTCTGTTATTAAAAAAGTTAAATGCATACTTTATTTCAAAATCTTAAGACAGAAATTACATTAAGAATATAGAAAAGGCTAGCAAATTAACAAGTATATTCTTTAAATGTGCATTTAATATGATAATGTAAGCTTTAAGATAAGAAATTCCTATAAAGATGCTATTTTATAATTTTAGTTATTCAAAAACTGCAAAGAATCTGAATGTTGATATAACTTCATACTATGTCAAGGAAATGAAACAAACACCAATATTATCAAATCTTTATTTTCAATAGTACATAATCATAGGGGAAGTCCATATTTCTTTTCCGAATGATCAAGTTTATTTCAACCAAACTTATACATTTGTCTTTGACCTGAAAAAATGCAGAACCATGTGACATCTTTCTAAGAAATAACAATGGAAAATGACTGATGGTTGTTAATCTTGAGAAATCATTCTCAAATGCACTACTAGTACTAATCTAATGAAAAATTGTTCAATGGTCAAGAAAATCCTGATAATCCTGTCTGAAAAAAGTTTTATTACATTTTTCTTTTTCTCAAAGTTAATCAGTGTAAATTTAAGCAAAAAGAAACCATTTTGAAGCTAGGAAACCCCCTCAAAAGCAAGTCCAAAATCGGCTGGGGTGCTATACCCTGAACCCACTGGGAGCCTTCTGACTCTCGGTCGAATTTTCTCTCCGTCTATAATTCTAAAATATCCCCCTATCAAAATGTCTAGTGAAAACACTGTTTTACTATTTAATCAGTAACAAGACAGATAAATGTTTGATACAGTAGCGTAATCATAAACAAACAAAACGCCTTCCGTAAATGGACTTCCGATTTGGACCAGTTTTTGGATTATTTTTAGACGCATTTTAATGTCATTTAAACGTGTTGGAGAAAAATTAGGACGGATTAGACTTTCTTGATGTGACAAAAGGACAGAAATATTTGTGATGGATACAATAAAAAGGCCTTCCTGAGTCGAATGTAGTGTTTTTGGAACAGCCCTCATCCTAACACATTGTCTCCTTTATATTTCAGTTCAATACAAAGGTTTTACGATAGAGATTTTGCCAAAATTGATTAAAGATGTAGCATCCGTCACAGTAACGTCCATCACAAAAAAAAATTTGAGCATATATATGGTACATCACATATACAATATATAGATTTTTTTCTACAACATGCATCATTCTGAATTGAAAATTAAGTGTTTCATGATTTGGGAACCATTTAATATGAAAAAATTAACAACAAATGTACCATAATTAAAAAAATTGAATATCCAAAATGACCTTGACACCCCAGTCAGTTCTTACAATGTTTGAATATTTCTTTTATAAACATCTGAAGCAATTTAATGTTCCAAATGGCTCACAATATCTTCAGATTTTAATTTAAGTAATAATAAAGGTAATATGTTGAACTATGTAATGTTTAATTTTTATTGAAAAAAAAATCTGTCCTGTAACGTCCCTCACACTGAAATATTTTATTTGGTTACCATGGTAACAAATATTAAAAGTTATCTTGTTTTAATTAAAATCAGAAAGATTATACTTGTAGCAACCAGAAAACACCAAAAAATTGATTTTTAAAAGTGGTCCTTTATCATGGAGTGGCTCATTAACTATTGTCTGCTAGTCCGTATCTAGCAGAAAGATCATCAGACTAACTGTTCCTGTTTTATGGCTGCCATTCAGACTATTAAAATCTTCACCTTATCGTCTACATCAAAGTGATGATGCAGTCTAAGATACACTTGGAATAGCACGTAAAATAGTTGTGTATTTAAGTGTCTTTGTGACCGATACAATACAATAAGCTTTATTTAAAGTCGGAAAGAATCAAACAATTATAACGGAAGTTCTTAGTAAGTGAGCTTTTAGCAAATTTTTAACAACTCATATTATTTCAAGCGTGATACTGACATTTTTACTGGATTGACAAAATGTAGTGATTTATAGATGGAGTTGAAAACCCCAATTAAAAATTAAGCGTCCATTTCAATACATCAAAGGTGAAGGACTTTGATCCATATCCTGCCTTTCAGCTTTGGTTTGCTGGTGGTCAAAGAATAAGACATTCATGCTTTATGGATAATCTTGACCATGTCAAGTCCCTATTAGTATCTGACAATGAAGATGAGATGTTCCATTCCAGATTCTTACAACTACTCATTAGGTGTCATCAAGTTAATTTGTAGATTCCATATGCCTCAGGTTAACTAAATAATGATAAGGCAGGGCAGATTAGAATTTTTTAGTTGAACACGATCACAAAAAAAGTATGAGAATTTACGAATTATCTTGACGCGTTTCAGTTTAGCCTTAGATGTACAGCTGAGCATTCCAAATTTTTTTAAAGATTTTAATCTTTTTCCTTAAAACAAACTGCCATTTTTTATGCTTCATAAAACTCCAGAAACTACTCAGAATGCAGGATTTTGGGTCTAATTTCCCAGACCCCCTTAGCAAAGTGCACAACTTTATGCACTGCACACAGCTGGCTAGTCAGATTTCTGGAGGACTAGTCCAAATATTTTTTTTAAATAGTCAAGGACTGCTATCTCAAATATTTAGTTTCTAGCTCTGTATTACAGGTACTTGAAATCATATTTTATTCTGGATTTTTCTGCAAAAGTATTTGGACAATTTTTACAGATTATGCTACATGTAATTTTGTCTATTGTTACAAAAATCATATATTAATAAATCTTCCACTCTGAACCATTAAATCAAAATTAAAAGTTACCACAGTAAATTCATATTGTTTTTCACTACACTATAATTTTATAAAATTTTAAATTACTGTTAAGTAATATTAAAATGTTAAATACTTCAGTGAACAGTTTTCATGTATTTATTGCACCTTCCTCCAGAGCAGGACGATCACATGCAGTCTTTGTCTTAATTTTTGCCACCTACAAGTACATGTCCGAAAGCCAAATTTACAAAATTTTTCTATTTATTCAAACAATTTCTTTTATCATTATATGCCCGTCTTTAAGACGGGACGTATTATGGTATACCAATGTCTGACTTGCCATCCGTCTGTACGTCCGTCCGTTTCACATGTCGCGCTCTAACTTAAGAACCCCTTGGACAATTCACTTTAAATTTCACAGAGTTATTGAAATTGATGGTCTTACGGTCTGTATACTTTATGGTGAAATTCGAATTTTCATTCCAGAGTTATGGGACTTTATTCATCAAATTGTAGGCGATTTTTCGTATGTCGCGTTGTAAATTAAGAACCCCTTGACCAATTCACTTCAAACTTCACATAGTTATTGGAATTGATGGTCTGTATACTTTTTGGTGAAATTTCAATTTTTCATTCCAGAGTTATGGGACTTTATTCATCAAATTGTAGGTGATTTTTCGTATGTCACACTGTAAATTGAGAACCCCTTGGCCAATTCACTTCAAACTTCGCACAGTTATTGGAATTGATAGTCTTAAGGTCTGTATGCTTTTTGGTGAAATTTCAGTTTTTCATTCCAGAGTTATGGGACTTTATTCATCAAATTTTAGGCGATTTTTCATATGTCGCGCTTTAAATTGAGAACCCCTTCGCCAATTCACTTCAAACTTCGTACTGTTATTGGAATTGATAGTCTTTACTTTTCTCAAAAAATGTGTCATATTACTATGCTTAAATGATTTTTTTTCAACTTGATTAACATGGAGATTTTAGTTGATTGAAGAAGAGAGGATGAATAGTAGGGAAAGAAAGTCTTTACAAATATTGTATGAATGTTGACGACGGGCGTATCATGCGCTCTTGGCGCAGCTGTTTATTTTCACTTGTCCCAGGCTTCAGGCAAGTGGGTTAACGCAAACACTGCACATGTAAAGTTCTGGTTTAAACCTCTGTAAAATATATAAATATAAAATTAATTGTACAAGAATGTCTTTTTTTTGGGAGAATTATCCTTTTTATAGTAAATTTTGAATTCTTTATAGATCCATTATTCACACATATTGATCCTTTTCATGACATTGATTAAGTGTGAACTATAGATTGACTGTTGTCAAGGCAATACATGTATGTCTGTGAAATATGTTTCATTTGAAATTATTATGCATGTATCTTTGTGTAGCTACAAGATTTATCCCAAAACTGTAAATTTTATTGTGGAAGTTGGAACAATCAATCTTTCAGTAGTTTGTCGTCAGACACTGAACAAGTCAAACGTTACAAGAACTGTCTGTATGAGAAAAAAAGGTATTGATTTTTTATAAATTTGTCAAATTCTATGTTTTTACACTTTTGTACTAATTCTATGAAAATACAATTTGTCAGTTAGTATATAAGGAAATTGTTCTGTGTAATAGATCATCATAGGAGATTACAGCATGTGTTCATGTAAATGTATATACATACATGTGCATGTATTGAATATTGATTAGAATTTTATAAAAAGCTGATCTGGCTCGCTTCTTTTTTGAGAGGTTTTCGGTGTGCTGATGAATGAAACAAATTTGATCATCTTGGGCTGGTAAAAATCTGAGCCATGTTAACTGTGTCCACAATACAGACACCTTCACTGTACTGTACATTGTGGTATGTTACAAAGAAAGAGTGTATAAGTTATGTTTTACCAATATTTTCTGCATGTTATGTTTTTTTAGATGCTCTCAAGAGCTAAGCCGGCCATTGGGCCTGGCTCCACAACTCCAGCAAAGGAAGATAAAAAGAAGAAGAAACTACCAAAAGTTGAAGATTTCTTGAACTTGAGAGATTACACAGGAGCTATTACTCTACTGGAGGTAAGACATTTCATCACACTTAAAGAATCACACAGGAGATATTACTCTACTGGAGGTAAGAGGTTTCATCACACTCTTAGGTACATCTTCTGGAGGTAAGAGATTTTGTCACATTTGTAGAATCTCAATTTTGGGAGAAAAATATGCTTCCAGTCTGAGATAACCTAAAAAGTGTATGTTGTAAGCATTAATACATTATGGCCTCAGGAGTCGGGAGCAGGTTACAATAAAACATTTTCAATTTCGATTGTTCAATTGACAGTAATTGCTTGAATTGATTATAACTCGTGTGATCAAGTATTTTCTAGTAATCTGATTTAATTCATATGAAAATCTTTTTTGTGTTGATGATTTCAAAATTTTATGTTTCTATTTTTCAGTTTAACAGAAACAGTGGGAGGGGTAATGATGAAAGTGACTTGTGGATAGCATATTGTGCATTTCATCTTGGTGATTACAAAAGGTCCATGGAGGTATGCTAATACACAAAGAGCATGAATATGAGAAATTTGATGACAATACGAATGAATGAATGAATGAATGAATACATCCTTGACTTTCTCTATGGAGGTTTAGCATTACATAGTCACCATTTTGTTTCTAATGGGACACTGAGTTGTTTACCTCTCTCTGTTTATTATGACATAGTCAACATTTTGTTTCTAATGGGACACTGATTTGTTTACCTCACTCTGTTTATTATGACATCATCACCATTTTGTTTCTAATGGGACACTGAGTTGTTTACCCCACTCTGTTTATTATGACATAGTCACCATTTTGTTTCTAATGGGACACTGAGTTGTTTACCTCTCTGTTTATTATGGCATAGTCACCATTTTGTTTCTAATGGGACACTGAGTTGTTTACCTCTCTCTGTTTATTATGACATAGTCACCATTTTGTTTCTAATGGGACACTGAGTTGTTTACCTCTCTCTGTTTATTATGACATAGTCACCATTTTGTTTCTAATGGGACACTGAGTTGTTTACCTCACTCTGTTTATTATGACATAGTCACCATTTTGTTTCTAATGGGACACTGAGTTGTTTACCTCTCTCTGTTTATTATGACATAGTCACCATTTTGTTTCTAATGGGACACTGAGTTGTTTACCTCTCTCTGTTTATTATGACATAGTCACCATTTTGTTTCTAATGGGACACTGAGTTGTTTACCTCTCTGTTTATTATGGCATAGTCACCATTTTGTTTCTAATGGGACACTGAGTTGTTTACCTCTCTCTGTTTATTATGACATAGTCACCATTTTGTTTCTAATGGGACACTGAGTTGTTTACCTCTCTGTTTATTATGACATAGTCACCATTTTGTTTCTAATGGGACACTGAGTGTTGTTTACCTCTCTCTGTTTATTATGACATAGTCACCATTTTGTTTCTAATGGGACACTGAGTTGTTTACATCTCTCTGTTTATTATGACATAGTCACCATTTTGTTTCTAATGGGACACTGAGTTGTTTACCTCACTCTGTTTATTATGACATGGTCACCATTTTGTTTCTAATGGGACACTGAGTTGTTTACCTCACTCTGTTTATTATGACATAGTCACCATTTTGTTTCTAATGGGACACTGAGTTGTTTACCTCACTCTGTTTATTATGACATGGTCACCATTTTGTTTCTAATGGGACACTGAGTTGTTTACCTCACTCTGTTTATTATGACATAGTCACCATTTTGTTTCTAATGGGACACTGAGTTGTTTACCTCACTCTGTTTATTATGACATAGTCACCATTTTGTTTCTAATGGGACACTGAGTTGTTTACCTCTCTCTGTTTATTATGACATAGTCACCATTTGTTTCTAATGGGACACTGAGTTGTTTACCTCACTCTGTTTATTATGCCTTTACATTTTACATAAAAACTTTCTGTTTATGTTAAACCATATCTGAGTAAAATATGAAAACAATATTTTGTATTTCTTTTAACCAACTATCGACCTTAAGAGGAATTCTGAAGATGTCCGACCAAATTCATCAAAGTATCACTTCTGGCATAAACAATTAACAAAAACTCTGTACATTCAAAATGATTTAAATGAAGATATGTTATTGTGGAATTTAAGTTTAAAAAAGAATGAGCCCTCTGATGCACTTTAGTTTGACGTAGCGCTGTAAGTTTCATTTCACACCAAATGACTGAACTTGGTGACACAGAGTATAGATTAATATCCGCCAATAAATAGGATTTGTAAAACTGCGAAAATCTTACATCATAGATATAGAGTACTCTATCCTGCAATCTTAAATTTTTTTTAGCAAAAATGTCAAAATTTACTGTACAATTAAGGTATACAAATAATTTTTTGCATTATTCATCTAGTATACAAATAACAATATCCTGGTACCTGATTCATGTAGAGCAAATGGCAAGAAACGGTAACAATATTAAAGCAGACATGACATTGGACACCACTGAAAATGATTTGGACTGACACATGCTTCTACTCTTTTCAGTCAAATTTGGCAGTTGTTTTGGACATTTTGACATTGCAGGATAAACACTGCATGTATGTTGATGATAAAAATATCATTACACTCACTGAAATGTGCCAAAGACTCACTTTACTACCTGTGTCTAAAGCTTGTACACATCAATAATATATTGTCTGACAATGTACATATGTAGTATATTTATTGTATCATAGTTTGTTGTGTGTAGTATGCAATGGTGTATAGTATACACACACATTCTATAATCCTTTTAATAGTTGATTGTATAACAAATGTGTAGCCTTTCTTATTATTTTTTGTGTGTTTGTCAAATAATACCTGGGCCATCCCTTCTGCCTCTAATGTTACTGTTGTCATTATTTAATTATCAGGAGTATCACAGAATGACAAAGAAAGATGGCTGCCATCCAGATGTTTGGACTAACTTGGCATGTTGTTATTTCTTCTTGGGAATGTACCCAGATTCTGATGCAGCATGTCAAAAAGGTTAGTACACATTAATTTATAGGTCTGATGATGGCAAAGAGATAAAAGCTTCAAGGACACTTCTACAGTATCTGACAGAGAAAGGTCGTAGAAGCTTCAAGGACACTTCTACAGTATCTGACAGAGAAAGGTCGTAGAAGCTTCAAGGACACTTCTACAGTATCTGACAGAGAAAGGTCGTAGAAGCTTCAAGGACACTTGTACAGTATCTGACAGAGAAAGGTCGTAGAAGCTTCAAGGACACTTCTACAGTATCTGACAGAGAAAGGTCGTAGAAGCTTCAAGGACACTTTTACAGTATCTGACAGAGAAAGGTCGTAGAAGCTTCAAGGACACTTCTACAGTATCTGACAGAAAGGTCGTAGAAGCTTCAAGGACACTTCTACAGTATCTGACAGAGAAAGGTCGTAGAAGCTTCAAGGACACTTCTACAGTATCTGACAGAAAGGTCGTAGAAGCTTCAAGGACACTTCTACAGTATCTGACAGAGAAAGGTCGTAGAAGCTTCAAGGACACTTCTACAGTATCTGACAGAGAAAGGTCGTAGAAGCTTCAAGGACACTTCTACAGTATCTGACAGAGAAAGGTCGTAGAAGAATCATTATACAGGATGAATGTTGATGTGTTGTTAAACAATATTTTTTTAGTCTTTTATTGTTTTTACATTTGTTCATTTCATAATTTAGTTGAAAAATTAATTTTATTACATGGAAACACTTGAAAGTTTTTTTTTAATCTCCTAATTTCCTAGAACCGTTCTTGTTTTTCTTCATTAGGTCACTTGGCCAAAGGCCATCAGTTTGTGTCTGTCATTGTTAGATTTTCACATGAATTAAACCTGTCTGGATTCCTTGTCAGAAATATATGTGACAAGCCCAGCCCTCTATCCAAGATGGCCACCATTACTTAAAATAGATATTTTGAAAACTTTTACTATTTAAATTAGAATTATTTGCATCAGCACTTTCCAAAAATAACTATTATGAGTTGTGTGAAAATATATAACTTATAATTTCATGTAAAGGGGGGGGGGGGGGTTATGGTGTTTAATGCCACTTTCAACAATGTTTCAGTTATATCGTGGTAGTTTTCTTGGTGGGGGAAACTGGAGTAACCCGAGAAAATCACTTCATGTAAAGTAATTCTTCAACAAATGTAGTGAAAAAAATTAGTTTGTAAAAATAAAAATCAGGCTATTTAAAGATTTTTTCTTGTTTATAATTACTACTAATAAAATATACAGTGACCTCCCTTCAACCCTTGTTCATAGTTACAACTTAAAAATATATACAATTATCTCCCTTGTTTATAATTACTACTGGAAAAAAAATATACAATTACCTCCCTTGTTGATAATTGTTACTTTAGAATTACCCAATTAACCTCTTGTTTAAAATTGCTCTTTAAACATAGTAAACAATTGATTATTTATTTTAAAAGTGCAATATTTTAGATGTTCTGAATTTCTTCAAAATAAACTGAAAAAAAGAAATTTCAAATAAAAGATTTACATTTTTTATTAGATGTTAAGTTCAATATCCCAATACCAATATTTCTCCATTTGAGCAAATATAAGGCTAAGTGAGTGATTACAAGCCCCATGAAGCCTGTGATAACTATAAAAAGTCAGAGGAATTGAATGAAATGTGGGATTGATCAAAATGCTTCAACCCTTTCTTTTGGGTTGTTACATCTGCAATCATTACGTAGTTTCATCTACCTGTTCTATGCAAGCATTGCCTATCACCACTTCAGATGTCAATATGATTCCTGTCTGTGGCGAGATTGTACATTTGTGATAAAGTTTGCCTGTGATAAAATTTACTGACATGATAGAACTGAAATATTGATACAAGTGTCATTAAACACAAATAACTCCCACCTTCTTTTTGGCTCACCTTGCCAAAGGCAATGTGAGCTTTTGGTGTCTGTCGTCTGTTAACTTTTCACATTTTAATCTCCTCCTCTGAAATCCCTCAGCCAAAAGAACTGAAACTTGGTAGGAAGCATCTATGGAAGGTCCTTTATAAAGAGTGCTCATTTGTCCCGATACATTAACAAACATGGCCACCACAGGCAATTCTTGTTTCTGATTGGCCGATTTTTAAAAATCTTCTCCTCTGAAACTGCTTGGCCAAATGAACCGAAACTTGGTAGGAAGCATCTATGGAAGGTCCTTTATATAGATTGCTCATTTCGTTCCAATCCGTTAACAAACATGGCCACCACAGGCCATTCTTGTTTCTGATTGGTTGATTTCTAAAAATATTCTCCTCTGAAACCGCTTGGCCAAATGATCCGAAACTTGGTAGGAAGCATCTATGGATGGTCCTCTGTAAAGATTGCTCATTCCGTCCTGATCCGTTAACAAACATGGCCATCACAGGTGATTCTTGTTTCTGAATTTTTAAGATTCTTCTTCTCTGAAACCGTTTGGCCAAATGAACCGAAACATGGTAGGAAGCATTTATGGAAAGTCCTCTGTTGCGATTGCTCATTTCATCCCGGTCCATTAATAAACATGGCCGCCACAGACAATTCTTGTTTCTGATTGGTTGATTTCTAAAAATTCTTCTCTGAAACCGCTTTGCCAAATGAACCGAAACTTGGTAGGAAGCATCTATGGAAGGTTCTCTATAAAGAATGCTGATTTTGTCCCGATCCATTAACAAACATGGCCACCACAGGCAAATCAAGTTTCTGATTGGTCGATTTCTAAAAATCTTCTACTCTGAAACAGCTTGGCCAAATGGACCGAAACGTAATAGGAAGCATCTATGGAAGGTCCTCTATGAGAATTGCTAATTCTGTTTTGATCTGTTAACAAACATGGCCATCATATGCAATTCTTGTTTCTTATTGGTCGATTTCTAAAACAGCTTTTCCTCTGAAACTGCTGGGTCAAATGATATGAAACTTGGTAAGAAGCATCTATGGAAGGTCCTCTATAGAATTTGCTCATTTCGTTTTGATCCATTAACAAACATGGCTGCCACAGGCAATTCTTGTTTTAGATTGGTCGATTTCTAAAAAATCTTCTTCTCTGAAACTGCTTTGCCAAAATGAGCCGAAATTTGGTGGGAAGCACCTATGAAAGGTTCTGTATTAAGTTTCCTGAAAGCAGAATGAAAGGTGAGCGACACAGGCTCAGCTCAGTGCTGAGCCTCTAGTTAATTCCTCTGACCATTTACTTATTATACTTCAACCATATCCTGAATATCATACATTTCTTAATGATAATCTCCTGTGACTTTCTTAGATTTTGTTTCTATCAATATTTTTCAGTGATTGTCTTATTTTATACATTTCAACCCTTAGTTATTTCAACGTAGAAACTAAGATAATTCCTGCTTTTGTCTAATTTGTGAAAAATTTTAATTTTTGTCTATGTATGCAAACACCTCTCCTTCCTATGTTTTAGCTCTAACACCTTTTGACATGTATTGTAAGTATATCTTTTCTGTTGAAAATCCTCCTTTATATATATATATTTTTGTATTTGATAACTTCCAGTTTTATTCTGAAATTGGTAGACCCTATCCTACCTGGGTACACAATCTCGACAACATACATGAATTGCAATATCATGCAAATTTTCTTGTAATGTTTTGACAGATAAGAGATAAATAGCTATTACACCTAAAATTATAACATATGCAGGAAAAATCTTTTGTGATAGAGCTATTCATGTGTGTATATGATATTGGGAAATTGGAGAGAAAGGATCACCAACCAACATATTGGAAATTGTACTGTCAATCAATTTTTTGGCCATGTGACCTTCGTGTTGGTAATACCCTCAATAATTTCATTCTATGTTGTTTATTCTCATATTACTGTGTGGTGCTATAAGTGAGTCAAGTTTTCACAATTACATCATTACCTTTTTAATTCATTAGAAAATATGTGTTTTAAAAAATTCTCTTGATTTTGATTCAATCGTATCGGTGTTGTAATTGTTAACATGAGTGCTTCGAGTGTGGTATAGTAAGTTCAAACTCGGTCTGGTCAAACCAAAGATAATATAATTGGTATTTGTTACTTCTCCGCTAAGCACGCAGCACTAAGGAGTGAGAACAAAGACTGGATTGGCTCGGAATCAAATAATGTGTCAGAGTAGAATGACATGTCTACTATGGACTGTTGTTTCAGTGAGCATTGAGCACTATGAAAATCCAACTCGGCTTGTTGTTCTAATAAATTAAGTGAACATAATCATCGTGTGATCAAAAATGTAACTTGTTCTTACCATGATAAAGCTGAAAAATTTCTCATTTGGCATTAAGCAATAATCGTTTACTTTTTGATTTTGATTCTTGTTGGATTGTCATTAAACCCATACCACAAACAAGACAATTTTCTAGTTTATTAAATTTTAGTAAAAATCTTACAATTATTTTACTAATAAAACTTGTCGAGCATTAAGTACAAATGGGTACAATTTAGAATTTTTAGATTTCACAATTCACTGTAAAATAGACATTAAATTTTGTGTTTAATTTGTGAATACTTGTTTAGTATAAGAAGTAGAATAATTTTAGAATTATGTCTCCACCCACTTTGGTGAGGAGACATATTGTTTTTGTCCTGTCCGTCACACAGTTTGTCAGCACAACTCCTCTGAAACTATTGAACAGAATTTCATGAAACTTGGTAGGTAGTAAGGACACCATATGTAGTTGTGCATATTACCAGGAAATTTTGATCGTCTGAATTTTGTGGGAGTTATGCCCCTTTGAACTTAGAAATTTCCCGAAATTTACTACTGAAGCAGCTTGTCAGCGCAACTCCTCTGAATCTACTGAACAGAATTTCATGAAACTTGGTAGGTAGTAAGGACACCATATGTAGTTGTGCATATCACCAGGAAATTTTGATCGCCTGAAATTTGTGGGAGTTATGCCCCTTTGAACTTAAAAATTTCCCGAAATTTACTACTGAAGCAGCTTGTCAGCGCAACTCCTCTAAATCTACTGAACAGAATTTCATGAAACTTGGTAGGTAGTAAGGACACCATATGTAGATGTGCATATTATGGGGGGAAACATACTTTTTTGTGGGCAAAAACAAACTTTAATTTCTGGATGAAACTGTTGAATATGCTGCTTTTAAAGTTTTTTTTATTTCATTTAATTTCAACAAAAAACAAACATTTATAGAATTTGTTTTAATAAAAGTGTATTTTATTTGAATATTTAAGGTAATTTTGATAACTTGACTCAGTTTTCATGCTTTTGGCACCATTATAACTGTATCAAGATATTATGTATGAATTCTCATGAGAAATAATAGTCTTAGCTTTAGTATATATTGCAACAACAACAAAAAATGGGTAGTTATTGGGGGTGGGACAAGGAGGAGAACTTTAGCATGAGAGTAATCTGAAAGATACTAAATTCATATAAATATATAGCTACTTTTATCTGTTACGTTGTAAAAATGTAGGGGGTAGGGATGAAAAAATTGACCACTTCCTTGATATATGTTGTACTGTAGATTTCTTGGAGAACAGTACTTCCTGAATGTGGTTGTAATGTTATTAATGAAAGTGTAGTAAAACAACAAATAATGTTTCAGTTAGATCATGGTGACCAATTGTTGGAGAAAATCATTGACACTGACAATCATTACATATAATTGTATTAGTTACACTTTGCAAATGGACTTTATCACATGAAGTTGTATCAAATGTACTTTATCACATGAAGTTGTATCAAATGTACTTTATCACATGAAGTTGTATCAAATGGACTTTATCACATGAAGTTGTATCAAATGGACTTTATCACATGAAGTTGTATCAAATGGACTTTATCACATGAAGTTGTATCAAATGGACTTTATCACATGAAGTTGTATCAAATGGACTTTATCACATGAAGTTGTATCAAATGGACTTTATCACATGAAGTTGTATCAAATGCACATTGTTACGGGAGTGAGAGGAGCTAAAATTCACCACTTAAGCTGTGATAGGCACCGAATACATAGGTAGAATCTATCACTTGATCACGATGACCCCTGAAAATTAGGTGATAATCCAAACTTGTATCTAGATTCTTGATGTAAAAAAATAATAATAACTATAAATGTGTTAAAAGGGTCAATTTAAGAAGTTTTTGTCTCTCCTCAGTTATATTACCAAGAATTTTGTGACAAATGAATTATTGTATCTTCATTCATTTTATAAATGTAAGAGTCAGTAACTTTTCCATCAGTTGGGTGTGGTTGTAATACTCCCAAGGATAAAACTCATGATAAACTCATTTTCTGATTAAAAATGTTTTTCCAGATGTTTTATATGTTTGAATTTTGAACTTTTCACTTTTTGTCACTTTTTTTTGGACTAAAATTATGAAACAGAATTTTTACTCTGACATGTTAATTGCACATTTTGTACGACACTCTCTTTGTGTGTGTGCAGTTATCATGATCTCTGTATTAGCTTATCATAGATTTTGCTCTTCCTATTTGCATGTATTTTTCAGCTTGTGTCTTTGAATTAGGAACTGTTTAATTGGGAATTGTATTTCTTGATTTATATTTTTTCCTTTTTTCCCCACGTTGGATCAATTCCTGATGTATACAGTATTTCAGTGTTTGATTTCAGTACAATGTTTTATGGTCTGTCTTATTTTTAAAAACATATTGTCATAAACCCATAATTTATTATTGTAAATTTTTTTAAGTTGTTCATATTGTTCGTTAGAATATGTTTTGTTTTGTGTGCCCCCTTTTTTTGCAGTGAGTGACATGTAAAGATTACGTTGTCTAACATAATATGAGTCCAGGGCCCCCCCTTAAAGTAATCGGGACAACCAGACATTTATCCAGATACATTCATAAGTATCACTACTTGATCATCTTGGAGTGTTTACCAAGATGAACATTTTTTTTTTGAACACGTCAGTTTATTGAACATCTTTTCTTTGAACACGTCAGTTTATTGAACTTCAAAAGTTTCAGTGGTTTGTAATTTTGGCAATTATTCAACACCACACTCCATATTCAAAAAATAATTCTAATTTTAAAAAAGAAAAATATAGAATGGAAACTTTTTATCTAAATTGTTAGGGGGCTGTCATGGTCGTGATCGTATGGTAGTTGGATTTGGTAACTACTTATGCAATCAGTGCCTATCACCACTAACGTTGTGAGTTCGAATCCCGCTCAGGCAAGGTGTACTCGATACAACATTATATGATAAAGATTTTTCAGTAACTTGCAGCAGGTCTGTGGTTTACTCTGGGTACTCCAGTTTCCTCCACCAATAAAACTGACTGCCACGATATAACTGAAATATTGTTTAAAGTGGCGTTAAGCACCATAACCCCCCTCTAATCTAATAGTAACTGGAAAACTTAATCATGAATGTATGCACAGTTTTTCTTACTAGAGGTACCAGTACATGTATTTCTAATATTTGATCAGATTAAGTAACCATGTCAATTCTCTTCTATAAAAATTGTATATGTTGTTATTTGTGCATTTAATAAGCAATTCAAGTTGATAGAAATAAAATGTGAAATAATTGTTAATGATTGGATTCTTTTCATTATAAATATTTCATAAATATTCTGAAGGTGGAAAATAAACAAATAAAAACCCCAAAGTACCAGACATGTCCAGAAAATAGAGGGATTTTAGGCTCCATCTTTGTGTCATATTATTTTCTAAATTTTATTTCATATTTGATAAACATGTTTTATCATTAAATAAAATTTTCATAATGATTCAATTTGTTATTTTAGGCCCAAAGAGTCGGCTACAGAACAGACTACTTTTCCACTTGTCACATAAATTTGGTGATGAGAAACGTTTAATGGGACACCATCAAAGTTTACAGGACATCATAGAAGATCAACTGTCCTTGGCTTCTATACATTATCTTAGAAGTCATTACCAAGAAGCTATAGATATATATAAACGTATACTGCTAGATAATAGGTATGTATATATACGTTTTTGAGGTTTTTTGTTTTTTTTTCAATTAATAGCTTTAAGATTACAGATTTTGTTGGCAAAATTTTCTGGCAGGTAATTAAAAAAAAATCTGACAAGTATTTGTGTAGCTCAAAATGCTGATGCCAGTATATATTTACAGCTTGGACCTTTATTTTTATGAAGACTTCTATCACTAGGAACTGGTAAAAGTCTATTATTGGGTGATGATATAAGTGCTGAGCCAAAAGGAAAGGCCACTTTACTTTGTCAGACAACACTATAGGAGAACTGTTCCCAGAAAAATACTGCATGTGTGGTGTAATGGTTAGGGTGCTCACCTCAAGTGTGGTAGATCGTGGTGTAATGGTTAGAGTGCTCACCTCAAGTGTGGTAGACCGTGGTGTAATGGTTAGGCCTTAGGGTGCTCACCTCAAGTGTGGTAGATCGTGGTGTAATGGTTAGGGTGCTCACCTCAAGTGTGGTAGATCGTGGTGTAATGGTTAGGGTGCTCACCTCAAGTGTGGTAGATCGTGGTGTAATTGTTAGGGTGCTCACCTCAAGTGTGGTAGATTGTGGTGTAATGGTTAAGGTGCTCACCTCAAGTGTGGTAGATCGTGGGTTTGTGTAATGGTTAAGGTGCTCACCTCAAGTGTGGTAGATCGTGGGTTTGTACCTCGATCGGGTAAAACCAAAGACTATAGAATTGGTATTTGTTGCTTCTCTGCTAAGCCAACTGTATTAAGGAGAATGAGCAAAGACTGGTTGGCTCAGAATCAGGATAATGTGTCTGAGTGGGTCGACATGTCTATCCACGGACTGTTGTTTCAGTGAGCTAGCACTATAAAAATCCAACTTAGTGGGTTGGTCTAGGACAAAGTGGAACTCATCATCATCTCATTGAAAATTAACTTGTTCTTGCCATGATATAGCTGAAAAATTACTGAGTTGGTGTTAAACAGCAATCACTCACTCACTCCAAAGGAAAATTCCATAATATTTTTTATTTCATAGCATGCACTATTAATATAATCATGATTATAATAACATATTAATATAATCATGATTATTATAACATATTAATATAATCATGATTATAATAATTAAATGAAAAACAAAAAATATCACACTGTCAGAACAGTTCCAAAATCTTGTAAAATTGTAGAAAAAGGTAAAATAGATACCTCTTAACTATGTCATCTTATTAATGAGTTGAAACATATTTTACAGGGATTTCCTGCCATTTATCTATGTCATCTTATTAATTGATTGGAACATATTTTACAGGGATTTCCTGCCATTTAACTATGTCATCTTATTAATGAGTTGAAACATATTTTACAGGGATTTCCTGCCATTTAACTATGTCATCTTATTAATTAATTGGAACATATTTTACGGGGATTTCCTGCCATTTAACTATGTCATCTTATTAATTAATTGGAACATATTTTACAGGGATTTCCTGCCATTTAACTATGTCATCTTATTAATGAGTTGAAACATATTTTACAGGGATTTCCTGCCATTTATCTATGTCATCTTATTAATGAGTTGAAACATATTTTACAGGGATTTCCTGCCATTTATCTATGTCATCTTATTAATGAGTTGAAGCATATTTTACAGGGATTTCCTGCCATTTAACTATGTCATCTTATTAATTAATTGGAACATATTTTACAGGGATTTCCTGTCATTTATCTATGTCATCTTATTAATTAATTGGAACATATTTTACAGGGATTTCCTGCCATTTAACTATGTCATCTTATTAATTAATTGGAACATATTTTACAGGGATTTCCTGGCTTTAAATGTCTATGTTGCTCTCTGTTATTACAAATTGGATTACTATGATGTATCACAGGTAAGGTTTGAAGTAGAAGTCAAAAGTAGTGGTTTAAAATCTTCAAACTTCTCTTTAGAATTGAGCATATTGAAAAGTATCATATAGCAGTAGATATCAATGTAGTGGGCATGACACATTTCTAGAATGACCTTCATCAGTCAAAGTCAAAAGATTGGAAAACCAAATAATTTAAAAGACTTTGGTAGCAAGAAACCAAAGGGCCTTAACAGGATATAAATTAGTGATACAAAAATGTACTCTAGTATTAAATTACGTTCAGGCTTGATTGAGTCTGTCATGGTTTTAAATTTTAATACTAACATTTAAACTTGTTGACAAATGGTTTCAAATAATAATAGTTAAGTTCACTCTTATTGAAAAGAAAAAAGTTTCAAATAGTTATGTTTAAGTTCACACTTATTGAAAAGAAATAGTTTCAATTTATTATGTTTAAGTTCAAGCTTGTTGAAAAGAAATGGATTCAAACATGAAAAAACCACAGACTTGTCTCAAGTCACTGACAAATTTTATATACTCTAGTTATTTCAAGTACACTGCCACTTGAGTGAGAATAGCACTCAAAATTTAGGAGATAACTGTATTGTATTTGAAAATTTCACGGACATTTGATTTTCGCAAATTGAGTTTACTGGCGACGCGATAGTGGAGCCAGTAAACGGATATTTGCTATCATTAAATCTCCAATTGATGCCATGAAATTTTCAAATACAATACAGTTATCTCCATTCTAATGTAATCATGTATATAGATGTGTATTGACAAGATGATGTAAGCGGTAATCAGCTAAAATTCGAAAAATATCTCGTGCTATTTCAACCGTAAAATTGATACCTTGAAAATTACAACATTGTCCAATCACAAACCAGGAATATGAAACAACTACATTAGAATTTAGCTTTAATAGTTATAGATAGATGTGATTCCTACACTGTCATAGTTCAAAACGGTCCCTTATAAGTGAGTTTTAATATACACTAATGATCACCTTATTTCTATTATTATTTTAGGAAGTATTAGCTGTTTATTTACAACAGTACCCAGACAGTGCTATAGCCCTGAACTTAAAAGCTTGTAATCACTTCAGATTATACAATGGCAAAGCTGCAGAGGTATTTATAGTAACAAATCAACATCTTTGGAACTTAAAAAAAAATTATTACTAATAACCTAACAACATGGTAAATCATGAATGTGATTATAGCATGAATTGGTTGTTTAATTGTAAAACTGCCTCGATGGTTGAGCATGCTAGCATCGAGTGCTAGTTGCTGGTTGAGCATGCTAGCATTGAGTGCAGAAGATTTTGTGATCAATTCCCAATCAGGTCAAATTGAAGACTATGAAATTGTTAGTTACTGCTTCTTCACTGAGTACCTTACAGGTGTAAGAGCAAAGACTGGTTAACTCCCACTCAGGATAACTTCTTCACTGAGTACCTTACAGGTGTAAGAGCAAAGACTGGTTAACTCCCACTCAGGATAACTTCTTCACTGAGTACCTTACAGGTGTAAGAGCAAAGACTGGTTAACTCCCACTTAGGATAACTTCTTCACTGAGTACCTTACAGGTGTAAGAGCAAAGACTGGTTAACTCCCACTTAGGATAACTTCTTCACTGAGTACCTTACAGGTGTAAGAGCAAAGACTGGTTAACTCCCACTCAGGATAACTTCTTCACTGAGTACCTTACAGGTGTAAGAGCAAAGACTGGTTAACTCCCACTTAGGATAACTTCTTCACTGAGTACCTTACAGGTGTAAGAGCAAAGACTGGTTAACTCCCACTTAGGATAACTTCTTCACTGAGTACCTTACAGGTGTAAGAGCAAAGACTGGTTAACTCCCACTTAGGATAACTTCTTCACTGAGTACCTTACAGGTGTAAGAGCAAAGACTGGTTAACTCCCACTTAGGATAACTTCTTCACTGAGTACCTTACAGGTGTAAGAGCAAAGACTGGTTAACTCCCACTCAGGATAACTTCTTCACTGAGTACCTTACAGGTGTAAGAGCAAAGACTGGTTAACTCCCACTTAGGATAACTTCTTCACTGAGTACCTTACAGGTGTAAGAGCAAAGACTGGTTAACTCCCACTTAGGATAACTTCTTCACTGAGTACCTTACAGGTGTAAGAGCAAAGACTGGTTAACTCCCACTCAGGATAACTTCTTCACTGAGTACCTTACAGGTGTAAGAGCAAAGACTGGTTAACTCCCACTTAGGATAACTTCTTCACTGAGTACCTTACAGGTGTAAGAGCAAAGACTGGTTAACTCCCACTCAGGATAACTTCTTCACTGAGTACCTTACAGGTGTAAGAGCAAAGACTGGTTAACTCCCACTTAGGATAACTTCTTCACTGAGTACCTTACAGGTGTAAGAGCAAAGACTGGTTAACTCCCACTCAGGATAACTTCTTCACTGAGTACCTTACAGGTGTAAGAGCAAAGACTGGTTAACTCCCACTTAGGATAACTTCTTCACTGAGTACCTTACAGGTGTAAGAGCAAAGACTGGTTAACTCCCACTCAGGATAACTTCTTCACTGAGTACCTTACAGGTGTAAGAGCAAAGACTGGTTAACTCCCACTCAGGATAACTTCTTCACTGAGTACCTTACAGGTGTAAGAGCAAAGACTGGTTAACTCCCACTCAGGATAACTTCTTCACTGAGTACCTTACAGGTGTAAGAGCAAAGACTGGTTAACTCCCACTCAGGATAACTTCTTCACTGAGTACCTTACAGGTGTAAGAGCAAAGACTGGTTAACTCCCACTCAGGATAACTTCTTCACTGAGTACCTTACAGGTGTAAGAGCAAAGACTGGTTAACTCCCACTCAGGATAACTTCTTCACTGAGTACCTTACAGGTGTAAGAGCAAAGACTGGTTAACTCCCACTCAGGATAACTTCTTCACTGAGTACCTTACAGGTGTAAGAGCAAAGACTGGTTAACTCCCACTTAGGATAACTTCTCCACTGAGTACCTTACAGGTGTAAGACTGGTTAACTCCCACTTAGGATAACTTCTCCACTGAGTACCTTACAGGTGTAAGACTGGTTAACTCCCTCTCAGGATAACTTCTTCACTGAGTACCTTACAGGTGTAAAACTGGTTAACTCCCACTCAGGATAACTTCTCCACTGAGTACCTTACAGGTGTAAGACTGGTTAACTCCCACTCAGGATAACTTCTCCACTGAGTACCTTACAGGTGTAAGACTGGTTAGCTCCTGCTCAGGATAACTTCTCCACTGAGTACCTTACAGGTGTAAGACTGGTTAACTCCCACTCAGGATAACTTCTTCACTGAGTACCTTACAGGTGTAAAACTGGTTAACTCCCACTCAGGATAACTTCTCCACTGAGTACCTTACAGGTGTAAGACTGGTTAACTCCCACTCAGGATAACTTCTCCACTGAGTACCTTACAGGTGTAAGACTGGTTAGCTCCTGCTCAGGATAACTTCTCCACTGAGTACCTTACAGGTGTAAGACTGGTTAACTCCCACTCAGGATAACTTCTCCACTGAGTACCTTACAGGTGTAAAACTGGTTAACTCCCACTCAGGATAACTTCTCCACTGAGTACCTTACAGGTGTAAGACTGGTTAACTCCCACTCAGGATAACTTCTCCACTGAGTACCTTACAGGTGTAAGACTGGTTAACTCCCACTCAGGATAACTTCTCCACTGAGTACCTTACAGGTGTAAGACTGGTTAGCTCCTGCTCAGGATAACCTATCTAATTGTAGTAATATGTTTACCTATGCACGGTTGTTTTGGTGAGCTAGCACTTAAAAGATTTAGCCCATTGTATTAGTTTAGTACAAAGCAGACATCATCATCTCATCCAAAAGTAGCTCGTTCTCACCATGATATAGCTGAAGATTGCTCAATCTTCCTCAAATAACAATCACTCACTCTTTCACTCTCTTGACTACCATACTATGCTTATGATCAAATCAAACATGTTGAGGATATGTGTATATTACTTATTTTATATATATCCATAGCGATTAGTTTATAGTTTTATAAATCTGGGTGTTCTGGGAATTCCATGCATCATATGTAATAACATCATTTTAAGTTTTGATGTATGATAGTAAAAACATTATTAAAGAAAGTTTAACCAGTGATAGTCAACAATTCCACAAAACATCAACAAAACCAACAATTACCTTTGACCTTCACTCACTGAACATAATAAAGACCACAACATGTTGGAAATCTAGGTCCTGGCTTGGAACAGTGTGGCAGGGTTAAACCAATGGCAATACATACAAATATAGTCAAACCTGTATATAAAGGTCACTCAATGAAACCCTGAAAATGTGCCCTTTATGAGCAGTTGCCCTTTATATATACAAGTTAAAATTATATGCACTATTCATTTATGAGAAAAATTAGACTGGCCTTTATAGACAGTGATTTGTTATATAGAGGTGCCATTTATAAAGGCAGGTTTGACTGTATACATATTACCCATGATTCACCAGTTTGTAGATTGTTGAAATATGATATATACCAATTATATTATATTTTAGAACTAGATTTCTTTTAATATTAGAAATTCAATATTTTTCGGTATTTTTTCTGTTCTAGCTTCACTTGCCACGCCCACCAGGAAATATAACGTTTGAAATTCCTGCGAGTGAGTTATATTGCCCGGTGGTGATTTCCGGTTTAATTTTAATAACAGCACATACACTGTTAATGTTTATTATCAGAACTGTTAGATTACTTGAAATTTCTTGCTGTTTGTCTCATTTAGTATGTCAAATTACACTTATAAATATTTTTTTTTTGTTTTGATTAATTATTTTACTATTAAAATATAATATAACAAATATTCGATGTGACTGTGGTCAATATGCAAGAACAATCCCTCGGTACCTTGAATTGCATGGATATGTTATATTGCCCTCCACTGTTGGCGTCGGGCAATATAACACATCCATGCAATTCAAGGTACCTCGAGATAATATTCTTGTATATTCAACACAATCACATGGAATATTTGTATAATATTGCTATATTTGTTTTGAATTATACAAAATAAACTTGGAATCTCAAGGTCTGATAAGTTGTTTCATTGGATACCCCCAAGAAAGAATTTTTGACCATTTGTAGAAGCTTTTAGTTTAGTTGATCCAAGGTACATCAAATTACTAATCTATTTTAAAGTAAAAATCATGTGTCCTGTTTATTTTGATACAACAAGATTCAGCGGAAAAAAATAGTGCCTACGAATTGTGTAAATATGGTCAACGTAGATTTAAAGTTCTCATGAAATTTTTAATATCTGTTTAGGCATGCAAAATACAGAGAAAAAGTGGCATAATAAGACAGGTGACATTCTTAAAAGAGGTTCAATTCATATGTAATTTTCTATGACAGGACAAAAAAAGGTGATCTTTTAATACAAGTGACTTCTGAATAGAGATGACCACATGGGCAGGTTTGACTGTATATATACATTGCTTCTTCAACATGTGTTTTTGTGTTCTTTTTGATTTCAGAAAAATAATATTGAATTCATTTATCTACATTGTATATTGTAGGCTGAGCTGAAAAGTTTACAAGAGATGGCTTCTCCATCGTTTGTTTTTGCCAGAGATCTCATCAAGCATAATCTGGTAAGTATGATGTGATTAGGCCACCCTTAAAAATATGTTCGTTTCTCGCACCCGACCCTCCATTTCACCTATGGGTTGGTAGATAGGGGGATTTTTTTTTTTTTTTTTCAAAATAGACCGTTTATTCACAAATCTGGTTCCTTCAAAGTCGAGCAGTGGATTTTGTTAATTTAAAAGTGTAAACCAGTTCCGAACGTAAATTCTGGAACAATATCAGAACTTCCGGTCACGATTTCCAGTAACAAAAAAAACCAAAAAATCGTTGCAAATCACACAAAAAAATATTTCGAGTCGCAACGTTTTCTAACGGTCGGTCGGGTGCGGGAAGCAAGCAATTTTCTTAATTTTGGCCTTAGCAGGCATAATTTTTTGTTGACGATTTTCTTGCAGATCTTCTTCTTTCACATTTCACATGTAGATTTGTGTAATTTTGAATGTGATATAGTACATTATGTCAGTCTTCGTGCTAACCCACTTGCCCGAAGCCCAGGACAAGTAAATTTGGACTCTGACAAGTGAAAATTATGATAAAATTTGTTTGAATGAATATAAATTTTTGCTAAATTTGGCTTTTTGGCAAGTAGCGGGAAAAATTTGAGGCAAAGACCTATGTGATATATTCTACATAGAAATGAAGTATTAGAAGGGATTTAATTTTAATACCATTGACTGTTACTTTAGCAAAAAAAATAAAACTTCACAACATAATTGTTTTTACAGTAGATTTCATACACTACATGTAAATAAGATTTAAAATGCAAATGCAATTTTGGGGCTGTGATCATATAGTAGTTCAATTTACAACTACCTATGCAATCAGTGCCTATCACCATGTCGTGAGTTCGAATCTAGAGGTGTACAACATTATGTGATAAATTTGTCAGTGTCTTGCGACAGGTCGGTGGTGTTCTCCGGGTCCTCCGGTTTCCTCCACAAATAAAACTGACTGTCACGATATAACTGAAATATTGTTGAAAGTGGCATTAAACACCATCAAACAAGCAAATGAAATTTAAGAGATATTGATTGGATGTTTAATGTAAAGCTTTCTTGCCACACATAAAACACTAACCCTCACTGTTAAAATATGATAAGGCATAGCAAAAAATAGTTTAAAAACCTTTTATGAAAAGAAAGTTTAAACAGTGAAAGTCATCAAATCCACCAACACCAACAAAACATGCAACCACCTCTCACCTCAAATCATTGAATGTAAAATATGACATTTGAAATCGGGATCCTTAAGACAGGCACAAAAATAACAGACTAAGAGTTTGGGCTTCTAGATTATAAGTATCAGTATCAGAATAGTATGTCTAAGTTGAGAGACACGTCTACCTGTGTAACTGTTGTTTCAGTGAGCTAGCTCTATAAGAAGATCAAGCTCAGTGTTTTTTGGTGTAGTACAAAACAGACATTATCATCTCATTAGTAACTTGTTCTTGCTATGATTAGCTGAAAAATTGTTGACTTGGTGTTAAACATCAATCTCTCACTCACTCACCATGTTTAGTTCAAGATAATAATTTAAAAGTATATATTTATAACAAAAAAAAGCTATTTTTCAGGTTGTTTTCCGAGGAGGAGAAGGGTCATTACAAGTGTTACCTCCACTGATTGATGTGATTCCAGAAGCAAGACTTAATTTAGTTATTTATTATCTGAAACAAGGTACTTGTTATCTACAAGTCATTATTTTTACCAACAATATTCCAGTGTTAAGAGCACTGGCCAAAGACAGATAATTCAAAAATACATTCAAAACACATCTTAAACTCAGATAGCTAGTTTCATTGGATTGGAAAGGTCATTGTAAAATAATGGCCTCTTTGATGGCAATACTTAGTAAAACTAGATGTTTATTGTATTTTCTTTATTTTTGGCAATACATTTACGTCCTGTATATATCCTATATGGAGCAATGTTAGGGTTCATATTTTATTCTGATCAATCAACGATAAGCCTACCAATCTTGAGGTATTTAAAGTGGGAAGCGTTTTTGGACCCATCAGATTCCTACTTCCTGTTTGCCGACTTTGTTGATTTTTATACACATTGAACATACATTTTGTATATGCCCATTTTTAGTCGCATTTTTTGTATCTATTTTTAGATGATGTAGCAGAGGCATATAACTTAATAAAAGACTTAGAACCAACGACTCCTCAAGAATATATACTGAAGGGTGTAGTCAATGCTGCATTGGGTCAGGAATCGGGATCGGTTTGTATATTATATTTATTCTGTAGTATAAAAGGGGCTTCCAATTTAAGTTTGTTTTCTTCTGTCAGAACCTACAGTTTATTTCTATCTGCCACCCTGCACCCTCTATCCCCCCCCCCCCTTTTTAAGCTCTGATTTGGAAATTTCTTGAACACAGTTTCTAAAGAAGAAAGAAATGAATAAAGTTTTTGTTGAGAATAATGGTAGTGAAAATTTTCAGTCATCAGAAGTATAGCACTCACCCAGAATAAAAAAAAGAGGTGGTCAACTTCCATTCTACATAAATATAAATCTGTAAATTTATCAGAGATGATTGTGGATCATAAATTTTGTTTTCGATATAAATGGCCCCTTTGATCTTTACACCCGATATTATTTATTATCAAACAACAAGCTTGATACAAACATATTATCACTGTGATCTTATGTAACATGATATTGACATCTTGACCAATTCTCAATTAACACATTATCATTGATTTGTTTTGCTCGAAATGGAAAATTCTCACCGAATCTCACATCTTAGGCTTTGCCTTTGATGCAATATTGCTCTGAGAAATACATTCTCGTAAAACAAATCAACGATGTTAAGCACATGTGCTAACAAGGTTATTAGTGGAAGTAATCAGTTGATATATGACATACTGATACTTAAATGTCTGTCTATTTCTAGTAAAATGACATACTGATACTTAAATATCTGTCTATGTCTAGTAAAATCAATATTTTCACTTATCATTCTGGAACAGTCATTACGGGTAATTCCGTGCACTGTCTAATTCTGTGCACTACTATAAATAACATAGATATGTGCCGAATTGGAGAGTGCATAGAATTAACCTCCAGTATTGTACATATGAATTATTCTTAATTTGGTTTTCTCCTATCAATTGTTTTTAAGAAGCAGTATTTTATATAGGGACAATTTTGTTCATACAATTTACGAAATTTCCTTAATAATTTGGATATTTCTTGAATTTATATCTTGAAAATTTTTAAGAAATTCTATTACAGGAAGTGTCATATGAATACATCAATTTTAAATACTTTCTTAGCTTACTTTCAATTAAACGTTAAGTTGCTGAGAGGTCAGCGTTATTCATGTTTATCTTCACTTTCAGCAATTTTTTAGCTATATTGTAACTACCAGACTTAATTAGGGAGGAAAGGTCAGGCAGGACTGACTGGACTGTGAAAGCCCGGCCATGGATATGTGTTGGGGAAAATCTTAACACTTGAGATGGGTAACGGTGCTCAAACCCACATCAGTGTTGTTAGGCTAGTGGTCAGAAGTCAACAATCATACCCACTCTGCTACCCTGGCCCCTTAATTTGCTAACTATAATTTCTGTGTATATTTGAAATTAAAAGGATTACTTAATTTTGATAATTTATCAGGCAAAAAATAAATTGAACAATTATTTGAATTTGTATTGGATTGGGTACTCTCTTTCCTGTTCTAAAACGACTGTTTAAATAGTATTGTCATTTTTCCTGTTCTAAAATGACTGTTTAAATAGTATTGTCATTTTTCCTGTTCTAAAATGACTGTTTAAATAGTATTGTCATTTTTCCTGTTCTAAAATGACTGTTTAAATAGTATTGTCATTTTTCCTGTTCTAAAATGACTGTTTAAATAGTATTGTCATTTTTCCTGTTCTAAAATGACTGTTTAAATAGTATTGTCATTTTTGTTGTTCTAAAATGACTGTTTAAATAGTATTGTCATTTTTCCTGTTCTAAAATGACTGTTTAAATAGTATTGTCATTTTTCCTGTTCTAAAATGACTGTTTAAATAGTATTGTCATTTTTGTTGTTCTAAAATGACTGTTTAAATAGTATTGTCATTTTTCCTGTTCTAAAATGACTGTTTAAATAGTATTGTCATTTTTCCTGTTCTAAAATGACTGTTTAAATAGTATTGTCATTTTTCCTGTTCTAAAATGACTGTTTAAATAGTATTGTCATTTTTGTTGTTCTAAAATGACTGTTTAAATAGTATTGTCATTTTTCCTGTTCTAACATGACTGTTTAAATAGTATTGTCATTTTTCCTGTTCTAAAACGACTGTTTAAATAGTATTGTCATTTTTGTTGTTCTAAAACGACTGTTTAAATAGTATTGTCATTTTTCCTGTTCTAAAACGACTGTTTAAATAGTATTGTCATTTTTGTTGTTCTAAAATGACTGTTTAAATAGTATTGTCATTTTTCCTGTTCTAAAATGACTGTTTAAATAGTATTGTCATTTTTCCTGTTCTAAAATGACTTTAAATAGTATTGTCATTTTTCCTGTTCTAACATGACTGTTTAAATAGTATTGTCATTTTTCCTGTTCTAAAATGACTGTTTAAATAGTATTGTCATTTTTCCTGTTATAAAATGACTGTTTAAATAGTATTGCCATTTTTCCTGTTCTAAAATGACTGTTTAAATAGTATTGTCATTTTTCCTGTTCTAAAATGACTTTAAATAGTAATGTCATTTTTCCTGTTCTAAAATGACTTTAAATAGTATTGTCATTTTTCCTGTTCTAAAATGACTTTAAATAGTATTGTCATTTTTCCTGTTCTAAAATGACTTTAAATAGTATTGTCATTTTTGTTGAGAGATCAATAGTTTATTCCTCTTATTCAAAAATGAATTGTTTTAGTATTAATTGTAAAAATGTAAAGATTGACTGAAATGTACTCATTTTATTGCTCGAAAAATATTGCAAAAATGAAAACCGTGTATAATGGGTATAAATTAATGTTCATGCTACCAGTAGCTATGGCAGTGTTAAAATATTCCTTCCTAGCTTTTTATCTCATCTGACTAAATGGCTCATGTGAGCTATTGCCACCACTTTGTGTCCATTGTCCATCTATCAGCCATTAGCTTTTCATATTTTAATCTTCTCAAGAAGCACTGAAGGGATTGAAACCATTCTTGGCTGAAATTTTCTTTATAAGGTCCTGACGATGTCTTGCTACTTCTGTGCCAAACATGGTTGCCAGGAACTATAAAAGCTTCTGATTGGTTAATATTTAAAAGGTCTTTCTTCTTATGAAATGCCTAAATAATTCAAACTAAATTAATGGAGATGATTATTCTTGTTAGATACATCCAAAGTGTTGTTACTTAAAAGGGGTTCATACATCCAAAGTGTTGTTACTTAAAAGGGGTTCATACATCCAAAGTGTTGTTACTTAAAAGGGGTTCATACATCCAAAGTGTTGTTACTTAAAAGGGGTTCATATATTCAAAGTGTTGTTACTTAAAGGGGGTTAATATATCCAAAGTGTTGTTACTTAAAAGGGGTTCATACATCCAACGTGTTGTTACTTAAAAGGGGCTCATACATCTAAAGTGTTGTTACTTAAAAGGGGTTCATACATCCAAAGTGTTGTTACTTAAAAGGGGTTCATACATCCAAAGTGTTGTTACTTAAAAGGGGTTCATACATCTAAAGTGTTGTTACTTAAAAGGGGTTCATACATTCAAAGTGTTGTTACTTAAAAGGGGTTCATACATCTAAAGTGTTGTTACTTAAAAGGGGTTCATACATTCAAAGTGTTGTTACTTAAAAGGGGTTCATACATCCAAAGTGTTGTTACTTAAAAGGGGTTCATACATCCAAAGTGTTGTTACTTAAAAGGGGTTCATACATCCAAAGTATTGTTACTTAAAAGGGGTTCATACATCTAAAGTGTTGTTACTTAAAAGGGGTTCATACATCCAAAGTGTTGTTACTTAAAAGGGGTTCATACATCCAAAGTATTGTTACTTAAAAGGGGTTCACAGGGCATTCAATATTATTCAAGTCTACCAGTACTTCACTATTTACAGACGGTTCTTTTTTTTATTAAAATTGAACAATTTTGATGAATATCTTATACAACACTTTAAAATTAGGAGGTACCAATGACCATTTAAGGCAGATAAAAAGTACCTGGTACTGTCCCTTATTGAAAAGCCTGGGACCATTCAATTAATATGAATTTTCTATGAGAGGACAAGAAAAAGGTGATCTTTAAATACAGATGACTGCTTAATAGAGAGGACTATGTCCTATAGGTTCAATGTTTACAGGTTACAGTGGGGATTTTTTTTTAAATTAAGAAGCAAACAGTGGAAATTCAATTGTATTTAACATGAGACATCATTTGTACAATTGTAGTCTGTAGGTTCCAAAGTTTAACGTTAGGGTAGCTGTGGAACCGTAGCCCTTATAGTCCTTGGCCAATTTTCTGATATTTGCGGACCATAGGGCTACGGATTTCACCCTATCAAAAATTGGCAAAACTGCGATCATGATTTTGTCGCACCTTTCAACAGTAATTTTCACAACAAAGCGCTTTGTTAGAGCGGTGTCATGTGGATAATTCGTTTCGTTACATATTTATCTATCGCTTTCCATATTTACTTATTCATTATTATTCATTTTTAGCTCATTATCTTAACAAATGCAGGGCTCCCACTACTTTGAAATCAGAGGGAGAAGTGACTTCTCTTTCAGGTGCTGACAAAAGAGAAGTGAGAGATAACAGGGAAAAGTGGTGAGAGTACAGGGAGAAGTCAAAATATTTCTCTAATTTTACCACTTTTCACATTCGCAGGGCATTATCGTGGCATTCGAATGTTATAATGTACTTGTTATGCATTAAGGTATATTCAGTAGTTGTTTAATTCCTTGTTTTTGTTAGCATATCATCTCTCTGATTTACATATGTCCTTGTATTTGTTTTTTGATTTTTTGTATTAAATAAACCCTTTTCAGATTCTTTGTTTTGTCTTGCAGATGATAAAGGCACATATATGATAGTCAACTATTGTCCAATAAATAATAAATAAATATAATTGAATAATAAATTTTATTTCGACATCAGCATTGTTTCAATCAAGTCACAAATAGATAAAATGACAAAACTGTGAAATCGCTAATTATTTAATCAAATTTTAATGAAACTTGTATATTATTTACATTGCTTTTCTTTAATCACTGATTGATATTAATTAAGAAACTAATCATATCTACAAAGTTAACAATCCCTTTGGATAGCTGCCATCAAACCCCAAATAAATGAAATAAACAATACCGACGTTATTTTCCCGAGTACGGATCTGTAGTACAGTTTTTATATTCGTAACTGTTTCGATTACGTCCCTTTATAATGGCGGTTTGAAAAACGGAAATTTTGTAGTAAAAATATACCGATGTTTTACTGTTAAAACAGTTAAAATTAGCAAAGCGACTTGGTAAAATTACAGGGAGACTTCCACTTCTCTTTTGGCACTAGTACAAAGCGAAGTGAGCAGCCACAAGGCGACTTCTTCGCCCGAATCGCCCTCCAACGTGAGCCCTGCAAATGTCTCGATATTAACTGATCCCGTCTACTTCGTTCCGCCATCTTGTCATTATGATATTCTCGCTTTGAGGTCACGTGACTTTTGAGAGTTAACTCTAACAGCAACACACGTGTTCGGTTTGTTTACATGAAAAATTTGAAAATGTTGAATGAGAGTTCACCTCGATTGGAATAATCATAGAAGAAAATAACATTTCTGGTTAATATTTGTAAAATAGTTCACTCTAGGTTGACTAAATATTTTATTTCAAATAAAAATCGCCGTGCAAAACCTCTGATAAAACGTAAACAAACCGAACATGTGTTTTGCTGTTAGAGTTATCTCTCTAAAGTCACGTGACATCAAAGCGAAAATACCGCAATGAAAAGATGGCGGAAAGAAGTAGGCGGGATCAGTTAATATCGAGACATTTATTATGATAATGAGCTAGAAATGAATAATAATGAGTAAGTAAATAAGGAAAGTGATAGATAAATATGTAACAAAACGAATTATCCACATGACTCGCTCTCACAAAGCGTTTTGTTTTGAAAATTACTGTTGAAAGGTGCGACAAAATCATGGTCGCAGTTTCGCCAATTTTTGATAGGGTGAAATCCGTAGCCCTATGGTCCACAAATATCAGAAAATTGGCCAAGGACCATAAGGGCTACGGTTCCGCAGCTAACGTTAGGGGTATTTTTGTTTGTTTTTTTCAAATCTTCTAAAGATCCACCCATGTGACTGTTGTTTATGTGACATGCAGCATCATTGTTGTATATGTAGATTTCAATTTGTAATGAAGACCCTGGGTCTATGGAGTCCCAAGCCTCAAGGAGCCAAATAATTAACATGGACTGTGTTGGGGGGTTGCTAAAAAATAGTTTGCCTGGTCGACAGTACAACTTCGTGTGTGAACTTCTGGTTATGTTGATTAATTAATATTCCATGTAACAAAAAATATTCATACTTGTAAATAAACTTTAGGAACCATACATGTACCCAAAAGATTATGGAAATGTTTCTGTTGAAAAACAGGTAAAAATGTATTGTAGTATTTTTGTAGATGTGTATTACTGTTCTCAACAACAAAAGGAATGCACCACTCACCGTATTAGTATAACTTGTGACACTAAAAGGCTTCAGAAGGGTTTTTTCCCTGCAACCTTATACAGGTCTTTAAGAACTGTGACTAGGGGTATCTCTGATTTTTTTCTCTTTCGATCTTGAAGGCCATTTTCATAATAGCTTTCTTTGCACCATTTCATTTGAATTAATTGTGCAACGTAACAATTTTTTAAATCCATTTTTCATTTAAAAATATTCCACAGTATATATAAAAAAATTGCTAATTTTCACTTTTAATACTTGCACTACTTTTGTTATTCTTAATTTTTATCCATTTATTTACAAAAAAATGAATATGATCTGTTTTCAGCCATAAACGTAACACTTATGAAGCCTCACACTCCTTACTACTGACAAAGTCCTGACAATGTTCCAGATTTTCTTTTCTGTGAGAGAATATTTCTTTGTGGATACAAATTTTCATGGTTTGAGGTAAATTCATTGTTTCAAGGATTTTTTAATTTGTGGATATGTCAGGTATTTCTTGAAGATTTAATTTGTGAATGTCCTGCTATTTCTTGAAGATTCTTTAATTCTTGGATGTCCAGGTATTTCTTGAAGATTTAATTTAAGATATGCAGGTATTATGCTTGTTTTAGATCTTGTAATGTAATCCACATGTAAACGGAAAATGATGTGAACAGTGTGTGAAATATAATTGGGTACTTTAAAATTTTGTTTTACAGAGTTATCTTTCTTTGATAATTTATGTTGTATCAAAAGGGTTCATTATATTAAAGTATATTTATTTAGATTTAAACTTTTTAAATATTTGTTGCACCTGTTCAGAATCATTTTGTTTTAACAATTATGCTGTGTGTGTCACCTGATCTGCACAGACAGTAACACTTCAATGGACCATTATTATGCAACCAGCAGAACTTTTTTTTAGCTCTAAAAAAAGGGTTGTTGAAAAATTGATGACAATTTAATGATCATGTGATCTCGAAAAATACTCGTAGTTAGATAGGTGGGAAATACCTCAGCAATAGGATTTTATTGTGCCATTTACTTATCAATGGTGGATGCTCATTTTTTCAGCTATCCTCACTTTAATTGGGGAATCAATAGCAATTCAAAGTTTCAAGCATGGCTGTATATATTTAAACAACCTTATTAATTTTAAAATAATATATTGTAATGGTGCATTTCATTTGTTGTAAAGTACAGTATTTGAAAGAGTTCTTTTTTACTGGACATTTGGACAGGCAGCTTTGAGATTACATAACTAAAAAAATCTCAATCCTTTCTACTAAAGTCTTACTATAGGGAAAAAGTTCATACAACCTATACTAATTAGATAAAGAAAATATGATATTGTTATTAAAGTCATCTATTTCTGTTGCTATGGTAGCAAGTTCTGGGTTGTAATTGGTTATTGGTGTTTGTCTTTACTTTCAGTAATTTGTCAGCTATTTCATGACTACCAGAATGATTTGGGAGTGGTAAGCTTAGACACTTTAAAACAAACCAACAAGGGAAACCCCAGCTCTTGGGTGGATGTCTAAAAACTTGAACATTTGAAATGGGTATCAGAGCTCGAAGCCAGAAGTCACTTGACCACCCAGATCTTTTGTTATTGTTCTTATGTGTATCTTTTTAGTTCACCTGACCTAAAGGTTCATGCCAGTTTTCTGCATCACTTGGCGTCCAACAGTTGTAAACTTTTCAAAAGTTGGACTAAATCATTTTTTGGATGACTGCAAAATTATATCCAATGATCTAAAATGGCTGCTATTGCTATAAATAGAACATAAGGAAGTAGATCTTACCTACAGAGCCAATAAAGCCTCATTTTGTCACCAAATATGCTGAATTTTGAAGAATAGATACATTTTAATGAGTAGTACCACATTTACTAAGGGTTTTGCTGTTAAATTAATGATTTTTGTAGATTTTTAACAAAGATATGCAAATTAGCCTTATTTTTTATTAAAAAAAATCACATTAAAATATTCTACGCATAAAAGTGTTTATCCAAATGAAAACAATGTTATTTTTGGGTGGTTCTCTTTCAAATTTGTATCCGACAGCCCTGTCCTCTATCCAAGATGATTGATAATAAATCATATTAAAATCGTTGTTGTCAATTAAAATCAAATAAGGTTGAGATGATCTTTGGTTTGTCTTTTTAGTTCACCTGGACCAAAGGTCCATGTGAACTATTGCCATCACTTGGCGTCCGTCGTCTGTCGTCTGTCGTCTGTCGTCTGTCGTCTGTAAACTTTTCACATTTCAAGCTTCTTCTCCGAAACCACTTGGCCGATTGGAACCGAACTTAGCAGGAATGTTCCTTGGATGGTCCTCTACAAAGTTACTGTTTTTCGTTCCAGTCGGATATTCAATATGGCTGCCAGGGCCAATAATATGCTCTGATTGGCCGAAATTTCAAAGATCTTCTTCTCCGAAACTAATGAACTGACTGAACCCAAACTGTAAAGGAATGATCATTGGAATGTCCTTTACCAAGTTACTGTTTTTTATGCCGATCGGAAATCCAAGATGGCCGCCATCGCAGGACATAGATTAACATTGGACCCTATGGGAAAATGTTCAAATGCCTTCTTCTCAGAAACTACAAATATGATTAAAGCCAAACTGTACATGAATGTTCATTGGATGGTCCTCTACAATCTTAAGGTTTTTTGTTCCGATATGAAATTCAAAAGGGCGGCTACGGCAGGACTTAGTTTAACATTGGACCCTATGGGAAAAATGTTTCAAAATGCTTCTTCTCTGAAACCACTTGGACAGTTGAAACCAAACTGCCCAGGAATGATCATTGGAAGGTCCTCTACAAATTTTTTGTTTTTTATGCCGGTCGAAAATCCAAGATGGCCGCCACCGCAGGACATAGATTAACATTGGACCCTATGGGAAAATGTTCAAATGCCTTCTTCTCAGAAACTACAAATATTATTAAAGCCAAACTGTACATGAATGTTGATTGGATGGTCCTCTACAATCTTAAGGTTTTTTGTTCCGATATGAAATTTAAAATGGCGGCTACGACAGGACTTAGTTTAACATTGGACCCTATGGGAAAAATGTTTCAAAATGCTTCTTCTCTGAAACCACTTGGACAGTTGAAACCAAACTGCCCAGGAATGATCATTGGAAGGTCCTCTACAAATTTTCTGTTTTTTATGCCGGTCGGAAATCCAAGATGGCCGCCACCGCAGGACATAGATTAACATTGGACCCTATGGGAAAATGTTCAAATGCCTTCTTCTCAGAAACTACAAATATTATTAAAGCCAAACTGTACATGAATGTTCATTGGATGGTCCTCTACAATCTTAAGGTTTTTTGTTCCAATATGAAATTCAAAATGGCGGCTACGACAGGACTTAGTTTAACATTGGACCCTATGGGAAAAATGTTTCAAAATGCTTCTTCTCTGAAACCACTTGGACAGTTGAAACCAAACTGCCCAGGAATGATCATTGGAAGGTCCTCTACAAATTTTCTGTTTTTTATGCCGGTCGGAAATCCAAGATGGCCGCCACCGCAGGACATAGATTAACATTGGACCCTATGGGAAAATGTTCAAATGCCTTCTTCTCAGAAACTACAAATATTATTAAAGCCAAACTGTACATGAATGTTGATTGGATGGTCCTCTACAATCTTAAGGTTTTTTGTTCCGATATGAAATTCAAAATGGCGGCTACGGCAGGACTTAGTTTAACATTGGACCCTATGGGAAAAATGTTTCAAAATGCTTCTTCTCTGAAACCACTTGGACAGTTGAAACCAAACTGCCCAGGAATGATCATTGGAAGGTCCTCTACAAATTTTTTGTTTTTTATGCCGGTCGAAAATCCAAGATGGCCACCACCGCAGGACATAGATTAACATTGGACCCTATGGGAAAATGTTCAAATGCCTTCTTCTCAGAAACTACAAATATTATTAAAGCCAAACTGTACATGAATGTTGATTGGATGGTCCTCTACAATCTTAAGGTTTTTTGTTCCGATATGAAATTCAAAATGGCGGCTACGGCAGGACTTAGTTTAACATTGGACCCTATGGGAAAAATGTTTCAAAATGCTTCTTCTCTGAAACCACTAGGACAGTTGAAACCAAACTGCCCAGGAATGATCATTGGAAGGTCCTCTACAAATTATGTGTTTTTTATGCCGGTCGGAAATCCAAGATGGCCGCCACCGCAGGACATAGATTAACATTGGACCCTATGGGAAAATATTCAAATGCCTTCTACTCAGAAACTACAAATATGATTAAAGCCAAACTGTACATGAATGTTCATTAGATGGTCCTCTACAAACTTTACGTTTTTTGTTCCGGTATGAAATTCAAAATGGCGGCTACGGCAGGACTTAGTTTAACATTGAACCCTATGGGAAAAATGTTTCAAAACGCTTCTTCTCTGAAACCACTTGGATAATTTAAACCAAACTGCCTAGGAATGATCATTGGAAGGTCCTCTAGAAATTTTATGTTTTTTATGCCGATCGGAAATCCAAGATGGCCGCCACCGCAATACATAGATTAACATTGGACCCTATGGGAAAATGTTCAAATGCCTTCTTCTCAGAAACTACAAATATGATTAAAGCCAAACTGTACATGAATGTTCATTGGATGGTCCTCTACAATCTTAAGGTTTTTTGTTCCGATATGAAATTCAAAATGGCGGCTACGGCAGGACTTAGTTTAACATTGGACCCTATGGGAAAAATGTTTCAAAATGCTTCTTCTCTGAAACCACTTGGACAGTTGAAACCAAACTGCCCAGGAATGATCATTGGAAGGTCCTCTACAAATTTTTTGTTTTTTATGCCGGTCGGAAATCCAAGATGGCCGCCACCGCAGGACATAGATTAACATTGGACCCTATGGGAAAATATTCAAATGCCTTCTACTCAGAAACTACAAATATTATTAAAGCCAAACTGTACATGAATGTTCATTAGATGGTCCTCTACAAACTTTACGTTTTTTGTTCTGGTATGAAATTCAAAATGGCGGCTACGGCAGGACTTAGTTTAACATTGGACCCTATGGGAAAAATGTTTCAAAATGCTTCTTCTCTGAAACCACTTGGACAGTTGAAACCAAACTGCCCAGGAATGATCATTGGAAGGTCCTCTACAAATTTAAGGTTTTTTATGCCGGTCGGAAATCCAAGATGGCCGCCACTGCAGGACATAGATTAACATTGGACCCTATGGGAAAATATTCAAATGCCTTCTACTCGGAAACTACAAATATGATTAAAGCCAAACTGTACATGAATGTTCATTAGATGGTCCTCTACAAACTTTACGTTTTTTGTTCTGGTATGAAATTCAAAATGGCGGCTATGGCAGGACTTAGTTTAACATTGGACCCTATGGGGAAAATGTTTCAAAACGCTTCTTCTCTGAAACCACTTGGATAATTGAAACCAAACTGCCTAGGAATGATCATTGGAAGGTCCTCTACAAATTTTATGTTTTTTATGCCAATCGGAAATCCAAGATGGCCACCACCGCAATACATAGATTAACATTGGACCCTATGGGAAAATGTTCAAATGCCTTCTTCTCAGAAACTACAAATATGATTAAAGCCAAACTGTACATGAATGTTCATTGGATGGTCCTCTACAATCTTAAGGTTTTTTGTTCCGATATGAAATTCAAAATGGCGGCTACGGCAGGACTTAGTTTAACATTGGACCCTATGGGAAAAATGTTTCAAAATGCTTCTTCTCTGAAACCACTTGGACAGTTGAAACCAAACTGCCCAGGAATGATCATTGGAAGGTCCTCTACAAATTTTCTGTTTTTTATGCCAGTCGGAAATCCAAGATGGCCGCCACCGCAGGACAGATTAACATTGGACCCTATGGGAAAATATTCAAATGCCTTCTACTCAGAAACTACAAATATGATTAAAGCCAAACTGTACATGAATGTTCATTGGATGGTCCTCTACAAACTTTACGTTTTTTGTTCTGGTATGAAATTCAAAATGGCGGCTACGGCAGGACTTAGTTTAACATTGGACCCTATGGGAAAAATGTTTCAAAATGCTTCTTCTCTGAAACCACTTGGACAGTTGAAACTAAACTGCCCAGGAATGATCATTGGAAGGTCCTCTACAAATTTTCTGTTTTTTATGCCGGTCGGAAATCCAAGATGGCCGCCACCGCAGGACATAGATTAACATTGGACCCTATGGGAAAATATTCAAATGCCTTCTACTCAGAAACTACAAATATGATTAAAGCCAAACTGTACATGAATGTTCATTAGATGGTCCTCTACAAACTTTACGTTTTTTGTTCTGGTATGAAATTCAAAATGGCGGCTACGGCAGGACTTAGTTTAACATTGGACCCTATGGGAAAAATGTTTCAAAACGCTTCTTCTCTGAAACCACTTGGATAATTGAAACCAAACTGCCCAGGAATGATCATTGGAAGGTCCTCTACAAGGTGTGTGTTTTTTATGCCGATCGGAAATCCAAGATGGCCACCACCGCAGGACATAGATTAACATTGGACCCTATGGGAAAATGTTCAAATGCCTTCTTCTCAGAAACTACAAATATGATTAAAGCCAAACTGTGCATGAATGTTCATTGAATGGTCCTCTACAAAATATACGTTTTTTATTCTGATATGAAATTCAAAATGGCGGCTACGGCAGGACTTAGTTTAACATTGGACCCTATGGGAAAAATGTTTCAAAATGCTTCTTCTCTGAAACCACTTGGACAGTTGAAACCAAACTGCCCAGGAATGATCATTGGAAGGTCCTGTTTTTTATGCCGATCGGAAATCCAAGATGGCTGCCACCACAGGTCATAGTATTAACACAGAACCATATGGGGAAAATACAGAAATATATTCTTCTCTGAAGCTATTGCACTGATTGAACCTAAACTGTGCATCAATCATTGGAAGGTCCTTTACAAACTTTGTGTTTTTTATGTTGATCGTAATTCCAAGATGACGCAGGATATAGTTTTTACATAGGACCAATTGTTTTTTTTTATTACCAGGTGAACGATACAGGCTCTTGAGAGCCTCTGGTTTAGCTCACCTGGCCCAAAGATCTACCTACCCTGCAATTTTGAAGTAAATCCCATTACCCATTTGGGAGTTATTTACCTTTTTTCATAAAATTTTCAAAATTTTATTACTTTTCGTCCTTTATTAGTTTTTGGTCCAGGTGAACTATTGCCATCACTTGGTGTCCGTCGTATGTAAACTTTTCACATTTCAAGCTTCTTCTCCGAAACCACTGGGCCAATTGGAAGCAAGCTTAGCAGGAATGTTTCTTGGGTGGTCCTCTACAAAGTTTCTGTTTTTCGTTCCAGTTGGATATTCAACATGGCTGCCAGGGCCAATAATATGCTCTGATTGGCTGAAATTTCAAAGATCTTCTTCTCTGAAACTAATGAACTGACTGAATCCAAACTGTAAGTGAATGATCATTGGAATGTCCTTTACCAATTTTCTGTTTTTTATGCCGATCGGAAATCCAAGATGGCCACCACCGCAGGACATAGTTTAACATTGGACCCTATGGGAAAATGTTCAAATGCCTTCTTCTCAGAAACTACAAATATGATCAAAGCTAAATTGTACGTGAATGTTCATTGGATGGTCCTCTACAAACTTTGGGTTTTTTGTTCCGATATGAAATTCCAAATGGCGGCTACGGCAGGGCTTAGTTTAACATTGGACCCTATGGGAAAAATGTTTCAAAACGCTTCTTCTCTGAAACCACTTGGACAATTGAAACCAAACTGCCCAGGATTGATCATTGGAAAGTACTCTACAAAGTTTCTGTTTTTTATGCCGATCGGAAATCCAAGATGGCCACCACCGCAAGACATAGATTAACATTGGACCCTATGGGAAAATGTTCAAATGCCTTCTTCTCAGAAACTACAAATATGATTAAAGCCAAACTGTACATGAATGTTTATTGGATGGTCCTCTACAAATTTGAGGTTTTTTGTTCCAATATAAAATGGAAGATGGCGGCTACAGCAGGACTTAGTTTAACATTGGACCCTATGGGAAAAGTGTCTCAAAACGCTTCCTCTCTGAAACCACTTGGACAAATGAAACCAAACTGCCCAAGAATGATCATTGGAAGGTCCTCTACAAATTTAAGTTTTTTATGCCAATTAGAAATCCAAGATGGCCGCCACTGCAGGACATAGATTAACATTGGACCCTATGGGAAAATGTTCAAATGCCTTCTTCTCAGAAACTTCAAATATGATTAAAGCCAAACTGTACATGAATGTTCATTGGATGGTCCTCTACAAACTTTAGGTTTTTTGTTCCGATATGAAATTCAAAATGGCGGCTACGGCATGACTAAGTTTAACTATGAACCCTATGGGAAAAATGTTTCAAAACGCTTCTTCTCTTAAACCACATGGACAATTGAAACCAAACTGCCCAGGAATAATCATTTGATAGTCCTCTAAAAAGTTCGTTTTTTTTATGCCGATCCGAAATTTAAGATGGCTGCCACCACAGGTCATAGTATTAACACAGGACCATATGGGGAAAATAGAGAAATATGTTCTTCTCTGAAGATATTGCACTGATTGAACCTAAACTGTGCATCAATCATTGGAAGGTCCTTTACAAACTTTGTGTTTTTTATGTTGATCGGAATTCCAAGATGACTACCACTGCAGGACATAGTTTTTACATAGGACCAATTGGTTCTTTTTATAACCAGGTGAACGATACAGGCTTTTGAGAGCCTCTGGTTTAAAAAGCTATAAGAGATAGATATTAAGTTGTTCAGTATGTCAAGATCTACCTACCCTGCTATTTTGAAGTAAATCGCATTACCCATCTTGGAGTTATTGCCTTTTTTTCATCACATTTTTTAAAATTTTAATACTTTTTGTCCTTTATTTCAAAAACTATAAGAGATAGATGTTAAGTTTAAACTGCAAAAATGTTCAGCATGTCAAGATCTACAAAAAGGTTCCACAGTTGAAAATGTCTGACAACTGTGTGAAGAGTTATTCCTCTTGAAATGCATTTTTTTTGTTGACTTTCACTGCTTTTGGTTACTCAAATAATCAAAGGGAAGCAACTCTATTACAAAATGTGAAGTAGCAAAAGCTAAATTTTGAGAATCATTGACATTTATGTTTTTTTTACAGCAATGTTGATAACTTACATTAAAGGGGGAACCCCTGCCCAAATTTTTTCGGAGAGGAGGTCTGCAATGACGAGGGCTACATTTGTTATTTTTTGACCGATGTTGTTATTATACCCAGGTGAGCTATACAGGCTCCTGGGAGCCTCTAGTTTTGTCATGTCAGTCAAAACCTGCATCCAAGATAGCTACTATTACAAAAAATAGAAATTTTAAATGGCAAAAATAAGCTATTTTTAAATTTGGAATTAGCTGGAATTATTATTAAATTGTTTAAAATATGGTTTCATCTTTACTGTAACTTCAATAGTCAAATAGGTGAGCGATTACGTACTTTTTTGCGTCTCTGGTTTATTTATATAACTTGTACTATAAATAGAATTTGATTGAATTTTCCTTTTTTTTTCTTCCTAAAATGAGTAGCGTTATAAAAAAGAAAGTTTTCCGATCTGATTTCATAGAAATTTGAGCCTAGTCATAATGAAACATTAAATGTAGCAGCATTTGTTTCAAAAGTACATGTTTTTTTACAAGCAAATGCAATAATCTCTTGAATGTTGATTTGAAAATTATAGGTTTTTTTTCAAGTGTTAACATGCCATTAGTATTGCCAAGCCAGATTTTATTATAAAATTGTCACTATTTAGTATAAAAAAATAGGCAAATCTGAAAGCATTGTAAATATTTTACATGTACAAATAATTTGTATCAATTATAGAAAAGTACAGTAGAGTTCGTTTATAGCGAAATCCAGGGAACTCTCGATCTTATATTGTTATAGGCATCGTTTGTTATAAGAGAAATAATGTAGAATTACCTCCCCTTTTGAAAAATGATGTATTTCAAAAAATGATTTCAAGTGATGTGTAACTGTTTTGTTTGCTTTGTTTTGTTATTTTTTGACAGATAATAATGTTTTTACTGCGATGATTTTGTTGTAATAAAATACTTTCAGTGGATTTTGTTTTGTGAGCATTTGTTTTTTTGTAGCACCATTCATAATGCAAGCTATGTTGAGGAATAAATTAACGTGACCTACACCATGTACACTGTTAAAATATGACATCGTTTTTCTGAATAGGGAAAATGAATTAATCTCACACATGACTTTGTTTTTAATTTCTTTAGCTTGTGCATCCATTCATTCAAATTTAGATTACGTCTTATTAGTTTTTAATGCAATAAATTAGCGTGTGTGTTATTAATTGAATTTTAAAGAAAAGTCTTGATTGACATCATTAACAACATCACAGGTGGGATTATTGATCTTTCAATTACCGATAACGGAAGTGTCATGCAAGTGCCATTCTAATATGTGATCGTCCGTGCGTAACGGAAGACAGGTAAACGATTTGTTTGTTCAGCAATTTTCTTGGTTATATCAGGTCAATTTTGAGTAATAAAAACGTTGTTTGGGTTTAAAATTCTCTTCGTTATAAGCCTGATTTTCGTTATAAAAATTTTGTAATAGGCCTTCAAAAATACATTGCTGAAATAGCGATTGGACTGGAGATTTATCTTTACTTCGTTATAAGCTTGATTTCGTTACAAGCCTGTTTTGTTATAAACGAACTCTACTCTATGTTTGTTATATTAAACATTGTATCAGACTTTATTTGTTATCGTTTCTATACTTAAGACATATAAACATTATTATCTATTTTAGAGAGAACATTTAAAGATAGCTCAACAGTATTTCCAGTTAGTAGGAGGATCTGCAAGTGAATGTGGTATGTATAAATTCATGATGTTCTTTTAAGAAAAGTTTGAAGATACCAAATGGGTAATCAGAAGCTATTAATAGAAGGACAGACAATACAACAGTCAAAAGAAAACAGACAATACAACAGTCAAAAGAAAACAGACAATACAACAGTCAAAAGAAAACAGACAATACAACAGTCAAAAGAAAACAGACAATACAACAGTCAAAAGAAAACAAACAATACAACAGTCAAAAGAAAACAAACAATACAACAGTCAAAAGAAAACAGACAAAAGGATAAACAATGATGGTACCAAGCACTACACAGAAAACTAAAGATCAAGCAGCACGAACCTCACTAAACACCGTGACTGATCTCCGGTGCTCTGGAAGGGTAAGCAGTTTCTGCTGCACATGTGGTATCTGTCATGTTACTCTTGTTTATGCCAGTAAGCCTTGACTTGATGCTATTTTTTCTTTCGATTAAGAAATACATGTAAGTTTAGATATCTAGGTCTTTGACATCTGTATTCAAAATTTTGGCATTTTATTATTTGAATTTGACAATGAAGATGATTGCTGTACAGTAATTTGTATATAATGCTCACTTATTTTGTTCGAAAAACTGTTGACCAGCTTGGTTGAATACTATTCAGAAAACATATATAGTTTCTGTAACAATTGTTTATTGAAATGTCAAAAGGATGGGTGTGTATTGTACCTAAGTGCATACTAGATACAACGAATTGCAGTAATTACCTTCCCGCAAAATTTGCTTCCACCCCAGAAACCAACTTTCCAGCACAATTTACCTCCATGCCAGGAATGCCGAGACACAATTCTATCCTTATTGAGACTGATAAGGATGATATTCCAGAAAAATTTGCCTCCACACCAGGAAGGCAGAGACCAATAATTCAGCACAATTTGTATTCTCCATACCGGAAAGGCTAGCCTTCCAGTACAAGTTATTTCCTCGCTGGGACGGATTACTTGATTACTGAATAATTTGTTTACGGTATTTTATTTTTCAATTTTATCTACATGTTTAAATTGGGAATACTCTGATATTATCAATTAACGTAAAACTTATAATTTATATTTATAGATACTATCCCAGGCAGACAGTGCATGTCATCTTGTTTCTTCTTATTAAAGCAATTTGAAGATGTCTTAATTTATTTGAATTCCATTAAGGTAAGTACAGAGAAACTTAACTATTAGTAATGTGTCTAATGTCATTAAGGTAAGTACAGAGAAACTTAACTATTAGTAATGTGTCTAATGTCATTAAGGTAAGTACAGAGAAACTTAACTATTAGTAATGTGTCTAATGTCATTAAGGTAAGTACAGAGAAACTTAACTATTAGTAATGTGTCTAATGTCATTAAGGTAAGTACAGAGAAACTTAACTATTAGTAATGTGTCTAATGTCATTAAGGTAAGTACAGAGAAACTTAACTATTAGTAATGTGTCTAATGTCATTAAGGTAAGTACAGAGAAACTTAACTATTAGTAATGTGTCTAATGTCATTAAGGTAAGTACAGAGAAACTTAACTATTAGTAATGTGTCTAATGTCATTAATCTTCAGATGTCAAACACTATAAAATTGGTATTTGTTGCTTCTTCGCTAAGCACGCAGCATTAAAGAGAAAGAACAAAGACTGGTTGCCTCGGAATCAGAATAATGTGTCCGAGTGGAGCAACATGTCTATCGTGGATTGTTGTTTCAGTGAGCTAGCACTATAAAAATCCAACTCCGCGTGTTGGTCTAGAACAAAGCGCACCTCATTATCATCTCATTGAAAATTAACTTGTTCTCGCCATGATATAGCTGAAAAATTGCTGAATTGGCGTTAAACAACAATCACTCACTCACTCACTCACTCACTCAGATAATGTGCCATGCATCTATAAATAGAACTTGCACATAGTAGACAGCTGCTCATGATGCCATCTTCTACTGTGTCATATCTCCTATGAAATTTTGAGATTATAAATACCTCAAAGATAAAACTATGTAGGAAATGACATTACAGGGTGCCCACTGAGTTTTGAAACTGGGGGTACAATGGGGTACAATTGCTGTTTTTTCCTTAACTTTGTACCCCTGCATATAGAAAGTCCCTACAATTTTGGGGGTAGAGGGCCTATTTTGGGGGTAAAAAACCCTCTGCAGAGGGTAAATGGACATGCTGCATTAACTTTCCACATTTGAAAAAAATTATATTGATTTTGTGTAAGTCATAAGAAATTTGAATATATTTCACCCCTGTGAAATTCAGCATCTTTTACATTCATTCCGCTACAGTCCATTCTACAAAAGACACAATTTGTCACATTTGTGGCATATATTCCTATATTTTATATAATGTCTTATGGGGGAATCTATTATTCTCCTTTGGCTGTTAGGGAGAAAGCTACACAGAAAACAGAAAACAGAATCAAGAAACAATAAAAATGCTAAGGTAATAAATTTAGAAATGACACTTGAAAACAATCGTTTTACTGATATTTTTAGATTGGAATTTAAGAAGAATCACAAATCTCATAATCCTTCAAACAATGATGTTAGATTTAAAAAACTTTAGTATCACAAATTCTATAATCATTTTGTTTAATCGGCATGATATAGCTGAAAAATTACTGAATTGGCATTAAGCAACTATCAACCAATCAATCATTTTTTTTAAGATTATGCTAATTGCTATTATTTTCAGAGTTATTTTTACAATGATGATAATTTCAACTTTAACTATGCTCAAGCTAAGGCAGCTGTGGGTAACTTTAAGGAAGCAGAAGAGGTAAGTTGTAAATAAAAGAAATATAGAATCTAACACCGGTGGGAGTACAAAATAGGGAAATCTCTGACACCCGAGGATAAGATTTCAATCGTTCTCTTACGAGGCTTGCCGAGTTAGAGAACGATTGAAATCTTACCCAAGGGTGTCAGAGATTTCCCTATCTTGTACTTTTTCCGGCGTTTGATTTTATTTCTCACTAAACACCTTTGATTTGTTTACATTCCATATAGCATTTTCCCGCAAAATTGTTTTCCATTGCTGAAGTAAATTGTCGATTTATCGATATACATCAGTGTCTTGACAGTATTTTAATTGTATTTCATAACAAAATACAATGTATTTTATAAATACATTATAAATGCTACTACAACAGTGATAAACACCTGTAAAAAATTATTTGACTTTGGTCAAAGGGAGGTAATTTCTTTCTTTACGTTAGTTACTAACAAGGGAGAGCACGCTATTATTTACTCAAAAGTATTCACTCAGTAGAAAGGGATGAGAAAAATTCAAACGCCATGAAAGGTGCATGATAGTTAAATCGTTAACTAGCAAAATAGTATACATAGATTAATTAAAAAATACTTTTGAAGTAGATTCGTTGTTTTAGTCGGAATCGTGGTGAAGAGCTATGAATATATTTTTTTCCGGGAAAATACACAAGATTTTTTTCTTGTCTTGTATGGGGGGAGGTACAAGACAAGAAAATCTTCCATCCCTAAAAATAGGAACTGTCTTATCTTTTTAGTGAGAAAATTATATCTAACTACAATGACCTGGGACAAAAATGTTTTGATGGGTAATGAATGGTTTTAATATATATTCTACAAATTTTTGTAGCCCACCTGTCCATTTTGTCTTAAAATTAACCTTGCATATACATAGTTTATTTTCTGAAACATGCACATAATACTCTTATTACCTGATAGAATATTTTGGCACCTTTAATATTTTGCAGAGAAACTTTAGCTTAAGGGGAACCCCTACTCCAGATATAGCACTATTATTTTCCAGAGATTATGTTTTTATAGGTCATGAATTAAGGCTACATCCAATAAAATTTAGAATCAAAATAATCCTTTCCATATTTTTCTTATTCTGAAATTTAAGAGTCTTATTTGAAAAAGTAAACTTTGTGGCCAGTTTTCTATAGGTTTCAGGGAGAAATTTCATCGTAAATGACTTTGCAGATGAGTTTTCATGTACTTTTTTTGATTAAAAGTTTATCATTCATTGTGTTGCAGCTAGTTATTTCATGCAGTATTAAATAGTAAGAGTGAAGATTGGTTGGCTCAGAATCAGGATAATGTGTCCGAGTGGAGCGACATGTCTACCAAAAATTGCTCATTTGGTGTCAAAGAGCAATCACTCTCTTCACTCTATTCACTTATGTCAACAACCTTTCTTTTTAAATCTATTCCTCCTGGAATCAACAATATTGTCTTGTATCAAAAATAAAAATTCAGTAAAATAATTATATTGAACATTTTGTAGGTTTTCTTGTTAATACAGAGTGAAAAGACAAAGAATGACTACACATATCTAAGTTGGTTAGCTAGATGTTGTAAGTAATTATCTTGAGTACAAGTTCTACATATCTAAGTTGGTTAGCTAGATGTTGTAAGTAATTATCTTGAGTACAAGTTCTACATATCTAAGTTGGTTAGCTAGATGTTGTAAGTAATTATCTTGAGTACAAGTTCTACCTATCTAAGTTGGTTAGCTAGATGTTGTAAGTAATTATCTTGAGTACAAGTTCTACATATCTAAGTTGGTTAGCTAGATGTTGTAAGTAATTATCTTGAGTACAAGTTCTACATATCTAAGTTGGTTAGCTAGATGTTGTAAGTAATTATCTTGAGTACAAGTTCTACCTATCTAAGTTGGTTAGCTAGATGTTGTAAGTAATTATCTTGAGTACAAGTTCTACATATCTAAGTTGGTTAGCTAGATGTTGTAAGTAATTATCTTGAGTACAAGTTCTACATATCTAAGTTGGTTAGCTAGATGCTGTAAGTAATTATCTTGAGTACAAGTTCTACATATCTAAGTTGGTTAGCTAGATGTTGTAAGTAATTATCTTGAGTACAAGTTCTACATATCTAAGTTGGTTAACTAGATGTTGTAAGTAATTATCTTGAGTACAAGTTCTACATATCTAAGTTGGTTAGCTAGATGTTGTAAGTAATTATCTTGAGTACAAGTTCTACATATCTAAGTTGGTTAGCTAGATGTTGTAAGTAATTATCTTGAGTACAAGTTCTACATGTCTAAGTTGGTTAGCTAGATGTTGTAAGTAATTATCTTGAGTACAAGTTCTACATGTCTAAGTTGGTTAGCTAGATGGTGTAAGTAATTATCTTGAGTACAAGTTCTACATGTCTAAGTTGGTTAGCTAGATGTTGTAAGTAATTATCTTGAGTACAAGTTCTACATATCTAAGTTGGTTAGCTAGATGTTGTAAGTAATTATCTTGAGTACAAGTTCTACATATCTAAGTTGGTTAGCTAGATGTTGTAAGTAATTATCTTGAGTACAAGTTCTACATATCTAAGTTGGTTAGCTAGATGTTGTAAGTAATTATCTTGAGTACAAGTTCTACATATCTAAGTTGGTTAGCTAGATGTTGTAAGTAATTATCTTGAGTACAAGTTCTACATATCTAAGTTGGTTAGCTAGATGTTGTAAGTAATTATCTTGAGTACAAGTTCTACATATCTAAGTTGGTTAGCTAGATGTTGTAAGTAATTATCTTGAGTACAAGTTCTACATGTCTAAGTTGGTTAGCTAGATGTTGTAAGTAATTATCTTGAGTACAAGTTCTACATATCTAAGTTGGTTAGCTAGATGTTGTAAGTAATTATCTTGAGTACAAGTTCTACATATTAGCTAGATGTTGTAAGTAATTATCTTGAGTACAAGGACGTAACAATAACATCATAAAACTTTTGGAAATTCAAGTTTCGTACATTGTGCGTCCAGTTTTCAGATTGGATGATTTAGGAGTATGAAACTTGTACTCCAATGTTTTATGACTCCATAATCATCCAAGCAAAACAATTTATATACTTGATACAGTGTTCTGATTGACTGGATTCTTGTGTTTGAGCTAGACATTTTTATTGAAAAGTTTTATGACATTATGCAATTGGTGAAAAAAAGTTGCACACAAACTTTTGTGTGTATTTGATTCAAATTATCCATACATTCTTTATTATTTATTAAAGCCTTTCTAAATTATATTACTGACATTTGTATGGTTGGAACACACTAAAACATTGGAAAAAATATTTGTATTTCTAGTTTAAAAAAAGAATAAGTAAAATACAGTGTGGAGTAATTGTAATTTTCTATGTTTAGTGACAACAAATAAAAAGCTTCTGTCACTATAATATTGTTAACTGAAAGTTTTTTTTTTTAAATCTCATACACATTACTCTCTACCAGTTATAAGGTGTTTTTAAATCTCATACACATTACTCTCTACCAGTTATAAGGTGTTTTTAAATCTCATACACATTACTCTCTACCAGTTATAAGGTGTTTTTAAATCTCATACACATTACTCTCTACCAGTTATAAGGTGTTTTTGATACTAATTATTGTTGTATTGCTCTTAATGTGGATTGTTTTAACTTTACATTCCTCATCAACATTGTGTACATAATAGTACTTTCTCTCTACAGTCTAGCAGTTTGATAACTAGATTGATGATTAGATGCCTGAAAATTATAACTACTGCATTACAAACTTATGCAGTTGTCCCACTCTTATAAAGGCTAACCAAATGCCACCCCTTTTACAGGCCAGATTTAAGATGAGATAGTAAAATACTACTGAATTGTCCAACAGTAACATACTACTGAATCTTCTGTCTCAAGAGAGGTTACCCCTCTGATAAGAACACCTTTTCATTGCAGGAATAGCCTTCAACAGACTTCACGAAAGTGTAGTAAAAGGTCACATAAGGCCATATGAATAGGGGCATATATCATCATACATACAGGAATTTATGTTTGAGATGTGTTTACATGAAATAAAAGAGAATGGATGGAATTTTACTTTAAAACTGGATAATGAGTGTTAATTTATGTTTTTAATTTACTCCTTGTAAAAAATATCTGGACAAAAAAAATCACCAAAATCAATGACATTATACCTTTAAATCAGCCCTCTAAAACAATGCAAGCAAAGAAAATAAATAAATTTGACTATTATTTCATTTCACTAGATATAATGAACAGAAAGGCACGACTAGCATGGGAACTGTATCTTAAAATGGAAACGTCAGGAGAATCATTTAGTTTGTTACAACTCATAGCAAATGACTGTTATAAGGTATCATACAATTTGTATTCCAAAAACAATCGAGGGGGCGTCATGGCCGTGATCGTATGGTAGTTGGATTTACAACTACCTATGCAATCAGTGCCTATCACCACTGATGTTGTGAGTTTGAATCTCGATGAGGGTGAGGTGTACAACATTATGTGATAAAGTTTGTCAGTGACTTGCGACAGGTCAGTGGTTTTCTCTGGGTCCTTCGATTTCCTCCACCGATAAAACTGACCGCCACGATATAGCGATAAATGCCATCAAACAAACAAACCAAAAACAATCGCTACCATGGTGTAATGGTCACCTCATGCTCACCTCAAGTGTAGTAGATTTAAGATTCGATCCCCGGTCATGTCACAAACTGAAGACAATAAAATTGGTATTTCTTCTTTGTTTTTCTGCTAAGCACAGAAATAAGGACTAAGAACAAAGACTGGTTGACTCAGTATAATGTGTCATAGTGGAGTAACAAGTCTTGTTTCATGGTAGACTTGTACTGTAGAAATCTAACTTGGCATGGTAGACTTGTCCTATGAACTTGTAATGTTCAAACACATTTATTTTCTGCTCACTTGTGATTTCATGAACCTAGGTTTTTTATACTCTAAATAGAAACCCCCTAAAGATTATACAAGCTTTACATTAAAAAAGTGACCTCCTAGTTGTACTGGCTAATGTACTGTCCTAGAATGTGGCAGATTTGTGTTTATTCCTTGTTTGACTCGATTAACCTATACTCATATATTTAGAGAGGGGCCGTCGTGGTCGTGATCGTATGGTAGTTGGATTTACAACTATCTGTGCAATCATTGTCTATTACCACTGTCAGTTCGAACCCCGTTCATGGTGAGGTGTACTCCATTCAACATTATGTGATAAAGTTTGTCAATGATTTGTGACAGGTTTTCTTCGAGTACTCTGTTTTCTTCGGTTGAAAGTGGTGTTTAAACACCATAAACCAACCATATATTTAGAAAGATCTGAATGAATTTGGGAGGTGTTTGATTCAGTGAATGATTTTTTATTTCTTTTAGAGAGATCTTTAACTTTGTTAGATACTTGTTTCTTCTGCACCAAGAATACAGTGTGAATAAAAGAAAGAGTTAGCCAGACTGAGAAAATAATATGTCTTGATGGGGTGACATACATTGTATCTGCTGTTTGAATGTGTAACATCAATTCAATTTAAGTGGTCTATTACATGTGAATATCGATGTATTTTATTTGAACTCACTTTGTTAAACAGAAGATATTACCTAAATGAGTTTCCTAATATTTTACATCATGTACCCCAAATTATTTTAGATGGGACAATTTTACTATGCAGCCAAAGCCTTTGATGTTTTGGAGAGATTAGACCCTAACCCTGAATACTGGGAAGGCAAGAGAGGAGCTTGTGTTGGTGTGTTTCAGATGATAATAGCAGGACATGAACCAAGGTATACTCTTATACTATAAGTCTTAAAAGATAAATATAGAATATTGGCAATTATGAAGGTTGAGACAGACATTAATTTACGCTAGTAAATAGCAGCAAGTCTGACAGGAAAAGATGTGATTGTGTATGTTGAAATCTTTAAAACTAACCTTGTTGATTTTGTGATCATGTATGTTGAGATCTCTAAAAGTGACCTTGTTGATTTTATCAGTTTAATGTGTTCGACTTCACACTAACCAACACTTTTCAGATAGTCTGTTGATAATGACAATATCACCCAGTGAAGTCAATGGGAAGGTGTATAAATAACCAATAAACAAAACTTATATTTCATCATATAATATACATGTATGTACGTACAATATTTCTTCATGCGCTTGCTTGATATATTTTATTTGAAAATCTTCTTGACCAATAATCAGAAGTTACGAGAAACTAATAAACTTTTATACATTATTTAACATTTCTTTTTGTACAGAGACAAGTTACGAGAAGCTATTCAACTTTTATGTTATTTTACTTTTCTTTTTATACAGAGAAAAGTTACGAGAAGCTATTCAACTTTTACGTTATTGTACTTTACTTTTTATACAGAGAAAAGTTACGAGAAGCTATTCAACTTTTATGTTATTTAACATTTCTTTTTATACAGAGACAAGTTACGAGAAGCTATTCAACTTTTATGTTATTTTACTTTTCTTTTTATACAGAGAAAAGTTACGAGAAGCTATTCAACTTTTACGTACTACTAATAATCCACAGATTCAATATTTAGTACGAACAATGAAAAAATGGGCCAAGGATAACACTGTACCAGTATAAATTGTCATCTTTTTTTATTTCACTCTTATTTATTTCATTTTTGTACATGTACATGTGAGAGGTACTCTGTTGAAAAGTCAGGAAGGGTAAGGTAGAAAGGGTTTAAAATTTTCATCTTATTGGATGGGACCAATTATTGTATTTATGACTATTGAACAATAGAAGCCTTTGTTTTTTTGGTTCTTAACGCCACTTTAAACAATATTTAGGTTATATATCATAGCGGTAATTTGTATTGATGGAGGAAACCAGAGTACCAAGAAAAAACTGACTAACATTCCATAGGAAATAACTGAGAAATGTTATCACATAAGGTTATATCAAGTACACCTCACTACAGACAGAACCAAACTAACACACCTTAGTGGTGATAGGTTACTTATGGTATAAGTAGATGTAAATCTAATTACCACCTGATCACTGCCTGAATAGTGAAAAGTAGAAGAAATAATTGTGAGTGATTTGTCAATTTTTAACTCACTCCCTTACCTTACCACAGACTTTTTATTGGAAGACTCTTACTATTGCTGCTCTTAATTATCATAATATTGTCATCATGTTGAAACAAAATATATATTTGCCATTGTTCTTAATATGTTTTTAATTGATCTGTAAACTCATCTGACCAACATCAATGTGAGTTTCAGTATTCCTTGGCTTCCCATCGTCTGTTGTTATTTACTTTTTCACATTTTAATCATCTGCTCAACCAACTGGAACCAAACTTGGCAAATATGATCTTTGTGCCGTGGAAAATAACTAAATTACTGATACATATTGTAGTATGATAAATAGTGGTAACATGAGGGTGTTACACATAATATTAGTTACTAATACCAGATACCTGTACTTGGCTTTCTAATATGAAATTTGTATCATGTATGTTTGTATTGATATTATTTCAGTCATAATTTTGTTTTAAATGGACATTGAACATAGAAAAGAAAAATCTTCATTTAGTCTTGAATAACTTCCCCTAGTTCCCTCATCTCACATTTTAATTAGGGGCTTGCAAGGGCCTTAACTCATAATGTAAAGAGTGAAAACTACTTCAGTCTTATAATGGTTAGCGTTGTCATCTTGTGTGTGGGTAGATGAGGTTTGATCCATGGGTAGACTATAAAATTGATAATTTCTGCTACTCTGCTCAGGAGGTAAAGCAAAGACTGATTGGCTGAGTTAGGTTAATGTGTCCAAATGGAGTGACATTTGAACTTGCAGACCGTTGTTTCAGTGAACAAGCATTATAAAAATCCAGCTCAGCGTGTTGGTCTAGTACGAAGTCGTCATCATCTCGTCAAAAAGAAGCTTGTTCTCGCCTTGATATAGCTGAACATTTCTCATTTAGTGTTAAAACAAGTAAATGTCTTCAGTCATGTTGTGCTCTTTCGTTTGTCTCTGGATGTTTGGGAGAATTTATGTCAGATTAAACAATTATAATAATAGTAGCACCATAACAACTGCACGTAATGTGACAGAGGCAACTGCTAATATATTATTTTCATACACTGCATGGGAGCTTGGCCTATAACATAACCCCTCCCCCCACATACAGTCAAACTTGTATTAAGAGGTCATCTTCGGGACAAAGAAAAAATGTGTTATAAGACAGGTGACCTCTTAAAAGAGATTCAATTCATATGAAAATTTCTATGACAGGACAAAAAAAAGGTGACCTTTTAATACAGGTGACTGCTTAATAGAGGTGACTGCATGGGCAGGTTAGACTTAATAGAGGTGACTGCATGGGCAGGTTTGACTTAATAGAGGTGACTACATGGGCAGGTTTGACTTAATAGAGGTGACTGCATGGGCATGTTTGACTTAATAAAGGTGACAGTATGGGAAGGTTTGACTTAATAGAGGTGACTACATGGGCAGGTTTGACTTAATAGAGGTGACTGCATGGGCAGGTTTGACTTAATAGAGGTGACAGTATGGGCAGGTTTGACTTAATAGAGGTGACCTCATGGGCAGGTTTGACTTAATAAAGGTGACTACATGGGCAGGTTTGACTTAATAGAGGTGACTACATGGGCAGGTTTGACTTAATAGAGGTGACAGTATGGGCAGGTTTGACTTAATAGAGGTGACCTCATGGGCAGGTTTGACTTAATAGAGGTGACTACATGGGCAGGTTAGACTTAATAGAGGTGACCTCATGGGCAGGTTTGACTTAATAGAGGTGACTACATGGGCAGGTTTGACTTAATACAGGTGACTGTATGGGCAGGTTTGACTTAATACAGGTGACTGCAAGGGCAGGTTTGACTTAATACAGGTGACTACATGGGCAGGTTTGACTTAATAGAGGTGACCTCATGGGCAGGTTTGACTTAATAGAGGTGACTGCATGGACAGGTTTGACTTAATAGAGGTGACCTCATGGGCAGGTTTGACTTAATAGAGGTGACTGCATGGACAGGTTTGACTTAATACAGGTGACTGCATGGGCAGGTTTGACTTAATAGAGGTGACTACATGGGTAGGTTTGACTTAATAGAGGTGACCTCATGGGCAGGTTTGACTTAATAGAGGTGACTGCATGGACAGGTTTGACTTAATAGAGGTGACTGCATGGACAGGTTTGACTTAATAGAGGTGACTACATGGGCAGGTTTGACTTAATAGAGGTGACCTCATGGACAGGTTTGACTTAATAGAGGTGACTGCATGGACAGGTTTGACTTAATAGAGGTGACCTCATGGACAAGTTAGACTGTATAACTCTTATTTATATCATGCATGCTGCTTGTTTTGTAGTACTAACTAGTAGTATTATTGATTTGTAGGGACACACTTCGTGACGTCATCAACATGCTAAGGAACACCAGTAACCCACAAGTAGAGTACATTGTACGGACTATGAAGAAATGGGCAAAAGACAACTTAGTTCCTCTTCCTTGAGGACCCTACTGAGGAAAAAATTGTTACAAAAAATATTGTTTTATTTGAATGCTGCATGGATCAAGTTGTAAAGCAAGAAATATGAATCACTTGCCAAGTTTTTTCTATTGGTTAATATGTTTCTGTATTTTAAGTATAATAGGAATTTGTTAATTTGTTAATTCTTCTAAGATAAATCTCTTTACATTAAGCAATACAAGAGGACTTTTAAATAAATCCCATTAACCAGTTTAAAGTTTAACCCCACCACATTTTAATGCCTGTCCCAAGATATGTTGTGATCTAGATTATGTTCAATTGGTTGAGGTAAGAGGTGATTATTGATATTGGTGGAATTGTTGACCATCACTGTTTTAAGCTTTTTTCATAAATGTATCTCAAAAATATTACAAATTTGTTATTTCTCTTTAATATACACTTTTTAAATTTTATTCCTGTAAGACTAATGGCTGATTTTCAATATATAAGATGGAAATGACAGAACATTTACAAATTTTGAAAATGTTGTGGTGGAAATCAATTATACAAATATGTACTGGTGTTGCATGAAGGAAACTTGATCTTGAAATGTTTAGTTGTTTTTATCTGGGAAATAACAAGAGCATTTTTATTAATATGGTGAATGTTATATATGATGATCTATTAAAAATCGTTGGTTTGCTGTTTCCCAAAAGTTTGCCCTACACAAAAAATTAAAGCAAAATTAAAAAAAAAAAAAAGTATTTTTATCATGTTTATTACATATGTGTCTTTTTGGAATCTTTCATGAAGTAGAAAATACGTTGTCTACCAACTTGTCAAATTTTGGGTTGTGAAACAGCAGACTTACTATTTTTTAAGCATGGCCTTACCCATATGTATTTAGTGCTGCAGATCTTTCTCCCAAATAATATAAGTATATGTACAACTAACTTCTTCATGCCATCACAGACATGTATGTCTCTGATGCTACTGATCATATTCCTGAGATAACTTCTTCATGCCATCAAAGACATGTATGTCTCTGATGCTACCATTCATATTCCTGAGATAACTTCTTCATGCCATCAAAGACATGTATGTCTCTGATGCTACCAATCATATTCCTGAGATAACTTCTTCATGCCATCAAAGACATGTATGTCTCTGATGCTACCATTCATATTCCTGAGATAACTTCTTCATGCCATCAAAGACATGTATGTCTCTGATGCTACCAATCATATTCCTGAGATAACTTCTTCATGCCATCACAGACATGTATGTCTCTGATGCTACCATTCATATTCCTGAGATAACTTCTTCATGCCATCAAAGACATGTATGTCTCTGATGCTACCAATCATATTCCTGAGATAACTTCTTCATGCCATCAGACATGTATGTCTCTGATGCTACCATTCATATTCCTGAGATAACTTCTTCATGCCATCACAGACATGTATGTCTCTGATGCTACCGATCATATTCCTGAGATAACTTCTTCATGTCATCAAAGACATGTATGTCTCTGATGCTACCAATCATATTCCTGAGATAACTTCATGCCATCAAAGACATGTATGTCTCTGATGCTACCATTCATATTCCTGAGATAACTTCTTCATGCCATCACAGACATGTATGTCTCTGATGCTACCATTCATATTCCTGAGATAACTTCTTCATGCTATCACAGACATGTATGTCTCTGATGCTACCAATCATATTCCTGAGATAACTTCTTCATGCCATCACAGACATGTATGTCTCTGATGCTACCAATCATATTCCTGAGATATCTAATTTAGTGCGGTATAACCTTCATCAGGTATGTTCAATGTCAAATGATTGAAAAGTCAAATACTTAAAAAATGTAACATCCCTTAGCAACACCACTATTAAGTCAAACTTCTCTTAGCAACACCATGATAAAGTTAAACTCTCCATACTAAGTCAAACTGCTATTATATCAAATCTTTTCATGTGACATTAAATTATTATCTCCCTTTACAGTACCGTAAGTACATTTAAGGTTAAATAATGCTGTATTCACCAACCCCATTTTAATAGGATTTATTTCCTTGGTTGTCTTATATATTAACATAAGAAAAGTAAAATATCTTATCAATGGTGCACATACAAAAAGACATGGAATACACACACATGATCAAAAACAGAAAGAAGGTTAAAAATATGTAAACCGCTGCATACTTGCGACTTGTAGATATATGTATAATAGAATACTTGTATGTAAATCCGTCCAGATTGTATGATGATTTATATTTGTACATTACTTTGTAAGATAAGATAGATTCTTAAATTATTGTCAATATTTTGCAATAAAAATATATGAAATCTCCATATGAATTTTGTTTCAATATATGTTTTTGGATGGACGCTGTTTTATTGTATGATCTACCTGGTATTACAGTAATCAGAAGATTATGTGGTCAGTCATGGCCATGGTAAAATGGGAATAGGATTTACTTTGCGCTCATCACAAAAGTCGGGAGTTTGAATCTAAGACATGGTGAGATATACTGAATACAACATTATGTGATAAAGTTTGTCAGAAGCATGTGACAGGTTGGTGGTTTTCTGCTGATATTTTTGCTACTTCCACCAAGAAAACTGACTGCCATGATTTAGCTGAGAAAAAATTTAATGAAAGTGGTGTTGAACACAAATAAGTGGAGGTAAAGTTTGAATATACCAAAGGGGTTGTTAGAAACCGTAAATCAATAATGCCATGGCCAAAAGAAAAAGGACAAAAGGACAAACTGATATACAAAACACTCACAGAAACCTAATGATTGAGCAACACAAACTCCACTAAAGACCAGGGGTGAACTCAGTGCCTTGAAGGGTAAGTAGTTTACTAAAGACCAGGGGTGAACTCGGTGCTCTTGAAGGGTAAGTAGTTCCACTAGAGTCACCCAATGTGTTACTCTTCTTACAAACCCTGTGATAAGTCATGAATGAGGACAGGACTGCATTGTGATTATGACAAACTAAACATATCCATGGTCATTTTCAGCACAGATATTCCATACAAGTCATGGTTGCAACCGTAAAACTTTCTTTCTAAGTGATGACTTCAACTTAGCCACTAGGAATCCTTGGCTTGGTAGCTTCCTTGTTAGAAACAACCTGGGCCCCCTTACAATGAAATCAGGAGTAAAATACAAGCTCTGGGCTATCGTATTAACTGAGAGATGCATTTGCCATAAGTGGGTGCTGTTGGAATGTTGATACATATAAATGGAAAGTTTCCAATGGGAAAAAATTAAAGTCTTTTTTCCTAGAGTTTTTATTCTCAAGCGATCAGTCAAAATCTATGCATAGGTCAAAGTGTGAAGAAGATCTAGCTGTATCTGTCCATTATTTCAAGTTCAACATACCGGTAGTCACCTACAGTGTCCATTATTTCATGTTCAACATACCGGTAGTCACCTACAGTGCCCATTATTTCAAGTTCAACTTGCCGATAGTCACCAAATTTTGAATTATTCAGTGAAAGAACATCATCTGTATCACTGATGTTACTGTTAAACAGATGATCGTACAATGTAAGGGACGGACCATTTAACTTGAAGGGGGGGTTATGGTTTTTTTCTAAAAAAATATTCTGATTCCCAATGTTGCTGAAAAAAATATTCTGATTTTGGTGGAGGAAAAAAAAAATAATCTGATTCAGAGTTTTTGTCATATAACCTAATGTTAAATTCTGGAAAAAAAATTCGCGACAAAAAAAATAAATATTCCAACTCTCGTGTTGTCCGAAAAAAAAATTCTGAACGAAACAAAAAACCATAAACCCCCCCCCCCCCCCCCTTTCAAGTTAAATGGTCGGTCCCTAACTTCAATCAATATGGGGGAACGTCAAATTAAGGGAAATCGTTTTTAACGCAAAAACGGCAAAGAAATTAAACGGTCCTTACAATTGTCAATTTAATGATATGAACAACTCTAATGAACAACATGTATAAAGGAATGACATTCAAAGTTAAATGGGACAATAATCTAACGGATAATATTAACATAGCACAAGGAATTCGGCAAGGTGCCAAACTGTCTACCCTCTTATACAAGAGATATAATAACACTATTCTCAATAGCCTGACTATAAGCACACTAGGGGCAAAATTTGGAGACATAGGTGTTGCCTCCTCAGCATGTGCAGATGATATTGTTCTGCTTGGACCAAGTACTGAAATGCAAGCCATGATTGATGTTGTACAGTACAACACAAGCCGAGATCTTGTAAAACTAAATCCTGAAAAAACTGAAGTCATCCGTATGGCGAAGAAAAATAACAACAAAAGCTCAGAGTACACCTTGGAAGGACTAGAAATAAAGAGTCCAAAAACTGAAGCATCTAGGAATAACATATCAAGAAAATAACAAAATCAACCTTGATGAAAGGCTAAAGATGGGCAGACAAACAATATACGCATTATTAGGATCAGGTCTCCATGCCAGGTCAGGAATGTCGCCAGTTGTACTAATGAAAATATGGAACACATATGTAGTGCCAAGGTTCCTGTATGGCCTTGGAAGTACAAAACCCCACAAAAACAGATATTAAAAAGCTTGAACAACTCCAGCGAAACGTCTGTAGGCAATTTCAGTGCTTACCTGAAAGAACCTCATCTATAGCTGTCTATGCATTGACAGGAGCAGAACCAATAGAAGTAACACTGGATAAATATTGTATAAACTTATTTTTTGGAATTGCCAGGCTAGACTCAACAATTGAGAAACAAATGTTACTGTGGGAGTCCGCAAATGCCAATGCAAATGATACATTGTTTATCAACAAAATAGCTGGAATTCTAGAAAAGTATGGAATGCATACGCCAATGGAACTTCTTATAAACCCGCCAAGTAAACATATGGGGGAAACAATGATAAAGAAGGCCATAAATGAATACTGGTACAGCAAGTACAATGAGGAAAAGTCAACGAAAACAACTATCAGACACCTTGAAATTCAAAAGGAACCTATAGGGACACCACATAATATATGGAACTGTGCAAAAAAACAAAAATCAGATATACAAAAAGCAGAACTACTTGAAGAGAAAAATCAACTTCTACAGGCTATATTAGATTGTACATCTAAAAATGTATATATACAATTATTACAAATAACCACAATGACTTGAAGGCCATAGAACGTGCCTCACAAAATTTGTGCTTTGAACTACATAGACTTCGAACCAAACTATATTGCGAATTAAGATAGAGACAAACTTGGACGTCTTTGATCACTACAGGATCCATCTTTTATATTTTAACTCCTGAAGTGCATATAGACATGTACATATGTATAGATTATCTTAACCTGACAATGCAACAAATTGTAACCAGTAATATTTTACCTCTTAATGATGAGCTACGCAGAAATGAAAACATAGTTTTGTCCCCCTTGTCTCTCCCCGGCTCCTCTGCCTCCACAATACACATGCATGCGCTAGACATTGTATCAATATTCATTACTAAGGTCAATGTTTTGATGGTCGTGCTCCCAATTGTTTTCTATTGCTGCTTGCTGAATACAAATATTGACAATTATCAATTAATGCTTGCATTTTTTCCATGTGTTGTAGCTGATACGAAATTTTATAGAATATGTCCATTATATTGGGAGTTTATCGAAAATTAACTGGAACCTATACTTGTTAAAAGTATTCTGATGACTATTTAAAGCAATAGTCATATATCAAAGAATTTCCACTCGAGATTATTCACTTCATATTACTTTTTACCAAGTATTATATCCACTACTGTAAATGGTCTGATCATTTGCCAACAATTGAAACTTTAAAATGCAAATTGAAAAGTAGAGAAAAGATGGAAAAAATAAATGTATGACCATTTCATATGTAATAACTAGTGATTAATTCAATGTATAAATATATAAATCCAGACCGGAAATGCCATTATAGTGTGTGTAATGCCTTGTGTAAATGAATTGTAAAGTCTGTATAGTATGCAAAAATGGAAAAATACAACAAAAAAGGTATGCTAATAGGAAACACAAGCTCTGGAATATCGCAAAGCTACTGTCCATGTTGTCAGGAAAGATTAGTGTGCAATTTTAAATCATGTCAAGATTCGTTCGCAACCTATCTTAACTGTCATTTTCTATGAGTAGGTCAAGGCATGAAGTACACCAAGCTGTATCTATGGTATCTGCTTTATTTCAAGTTCAAATGGATAGATGTGATCAGCATAGTCACCAAACATTGCATTATTCAGTGAAATTAAGTGTCTCGGTGCTCATTAAGAGTGTCCCGATACTTATTGAAAGTATCCCGATATTTATTGGGTGTATTCAAATACTGATTGGAAGTATTCCTGTTCTTAATAAAAATATCCTGACATTTTATACTACATGTACATCGATGCATGAAAAACGTCCGTCCATTTTTTTGTCATGAACGCCATTCATAATAAACTATCATGTACTTGCGGGCGAGTGTGAACATTCCGGATTGCAACTAATAGGTGCAATATTTTATTTAAACTTTTTAGTCTTTGTTTATTCTCCTTGAAAATTCTGACATGATTTGTGGCATTAATGAGAACTATTCGACGAGATTGATCCCAGCGTATTATGTTTCGGAGTTCTCGTTGTACATGCTATTGGGTTTTTCTTCTTCATATTTTCACCAATATTTGTGTTAATAATGCTGTTGTTTTCATGTTCCCGAATATCGTCTGTTCACTGAACATTTTCTCTTGTACTGCAGTACTTATTATATATTTTCATATAATACAACTGTGAAAATATGCGAAATGGGAAACAGTCGCGATCACCTCTTGGAAACATCACAAATTACCGTATCATCTTAAAATTATTGATTTCAAAGTTACGTTCATCTTACATTTTTGTTGTCGTATATAGTCATTTTTCCTACAGTTGATTTCTCGGTAATGGCAAAGAATACAACATTATTTAAATACATATTGTATGTGTAAGTAATGAGATGTACTCGATACAACATTAATTAAATACATATTGTATGTGTAAGTAATGAGATGTACTCGATACAACATTATTTAAATACATATTGTATGTGTAAGTAATGAGATGTACTCAATACAACATTAATTAAATACATATTGTATGTGTAAGTAATGAGATGTACTCGATACAACATTAATTAAATACATATTGTATGTGTAAGTAATGAGATGTACTCGATACAACATTATTTAAATACATATTGTATGTGTAAGTAATGAGATGTACTCGATACAACATTATTTAAATACATATTGTATGTGTAAGTAATGAGATGTACTCAATACAACATTAATTAAAAACATATTGTATGTGTAAGTTCAAAATTGTAAAGACCGTCTCCTTACCGTTTTTACGTTTACCAAAACGATCTGCAAGCCGAGAAAAATGGGAGGGGGGAGGGGGGGGGGGAAACATCTGCAAACCGAGAAAAATGGGGATGGGGAAGGGACGATGTCACTCGATTTGGTGTCCGTCATATTGGGATATTAAGTTACGATCATTTGATTAACGGGTGACCATGCAGTGCTGTACAGCGGAATGTGTAATTAAATGGGCCAGACTATCTTTTATTCGTGCTTCCGGGAACCCTTTGTGCACATTTTTCTGCTATACCATCTGTGAGCTATTGTCATTACGTTCATCGTCCATAAATTAAACTTTCACATCGCAATCCACTAATACCATATGACACCGATATTGGCCGGTATATGTTATTTTGATGGCCTACAACACGATTTCGGTTTTGAAATTCAAGGTGACTGTCATTCATTTTTTTCTGATTGGTTGAAATTTCAAATACGTTTAATGTAACTGTGTGTTATTGTTGGCAGGCATATTTCTTATGGTCCTTTAATTAGACATTTTACGTGTATATAATTCAAGATGGCGGTCGTAGAAATGTACTAGAACATTGAACCCAAATTGTTCATCGGGTGATTCTTTACCAATGTTTATGTCTTCTGCGTTGAACGGACGGAAGTCTAAGATGGTGACCACCATAAGACATAATAGGGTGGTTATGGTGTTTAATGCCACTTTCAACAATATTTCAGTTATATGGTCATGGTGGTGGTCAGTTTTATTGATGGAGGAACCGGAGTGCTCGGAGAAAAGCACCGACCTGCAGCAAGTCACTGACAAACTTTATCACATAATGTTGTATCGAGTACATCTCGCCTGAGCGGGATTCGAACTCATAACGTTTGTGGTGAAAGGCACTGATTGCATATATAGATAGTTATAAATCCAACTACCATGCGATGACGACCACCACGACGCCCCCTGTCACAGTAAAAATAAATATTAATAAAAATGATTTTCTCAAAAAATATGATACAGATTGAACAAAACTGTACATAAATCATTATTGAATAATAAATAGTACAATAACTGGAGGAAATCACAAAAATATGGTGGTAGACCACAAGTTCTCACACAAAAGAAAAATACTTATATTTTATTTATATAAATATCTTTAATAAACACAGACTGTTCAGAAGTCGTTCATATTTGAATTACTTGACTCCATCATTCACGGAATTAAAACATTTCTGCTTCCCGTCGATTTTGTCTCCGCTGTTGTTTTCGTACTATACTATCATCAGAGTCATCTTCACTTTCAGTCGGCATACTTTTTTCCTTTTCCCTTCGTTTCTTTTCTTGGAGCTTTTGGTCGTATTTCTTTTTGTTCCAGTCATCTTTTGTCTTTGGAGATGGTGTTTCTCTTCGCCGCCTGTCATCTCTAGAAGACCTCGGCGTTGAACGGTGTCTAGATCTATTCCCGGTTCTAGGTCTTGACCTGTCACGAGACCTATCACGTCGTCCGTCCTTTTGTCTTGGTCTGGATCTGTCACGTGATCGATCTCTAGGTCTGTCATGTGATCGTCCCCTAGTTCTATCAGGGGATGGCCTTCTTGAATAGTAATCATCATCCTCGTCAGATTCTGTCATTAATCCACTATCTTTTGTATGGTCACGACGATTTGTTGGAATAGATTTCCTGTAAAATGTTAGTAAAAAAATAAATAAACATTATTTAATACAGACCATGTGTTTAATTACTCCTAATGACACACATTAGGACGTGGTGTTTGAGCTAGACATGTGAGGATCTAACAAAGAAATTACTCATGATTATCTACGCGATATAATGCTACCAAAGTTAGATTGACAATGGTATGTGTATTATTATTTAAGCATTAATTTAAATTCTGCTACGCCATATATTTCTGGTTAAACAATCTTTTTCCCCTCGACTATCTTCGATTAGAATCGACACAAACAGGACATTTCATCATAATCTCTCGAAATATTAATACAGTTAAGAGAAATAGAAAATTACAAACCAACAACACTAATCTGTATTTCTGGTGCTATACAATTAAATATAACACATTGACTAGATTATGAAATGTGTGTGGCCGTCGTTATTAACATTGACTCTTCTTTATTCCGTTGTTCTTCTCAAGAAATTTGTACTTTATATATTTTGTTTTTTTTACTATTACTTATAAGATTTCTGTTGACAACATTTCCGTATAAATATGCCGTACAAACGGCATCATCGACAAGAAACATTCCTTATACATTTGACAACAAGTCAGTTAGCCCACAGGCACTTGACACTATATCAATAAAAATACAAGAGCTCGGCAGAAGTCATCGACCCTGTGACATTATTTTGTGCGCGAACTTGGATCTACATATAACAGTAGTAGTAATGTTTTATGCAATTGTTGACAATCTTTGACCCTATACTGGCTATACCCTGGTGTTTTGACAATCTTTGACCCTATACTGGCTATACCCTGGTGTTTTGACAATCTTTGACCCTATACTGGCTATACCCTGGTGTTGTGACAATCTTTGACCCTATACTGGCTATACCCTGGTGTTTTGACAATCTTTGACCCTATACTGGCTATACCCTGGTGTTTTGACAATCGTTGACCCTATACTGGCTATACCCTGGTGTTTTGCAATTGTACGATGTACAATCTACATACAATAAAAATAAAAACATAAATATCAAACTTAGTCCGCACGACGCACGTTTCTGGAATAACCTTCATCAGGTGTACTCAATACCAAAAGATTGGAAAGCTAAATTATTTAAATGTATTTGTGCATGAACACCAATGGATCTAAACAGGATAGCCAACATCAGCTAAGATCATCTATGTATGAGGGAGGATAACCTTAGTTTTAATAATAATTACATAATTTAGCAACTGTAAATTTCGACAATATCTAATAAAACAACATTATTTGGTCCCAGAAAATATACCAATGACAGTAAAACATGGGCTGCTCAGCGCATGAACGTAATGCCCCTGCAGGTGCATCAAATAATAGGTCCGACAGTCTTCCAGAATATTACACCAAAGATGGAATTCAAATATTTTGATTGTCGAAGGTCTTGTTCTTCTGGTTCCAGAAATGTATAGTTGCTAGGTACCTTTCCAAAACATAAAAAGTCCGACATCATTCTAGGATATTTGCTTAAATGGAGATTCAAATATTTCTCCATTCAATTATTTCATTTCAACGCTATTGTTTTGGTTCCAAAAATTAATAGGTCTGAGAGTCATATAAGATATATTTATTAGCCCAACTACGTTGGAATTTAAATATTTTGAAATCTAATTGTTCCAGCCACAATTACTGATCGTCTGGTCCCAGAAATATATAGTTGCCAGGTACCTTTTAAAATATGTGAATGTCGGGTACTTTCGCAGAACATCACGAGTCTTCCAGAATATTTACTAAGTTGAAATTCAAATATAACTGAAGCATATACTCATTAAATGAAACAAGTCTAGTACAGATTAAACCATAATCAATTTTTGGGCCTGGTCAACATAGGTACAAAGTATACAAATTAACTTACTTGACTTTGATGTCTAAGGTCAAGGTCACAGTGATGTAATTCTTATAAGTCGTCAATCAGCCATATGCATGTCTTAACATACACAATATGAAGACACTATTAGCATTAAGACAAGTCGATCCACGGACAATAATAAAAACGTAGAAACTTTGGCTATTTTAAGAAGATTTATTTTATTCCATTTTAAAGGTGGGGCTGCCGGACACTGTTTTGAAATAGCAATCCAAGGACCATTCCATCCAAGTTTGGTTTATTTAGGTAAAGTGGGTTGTGAGAAGAATATTTTCAAATGAATAACTGCTTCTAATTACACTTTTAGATCTTCAAACCTTTTCTTGGGTTACACTAATGTCCTGAAAAGTACATAAAGGCCTATATCTTTTTTATTATCCAATGGATTGAGTTCAAATTTGAAAATGTTAAATACATTAGCATGTATTTAACGAATATTTAAAAACAAAATAAAAAAAATATTCTTAGGTGGAAATAATTTGACCTGAAAATTGTCATGAAATGTCCTGAAAATGTTCTGAAAAGTACATAAAGGCTTACATCTTTTTTTATTATCCAATGGATTGAGTTCAAATTTGAAATTGTTAAATACATTAGCATATATTTAACGAATATTTAAATATATATATAAAAAAAAATGTTTAGGTGGAAATAATTTGACCTGAAAATTTCATGAAAATTTTCAGGTCAAATTATTTCCATCTAAAATAATTGTTTTCAATTTTCTTTTAAATATTCGTTAAATATATGCTAATGTATTTAACATTTTCAAATTTGAACTCAATCCATTGGATAATAAAAAAGATATAAGTCTTTATGTACTTTTCAGGACATTTCAGGTCGATTTTCAGGACATTAGTGTAACCCCCTTTTCTGGGAGAAGAATTTATATAAGTGCTGTGTCACTTGTTTTCTGATCCCTATGTATGTACTGTTGTTATAACTCATGCAATTTATTCAATAAATATTGTTTACACTAACCCCCTTTTCTTCAATGATTTGTATATTTGCCAAAACCAGGAATACATGTTAAACATTTTACCATATGACTATGGGTTAATTCTTAGCTCAATCAAATATAGAAGTTATGGCTATATTTAGATATTTCTATTTTAAATAGGATAAACCAAGGGCCCTCTATTAGTCAAATTGGAGATGTTGAAAGTTTACCAAGTCCATGTCATGTCAATAGCTCACCTTGAACTTTGTAACACAAGTAACATGAAGAGTGCCACTGCTTATGCTTCCGGGGAACCTGATTTCACTCTGGTATTTAGTAGAGTTCGGGTTGCTCAAAGGTTAGGGTTATTGTGCTTAATGCCACTTTCAACAATATTTCAGTTATATCGTGGCGGTCAGTTTTATTGGTGGAGCAAACAGGAGTACACGGAGAAAACCACCGACCTGCCGCAAGTCACAGACAACCTTATAACATAATCTTGTAGCGTGTAAACCTCGCCATGATCGGGATTCGAACTCAAAACTATTAGTGGTGATAGACATCGATTGCATGTATATAGGTAGTTATATATCCAACTACCATACGGTCAGGACCATGACCGCCCCCATGTTGCACAATCTAAGTTTTCCATGTTATGTTTTGTGTGCTAATTTTGTCTTGTTTGTCCTTTATCTTTTGGCCATTGTATTGTCTGTCTTTCGACTTGCAACATCTGAGAACCTGGAATGTATGTTATAGAATTAAGGAATAACAGTATTATGTCTAAAGAGTTGCCAGCTTCAGTTGGAGATTTGACAGTGGTAAATCCAGATTAACTGACAATGTGGGGTGGAGCCTGCAAAACAATACTCGAAAACAACAAATCCCCAAATGATGTCGGCAACTATTCAAATACTACACTCTTATTAATATTCTAATGCATTACAAAAAGGAAAATTGACAAGTTTCAATGGTTATGGTGTTAAATACCATGTTCAACAATATTTCAGTTATATTGTGGCAGTCAGTTTTATTGGTGGAGGAAACCGAAGTACCCGGAGAAAACCACCGACCTGTCAAAGGTCACTGAATTTTTTTATCACATAATGTTGTATCAAGTACACCTCGCCATGAGCAGGATTCGAACTGACAATTTTAGTCAGAATAGTGGTGATAAGCACTGATTGCATAGCTAGGAAAAGTTTCAATAAACAGAATAAAGTAAAATGTTGCTTAATAATGTTGATGAATTTGGTATAAACTAGTATTACTGTGAGCACAGCTCACTAAGATATACCCCCCGCATCTGTCCAACCTATTTCCATAACCAAAACATTACTGATTGTTCCAACCAAAAATGAAAGGGACCCTCCTCTCTTCACCGGTAAGCTGCTGATAAAATTTTAAAATATTCTGAAAAACACTACTCAAGTTATCATACGACATAGGGTAAAAATCCTATTTTCCATCATATCAAGTCTAATAACTCTGGAACGGCAAAAGTGAAAATCGTCAAAAATGAAAGGGATCCTCATCTCTTCACCAGTAAGCTGCTGACAAATTTCAAAAGATTCTAAGAAACACTACTCAAGTTATCATACGACATAGGGTAAACATCCTATTTTCTGTGATATCAAGTTCAATAATTCTGGAACGGCAAAAGTGAAAATCGTCAAAAATGAAAGGGATCCTCCTCTCTTCACCGGTAAGCTGCTGATAAAATTTCAAAACATTCTGAGAAACACTACTCAAGTTATCATACGACATAGGGTAAAAATCCTATTTTCCGTCATATCAAGTCCAATAACTCTGGAAAGGCAAAAGTGAAAATCGTCAAAAAAGAAAGGGATCCTCTTCTCTTCACCAGTAAGCAGCTGATAAAATTTTAAAAGATTCTAAGATACACAACCCAAGTTATCGTACGACGTAGGATTTGTCTACAGACGGACGGACAGACGGACGGACATGGTGAAACCAGTATACCCCCCTACAACTTCGTTGCAGGGGGTATAATAACATCATAACAAAACATAATGTCATATCAACATTTTCAGAGAATAACATAAACATTGGATATTTTAGAGCTATTTGTTGTATGCCTCAGATTTGAATAAATTCCTAATTAAAACTGGTTTTTGATCAAGGAAGGTGTTGTTTTTTATTCGAGCATATTCTGCAATAATTAGACATGTTCGATTTAAATTGAAGATTTCAATATGGCACTTCATTCAATGTAGAACCATTAACTACAACATGTCAATTGTGGACTTGATGGTAAACAGTAGTCAATGAAGATAAGTATTACATAAAAGTTGCTCTATAAAGGAAATAGAACTGCCAGAATCATTAAATACCATTGAACTGAAAAGTGTCAATGTTACATGTCAAGGGTTCCATTGACACTTGGGGATACAAGACCCTTGCAGTCTTTGCCTTTTTTTCACCTACTAGCCCAAAAGCAAAATTTAGTAAAAATTTCTATTTATTCAAACAGATTCTTTCATAATTTTCACTTGTCCAAATCCAGTTTTACTTGTCCCAGACTTCAGGCAAGTGGGTTAACGTGAATACTACCCTTGCCATGGGAAGCTGATTTTCCCTATTAAAAAAATAACAAAAAACAGTACTTTAGTACTTTTATCTGGTAGTTGTACTACATACATGTATATATATTTTCCAATGTCATTTATAAATACTAGAGTGAAAATTAACAATGTGAAGTTTTCATACTAAATGCAAATAAAATATAACAAAATAAAAAGTACCACCTTTGAAGCATGATACAGTCACATCTGGTCATACTTAATTACTGGTATTATCTTTTGCATTAAAAAAAAAGCAGCAAAATTTTAAAACATTTTGCATATCAAGCTATATAATGTGAAAATAAGTAAGGGACAGATCTCCCACCATCACATCTAATATTGTTTTGTATACAATAAAGAACATGAGGCTCACCTGAGTCTGAATCACTCACCTGAACAAATTTTTATCTAAAGATGACAATTGAAACAATATCTTATCATGATTTGAATGATGACCAGCTCCTAATTACAGCTAATATTTGTGCTGATTCTGACTTCAAATAAAGCTGCTTTTGCCCATTCAAGATTTAATTTTTTTTTAGCAATGGCAGCCATTATTGACATCTTGGATGGTGCTCAGACCTGTTGTATACAATTTAGAATGGGCACCAGAATATCTGTTAAAGAAGTCCTAATTATGCCTCTAAATGTCCATATTAGCCAAGTGGTATATGAGAAGTAAGATTAAAATGATAGCGATGGATGACAGACAACGGACGACAGATGCCAAGTGATGGCAAAAGTTCACCCTGACATTTAGTCAGGTGAGCTAAAAACATTGTGGTAAAATTTGATGAGAATGCATGAAAACAACTGCTATATTTAAATAACAAACTACACTGCCATACCAAATAAATAACAACAATTTCTTCTCATCAAACGTAAAGACAAAATAAGTCAAATTTAAAATAAAAAATGTATTGGACGGCTTTGTTTGTATCAGGTATAATAAACAATACCTAATATTATACCGATATATAACGGACATTTCAAAAATTGAAAGTCAATTCTTACCAAGTATCACAGATAGGCTATAATAATAACATCACAAACATGGGACAAATTAAAATGTTAGTCAAAGATTTTAACACAAAAAATATTTGCTACATGAAATTTATCCTTGAATATATAGTCATTTGTTAAAAGTATTTAGAATTTTCCTTATATGCTTATTATGAAACTACAATTTTTCAAAATATTATCCTAAAGTTAATTCATGCCTGACTTTGATAAAAAAAAAATATCAGCAAAAGCAGTATTTAATCTATAATTTCACACCAATTTTGTAAACTTAAGAATTTTGAGAATAAACAAATTAAACACAAAACTGATTTATTTTTGCTAAAAACACAATACAATGATACAGATAGTACTTTTGCAAACAAATAATTTAAGTCTGAGTTTGTAGATAATTTTTGTTTATCAAAATCAGCCATGAATTGATTTCAGGATAATTTGTTGAAAAATTTCAGCTTTATATGAAATTTAAAGCGAAAACAGGATGTTTCAGAATACATTTTATAATGACTGTATTTATATCATTTCACATTTTTGTTGTTTTGACCTCAATTTTGAAAGTATTTAAAAAAAAAGGTCAACTAACTGATTAAATGATTAATTTAAATAATAATGCTTATCACTGGTTGTTTTGCACAATAATTTCAGTTTAATAAACTCCTAATTTCTGGAAGCAAGTTATTAAGCAAGTAGATGAAACATAATATCAGTATCATCTAATACATTGTATCAATTACAACATAATATCAGTATCATCTAATACATTGTATCAATTAGAACATAATATCAGTATCATCTAATACATTGTATCAGTTAGAACATAATATCAGTATCATCTAATACATTGTATCAGTTAGAACATAATATCAGTATCATCTAATACATTGTATCAGTTAGAACATAATATCAGTATCATCTAATACATTGTATCAGTTAGAACATAATATCAGTATCATCTAATACATTGTATCAATTAGAACATAATATCAGTATCATCTAATACATTGTATCAGTTAGAACATAATATCAGTATCATCTAATACATTGTATCAGTTAGAACATAATATCAGTATCATCTAATACATTGTATCAGTTAGAACATAATATCAGTATCATCTAATACATTGTATCAGTCAGAACATAATATCAGTATCATCTAATACATTGTATCAGTTAGAACATAATATCAGTATCATCTAATACATTGTATCAGTCAGAACATAATATCAGTATCATCTAATACATTGTATCAGTTAGAACATAATATCAGTATCATCTAATACATTGTATCAGTCAGAACATAATATCAGTATCATTTAATACATTGTATCAGTTAGAACATAATATCAGTATCATCTAATACATTGTATCAGTTAGAACATAATATCAGTATCATCTAATACATTGTATCAGTTAGAACTTAATATCAGTATCATCTAATACATTGTATCAGTTAGAACATAATATCAGTATCATCTAATACATTGTATCAGTTAGAACATAATATCAGTATCATCTAATACATTGTATCAGTTAGAACATAATATCAGTATCATATAATACATTGTATCAGTATCATCTAATACATTGTATCAGTCAGAACTTAATATCAGTATCATCTAATACATTGTATCAGTTAGAACATAATATCAGTATCATCTAATACATTGTATCAGTCAGAACTTAATATCAGTATCATCTAATACATTGTATCAGTTAGAACATAATATCAGTATCATCTAATACATTGTATCAGTCAGAACATAATATCAGTATCATCTAATACATTGTATCAGTCAGAACTTAATATCAGTATCATCTAATACATTGTATCAGTTAGAACATAATATCAGTATCATCTAATACATTGTATCAGTTAGAACATAATATCAGTATCATCTAATACATTGTATCAGTTAGAACATAATATCAGTATCATCTAATACATTGTATCAGTTAGAACATAATATCAGTATCATCTAATACATTGTATCAGTTAGAACATAATATCAGTATCATCTAATACATTGTATCAGTTAGAACATAATATCAGTATCATCTAATACATTGTATCAGTTAGAACATAATATCAGTATCATCTAATACATTGTATCAATTAGAACATAATATCAGTATCATCTAATACATTGTATCAGTTAGAACATAATATCAGTATCATCTAATACATTGTATCAGTTAGAACATAATATCAGTATCATCTAATACATTGTATCAGTTAGAACTTAGGCCAAGCAATAAAACTTTTTTGTTTCTCATCATTTTGTTTCCAAATCTGAGATGGGCAAGTTTTTTTTTTTTTTTTTAAAGTTGTGTCAAAAGGTATAACACAAGTGTTTTTTCTTCTTTTTTTAAAGTGCTAATCTATACAAATTAAGGCATATCAATTAAAACTTCAGATTTTGACAATGGATCACTTTAATTTAGTTAAAATACTCCATATTTGTATTAAAAATCTATAAAATTAGAATATTACAAAAAAAAAGAGTATTTCCAGTCTAATATATTAAAAGTATTATCTATAATTGTATGTTTGCTGAGTCAGGTTCTTTATATTTTTTTTTAATGTGATTCGAGTGCTTACAGAACGAGGAACACTCCTCATTTCTCAGCTATACCTCAGAAGGTGGAGGAATAGCAGATATCTTGACCCAAAAATTAAACCAGGTATAGTACTTATGAAAATTGTTTTGTAACTGACCTTATGATGGAAATTTCATATTGAAACTTTTTTAATATTAGGATTAAAAAAAATGTTGCTTCATGAAGTAAGATAAACGTTAATAAATTACACAGAAATATGAAATATTTAATTTAGATGTATTATTAACAAATTAATGAATAAAAGACAAATAATTAAATCTCTCTGTGTCACAAAAATATGATTGTTAGATGTTACTTTTATGAATGTAGGTTAATCACATGACTGGGTTAATAATGCACAGTTCATAGGTCAAGGGTGAATCAATTATGATGATCTCACTGACAAGATGATTTTTATCTATGGCAGTTTTTCATTAATAATAATAAAATCTAATCATGCTTCAGTTAGTAGATTGCTGAAAAATATTGACTACTCTGTTTTTTCCTAACTGCATCAGTGGTGTAATGATTAGCATGCTCGTCTTGAGTATGGTAATTTGTGGATTGGAGCCATGGTCAGGTGAAACCAAAGACTATACAACTGGTATTTGTTGCTTCTCTGCTAATCATGCAGCACTAAGGAGTAAGAGCAATACTGGTTGTCTAGGAAACGTAATAATGTGTCCTAGTGGAGCTGACTGTTGTTTCAGTGAGCTAGCACTATAAAAATCTAACAAAGTAGACATCCTCATCAACTCATTGAATGTAGCTTGTTATCACCATTATACAGCTGAACAATTGCTCATTTGGTGTTAAATAACAATAACAATCAATCACTCACTGTATCTTTCAAGACATCAGTTCTTTCATTTCTAATTGATTTTTTACGTTTTAAAAGTCCATCAGATATCTACCCCCCATACCTTTTGTCATTGGTGGAAAAATGTAAATAAATATATGTAAAATATAAAATGGCTGCCACGGTAACAAGAACCAACATCTCATAAAAAAAAATGTGCAGATGGCCGTAACAACAATAATCCCATCTTAATGGATATTTTCACTCATTAATTTAAATAAAGTACAAGAGCTATATCCCTCATGGTTCATGTGGTAATAAAAAATTACAAACATAGTTTATTAATACAGTCAAACCTGTCCATGCCGTCACCTGTATTAAAAGGTGACATTTTCTTGACCTGTCATAGAAAATTTCAGATGAATTGAACCTCTTTTAAGAGGCAACATGTCTTATAAGGCCACCTTTTCTGTGTCCCAAAGGTGACCTCTTAATACAGGTTTGACTGTACAAAGGTGACCTCTTAATACAGGTTTGACTGTATATGTATTTTTACATGAAAGGTTATTGATGTCTGTGACATAAAAAAAATATACTGGACTAACAAAAACTGTTGATTTAAATTCATTTCAATCTCTTTGATATTAACAGACAAAATGACAAAAAAATACTATAACTTAAAAAAACCCAGACATTATAAATAAAATAAAAGAAATATATTTGTTATTCTCAATAACCCTTTAAATTATCTCCCCTTGGCAATTCCCCCATCTTTGTTAAAGAGAGATAATAAAATCTATCAAATGCATTCTAAAACGCAATTTTTTTTTTTTTTTAAATCAATCAATTAGAACTATATAAGGTGGTATCTTATCAAATATCAGTGTCTTTCAGGTTTTTTTCTCTCAAATAGTTCCAGTGGGTGGTGGCTTTGCTGGACTAGGGCTACCAGAATTTTCTGTTGCTTGTTGTTTACGAGCACGAATTTTCCATAGAATATATGTGAGTCTTGCTTTCCATCGTAACCATCTGAAGAAAAATAACATAAAATATAATGCACACAGAAAGTAAGTAGGTATAACGTTTATAGATTGTTTGAATTTATACAAGATCAATCAATGCTTACAGAAATTAACAATTATTTAAAAGAATTTAATTAGGTTAAAAATGTTTTCTCGCTAACATAAAAATCATAATAATTCAAGTACATTAACTTTGAAAATTAAAATTACTAAAACCTTTTTTTTTTCTTTTCTCTTTTTTTCTTTGTATATTAGTGGAATTTTTACAAAAGATGAATTTATAATCCATTCATTTTTGAACAAACATAAAAACAGCTAATCATGATTCATGAGAATTTATACACAAATCATAAGTCAATATTTTGATGCACATGAACGAATAATGACATTTGTAACCAATCGTAATTCATTGAGCCAAATTTGTGCAATTTCCTTTTTTTCGCTTACTATAGAAAGATTAGAAATAGTTGCCTACAAAAACTATTTTAGGATTAGATTGTGATTCATTGGTATTTAATGCCACTTTGAACATGATTGCACTTGTAACATGGTGGTCAGTTTGATTGGTTAAAGAAAACCGAGTACCCGTAAGTCACTGACAAACTTTATTATACTTCACCACTTCGAACTTGCATTCCTTCAATAGGAAACTGTTGACATTTTAATAGATTCCAAATCTTTAATTGTTTGGAAACTTGTTAATTCTTTTGTTATTAAAATAGTGTTTTTTTTTTTATTAAAATAAGAAAATTAATATATTTGTTTTTTATTTTTTTAATCTTCCAAGTTTAACTTAGAATAAAATGTCTTTTGTTTTTTATTTTTTTAATCTTCCAAGTTTAACTTAGAATAAAATGTCTTTTGTTTTTTTTTTTTTTAATCTTCCAAGTTTAACTTAGAATAAAATGTCTTTTATTTTTTATTTTTTTAATCTTCCAAGTTTAACTTAGAATAAAATGTCTTTTGTTTTTTATTTTTTTTAATCTTCCAAGTTTAACTTAGAATAAAATGTCTTTTGTTTTTCATTTTTTAAAATCATTTTGATAGAACTTTACAACCAGGAAGAAATAAACATTGATCTACAAAAGATTACTATAACTGTTACCATAGTAACAACTTATAAATAGATTGAAAGTAAATCAGTCAGTTATCTACTCAAGAGGCACCTAAGAGAAAGGAAAAGATGAAAGGAAAAATATCAAATACAACATACAAAAAAACCAGTTTAGTTTTCTAAAAATAAACCATATATTTATACAACAAATAAAAAAGATAGAAGAAAATTAAATGGTATATAATGACAATAATCTTTAGGTGTCAAACCATTAATTCAACCAATCGGAGCTTAGAAAGTAGTCCTTTTTAAAGAAAATAGTTCCTTTCGGTTTGTAGTATTGTGAGAAATACTGAATGGAATGGAATAATTAACATTGATAATTGAAGTAAAATATATAAGGATTATTTTGAGCCCAAATTTGATAAATTTAGTTCTATTTTAATACCTCTATCGAGGATTTGATGCATGACCTATAAATACTGAATTTCTGGGGGATGACAGGGCTATTTTTAGGGTAGGTGTTTTCCATAGCCTGGCATTTCACTGCAAGATTTTAAACATGGCATCAAATTTTGACAGAACGTAGAGGAATCATGTACGTTTCAGAAAATATATGGTCTTGGAAAGGTTAAACTTAAGATAATATAGCGAGCTAGGCTCGAAAAAAACCAAATTTTATTTATTTATTAAACATATTGAGATCAATATTCGTTTTTTTAAATCTGGTAAAATGCTTGATTTTGTGTTTCTATTGTCATTATGTACCATTTATATATGCACTCTGAAATAAAAATCAGATGTTACTGGGGAAGTCTTTTTACCACATAATTATCTTCTTGTCTTTCTGTAAATTTAAATATTTTTGAGAAAATTGTAATAAAATGTCTTTTTCTTATGTCAAATAAACATGTACATTTTTGTATATAAATTAAAATTGCTCTAAATATATGTAACAGATTATTTCAATAGACTTTTTGCACACTCTTGATTTGATTCTAAAATTATACATTTTCATACCTTTTTTATACGAGTTATTTCCCTTACGACTAGCAAGAGCAATGGAATTTTAGTATTATTTTCTAGCAAATAGGAAATTCACAAGTTGCTAAAACATTAAAATTTTGAACAGATTTCAATTGAACTTTGCATGAAACTGACCCTTAAAGGGCAATAACTCCTGTAAAATCTATATAATCTGCGAATTGAAGTCAGAACTGTGCAAAAGATCTATTGTAGATTTAGTCATACAGGAGTAAACAGTTTATCTCCATTCAAGTTAATAAGATGTTTACCACAATTTGAAGGATACTGCCAATTAAATAAAACCCTCTGAAAATGATAGTTTTCAGCAGCCATCTTGAATAGAAAAAGGACTATAATTTAGCAAAACCCACATGTCTATCCTATTTTAATTTGGTACCAATTTGGAATGATGCCAATTCTGAATAAGGATAGAATACATGAACTAAAATATATTGCAACTAACATATATTTATATTAATATTAGTCCAAATAGGAGCAAAATCATTTGGCAGATTTTCATGTAAAATTCTACAGGGCCTTCCTCTCTCAAAGATTAACATTGGTTTGTACCTATTTTCATTCTACCTATTCGATGGTCTCATTGTAAGAAATATATAGGCAAGAGAAGCACAACAGCTTCATATTACTGTACTTTTTAGTATAATATTCACACATTTAGTTCAAACATGAATACACATACAACCATTGCCAGTATTACCAAGTTGAATACAACATCGCTGATTTAACAACAAATAAACAACAACAACAAGTACATACTGATACAATAGACAACAATAAGTTTACAAAGTGACATGTTTACCTCTTTTTCGTTAGCTATTGGCAATAACAAAATTAACAATTAGAAAGTTTGATTGCTTATGCTGAAAATGGCAACAACATCAGATACAGATTTATTGATGAAAAGTGAATATTGTAGTTAGTTGGTTGGTTGGTACCTGGTGTTTAACACCACTTTCAACAATATTTCAGTTATACCATGGTGGTCAGTTTTATTGGTGGAGGAAACTGGAGTACCCGGAGAAAACCACCGACCTGTCGCAAGTCACTGACAAACTTTATCACATAATGTTGTACACTTCGCCCTGATCGAGATTCGAACTCACAGCAGATATATAATAGTGTAGTTAGAGTTAGCAAGCACACAGTGAACTTTTCCATGCTATAAAACATGGGTGTTATGGTTATAGATAGCTAAAACCACTTTCAACAATATTTTAGTTTTATTATATCATGGAGATCTGTTTTATTTGAGGAGAAAACTACAGTAGCCAGGTAAAACCAAAGACCTGTTACAATTCACCGATTGCATAGGTAGATGTAAATCCAACTACCATACGACAGCGATACTATTTTTCAAAATTTCCTTTAAATATCAGAACAAAATTTGGTTCTGAAAAACAGACATTGAATAATTAAATTTCAATTTACTGTTACTGTAGAACTGTGTTATCTCAAACTCAGAAAAAACTGTTTCCATGGATAATTTGAGTAAATATTTGGTTGATTTGTAATAAATTTAACCTTAATTGATCTTGGAGGAATCAAATAACCAGTACTCTGCTATGTCAGAGTATAATCATCCAACACCATCGACTACAACACAACATATCAACACAAGATCTATCAATGTTTCTACTATACATACAAACATTGATAGGTCTAACTCAGAGGGATACATTAGAAACATTGATAGGTCTAACTCAAAGGGATACATTAGAAACATTGATAGGTCTAACTCAAAGGGATACATTAGAAACATTGATAGGTCTAACTCAAAGGGATACATTAGAAACATTGATAGGTCTAACTCAAAGGGATACATTAGAAACATTGATAGGTCTAACTCAGAGGGATACATTAGAAACATTGATAGGTCTAACTCAAAGGGATACATTAGAAACATTGATAGGTCTAACTCAAAGGGATACATTAGAAACATTGATAGGTCTAACTCAAAGGGATACATTAGAAACATTGATAGGTCTAACTCAAAGGGATACATTAGAAACATTGATAGGTCTAACTCAGAGGGATACATTAGAAACATTGATAGGTCTAACTCAGAGGGATACATTAGAAACATTGATAGGTCTAACTCAGAGGGATACATTAGAAACATTGATAGGTCTAACTCAAAGGGATACATTAGAAACATTGATAGGTCTAACTCAAAGGGATACATTAGAAACATTGATAGGTCTAACTCAAAGGGATACATTAGAAACATTGATAGGTCTAACTCAAAGGGATACATTAGAAACATTGATAGGTCTAACTCAGAGGGATACATTAGAAACATTGATAGGTCTAACTCAGAGGGATACATTAGAAACATTGATAGGTCTAACTCAGAGGGATACATTAGAAACATTGATAGGTCTAACTCAAAGGGGCACATTAGAAACATTGATAGGTCTAACTCAAAGGGACACATTAGAAACATTGATAGGTCTAACTCAAAGGGACACATTAGAAACATTGATAGGTCTAACTCAAAGGGATACATTAGAAACATTGATAGGTCTAACTCAGAGGGATACATTAGAAACATTGATAGGTCTAACTCAAAGGGATACATTAGAAACATTGATAGGTCTAACTCAGAGGGATACATTAGAAACATTGATAGGTCTAACTCAAAGGGATACATTAGAAACATTGATAGGTCTAACTCAAAGGGACACATTAGAAACATTGATAGGTCTAACTCAAAGGGACACATTAGAAACATTGATAGGTCTAACTCAAAGGGATACATTAGAAACATTGATAGGTCTAACTCAAAGGGATACATTAGAAACATTGATAGGTCTAACTCAAAGGGACAAACCAAATTAGATCGCGAAATACATATCGTTCGATGACTGAAAATAAGATAGCTTGGCTGTTAAAGTGGTTGGAGAAATGGGTGGTGTTTGAGCCATTCGAGTTAGAGCTATTGAAATTTAACTGTATATTTACATGTGACATATGTGACATACTCTCTCAGAAGTGGAAGCGATGGAGATATTTATAGAAGCATATATTGACATGACTTACAAATCATGTTTAAAGTGACATGGATCATTTCTGAAAAATTCCACAGCAAAATATCAGAACAGTTCATAATGATCATGATGAGCTACACATTTCCAACTACACTAGACGGTAATACAGACTGTAGTTCATTTTTTTTTAATAAGGGAATTTCAAGAATGTTGTTGTGAATTGTACTATATTACAATCTACAAACGACCTTGTTGTACTACAATGTCTACAAACGACCTTGTTGTACTACAATGTCTACAAACGACCTTGTTGTACTACAATGTCTACAAATGACCTTGTTGTACTACAATCTACAAACGACCTTGTTGTACTACAATGTATGCAATGTGTCCAATATAACTCACACAGTCTTCTGTATAACACATATACTATAGAAATATATTAAAATCTAAAAGAATTAAATCAAAATAAATATTTCAAGGATTATATACAAAAATAAATGTACTATATGAAACATAACAAGTGCCAATTAATATACCATGTTTTTTTACACTAGTTAGCTTGCAGATTTTGTTCATCCTTTCGCACAAAAATTTCCCTTCAAAATTAATTTTCAACCATAAATCTAATATACAGGATGTTTTTAGTATCAACCATTAATATCTTGATCAGGAGACTTTAAAATTAATGATAGTTTAATTAATGGACTGCTATTGATGAAATGGTGCAATTTGATTGGTAAATGACAGCTTTATGGTTCAATGAAATTTTAATACAAACGAGCAATAAAAGGGCGATTAAAATCTACTTCATCTTTACTTTTTATAAAGGGGTCGTCGTGATCATATAGTAGTTGGATTTACCCCGTTCATGGTGAGGTTTACTCGATACAACATTATGTGATAAAGTTTATCAGTGACTTACGGCAGGTCGGTGGTTTTCTCCGAGTACTCTGGTTTCCTCCACCAATAAAACTGACCACCACGATATAACTGATATATTGTTGAAAGTGGCGTTAAACACCATAAACCAACCAACCTTTTCATAAATCTTCAGGTAGTATTGTTTCAATTTCAGTCATGATGCGAAGGTTAAATATTGTTTTTGAAGTAAACACTATTTCTATATCCAAGATTTCAATTTAAAAAGTTAAAATATAGTGTTTTAAAAAAGAACTATATTAATTGGCATTTGTAATAATAATATAAAATAAAGAAACAAACAAAAAACAGGTGCAAACAACAAATGTATGTGTCAAAACTAAAATCAACAAAATTGTGTGAAAACAAATATCTGTATATGTGCTACAAAATCAAATAAAAATGTGCTATTAGTAAAAAAAACCAAACCAAACAAAACACACATCTTTTTTCTCTTTTCTGAAAAAATGGATTATTTAAAACCTACATAGATTCGATGACATCAAATGTAGTTTCATTTATTTTCCATTTCCAATTTTATGGCTCATTCAAATGGCCGTGGATCTTCCCATTGATTGTTTATACAAAATCTACGACTAAAAACATAACTTTTATCATGATTTGCACTGTGATGTTGTGCAATCTTTGCCAAACTTTAACAATACAATAGCTTTGACATCAGGATATGAATCAAAATGAACAAGAAAACAATTCATCATTCTAGTTGATCAAGTAATCGATTGCTCTTTCAATCTTACACAGTAGAAACAAGACAGCTGATATACACTTAGGTCCAAAATAAAAATAACATATTTTTGGTTATATTGAAATTGGGAAGGTTGGTCTGATCTGAATTTGATGACACTTGTGTGGTTAAACCCCCCCCCCCCCCCCCCCCCCCCCCATATCTATACCTAAGATGTTGGAATCAGATAAGGTTGTGGCTTGTCAGGTTATTATATGGAAAGCCTGACCATGAACTATAGTGGGTGCAGAGTTTCTTGATAGCCACCCTCACTGCATGTTAAAGACCATTATGTAGAATTCTAAATAGAGAAAGCCTGACCATGAACTATAGTGGGTGCAGAGTTTGTTGATAGCCACCCTCACTGCATGTCAAAGACCATTATGTAGAATTCTAAATAGAGAAAGCCTGACCATGAACTATAGTGGGTGCAGAGTTTGTTGATAGCCACCCTCACTGCATGTCAAAGACCATTATGTAGAATTCAAAATAGAGAAAGCCTGACCATGAACTATAGTGGGTGCAGAGTTTGTTGATAGCCACCCTCACTGCATGTTAAAGACCATTATGTAGAATTCTAAATAGAGAAAGCCTGACCATGAACTATAGTGGGTGCAGAGTTTGTTGATAGCCACCCTCACTGCATGTTAAAGACCATTATGTAGAATTCTAAATAGAGAAAGCCTGACCATGAACTATAGTGGGTGCAGAGTTTGTTGATAGCCACCCTCACTGCATGTTAAAGACCATTATGTAGAATTCTAAATAGAGAAAGCCTGACCATGAACTATAGTGGGTGCAGAATTGGTTGATAGCCACCCTCACTGCATGTTAAAGACCATTATGTAGAATTCTAAATAGAGAAAGCCTGACCATGAACTATAGTGGGTGCAGAGTTTGTTGATAGCCACCCTCACTGCATGTCAAAGACCATTATGTAGAATTCTAAATAGAGAAAGCCTGACCATGAACTATAGTGGGTGCAGAGTTTGTTGATAGCCACTCTCACTGCATGTCAAAGACCATTATGTAGAATTCTAAATAGAGAAAGCCTGACCATGAACTATAGTGGGTGCAGAGTTTGTTGATAGCCACCCTCACTGCATGTCAAAGACCATTATGTAGAATTCTAAATAGAGAAAGCCTGACCATGAACTATAGTGGGTGCAGAGTTTGTTGATAGCCACCCTCACTGCATGTTAAAGACCATTATGTAGAATTCTAAATAGAGAAAGCCTGACCATGAACTATAGTGGGTGCAGAGTTTGTTGATAGCCACCCTCACTGCATGTTAAAGACCATTATGTAGAATTCTAAATAGAGAAAGCCTGACCATGAACTATAGTGGGTGCAGAGTTTGTTGATAGCCACCCTCACTGCATGTTAAAGACCATTATGTAGAATTCTAAATAGAGAAAGCCTGACCATGAACTATAGTGGGTGCAGAATTGGTTGATAGCCACCCTCACTGCATGTTAAAGACCATTATGTAGAATTCTAAATAGAGAAAGCCTGACCATGAACTATAGTGGGTGCAGAGTTTGTTGATAGCCACCCTCACTGCATGTCAAAGACCATTATGTAGAATTCTAAATAGAGAAAGCCTGACCATGAACTATAGTGGGTGCAGAGTTTGTTGATAGCCACTCTCACTGCATGTCAAAGACCATTATGTAGAATTCTAAATAGAGAAAGCCTGACCATGAACTATAGTGGGTGCAGAGTTTGTTGATAGCCACCCTCACTGCATGTCAAAGACCATTATGTAGAATTCTAAATAGAGAAAGCCTGACCATGAACTATAGTGGGTGCAGAGTTTGTTGATAGCCACCCTCACTGCATGTCAAAGACCATTATGTAGAATTCTAAATAGAGAAAGCCTGACCATGAACTATAGTGGGTGCAGAGTTTGTTGATAGCCACCCTCACTGCATGTCAAAGACCATTATGTAGAATTCAAAATAGAGAAAGCCTGACCATGAACTATAGTGGGTGCAGAGTTTGTTGATAGCCACCCTCACTGCATGTCAAAGACCATTATGTAGAATTCTAAATAGAGAAAGCCTGACCATGAACTATAGTGGGTGCAGAGTTTGTTGATAGCCACCCTCACTGCATGTTAAAGACCATTATGTAGAATTCTAAATAGAGAAAGCCTGACCATGAACTATAGTGGGTGCAGAGTTTGTTGATAGCCACCCTCACTGCATGTCAAAGACCATTATGTAGAATTCTAAATAGAGAAAGCCTGACCATGAACTATAGTGGGTGCAGAGTTTGTTGATAGCCACCCTCACTGCATGTCAAAGACCATTATGTAGAATTCAAAATAGAGAAAGCCTGACCATGAACTATAGTGGGTGCAGAGTTTGTTGATAGCCACCCTCACTGCATGTTAAAGACCATTATGTAGAATTCTAAATAGAGAAAGCCTGACCATGAACTATAGTGGGTGCAGAGTTTGTTGATAGCCACCCTCACTGCATGTTAAAGACCATTATGTAGAATTCTAAATAGAGAAAGCCTGACCATGAACTATAGTGGGTGCAGAGTTTGTTGATAGCCACCCTCACTGCATGTTAAAGACCATTATGTAGAATTCTAAATAGAGAAAGCCTGACCATGAACTATAGTGGGTGCAGAATTGGTTGATAGCCACCCTCACTGCATGTTAAAGACCATTATGTAGAATTCTAAATAGAGAAAGCCTGACCATGAACTATAGTGGGTGCAGAGTTTGTTGATAGCCACCCTCACTGCATGTTAAAGACCATTATGTAGAATTCTAAATAGAGAAAGGGAATGGTAGCCACTACAAAACACTAAATTGTTCTTCACTTCTCAACTCCAAATACCATTACAGTGGCAGTCAAAAGTTGTTGCCCCTGTAGACTAATTCCTCCCTCTGTATCATTATCGCATATTGTTAAATGTGTTCTTGTCCTGAACATGCATGAAATATTTGCGGCTAGACGTTAAACAACCTTAAAATCAATCAATAAAAATCAACAGCAGTACATGAAACTACAAATGTGTACGACGAATCCAAAATTGTAGGTTTTAAACTATAATAAATAAATAACTACTAGTCACAATGCTAATGGCTATGGAGGCAAGGACAACTTACCTATAGGCATTAGCAACACTGTGTCTATTAACATCAGGTGTATCATCGTTACGTCTATGAGGGTCTTTGACAAAATGTCGAGGTAGGGGTTTTTTAACTAGCGGTTCTATGGCTGTTCTCAGTATAGCAATTTCTTCTTGAAGTTTCTGGATTTCTTCTGCTCTCTACAGACAATAAAATGCATCTAATTCTTTAGTATTTAATATCATAACAATGTTTGTCTTTCCATTCTGATTCAACTGTGATGTCAAAGCTTTCATTCCAGAAAAAAATTAGGAAAAAACATATATACAAAATGTATGGTCATGAATTACTGAATTAATATATCAAACAAATGAATATCTACAAATTGCCTTTAGGAACCAATTTTCATAGTTTCTATAAATTCTTAAAATTTAAACTAGATATTGTGAAATTATAAGAGTTACATATGTAATTTAATAGTAATTAAAACAAAAATCAACAAAAAATTCTTTTTGGTATTGTTATGCATTTGATAACAAAATGATTTCATTCATAGAATTTTTCCTAATTTTCAAATGAAAGCTTTACTTCAAACAGTTGGAACATTCTCTGATTAATGGCAACAGTAGTCTTCAAAATTCTTCTGAAATACAGTTTTTTATCAGCTGAAAAAGAAAGTTCCTACAAACAAAGCTTTTTATTAGTTAAAACTACAAGAAAGAAGAATTATTTTATGTTAGTAAAGACGTTTTCCAGCATTCTCTACAAGAAGTCATGCAATGTTAATACACCCCAACACACTGTTATTTCTGCAAAGAACCACACCTCATACTACTGTTAAATGTAAGATGGGAAATCATTCTGGTTAATAAATATAAGGTTAAAATTGACAGAACACAGGTCAGAGGTGAAAAGTTGACAGCAGTGAAAGTCATTACCATTTTTGATGCTGTAAGGTCTACACATTAGATAGACTAACTGGAGTTTCAGTGCCATCAGTTTTCTTTTCGTTCTTGTTTGTAGCACTTTTTCGTCCGCTAGTTGGAGTAGGATTACGGCTTCCGTTCTGTTTTGGAGTCTGATTGCCATTTGGTGTATGATTACGACTTTGTACCGGTGTTTGATTACGACTTCCGTTCTGTCTTGGAGTCTGATTGCCATTAGGTGTTTGATTACGACTTTGTATCGGCGTTTGATTCCTACTCTGAGAAGGAATAGGGGTTTTGTTTTTCTCTTTTCTCAAACTTGCTTGAGAATTTGTCCTTTTAGTTTCATTTCCTTCAGGAATTGGTCCCATTCCTGTTGTATCTCCAGGGCTTCTTCTACCTTCATGTGTAGTAGCCCTGTGATTTCCTGTGTTTGAAGGAGTGGGTTCATCCCAAGATGCAAACCCTGTGTCAAACCCTTCCGATGGGTCGTCCTTCATATCGGTACTTGTGTAACGAGGCATCCCCATGTTGACCTTCACCTGATTAACTTGCGTTTGTAGGTCTTCAAGACCAGAAACTCTCTGCAAATTCATCAATAATCAAAAATTAATTACAACACACCTAAACAAACTTAATTTGAGATTTCTAGCTAAATGCTTAAAAAAAAACGAAAAAGAAAACACACATAAAGTATAAGACCCTTATCTTATAACAGATTGAAAAAAAAAAAAAAAAAGAACATTGTCAATATACTATTTACATACCGAATAAGTGGTTTTTTTCGAGAGAGGCAAATTTCATGATTTTCTTCCAAGTTGGTGGAATTTTTTTTTTAGCGGTATTTAATTTTCACGATCCTGAATTGACAGTTATAACTTATATTAGAATAACATTATCTGAACTGTTTGACCAACAATTCAAAATAGGAAATGTTCTTAAATAAATTGAGCAAGAGCTTTCTGTATGTGATCAGCATTATTTAAGAATTGTATACATGTTCATTCATAGAAAATTGCATAAGGGCATTTAATATAATTTTAACATATATGTATTATTACAACACATTTACAAAAATGAAACACAAAAAGTCTCATTAACAGACTCCAAAACAAAAATGTGATCAATTAATTAACACCAAATATTGTCAACTTCCAGGTAATTAAAAATCATTGAATGGAAATGCTAATATTAATTAAACTAGAGGCTCAGTGGGCTGAGCCTGTGTCGCTCACCTTTCATTCTACTTTGAGGAAACTTAATACAGACCCTTCCATAGGTGCTTCCCACCAAGTTTCAGTTCATTTGGCTAAGCAGTTTCAGGGAAGATTTTTAGAAATCAACCAACCAGAAACAAGAATTGCCTATGGCAGCCATGTTTGTTAACAAATCGGGATGAAATTAGCAATCTTTATAGAGGACCTTCCATAGATGCTTCCTACCAAGTTTCGGTTCAATTGGCTAAGCAGTTTCAGGGAAGATTTTTAGAAATCGACCAATTAGAAACAAGAATTGCCTGTGGCAGCCATGTTTGTTAATAGATCGAGACAAAATGAGTGATCTTTATAGAAGACCTTCCATAGATGTCTTCCTACCAAGTTTCGGTTCAATTGGCTTAAGTAGTTTCAGGGAAGAAGATTTTTAGAAATTGACCAATCAGAAACAAGAATTGCCTGTGGCGGCCATGTTTGTTAACCGATCGGGACAAAATGAGCAATCTTTATAGAGGACCTTCCATAGATGCTTCCTACCAAGATTCAGTTCATTTGGCCAAGCGGTTTCAGGGGAGAAGATTTTTAAAAATCGGCCAATCAGAAACAAGAATTGCCTGTGGCGGCCATGTTTGTTAATGGATCAGGACAAAATGTGCAATCTTTAGAGAGGACCTTCTATAGATGCTTCCTACTGAGTTTCAGTTTATTTGGCTGAGGGGTTTCAGAGAAGAAGATTAAAATGTGAAAAGTTAACGGACGACAGATGACGGACGCCAAATGATGTATCGATTGGCTGAAATGTACATAATCATTAATGCAAATACAATATTTGAGTAATAAATGTTCTTCACAAGAGTAACTTTGCCATAAATAAAAAGGCATATTTAACAAATTTCTAAAATTTTGAGAAAAAAAATAAGAAAGATTTCCTCTGAAAATATAACCAAACATATTTTTAAACAGTACTGCAATAATCCCTTTCTTATAAGGACTCTCCCATTATAGGCCATCCATTTTATATAGATTTCATATAAAATGAGGTAGTGAAATACTACTACTGGTAAATTGTCTCTTTCAAGAGAGGCCATTCTTCTTACAAGACCATTTGTAGAAGGGGTGACTTTAATATAGGGGTTATTGTAGTATAATAATAATGTTGGTATTATGATAAGAAAGCTTAAACAGTGATGATCAACAATTCCAGCAATAACAACAAAACAAACAACTACCTCTCACCTCAAACCATTGAACATAAAAAAGACCTCCACATATATGGTATGTATTTTCATGTGTCAGATTGACACACTTCTCAAACCAGCTTCAATAAATACACCCTATTATCTCAGTTTACCAAACATTTATTTTGAATGAAAACCTCATAATTTATGCATTGGCAAAAAGTTAGGTTTTTGGTCATAGTGATGCTGTTTTAATAGAATGGATCATGGGTGTTTCACAACCTTTTCAACAATATGTTGGTTATATCATGGAGGAAACGTGGATAACCAAGAGAAAACTTGTCACAATAACTGACAAACTTTATCACAATAACTGACAAACTTTATCACAATAACTGACAAACTTTATCACAATAACTGACAAACTTTATCACAATAACTGACAAACTTTATCACAATAACTGACAAACTTTATCACAATAACTGACAAACTTTATCACAATAACTGACAAACTTTATCACAATAACTGACAAACTTTATCACAATAACTGACAAACTTTATCACAATAACTGACAAACTTTATCACAATAACTGACAAACTTTATCACAATAACTGACAAACTTTATCACAATAACTGACAAACTTTATCACAATAACTGACAAACTTTATCACAATAACTGACAAACTTTATCACAATAACTGACAAACTTTATCACATAACGTTGTATATTCACAATTTTTCAGCTATTTTATATTTCTTGACTACCAGACTGGTTTATGAAGAATAGCCTGTAGTTATTAAAAAATAACTGGCAAAACCCTTGGCCATGGGTAGGTGTTAGGAAACTGGTGTAACGACTCTATGGACACGTGTCTAGTCATTCTAGCACTTGAGGCAGCTATTCTGGTACAAACCCATATCAGGTATGTTTGGTTAGTGGTCAGAAACCCATAACGACTTTTAAACCACTCAGCCACCCATTGTCCTATGAAAAAAACCCCGAAAAGAAAGATATGTTCAACAATAATAATGGAGGATATCAAATTATGGATGAAATATGCCTTCCTTAAACATGTAAAGTAAAAAAGAAAATGAAAATGTCTCAACTAGGGAAACAAACTCAAAAATGCAATTTCAAATGAAATAAAATAGGTGTTGCACATGAGACACATAATTATGAGAAAGAATGTGATTAAGTTTGGATAAATTACAAGTCAGATAAGTCGTTGATAAACAAATAGTTTGATGATAATGTGGACATAAGATGACGGCTGGTGATCCTAATAAGTCAACTCTTCCATACAGGTGACTCAACAAAATACTAACCAATTTTTGTTCAGACTGTATCTTCATCCCAAGTACTGTTTTGACTGTTTGAATAGAGTCAGCTAACTTCCTTACACTTGCCTGTACCTGTAATAGGAAATATTCATTTAATTTTGTACTTAAATTTCATCGCGATGTACACCTATACTGGCTGGTGACACTATCTTGTCAACATGTATGGATCATGCTATAATACAAGAAATTTCATGCATATGTTATAATTTTAGTGTAGCAGATCTCTTCTCTTGTCAAAACGTTGCATGCAAATCCGTGTGATATCACAAATTCAGCCTTGTTGGCAAAATTGGATAATTGATGAAATAGGCAGTACTTTTAGACCATAAAAATATGGTTTCCTTAAGCTTGCTACCCTCGATCATGCTTGGAATTTTATTTTAAAAAACCCAATTATATTTCACTTTTTTTATCTCTAAACTTCCAGTCTTCCATTTTTGCACAAAATATCTACAAAAAAGTTTTAGAGTTTTAGAAATATTCACTCTGTAACGACAGTCAAACCTGTCTTATGTGACTTCCCAAGGGAATATTGAAATAGTCACATAAGACAGGTGGTCGATAAATACAGTTTTAACTTACGACAAATGCGCTGTGAAGGGAAATTCAAATTAAGGTCACTTAATACAAGATATTGCTTAATAGAAGTGGTCACTTAAGCAGGTGTGACTGTACTCAACAATCAAGCTTTATTATCATGAACTGAGATTAGTCATGTTTGTAGATAACCAGAAGTAAACATCTGGTGCCTTTATGGTAACTTTGAGCTTGATTTCTCCCAGATAATATATATATTTAGAAGTAAAATAATATGTCCCTACGACTTCGACTAAACAAGGTTTGATTGTATATTGAAAGAGAGGCTACAACCTAATGGTATTTAATTGGCAAGTAAAATTATCAGGAACATTTAACAAAACCCATGAACTTCTCCACAAAATGTTAGCCTGACGCCAGGGTAAATTAAATATAATATTTTAACGTATATGTGGCTATTTCTTGATAAATATAATAAGAAAACAATATAATATTATTTGAGAATCTGTAGTTTTTTTTTTTTTAAAGAATTGTTTATTTCCAAAAAAAAAAGGGAAAAAACGAAAAGAAATCACTACTCACAGCAATAAACAATGAAATAAAATGATAAACAACCTAATTGTTCAAATTCTATTTTTTTTTATTTTACCAAACTGAACAAATCAAATCTACCACTCTCTCAAGAAACATTTTCTTATTTATCTAAGAACTAAATGATTCAAATTTCTTTGATAATATTCACACAAGTAAACATACAAATCACATCATTAAGAGACTACAAACAAACCTCTGTTGAATTACTACCAACTCCAGCAGTTGGCCTTGATGTTCTCTGTTTATATACATTTATAATGTTTAATATGCATAACGTCAAAATATACCTGACAGCTAAAACAGGCTCAGTGGGCTGAGCCTGTGTCGCTCACCTTTAATTCAGCTTTGAGGAAACTTAATACAGAACCTCCCATAGGTGCTTCCCACCAAGTTTTGGTCATTTGGCTAAACAGTTACAAAGAAGAAGATATTTAGAAATCGACCAATCAGAAACAAGAATGGCCTGTGGTGGCCATGTTTATTGACAGATTGGAACTAAATGAGCAATCTTTAAAGATGACCTTCCAAGGATGCTTCCTACCAATTTTCGATTCATTTGGCAAAGCGGTTTCAGAGAAGAAGATTTTTTAGAAATCAACCAATCAGAAACAAGAATTGCCTTTGGCGGCCATGTTTGTCAATGGATCGGAACTAAATTAGCAATATTTATAAAGGACTTTCCAAGGATGCTTCCTACCAAGTTTTGATTCATTTAGTCAAGCGGTTTCAGAGGAGACAATTTTAAAAAAATCAACCAATCAGAAACAAGAATTGCCTGTGGTGGCCATGTTTGTTAACAGATTGGAACTAAATGAGCAATCTTTATAGAGGGCCTTTCATGGATGCTTCCTACCAAATTTTGATTCATTTGGCCAAGCAGTTACAGAGGAGAATATTTTTTAGAAATCAACCATCAGAAACAAGAATTGTCTGTGGCACCCATATTTGAAAATGGATCAGGACGAAATGAGCAATCTTTATAGAGGACCTGCCATAGATGCTTCCTACCAAGTTTCAGTTTATTTGGCCCAAGCTGTTTCAGAGAAGAAGATTTTTTTAAATTGGCCAATCAGAAACAAGAATTGTCTGTGGTGGCCACGTTTGTAAACAGATCGGAACTAAATGAGTAATCTTTATAGAGAACCTTCCAAGAATGCTTCCTACCAAGTTTCGATTCATTTGGCCAAGCGGTTTCAGAGGAGATTTATTAGAAATCAAACAATCAGAAACAAGAATTGCCTGTGGTGGCCATGTTTGTTAACGGATCGGGACGAAATGTGCAATCTTTATAGAGGACATGCCATAGATGCTTCCTACCAAGTTTCAGTTCATTTGGCCAAGCGGTTTCAGAGGAGAAGATTTTTTAGAAATCAACCATCAGAAACAAGAATTGTCTGTGGCAGCCATGTTTGATAACGGATCGGGACGAAATGAGCAATCTTTATAGAGGACCTGCCATAGTTGCTTCCTACCAAGTTTCGGTTCATTTGGCCAAATGGTTTCAGAGAAGATTTTTTTAAATCTGCCAATCAGAAACAAGAATTGTCTGTGTCGGCCATGTTTGTAAACAGATCGGAATTAAATGAGTAATCTTTATAGAGAACCTTCCAAGGATGCTTCCTACCAAGTTTCGATTCATTTGGCCAAGCGGTTTCAGAGGAGATTTATTAGAAATCAAACAATCAGAACGGATCGGGACGAAATGAGCAATCTTTATAGAGGACATGCCATAGATGCTTCCTACCAAGTTTCAGTTCATTTGGCCAAGCAGTTTCAGAGGAGAAGATTTTTTTAGAAATCAACCATCAGAAACAAGAATTGTCTGTGGCAGCCATGTTTGATAACGGATCGGGACGAAATGAGCAATCTTTATAGAGGACCTGCCATAGTTGCTTCCTACCAAGTTTCAGTTCATTTTGCCAAGTGGTTTCAGAGAAGAAGATTCAGAAACAAGAATTGTCTGTGGCAGCCATGTTTGTAAACAGATCGGAACTAAATGAGTATTCTTTATAGAGAACCTTCCAAGGATGCCTCCTACCAAGTTTCGATTCATTTGGCCAAGCGGTTTCAGAGGAGATTTATTAGAAATCAAACAATCAGAAACAAGAATTGCCTGTGGTGGCCATGTTTGTTAACGGATCGGGACGAAATGTTCAATCTTTATAGAGGACATGCCATAGATGCTTCCTACCAAGTTTCAGTTCATTTGGCCAAGCGGTTTCAGAGGAGAAGATTTTTTAGAAATCAACCATCAGAAACAAGAATTGTCTGTGGCAGCCATGTTTGATAACGGATCGGGACGAAATGAGCAATCTTTATAGAGGACCTGCCATAGTTGCTTCCTACCAAGTTTCGGTTCATTTGGCCAAATGGTTTCAGAGAAGATTTTTTTAAATCTGCCAATCAGAAACAAGAATTGTCTGTGGTGGCCATGTTTGTAAACAGATCGGAATTAAATGAGTAATCTTTATAGAGAACCTTCCAAGGATGCTTCCTACCAAGTTTCGATTCATTTGGCCAAGCGGTTTCAGAGGAGATTTATTAGAAATCAAACAATCAGAACGGATCGGGACGAAATGAGCAATCTTTATAGAGGACATGCCATAGATGCTTCCTACCAAGTTTCAGTTCATTTGGCCAAGCAGTTTCAGAGGAGAAGATTTTTTTAGAAATCAACCATCAGAAACAAGAATTGTCTGTGGCAGCCATGTTTGATAACGGATCGGGACGAAATGAGCAATCTTTATAGAGGACCTGCCATAGTTGCTTCCTACCAAGTTTCGGTTCATTTGGCCAAATGGTTTCAGAGAAGATTTTATTAAATCTGCCAATCAGAAACAAGAATTGTCTGTGGCGGCCATGTTTGTAAACAGATCGGAATTAAATGAGTAATCTTTATAGAGAACCTTCCAAGGATGCTTCCTACCAAGTTTCGATTCATTTGGTCAAGCGGTTTCAGAGGAGATTTATTAGAAATCAAACAATCAGAACGGATCGGGACGAAATGAGCAATCTTTATAGAGGACATGCCATAGATGCTTCCTACCAAGTTTCAGTTCATTTGGCCAAGCAGTTTCAGAGGAGAAGATTTTTTTAGAAATCAACCATCAGAAACAAGAATTGTCTGTGGCAGCCATGTTTGATAACGGATCGGGACGAAATGAGCAATCTTTATAGAGGACCTGCCATAGTTGCTTCCTACCAAGTTTCAGTTCATTTTGCCAAGTGGTTTCAGAGAAGAAGATTCAGAAACAAGAATTGTCTGTGGCGGCCATGTTTGTAAACAGATCGGAACTAAATGAGTATTCTTTATAGAGAACCTTCCAAGGATGCCTCCTACCAAGTTTCGATTCATTTGGCCAAGCGGTTTCAGAGGAGATTTATTAGAAATCAAACAATCAGAAACAAGAATTGCCTGTGGTGGCCATGTTTGTTAACGGATCGGGACGAAATGTGCAATCTTTATAGAGGACATGCCATAGATGCTTCCTACCAAGTTTCAGTTCATTTGGCCAAGCGGTTTCAGAGGAGAAGATTTTTTAGAAATCAACCATCAGAAACAAGAATTGTCTGTGGCAGCCATGTTTGATAACGGATCGGGACGAAATGAGCAATCTTTATAGAGGACCTGCCATAGTTGCTTCCTACCAAGTTTCGGTTCATTTGGCCAAATGGTTTCAGAGAAGATTTTTTTAAATCTGCCAATCAGAAACAAGAATTGTCTGTGGCGGCCATGTTTGTAAACAGATCGGAATTAAATGAGTAATCTTTATAGAGAACCTTCCAAGGATGCTTCCTACCAAGTTTCGATTCATTTGGCCAAGCGGTTTCAGAGGAGATTTATTAGAAATCAAACAATCAGAACGGATCGGGACGAAATGAGCAATCTTTATAGAGGACATGCCATAGATGCTTCCTACCTAGTTTCAGTTCATTTGGCCAAGCAGTTTCAGAGGAGAAGATTTTTTTAGAAATCAACCATCAGAAACAAGAATTGTCTGTGGCAGCCATGTTTGATAACGGATCGGGACGAAATGAGCAATCTTTATAGAGGACCTGCCATAGTTGCTTCCTACCAAGTTTCAGTTCATTTTGCCAAGTGGTTTCAGAGAAGAAGATTCAGAAACAAGAATTGTCTGTGGCGGCCATGTTTGTAAACAGATCGGAACTAAATGAGTATTCTTTATAGAGAACCTTCCAAGGATGCCTCCTACCAAGTTTCGATTCATTTGGCCAAGCGGTTTCAGAGGAGATTTATTAGAAATCAAACAATCAGAAACAAGAATTGCCTGTGGTGGCCATGTTTGTTAACGGATCGGGACGAAATGTGCAATCTTTATAGAGGACATGCCATAGATGCTTCCTACCAAGTTTCAGTTCATTTGGCCAAGCGGTTTCAGAGGAGAAGATTTTTTAGAAATCAACCATCAGAAACAAGAATTGTCTGTGGCAGCCATGTTTGATAACGGATCGGGACGAAATGAGCAATCTTTATAGAGGACCTGCCATAGTTGCTTCCTACCAAGTTTCGGTTCATTTGGCCAAATGGTTTCAGAGAAGATTTTTTTAAATCTGCCAATCAGAAACAAGAATTGTCTGTGGCGGCCATGTTTGTAAACAGATCGGAATTAAATGAGTAATCTTTATAGAGAACCTTCCAAGGATGCTTCCTACCAAGTTTCGATTCATTTGGCCAAGCGGTTTCAGAGGAGATTTATTAGAAATCAAACAATCAGAACGGATCGGGACGAAATGAGCAATCTTTATAGAGGACATGCCATAGATGCTTCCTACCAAGTTTCAGTTCATTTGGCCAAGCAGTTTCAGAGGAGAAGATTTTTTTAGAAATCAACCATCAGAAACAAGAATTGTCTGTGGCAGCCATGTTTGATAACGGATCGGGACGAAATGAGCAATCTTTATAGAGGACCTGCCATAGTTGCTTCCTACCAAGTTTCAGTTCATTTTGCCAAGTGGTTTCAGAGAAGAAGATTCAGAAACAAGAATTGTCTGTGGCGGCCATGTTTGTAAACAGATCGGAACTAAATGAGTATTCTTTATAGAGAACCTTCCAAGGATGCTTCCTACCAAGTTTCGATTCATTTGGCCAAGCGGTTTCAGAGGAGATTTTTTAGAAATCAAACAATCAGAAACAAGAATTGCCTGTGGCGGCCATGTTGTTAACGGATCGGGACGAACTGAGCAATCTTTATAGAGGACATGCCATAGATGCTTCCTACCAAGTTTCAGTTCATTTGGCCAAGCGGTTTCAGAGGAGAAGATTTTTAAAATTCGGCCAATCAGAAACAAGAATTGCCTATGGCGGCCATGTTTGTTAATGGATCGGGACAAAATGAGCAATCTTTAGAGAGGACCTTCCATAGATGCTTCCTACCAAGTTTCACTTCATTTGGCTGAGGGGTTACAGAGGAGAAGATTAAAATGTGAAAAATTAACGGACGACAGACGACACACGCCAAGTGATGGCAAAAGCTCACATTGCCTTTGGCAAGGTGAGCTAACAATAAGCTTAGATGGGTAATTCTTGGATTTAATTGATGGAAACTTAAAAATCTCCTATGAAATTACATGTCCCAATTATGGTTTGTTACTTGGTACAAAAAATGTTCATCAGGTCTTCTACATGATCAAACCAAAAGTTTAAACAATTTTCAAATCAGTATCTACACATTATCCTGTTTCCAAGCCAACCAGTCTTTGCTCTGTCTCATTAATGCTGTGTGCTTAGCGGAGAAGTAACAAATACCAATATTATAGTTCTTGGTCTGACACACCCGGGTTCGAACCCACGATCTACACCACTCGGGGCAAGCACACTAACCATTACACCACAGATGCAGAATATATACATTGTACCTGACATGATATAATTCAAATATACATGTGAAAAATAAAAGTATAAAATAATAGAATTTTCATTTAATGATTTAGAATGAATTTATTTTCTAGCCCTGTTGAAAAGATATCAAAATACAATCTTCTATTAAGCATGATGAAATATTTCAGCAGACAGTAGGTTTGTCTAATAGGGTCTTGTTTGTAGACATAGTTGTTATTTTATTGTTAAGTCAGGCATAGTGATGACAGTATTTGTAAGATAAATTCACTCATAAAAGTAATCATTTTCAATACCCCAAACATTTCCAAGTAAGGAAAGACAGGTGGGGTGCTTATTGGCTAGTATTTAAAAGTTCTGGCTATCTACAGGCTAGGGACTATCTACAAGTGTAGGGTTGTCTACATGTTAGGGGCCACTGCAAAATCATTGAAGACCTGACAGTGATCAACAATTTTCAGATTTTCTCTCACCAAAAATTACATGCGAATGTTCTTCAATTTAATAATCTTCAACTTAGCATTGAAAGGATTTGGGTGTAAATGAACATGGAAAAAAAAACAGGATAAAAATCAGAAGCTTCAGAACAACAACATTTTATTTCCTGTTCATCATACAAATACATTCATTCTATTTTTTGAGTGTGACAATTTTCAAATGTATCCAAAAAGACATCTTTGTCTGTATATTCTAGATATTTCACAGCATCTGAAACTTTAAAATTTGTAGATTTGTTTAAAGATAGAAACCAATGAATAATCTATAAAACTTACATTTTCCAAATCATGTATGGTTGCTGGGTGTGGATCTCTTCTGGCCTTCAGTGTCTCTATTTCTTGCTTTAACATATCTACTTCACGATTTCTTTAAAAAAAAAAAATCATTCCATAAAAATCAAAGTTTAAAAATACACTACAATGTATTTACAAGATTTCAAGATTTTTTTTTAACTTTGAGATGGGTGTGAGTTATGCTGTTTAATGAAGTACTCACTGTAGTGGAGGAAAAATCAAGTAAAAATCGAAAATTTAATGGACCGGAATACCTCACTCTACTTTTGGTCTTATTTAAAAGATATTACCGAGGTGCTTCGATGAAGCCCTGTCGTAAAGTTCCACTATGGTGCAGTTTTTGCAATATTGGGGTTAAAGGTCATTTGTGGAAAATGTCGAAAATCGCAATTTTGTTCATATAATGGATATTTTCCTTGAAAACAGTTTACTATTACAATTAAAAAATGCTGGCATTATGTAGAGTGCTATGTTTTTTATCAAATAATTTCTTTTTTGTTTGAAAATATCGGGTAAAGGTTACTGATATATGCCCCTGCCGTCGGGAAGTACAAAAAATTTATTTTCAAAATTTGTGCATCAAAATTGAAAAAGAAAATACAGAAATTACAAATGGAGCTTAATCATAGAAAAATATAGTATATGAAGATATTTTCTGGAAAGTTTCATAAAAATCTTACGAGAAATAACGGGGTGTATGAAGTCTAAACTCTACCACACCAACCTAAAAGTAGGACAAAAATTGATTTAATTTTAATAAAAGAGCATAACTACAATGATAAAAAGTATACTATGACTTTTACAGAGGTCTCATGTTAGTTGAAAGCCCACCAACCGCGTCAAGGTCTGAGACCAATGGCAGGTTTCTTTTTTTCTTCTTCTTTTTTTCTATTTCAGTCAGGTATCTGCTTTAGATGTCGCTTGGACAATCCTCGTCGTTTCCCAAAATTTCAGCTACCAACAATTGGTGTGACAGCTGATTTCTACATTCTTCATTTCTTTGACAACCGCAGATGCTCGTACATGATAAATTTTGTTCAACGCAAACACAATTGTTGCTGCAAATGGACTTGCCTTTACACATGCATACAAGGTCTTGCAAGAAGTTAGACGTCATGGGTCCTTCAAAGTACTTTGGAATTAAGTATTTGTTCTCATTTCTCCATCCATACTCTAAAGGTGACCTAGGCGGTGGTTTAGCTTCATTGTGTCCATACATACACTTGGAATGCAACACGAAGTATGTGTTGTCTAAATGCTGCTTCAGATGGAGGAAGTTTGACAAGAGAGGAATCTTTTGACAAAGCTAATTTTACCCTGAGTTTATTTAGATCTCTGTGAACAGACTTAGCACTACCTTTTGGGTCATACAGATCTGACAGATTTCGACTGAGTGTTTTCAAAAGTTGTCTCCAACTCTGTAAATTTCAGTTCGGCTTTTAGATTGTTTGCAGCGTGAATAGCCTCAGACACAGTGATTGAACTACTGAATACTGTATTAGATTTGTCCTGTCCACGTTGCTTTTCAACAATAATGGCATTTCCAAAATGGTTGAGTAACTTTTGCTGCAATTTTGAAGTTGTATATTTGCTAGCAATGTTTGGTGGGAGAAAGGAACAGAACTTATCAAGCAAGCAAGACATAGAAAATGCCTTTTTGTTAACAATGAGATCATCTCGTATGCTATCTATAAATTGCGAAAAAGCACTTGCATGCTCATACTCTTTTTCGACTGGTACAGTGTCTGATTTCATGTTTAAAAGGTAGTGAGTGATACAATGCATTTTCCAAGAAATTGTCAACTGACTGAATTAAACTAACCATATCGAAATCAGACTTGTTATTCGCAGCATGGAGTATGTTTTTAACTCGATCTTTAGATTCGACGCGCTTTAAATTCCTATCTTTTTTGTAACTTTTCTGTTTACAAAATAAGCATTGAGACCAATCAAATGGAGCAGTCATTGAGCGGGTCTTTACACAAATAGATTCTGATGTTCTCACAGAGGCTTTCATTTGTGCTTCAACTGGTTCAAATTTTTCTAAATTTATTTTGCTTGTGTAGCTTTCATAGCAGGATCTATGATTTTGTATCCTATCAATTGGAATCAAATCAAGTGAATCAAATTCGTCATGAAGACGGCGATGAACATCATCTTTCCTCAAAGCCAACAGCTTTAAATAAGGTACATTTCCCCTTTTCGCTTGCCTTAGATAGAGTATCATCTCAAGAGATCTGACAAATTATGCATAATTCCCAACTGCTGACCGTTCGACTCTTTTTCGATAGTGAGTGAGCAAACTTTACGGGACTACACATTTCCAAGAACGAATCAGATATTGTCTGATTGGCAATAAGTGACAAATTAAAATGACCACATCGGTATAGAAACTGGTACAAAACAATCTTAAATTCAACACAAAACAAAAATAAGGTATATATCATAAAACAAATTTAAACAATATAAAACTGTGTTCAGGACTATATATACAGGACGAAACTTTTTCCGGAACATTTCATGTCTATTCCGATCGGTTCTAAAATGCTAACTAAATCACCAAAACAAATAAGTAAACCCACTTAAAAAACCATACATTTAAAAAAAAAAGAACTTGCACAAAACACTTTTAAACTCAACAATGAACAATGATTTATGTATTTCACAAACGTATTCGAACGATAATGTCAAAATTTCAAGACTTCACGACATGCATATTGTCTAAGGGTGGAATTAATACAGGGGAAAGTAACGAGAACGAAAACGTTCATAAATTTAATGAGTCAGTGGTTTCGAAAAATTGCTGTTTTAAGGTTAAATTTGTACCTTTTTGAGTGATTTGTAATTACAGAGTGTGAAAGAACTGATAAATATACAAATTTATTCACCAAAAAACTATCTACGCGTAATTCATTAAATTATATTCACAATGACAGGTACTGCAATCGGAAAAAGCTTTCACATTCTTCCGAGAAATGCTCAATAATTATATAGCTATCCGTCAGATGCTAGATCTTCTATGTTAAAATGTTTGCTTGTTCTTTGAATATTCTGACAATACCCTTTTTGTGTCAACAATTTACTTTGTTTAATGTTTTTACAGCCTTTTTGTAATTGAAGTTGTAATTTGAAAAATCTACGAAATTGCACTTTCAAGAGCTCTAACAAAAAAATGCACCATGGGAAAATTCTACGACAGGGCTTAAATGATAATATAATGTATACCTAATCATTTTGCAAAATATCAGCCGTGAGGTATGTCGGTCCATTAAACTCGGAAAGTACGCGTCTTTTTCTAGAATCGTTCCCGTACTACTGTGACCATGAGATGGGTGTGAGCTATACTGTTTAATGAATGAAGTACTCACTGTGACCATGAGATGTAGAACAGCAACAAAATTATTGTTATTTAATTGTTGAATTTTACCTGTGTTTCAGGAGTGAGCGAGTGATTGTTGTTTAACGCTAAATGAACAATTTTTAAGCTATATCATGGCGAGCACAATTTACATTCGAAGACATGATGATGATCTCGGCTTTCTACTAGATCAACACGCTTAAATGGATCTTTATAGTGCTAGCTCACTGAAGCAACAGTCCGCAAGTTGACATGTCGCTCCACTCGGACACATTCTCTTAATTCCAAGCCAACCAGCCTTTATTAATTTTCCTTAATGCTACATGCTTAGCAGAGAAGCAACAAATACCATATTTAAAGTCTTTGGTTTTACCCAACCAGTACTCGAACCCACGATCTTCTGCACTCGAGGCGAGAACGTCAAGCATTACACCAGCGATGCAGTTACCTGTGTTTCAGATGGATTTACTTTTATGTTTATCAATATCAAAATCCTGTTTTATTAACATTGTAAAGGTTCACCTATAAATAAACTCAATTGGCTTTTCCCATTAGTTTCAATTCTTTTAAATGCATTATGACCAGAGTTATTACAAGTGTACACACAGATCTATGTTTTGCCTGCCTCATGCAAATCGCTTGCTTGATTGATTTTTTTTTTAAAGTTCCATGAAACTGAAATTAATTTAAGGTGACATATGCATAAATATGCCCATGTACCCACTATCAAGAATCTGTGGTCCAAATATGGTGAACCTATATTGTATGGCAATAGAGAAACTGATCAAATCACACAAATATGACATAGTTAACACCATCACTACCGCTGGAAAACCAATACCTATGTCTCACTTTCAGTGACCTCTGTCTCAGACGAGGCAACAACCAAAGTAAACATAGTAAATATATTTGCAATGTGTTGAATTTTGTCTATTTTCCCTACAACTAGTATTTTTTTTGAAAATGCAACTTTTCTAATAAATTTATTTCTGACATATACAGTAGTCACATTCTTAAAAAGCCACTCGTTCTACAATGAAAAAGTGGCCTTATAAGAGGGGTGGCATCTCTTGAGGGGATAATTTAGTAGTATTTTACTGTCTCAGTCTATCTGAAATCTGGGTGTGGTCTTATAAAATGGGGCTACTGTATATACATGTATATAGTATTTAGAAGTAACTCACCTGGCATCAGATTCTGCAGTCATTCTGGAGTTCATTTCTGACTTCAATAATGTCTGCTTTTCCTGCACTGCATAGATCTGCAAAAAAAAAAAATCTTTTACTTTGGAAAATCTAAAAAAAAATATAAATCTGTGACATTTGTTGTTGCTAATATTTCAACACTCTATTCTAAAATATTTTCAACATGGTAGATATAATTACTCTCCAATAGTAACAAGACGTTTTTATGAGGTTGAAGATAACCCTTCCGGAGCACCCATTTTTTGTAGAGTTTGTGCTGTCTGTGCTCTTGTTCTAATATGTTTTTAACATTTTCTGTTACATTTGGTTAATTTTGTCCTTTCTGAGCTATGTTATGCCTTCATTATAAATTCCTCAATACAAAAAAAAATTTGGGGCTGACAGAGAATCTGTTTTACAGTTAAATACTAACCTCATCTGGCATTTTGCGTACACTGTTTGTAAGTTCTCTCAGTGTTGATTGTGTGGTATCCTGCCATATTGTGATGGCGTCAACCTTTTCCCGTAAATTCTCACCAAGTACTTGGGAAGCCTGTCAAGGATAAAGATTAAAGCATTAAAATTAATTTCAGTTTTAGATGTTTACAATTACAACTAGACTTTTGTTATAAATAATCAAATCATATCTGCAGTACATAAAATGTACTATTTTAACAATTTACAGGAGTAAAATCGCTAGTTGAGTACAAAATGAGTTATATGTAGGTTTAGTGAGCTGTATTGAATAGAAATCAACTTTATATGAAAGATGACATAAAAATGAAATATGGAATAAAGAAGATGTTTGTTGTAAAGCAACATGCAACTTTTATATATTATATATTTGCTTTGATTGCAAAGACTGCACAGCTAATGCATGAAAAGAAATTTCAAAAGTTAACACATAATGAAACTGATATTTCCCTGAAAAAAAAATACATGTAGCTGAATTTAGAAAATGTCGTCCTTACAGTTATATCAATTGACACCACATTGATAGAGATCTTGGCAACATTGGGTATAATTTTTTTAAAAAGGCTAAAAAATCTAAGCTAATTAAAAATTGATTATCTCATAAATGTTTTCTATTCTTTAATATTTTAGAAACAACCAGTATCATTTTACTATGGTATATATTGTCAATGCTTGTTTTTCAGTTTTAAGAACAATTAACAATATCAGGAATGCAGGCACGGATTCAGGCAGCATTAAATATTGCATCAAGTGCCCCAAACCCCCAATCCCCCAAATCTATCCTAAGTATATTTTTATTTATTAACTATAAATGTATTTTTAATGGGATAAAAACATACAAAAGACAAAAAAATCACCCATAACTCAAAAATCCTGTATCCATGACTGCAAGGGAAACACAAAAATAATTAAAAGATATTTAATCAATATAATATTTAGTCAATATAATTTCTCTAATTATAACTACCAGTACTTTTATAGACAGGGGAGATAAGCATTGTCTAAAACTATACACAGTACACTAAACTTCTGCATATTTAACTATTGTTCTAAAACGGTCTGGAGCAAAACATAAAAAAAACCCATTATAAACTACCAATTTTTAGGTTCTCTATTATATTAACTGATAATTCAACATTTCTATTCTAATAAAAACTTACAACAATATTTACAAAGTGCAAAAGTGTCAAATATTTAAAATTGATAATAATTGTACAAAGTGCATAATGTGACAATGAAAATAGCTGACATTTTAAAAATTATTTGCATAAATATAAAAAAAATTGTCACATCTTCTAGTTCAAAATATAGTTAAATGACGGACAAAATTATACTTTGAAAGCTGTCTTACAAAACAAGAATGTTCACTGCAACTATATCATATGAAGTACAATGTATTAAACATGGGAGTAAAATGTCTTATATTAATAAGGTAATCCCTTTCTGAAGAAAATAAAACAAGAACAGATTTATGCCATCCCCTTTTTTCATGTATTGAAGAGTATACACGTTATGCATTTGTTCTGGTTTGCCTTTAAGACAAATTTAAAGAAACATGGCATAAATTCTACATAAAAGTTTGTCTCATTTTATTAAGTGATACATTAAAAAAAAACACAACTATGACCAAGATCAAGTAATGAAATGAAGAAACCATTGGCGATCCTATTCACTCACAAGCTTTGTTGGTAACTTTCCCAAGCAATAACATTCAATTTCAATCATTGGGTGCATTCACAATTGTACCAGTGGTGAAAATGTTGATCTTACCATTGGTTACCAATGGTACTATTGTTAGACAAAGGCTCCATTAGGTAGCCTTTAAACTGTGTACGGCTATGTGTTTGCCAATGGCTAGATATTCACCATTGGTAACATTGGTGAACATCTGTACCTTTGGTAACCATCTGTACCTATTTGATTCCATATTTTTAATTATATAAAGCCAAAAAAAGAAGATTTTTATTTTAAAAAATTATAAGTTTCTCTTTATTAATTAATTACTGGCAATATTAAATTATGTCAAGACTTTTGTATACTTTTTACGTTAGTAAATCATCATTGGTAATTAATTAAATGTAATAACACAAATTTATGATTTATTAAAGACAAAGACCAAAACAATCAAGTCTGCCCCCTTTTCCCATCAAAGTCAAAACTCACGGAGCTAATTTTAACCAAGATCACAACTGTAATACCACGATCAGTTTACCTGTACAGGTATCTCCCAGGCATAATAGAGGTGGACACCATGTTCTTTAATGGCTCAGCAAGGGTACAGCTATGGTTGGGCTATCCAGATAAATTTTACGACAGCAATAAAAACCTGGCATTGGATGTCAGACATGAGGCATGCCTGTGATTTATTAGGAAATGTCTCGAGATGTACTGTATTTGCATCCCACGATTGTAACGTCTCTGGTCAGTGCCATTCATGTAACATGGATATTTACCGAGAAAAACTATTAAGCTTACCGGTAAATGGTCAGATAAAAATCATTTCCCTTTACTATAAATTTGTAAACAACCCCATTCAGCTTCAATAGTATCGGTAAAATTGTTTCGGACATTTCTTTTTCTTATATAGCCATTGTGTTGTCTGTCCTGCTTCTATTTACGGATTCTGATTACCCCTTTGGTAAATTTTTATTTCTAAATTTTCATGCTTCTAAATATTTTTATTATTTTATTATTTTTTGTTGCTGCTTAACTGCATGAGCCTCTTATTTTTAGCTTGCTTTTGTTCAGTTGATATCTGCTTCTGTAACTTGTGTCTATATTGAATTGCATAAATTAAATTTATGTATGTTTTTATTTAATATGTTTGTATACATGATTGTATGTGTTGTTATATACCATAGTCGATTTTGAAAGCTCATTAGAGCTTGTGTTGTATGTATGATTTATATCGACTCTAAATAAAGCTTTGAATTGAATTGAATTGAATTGGTATCTTCAAACTCTTCTTTTAACACTTGTGGTCACCATTTTGGTTTATGAAAAGCCCGCGTTGGTAATTCTAACATGACTGTGGTTTGTCTGCAGAATTGGTTACCAATAGAAAGTACCAATGGCAATCATTGGTGTTGATGGTATGCCATTGGTAAATAAATGTACCAATAGTCACCATCGGGAGAATTGTGAACGCGCCCAATGTCTTGTTTGTCTTTGAAGGTTGAGCTTTGTCAGCTGAAGGGTTTGCTTTGTGGATGGTTATATTATATTCAAGAAATGTTTAATTGTTGAAAATGCAAAATATAATATAAGAAAAAGTTACCTAACATATATACTTTTGAACTAAGAACAAATAGAACTAAGTTGTTTAGTTTACGTAAAGACTTTCAGGGAAAAAAAGGTGAATTGGAGATCTAGTTTAACTTTGAACATAACATATTTTAGAAAAAAAAATCTAAACATCAAATGGAAGATGTGACATTTAAATTGCAAAATATTAGGGGAATACACATAGTAGCTGAAATTTATATCTACTTATTTACAAAAGTTACCTCTGGCCCATCCTTAGAAAATAAACAATACATATTTTATTGAAATTATGTTGTCTAATTTCATTAATTGTAATAAACCAATATGATGACTACAGCCATTTTGATATCCATCAAGCTTTCAAATGAAGACCATAATAATGTATGTATCCTACAAACTCCTGATCTGTCGATAAGCCAATTTAATTGGTTGTATATTACACACAAGAAGTAAGAAAACTTATTTAATTCTATAATACAATCAGTTATTCCCTCTTTATGGTTTGTAAATCTTCCTTTCTTTTCTTGACTATTTATGAGTTACCCCCCTTTACAGTGGGTACATTCAAAGTACATGTATCTTGAAAGTTATAGGAATTATTACTGAAAAATTGTGAAAATTTCCAATGAAAATAGAAACCCCATGGTCTAAGGAGTTAATAAAAAAAACATTTGTCATTCCTTATTTGTAAGATTTATAAGAAGAATCACAAGAAACTGATATGAAATATTTGCATTTGGTCAAATATTGTGAAAGTTGACAAAAATGCCTTCTCCATGCAGAAGACTCTAAACGTAACGTTTGTTTTGAATGGGAAATCCATATATTGTGGGTAGAAACTCTGCTAAAACAGGAAGCAACACTTGATAAAAGAAAGATTTGTAAGTAAGAAATTGAAAAGTGTGTGCTATACGTGACCAATTTATAATTTTTTTTTTTAAAGCTGACGAATATCAAAATTTAAATTATGCATTCATGATGTATAGATTGGACAAGCATAATTTATATTTATTAAACCACTCAATCTTGTTGGATTATGACACAAATTTCTTTAGAAGACTGTCATGGCTGCCATTGATGGTAGCTTGATGTACATCTCCCTATGGAATCAGTGCCTATAACAGCTAAAGATTGTCTGCTTGATTCCCGTGCATGGCTAGGTGAATTTGATACAACTTTATAAGATAAATGTTTCTCAGTAACTAAAGACAAGATGGTGCTTTTCTCCTGGGATCGTGATTTTTTCAACCAATAAAACAGATGTCCTTTTTATTTTTTAAAACTGATATACATGTACATGTAGTGTTGAAAGTGATATTCTTATACATTTGCCTATGGCTCTACGGGTATAAAGTAGCATTGTATCTGTATTAACTGGCAAGGTACTATATAGTGAACTCAATTGAAAGAGGTCAAATCACTGACCCGTGACCCGGTATATAAGGCCTGCCACCTGTCGTCGTCACCATCTTTGAAAGTAGCAGCTGTTTGCAATCAACAAACAACATATCGGGTGAGTCAATATAAAGTGGTGGGTACTTTATACCCTTTCGAGCCTCCGGCTCATTACAAGAATGTTCCTCATACATCACATACCTTGTATGCTTGGATGAGGTTCCATTAAACACCAATAATCCTAATCAAAAGTTATTTAATCAATAATTTTAAAATATACATCATGAATGCATATACATGTATATGTAAGACTCAGATCGACGTCCAGTCTCTAATCGACGTCCAATCCTCAAATCGCCATCTAATTCTCAAATATATGGCCGATTTTCACTTTCTCAAATCGACGTCCAATGACGTCACTGACGTATACTTCAAATGACGTCACACCCGTTAGGGAATGTTTTTGAAGCAATGATGAAGAAGGGAAAAGACCGGATTCCAGATGAGGGGTTTTTGATGACAAAAATGCCTATGTATTTTATAGTTACTGTAGATAAAATCCTATTGTGCTTGGGAGTACTTCTACTTTAGCGGACCCTAACCCTAACCTTAATCCTAACCCTAACCTTAACCCTTACCCTAACATTAACCCTAACCCCAACCCTAACCTAATCTAACCCTAACCCTACCCCTAAACCATAAACCTAACCCTATTAAACCTTAACCCTAACCCTAACCCTAAACCTAACCCTTTTGTTGTCATATCTGCATGGTAACAAAATGAAAGGTAGATTCTACCTCTATTGATAATATTAAAGAATGGGAAAATGCTTAAAAAAAAAAAAAAAAAAAAAAAAACAGATTAAAATAAACAAAACTGTCGTTACAATTATTTTTGATGGCAAACTTTGATCATGTAAATGGGCCTATGGATATGAGAATTTGGAAAGGACGCAAATTTGAGAATATCCTAAAATTGGACAGTGATTTGAGATAATGACGTCAGTGGACGCCGATTTGAGGAGTGGATGTCGATCTGAGTCTATCATATATATATATAATGGTGCTCAGACAATCACTGCAAGTTTAACTGCAATAGATTTAATACTGTAAATCTTCTGGTGCACTATAAGTTTTTTGAACTCAGTCCTGAAAAAAATGTCTAGATGTAAAACTGCAATAACAAACAAGTGGATGTTTCCTGTACCTTAATCAAATCCTCAGCCTGAATGCATTAAAATAATCCATAATATCAGTAATAACATTGTTTCTATAGCAAATAACTTAGATTTCAAAATAACGTTCAAAATACTACACTACTAATTTACATTGTAATATATTTTACTTAACATTTCAGGAATTGTATTTAAAAAGCTGAAAAAATTAATCTAAACTGATAACAATTAATTTGATAATGGCTTACTGAATGCTTTAATAATATGTTATAATGACACATCATAATCATGATACATCCTAGGTTACCCACAAGATGATCATGCTTCATTGGTTACCCACAAGATGATCATGCTTTGATACACTCAATTCATCATCTTTGGGACATTTGAAAGAAAGCTCTTGTACTTACGAATAATTCATCTTCAATCTGATTGGCTCCAATATGTTTCCATCGTGGGAATAATTTACACTACATTGTACTTTGAAACTTTTTTTTGAATAGTAAACAAAATAAATTGTGATTTTATATTAAAGTTATTACTTTGTGAACTAACAGCCAATCATAAAATTTGAGCATTGTTATTTTGATATAATAACTTGTAAATGCTGAATCAGTGACTACAGTGGTACGACTCTCACAAGGTCATCACATCTGTAATGAAAAAGTGCCCTCTCTTAAAGTGGTAATTTAGTAGTATTTTACTATCTCAGTGCATCTTAAATCTGGTCTGATAAGAGGAGTGGCACTGGCCATAAAAGAGGGTGTCTATTGAACTCTGAAACAACTATACCTGGTAATTGTTTCTTATTGAACTCTGAAACAACTATACCTGGTAATTGTTTCTTATTGAACTCTGAAACAACTATACCTGGTAATTGTTTCTTATTGAACTCTGAAACAACTATACCTGGTAATTGTTTCTTATTGAACTCTGAAACAACTATACCTGGTAATTGTTTCTTATTGAACTCTGAAACAACTATACCTGGTAATTGTTTCTTATTGAACTCTGAAACAACTATACCTGGTAATTGTTTCTTATTGAACTCTGAAACAACTATACCTGGTAATTGTTTCTCATGTTCAATGGGTGGTGATTAGAGAGTATCAGAGAGTGATCAGCTGTAGGTTACCAACATTGATCACCATAATATAGATAAAATATTGTTGAAAGTGGTGTTAAACTTTGACACTGATAATCCAATCAAATCCATCAAATTATAAACACAAATTGTTCACCAATAATTGTATCCATCCCTTGTGCATTTTCACAAGCCAAGTGTTCTATTTATATCTGTATTTAAATACTACAGGATTACCTCCCTTTTCTGCATCTTATCATGGAGCAATTTCTGATGTAATGAATGAAAAAATAGTAACTGTCAAAAACTTAAAAACTAACACTTTACAAAATAAATATATAATATGGAAAAATGATTAAGTCAGGAAGATAAGATTGGTGTGAGATCTACAAAAGATGAAAAAAAGGAAATAACTTATTCATTACAGAGAATTAAAATTCAAGAGAGAGAAAAAAGACACGAGAACTTAGAAATAAAAACATAATTTTTTTTCTTTAGAAATAATACAAACAGTTGTTTATTTATTTTTTATATCATCAGGTAAACAACTGTTTTATTTGAAAAAAATAAAAAATAAAATAAAATTCCTTAAAAAATCTAATTTTTCACTGCATTATTCAACTACTCTTAGTTACCTCTCTATTTTTATTCTTGACCATAATCTATTTTAATACAAACAAAGATATACAAATCATAGAAGAAACTGAATTTGGACTGTAATAATTACCATGGAAAAGAATAACAAATTATCTCCCTTTATTCAAATGGGGTTGTGGCATTCAACTGTATCATATATTGTATTTTTTTAAATCATATTATTATTGTTTCATATTGTATCCATACATTTTACACAATTAATACAATGTTTCCATCTCTAACTAAATGACAGTATCACAAAGAAAATTCTATACATGATGAGACTGCCATTTTTAAGAACTTTTTCTTGCATCAATCAAGTTATTCAGAAGTAAACAGACGTCTCAGAAATCATAAAGTGCCAGCATACATATATCATGCTGGCCCATACAGCCGCATTTAGATAGAGATAGCAGAATCATACAAGAATGGTCAAATTAGGAGGGTAGGGAATTATCTCCCATTTATTCTCTTCTCATCTCCTGTCTTACTTTCAAATCAATTACTTGTGTGAATATACCTTTCATGCTTCAACCATTCATGTGTAAACAACATGTAAAAGTTAATAGGCCTTAATAAATTGGTTTCTACATATAAATTTCTCAAACTGTCATTTTTATGGAATGATGCATTTTCGTCACCACTTTGAGTACAATATGTGTGCACAATTTGTGGTAGTATTATAAAATCGCATTCTGATCTAAAATAGCTTTTTCAGTTTTGTTTTTTTTGCAGTTTTCTGATTAGATTTTTAAAAATTGTTCTAACAGTGTTTTTTTTTGCTTTTTATTCTTTTTATTCTATTGGTTTAAACTATTAAGTTACAGTTTAAATGAAATGATGCTGAGAATATAGAGTTATGAAAAGAAAGTTGAAACAGTGATGGTCAACAATTCCACCAATATCAACACAATGAACAACCAGCGGGTATGTAATTGGCTTATAAATGTAAAGAAGTTAATTTTATGTAGTTTTTATTGAAGAAGTTAGTAGAGAATAACGTTCTACAGATTCTTTTTAAAAATGAATTTATTAAAACACATAGAAACCTAATGTCAAGTTAATTTGATTAAAATACTGTGAATAACAACATAGAATATTATGTGATATAATTGTCATTCTTAAGGTGGTACAACAAATCATCGTCATTATTTTACCGATTTAAAGACTAGAAAATTTTAACCCTTTGACTATCCAATCAAGGATTTGTTTACTTCCTTTGTCTCGGAGCTACGAATAAAAGTATAAGAAAAATGAATAAAATTACTTATTATCTGGTGCTAAAAGAGTACAACTGACTATTAAAACAGACAGGTCCATTCATGATATAACTACTTTAGACGTTTATTTTAAGCAAACATTTTTTACATAAACATTCTTAAAACATTTCACTGCTTTGGCCTTTTCATTTAGGTAAACATTTCCTTTCATAAAAATTTCACCATTTAAGAAGGTATTTTAAGCAAACATTTTAATCTAAAATCTGATGACATGGGTTAAAATGCCAAATCCCAAGGTCAAATGTTAAGGTTTTAAGACATCTACCAGGCTTCCACCCCCCCATCAGGTTTGGTAGTCATGATATAGCTGATAAATTTAGTTTAACTTTTTCACATACAACCACTGTAACTTCAGTTTAACTTTTTCACATACAACCACTGTAAATTCAGTTTAACTTTTTCACATACAACCACTGTAAATTCAGTTTAACTTTTTCACATACAATATTGTAAATTCAGTTTAACTTTTTCACATACAACCACTGTAAATTTAGTTTAACTTTTTCACATACAACCACTGTAAATTTAGTTTAACTTTTTCACATACAACCACTGTAAATTCAGTTTAACTTTTTCACATACAACCACTGTAAATTTAGTTTAACTTTTTCACATACAACCACTGTAAATTTAGTTTAACTTTTGCACATAAAATATTGTAAATTCAGTTTAACTTTTTCACATACAACCACTGTAAATTTAGTTTAACTTTTTCACATACAACCACTGTAAATTTAGTTTAACTTTTGCACATACAATATTGTAAATTCAGTTTAACTTTTTCACATACAATATTGTAAATTCAGTTTAACTTTTTCACATACAATCACTGTAAATTCAGTTTAACTTTTGCACATACAATATTGTAAATTCAGTTTAACTTTTTCACATACAACCACTGTAAATTTAGTTTAACTTTTTCACATACAACCACTGTAAATTTAGTTTAACTTTTTCACATACAACCACTGTAAATTCAGTTTAACTTTTTCACATACAACCACTGTAAATTCAGTTTAATTTTTTCACATACAATATTGTAAATTCAGTTTAACTTTTTCACATACATCCACTGTAAATTCAGTTTAACTTTTTCACATACAACCACTGTAAATTCAGTTTAACTTTTTCACATACAACCACTGTAAATTCAGTTTAACTTTTTCATATGCAATATTGTAAATTCAGTTTAACTTTTTCACATACAACCACTGTAAATTCAGTTTAACTTTTCACATACAACCACTGTAAATTCAGTTTAACTTTTTTACATACAATATTGTAAATTTAGTTTCACTTTTTCACATACAATCACTGTAAATCCAGTTTAACTTTTTCATATGCAATATTGTAAATTCAGTTTAACTTTTTCACATACAACCACTGTAAATTCAGTTTAACTTTTCACATACAACCACTGTAAATTCAGTTTAACTTTTTTACATACAATATTGTAAATTTAGTTTCACTTTTTCACATACAATCACTGTAAATTTAGCTTAACTTTTTCACATACAACCACTGTAAATTCAGTTTAACTTTTTCACATACAACCACTGTAAATTCAGTTTAACTTTTTCACATACAACCACTGTAAATTCAGTTTAACTTTTTCACATACAACCACTGTAAATTCAGTTTAACTTTTTCACATACAATATTGTAAATTCAGTTTAACTTTTTCACATACAACCACTGTAAATCCAGTTTAACTTTTTCACATACAATATTGTACATTCAGTTTAACTTTTTCACATACAACCACTGTAAATTTAGCTTAACTTTTTCACATACAACCACTGTAAATTCAGTTTAACTTTTTCACATACAACCACTGTAAATTCAGTTTAACTTTTTCACATACAACCACTGTAAATTCAGTTTAACTTTTTCACATACAACCACTGTAAATTCAGTTTAACTTTTTCACATACAACCACTGTAAATTCAGTTTAACTTTTTCACATACAATATTGTACATTCAGTTTAACTTTTTCACATACAACCACTGTAAATTTAGCTTAACTTTTTCACATACAACCACTGTAAATTCAGTTTAACTTTTTCACATACAACCACTGTAAATTCAGTTTAACTTTTTCACATACAACCACTGTAAATTCAGTTTAACTTTTTCACATACAATATTGTAAATTTAGTTTAACTTTTTCACATGCAACCACTGTAAATTTAGCTTAACTTTTTCACATACAACCACTGTAAATTCAGTTTAACTTTTTCACATACAACCACTGTAAATTCAGTTTAACTTTTTCACATACAACCACTGTAAATTCAGTTTAACTTTTTCACATACAACCACTGTAAATTCAGTTTAACTTTTTCACATACAATATTGTAAATTCAGTTTAACTTTTTCACATACAACCACTGTAAATTTAGTTTAACTTTTTCACATACAACCACTGTAAATTTAGCTTAACTTTTTCACATACAACCACTGTAAATCTAGCTTAACTTTTTCACATACAATATATACACATGTTATTATACAAACAGTGTATGTAAATGGCAAAAAAATCACACAGATAGGGTGTGCATATTAATTATCATTGAAAATATTGATTATCCTGGAAAAATATCATATTGCACAAGTAATGCACATAAATCATATTCTACACAAAGGATAAAATGTACCAAAAGTTGCACAACAACCATCAGAATTTAGTTTTAAAAGAAATATTGCACAACCGTATTTTAATATGGTATTATATATATTGTATGTGAAAGAAACTGCATTTTCCAGATAATATCAAACATACTGTGAAATATCTTGAAATTCATGGATCCTAATTTTCGTGGTTTGGTCAGAAAAGACATATTCATGTATTTTCAAAAAAATAAATAAATAAAAAATAAAATAAAATAAAAATAACAATATAAAGAAATTGTGTTATTTATTAATGCTGTCTCCATAAAAAGAAGAAAAAACCCATTATATTTCGCTTGATTCTCAAATTTGTTGATTTGGTGACCAACGAAATCCACGTGGAGAGGACCCTTGTAAATTGTTATAATTTGTGTCCAATCCAATTGTTATAATATTTAGCAATAAAATATGTTTAATCTAACGAAATCCACGAAAATGTGTTCATCAAAAATAACAGGTATTTTACAGTAATTATTTGTAGTTCATTGAAGGAGTTATTGAGAAGTAGTATGGTAATCATAAAGGAAGTTACATAGAAGGTAGGTATAGGGTAAACATTTGTGAGTATTACGTAATCATTAATAACACATACTGTAGCTACTCTGGCTTCTAATTTCTCTTCAAAATCATTCATTCTATTTTTCATGTGTGTGATCCTGGCATCTAAATCAGTCATTCCTCGTGTTGTAGCATCCTTAGATTCACCCACCACCTGCTTGGTCTCCCGTCGAAGCTACAATGTTTCAATGTTTAATTGTATATATACACAAAGAAAAAAGTTAAGCACCCCTTGATATATTAAAACATAATAAGTTACACTAAGTTTAGATTCTAATATTTATATTGATTATAGCAAGAACAATGTTCCATTAAAAAGATGTGCTCACACAGGTATGACCATTATGTTTAATATCGACTAGTCATGTACATGAACCATGCCTCTCACACATTACTCAAAATTCAGTATGTTCACGCATCGAATTTGGGTATTTAAGTCCGGTGTTTTAAAAAATTTATTCATTCTCAGTAAGCATGGTATGAAGGTGAATATCAGAAGCACAAAGATGGCAAATAATCGGCATGCATACAACAGGGATGTCCTTCAAAGCTATTGGACGTCAGATGGGCTACCACTATACTGTAGTCAGCCGACTGGTGAGAAAACACACACAAACCAACAATGTGAAAGACTTGCCAAGATCCGGCAGACCACGGGTAACATCTGATCGTGACGACAAGGCATTGCAGCGTTTGGTTAGACGGATGCCATTTGCAACCAGTCCCGTACTCAAACAACACTGGCTGCCCAACAGACGTCTGTCAACAAGAACAGTTAGAAATCGTCTGAAATCAGCGGGACTTAAGTCAAGGAGAGTCATTAAACGTCCACTGTTGGCAGACCGACATCGACGATCATGTTTGGCATGGTGCTTAGCACGACGTGGTTGGAATTTAAGGACATGGCGCAAGATCCATTAGTCAGACGAGAGCCAGTTTCTGCTTCATGTAAACGACTGCCAAATGAGGGTTTGGATACACAAAAATACAGCCTATACCCCAAGGAAAATCCAGCCAACTGTCCCTTATGGTGGAGGCTCAGTAATGGTTTGGGAGTGTATCTCTTATGACTGCAAGCTGGATTTAGTCACCATACAAGGCAACCTAACTGGTGATCAGTACATCAGAGACGTCTTGCAACCAGTTGTTGTCCCCCATTTCGACAACCACCCACTAGCTACAAGGCCTGTGTATATGGATGACAATGCCAGGCCTCATCGTTCAAGAGCAGTAACCGCCTACCTCCAAAGCGAAGCCGTGACTTCTGTTCCTCGGCCAGCCACGAGCCCGGATTTGAATCCCATAGAGCATATTTGGGACATGCTAGGCCATCGTATACATGCTCGGGAACCTTCTGTGCAAAACATTTGTCAGTTGGAAGCAGCATTGCATCGGGAATGGCAGCAGCTATCACAACAGGACATCCGACGTCTAACTGGAGGGATAAGACACAGGGTTGAGGCCGTCATCCAAGCATGTGGGGGTTACACCCGGTACATATACATACACATTAAATGTTTTAGGTCTCACATTTTCAAAAGTGTGCCATTAAACGTTTTAGTGCTACTATCTTCTAATGTGTCCCATTAAATGTGTTAGCTCTAATATTTTCAATAGTGTCCAGTTAAATGTTTTAGCTCTCATATTTTCAATATTGTTCAGTTAAATGTTTTAGCTCTCATATTTTCAATATTGTTCAGTTAAATGTTTTAGCTCTCATATTTTCAATATTGTTCAGTTAAATGTTTTAGCTCTCATATTTTCAATAGTGTCCAGTTAAATGTTTTAGCTCTCATATTTTCAATATTGTCCAGTTAAATGTTTTAGCTCTCATATTTTCAATATTGTTCAGTTAAATGTTTTAGCTCTCATATTTTCAATATTGTTCAGTTAAATGTTTTAGCTCTCATATTTTCAATATTGTTCAGTTAAATGTTTTAGCTCTCATATTTTCAAAAGTGTGCAATTAAATGTGTGAGCTCTAATATTTCCAATGATGTGCCATTAAATGTGTTAGCTCTCATATTTTCAGAAGTTTGCCATTAAATGTTTTAGCTCTCATATTTTCAAAAGTGTGCCATTAAATGTTATAGCTCTCATATTTTCACAAAGTGCACCATTAAATATTTTAGACCATACATTTTCGAAGTAGCCATTAAATTTTGAACAGAGATGAAAAGTGCTCTCTGATGAAAAAAGAGGAAATCCCCTTTACATTTCCCCTACACCTTCATTTTCTAGCTGATTGGACCAAGTTTGATGGATTTTCTTTTGGATTATTTTGCTCTAAAAGGGAAAAAAGGAAAACTTTCATTTCTGCATTATTCAGCTGTCTTCAATAACGTACCTTTTCAATTTGACTATGGAGTGTTTGAGTAACACCCCCTATAGCTTGCTGTAAAGTAGAGGTAGCTATCTGAAGCTTTTCATTTATCTGTGCCAAGCTTTCACTTATGTTTTTTGTATTGGTTTTCCTGTGAAATAAAACAAGTCATTTATGCAGTTCTTGTATAACAATTTCTTTCATCTTTCAAAAATCTTACAGGTTTCACATGTACTCCATTCAATAATAAAAACAACAAATGTCAAAAAGGGGAAGTAACTCATATCGAAATGTGGATCTCTTAAAAAATCAATTTGAAAGGTAATAAAACAAGAGGTGCACATCAGTAGATTATGAGACACAATGTACATTAGCTTAATGCTATCAACTTTAGTAAGAGAATTTGTGTATGAATAAGTGTGATGACAGCAAAAGTCACTAGTCCAATGATACTTTCTTATATTCTCTCTCCCTTTCATACATATATTCACATTATAATTATTTAGTAGAACTGGGATTAGTAATACCTACAATGTTAAATTCTCAAGGAAAAAAAGTCAAGGTTTATATGCTATAAACCTATAAACAATATCAGTAGTTTTAATCACATGAACCTTGATAGGCCCATTTGAATATTGATAACATCAACCATTGATTAGATTGTCTCAAATGGAGCTTAACTATTACATGTTGACGGAAGCATTAAACAGATATTTGCAGCCATAAAATTTATTGAAACTAAGATTCTCCTCCCTCAGGTATGGATGACCTTAGCCAATATTGGCTATCCTGTTTAGGCTCTTTGGTTGTTTTGCTCCCAATGACTTTTAAATTATTTGGCTTTGAGCATTCCTGATGACTGTAATTCTAGAAATGTGTTGAGCACACTAAGTTTGATATCTCTGTGTTTTTTAATAACAGATTTATGTTGGAAAATATTCAAGTAAAATTGTTAACTCTAATATTATTCATAACCAACTTTCAAAAGTATCAATTAAAAGACTGATTAAAAAATTCCTAACATATCTTTTGTACTTGTATGGAATTTATGCTGTGAAATGTTCAATGTCATCCAGTCAGAATCTTCAATATATATATACAGTTTCAGTATATTATTTAAATTTAACATTACTACCAGAAGACCTAGCCTAACAATCATAAACATTTGGAGTACAAATTGTGAACTGGTATTCCAGATCTGTCTAATAAGAGCATGCTATATACTGGGTACACTGTTCTGATTGGTTGTTTTTAGTACAAAATGTTATACAACTGTAAGGTCTATTCTTTGTTTACTATACCTTTGTGTAATTTCAGCACTCATTAATTTTTCAAACTGTCTTTTATTTTCTGATGTCTGTTTTTCAATGATGGAAATTGATTCATCTAATTTTCCTATAGTTTCTTTTGTTTTCATTTTATCAGTCTACAAAAAAAAACAAAAAAAAACATTTTTAGGATGAATGTAGATGTCAAACTCTTTATCACCCAGCATTTTTCTTTTTTTCTTGTCAAATATACATATAAATAAATAAAAGACTGAACTGACTGTATTGTGTATTTTGTTTTTATCTTGTTTTTTTTTAAATGACTCTATGACATTAATTAACTGCTCCCTTCTAAGTGAGAGATTGTTTGTTTAGACCAACTAAGCTATTGTTCAGTTATATCTTGGTGAGAACAAGTTACATTTTGATGAGATGATGATGATGTCCACTTTATACTAGACCAACATGCTTAGTTGGATTGTTATAGTGCTAACTAATTGAAACAATAGTTGGCAGGTAGACATGTCGCTCCACTCCTACACTTTATCCTAATTCCAAGCCAACATGTCTTTGTTTATTCCTTAATGTTACATTCTTAATGAAGTAGTAGCATATACCAGTGTTACAGTTTTTGGTTTGACCTGATCATAGCTCTATCCCACAGTCAACCACACACTAACCAAAATTTGTATTATTCCTTTATACAGATATGTGCAGTAATTTATACTATAATGACATTCAGTAATTATAATGACATTCAGTATTTATGACATTCATTGACATTCAGTATCTGTAATGACATTCAGTTTCGGGCAATGTCAATCAAATTCCAAGTTTTTTTCCCTTTTCGTAATCCACTAAACTATCTAATATCGTAACAATTTGTAGGAGTGTCACTGGTGAGTCAATTGAACTCTTTGACCTCTGATTTGACCTAATATAAAATGTCAATTATTATTAGTGTCAGATAGTGCTGAGATATAACTGAAAATTGCTGGAGTTGAAGTTTAACACCAATCAATCAATCTATCTTTTAACTAGATTTAATTTATTGTGGATAAATTAGGGAATTTACAGAAATTTTACCTTTATCATATCTTTTAACTCCAAATTGAGTTCGTCGTGTCCATGTTTTATAGCTTGCCATTTTCTGTCAGTTTCCTCCCTTGTTGTTCTTTCATATTCTCTTCTTTGTAATTGCTCGCTTTGGATCAACTGAAAAGACAAACATATGTGAATGTAATTTACATAAATCAGAGCACTTACAACATTTATGTTTCCAAACCCACAATATGAAAAGTAGGTAGGCAATTTTTTTCTTTAAAAATGTCAAAAATAAAACCCAACAACATTTTGTGCAGTAAACTCCTGCTAAAAATAGTCAATTAATTTATCAAAAACACAGATAAAATGCTTTAGGTAAGGCAAACTGGTGGGTTATTCAGGAAATAACAAACCAACATTATTTTTAGAAAGAATAGACATTTTATGAAAATAAACCACTTATTATTAAAGACAAGCATTGAAATACAAAACTGAAAAAAAAAAAAAAAAAAGATATTAAGCCTGATTGTTCCACCCATTCTTCTTTACTTGTTAATTGATGATACATAGATTTTTCTCTCTTTGTCAGAGAAATACATAGTATGTGAGAAATTAGCTATTATCTTTAGATAAATAAGGTAAAAAGATTATTAAATCACAATCAGCAAATTTGGAAGAAAATTGAACATGATAATGTGTTGCCACATTAAAATCATATTATTCCTATACAAGTTGATAATTACAAAAAGTTCGTGAAAATAAAAAATGAAAACAATTTACAATGCCATACATATAAAAGGTGTGTCGTTTTTCAATGTCATTAAACCAGACACCATACCTGATGACATTTTCAAAGCATAAAGTTCTATTTTTGTAGATTGTTACAGATATTAAACCCATCATCAAATCATTCTATTTCTTAATTACTAAAAATTCAAAATTAAATTGTAGAACTTACTCTTTCTAAACCTAAATATCTGTCCTGCATCTCTTCTCTCATTTTGATTTCCTTTGTTAAAAGTTTTTTATTTACATCTTCCACTGTGTCTGCTACTTTTGTGGTCAAGGTCATCCTTTCAGCAGCAGAAACATGCTCTTTTTCCCGCAATAACATATCAACTGAATGCATACTTTCATCTCTTTTACGATTTGTATCATTTAATTGCTGCTGTAACTCATGCACTCTGAAATTATAGTTAAATATATAAATTAATTAACAAAATGTTCAAAGTTTTAAGCGAAAATCAACAGTAGATCAAAACTATATTTTATCCTGCACTGGTTCTATTTGAGCAGTCAAATTGCATTTACTGGATAAATTTTAGCTTATCTGGTACCCAATTCATGCTGAGCAATGGTAAGAATGGTAACAGTTTAGGCGTGGACGTCACTGAGGAAAACTGATTACAACAATGCTTGTTTCTAATTTTTTAGACAATTTGCAGTTGATTTGGGCTTTTTGACATTGCAGGATAAACACAATATACATACATTGTCGGAAAATATATAATTCATTTGCACTCGCTGCATAAATTTTTAAACATAAATGTGATCTTTTCCGATAATGTACCAGGTACGTATATAGTCTATTTATCTCCTTAAATATATCCTCCACATTGCCCATTTAAACAACATTTATTTAAAAGCTTAAAACAAATAACAAAAAAAGCCTTCAAACAAGAAACTTTCTAGTCCTATTGACAGCAATAATACTTCATTTCCGCTGTTTTAGGTAACACCTGTTCATAACCCCACATCATAGCTAATCAGTGCAGTTTGTGTGTATGATTATGACAGGCTTTCAAGCAAGATTTTGTGAAAAATAAGGGATTTTTTTTAGGGCAAAATTCTGATAACCACCAAGATGTCTTCTGAGAAATACATTAATTCAACATATTCATTATCTGAAAGCATACTAAGGCTAGATTTCATTAATTCCAACGCTTATTTTAAATTTAGGATTTTCACCAAAAAATTAGTTTTTTTTTTTTAGGATTTTGAAGCTTTAATAAGGAATATTAGGGCTGCTGTAAAAAAATAAGGAAAATTAGGAAAATAAGGGCCCACTTGAAAGCCTGTTATGATTGTCATACAAATTAACTCTTTATAAGGATGGTTTCCTCATTGATTTTTTACTAGATTTAATCTGACAATAGATAAATGTAATTGTCTGTACAGTACTTTCCCCCCCATCATTTTGTATCGACCTTTTTTTTGGGTATAGTATATAAGAATCTACTTTTAATTTTTAACTACATTTTTCTGCTGGTATAGATAGAAAATAAATGACTATTAAAGTATTTCTTAATATAAAATGTATAATTGTCATAGTCAACATCTATAACAACAGCATTATCAAAAAGTGAATTAAAACAAACACATAATTTCTCAATCCAAGCTTAAGACAAGGGAGGTATCATTTTCATACATTTTCTCATATTTTTCAAAGGAGTGAGTGAGTGATTGCTGCAGGGCACGAAATTAACGCTGGTCCGCTAGCCCGAGGCTAGTAAAATCAGCGTTGGGCTAGAAGAACTCTCTTAGAAGCTAATCCTATGGGCTAGTTAAAATTTCCAATTGTCAATTATTGTTTCCACTTCATTAATTTTAATGACATAATTGAAAATCATAATTAGTCATTCATATTACTGTGTTTGTTTATGCTGTACACAATTTACCTGTGGGGAATTCCCTCGATAGCAATTAGATCCTAAAGGGTGGTATACGAATTGATCAAATTACTCGATAATCCGGGTACCTCAGTGAGCATTCTTAACAACATAATCTAAGGTTCAAGAAATGTGGTGACACATTACCGGCATAGAGCAACCAGCGAATTTTTTTTTATTAAATTAGATAATAATCAGGATAATGGTGACGCTGGTGATGATGATGTTTCAAGTGATGACAATACTGACATTCTTAATTTCTTCATTATAATTTTTTCAAATAAAATAATTATTATATAATTTTTAGTAATTGTCCCCATGATGGTCGGGCTAGTAGAATATCTGGGGGGGGGGGGGCTAGTTGATTTTTATATCTACTAGTCCTGCTGGCTAGTTGCAATTTTTGCTTAAATTCTACCCCTGGATTGCTGTTAAATGCCAATTCAGCAATTTTTCAGCTATATCATGGCGAGAACAAGTTAATTTTCAATGAGATGATGATGACGTCCGCTTTGATAACAGTCCGCGGGTAGACATGTCGCTCCACTCTGACATAACATTCTGATTCTGAGCCAACCAGTCTTTGCTCTTTCTCCTTAATGCTGCATGCTTAGTGGAGAAGCAACAGATACCAATTTCATAGTCTTTGGTTTGACCCGACTGGGGCTCGAATCCACGATCTACCGCACTCAAGGCGAGCACGCTAACGATTACAGCACGGATGCAGTCTTTCTTCAAAGAAAAGAGAAATGTAATCATGTCTGCACTTTAAATAATTCTATTTTCTTTTGTCTAAAAGTAACCAGCATTCAACAACATAATGTTTAAAGAAGTTAATTTGTTTATAACATTCAAAAAATGTAAATAAAAGAATTTGATAATTAGCAATGAACATGGGAGATAAATCTGTATATATTCTTTAAATAGCAATAATATTTACAACAAACAAATTACTGTAGTTTCTTTTCATAGCAAATTTTATTGAAGTAATATTAAAACAGTAATACATTATTCTTCATATAGCACATGAAGCTGTATCAAAGTTAATTGTCATATCTTACTGGTGTCAAAGTCATTGATTAAAAACACACAGAGTTTTGTTTATTATATAGCATGACCTGTCTAGTATAACCCATACATTTAGGATGTTTTAGAATTCATTATCGAAAATACAGTTTATACTATATTGTATGTATATCTTAACATACACAAATAATTAAAATAATAGATGGGAAAATGTATAATTGATAAAGGTAAATCTTAAGTGGTTATTTATCTATTTATCTAATTGTCTGCGGATTAATGTCACTCAGGATTAAAGAAGGTGTAAAGATTTAAAGGATGTGTTAATGTGAAGATTATGTATTATGTATTCTTGAGTAATAAAAAAAATGGTATTTAATAACTTTAAAAAATGCTGTAAGAGAGTCATACCTTGGATGTCAAACTAAAACCATATATACTAAATTTATTGGAAACTTTGTGCTTAGGAAAATGTTATCTTGTATATAAATTCATCATTTAATAAACTATATATTTGTGAGAACTTTGTATCTATATGAGTGATTGACAGTGATGCCATATCTAGGAATGTGTATGTGAATATAGCTAGTTCCCCTACGAAAACAATTGTGATAGCCAGGCCACAACGAAGAGTACATTTGGTTAACTAGACTGAAACCTGTATAAACTGGAAATCTTTGTAAACCAAATACAAATTTTCCTACCATTGTATGGAATCGTTGAAAATGTAACCTGTCTAAATAGAACACGTCTTTTTGAGAAAAAAAATTGGTACCTGAGGTGTTCAGTTTAGACAGGTAATACATTTTGTATTAAATTTGTTAAAATCAAATCAGTTTGTAAAATACCTTTGAGATAGATTGGATTCCAGATTTCTTCTTTCTCCTATTTCTATTTCATGTTTAGATCTAAGATCAACAAGGACTTCACGTAGCTCGGCCAGTCTGCAAAAAACAAACAAAGCTGACATCAAATAAATAACCACAATACGGTTGTTGTTATGGGTGTTTAACTAACGAAATCTTAACAATATTTCAGTTATATTGTGGTGGTTAGTTTTACAGGAGTATGAAACCAGAGAATATAGAAAATATCACTGACCTGTTCAATGACACTGATAATCTGAATCACGAAAAGCTGTATCATGTACACCCTGACATGGATGAGAATTAAGTTCACAAATTTAAGGAACGCTAGCCATGATTGCATAGGAGGATGTACATCAAGCTACCACACTATGACTGCCACGATTGCCCATAATAGCCACTATAAAACTATAAAACCATGTGTAAATATCAAATCTTAAGTAGTGACAAAAAGATGTACAATAATCACAATTCTAGTGACAAAAAGATGTACAATAATCACAATTCTAGTGACAAAAAGATGTACAATAATCACAATTCTAGTGACAAAAAGATGTACAATAATCACAATTCTAGTGACAAAAAGATGTACAATAATCACAATTCTAGTGACAAAAAGATGTACAATAATCACAATTCTAGTGACAAAAAGATGTACAATAATCACAATTCTAGTGACAAAAAGATGTACAATAATCACAATTCTAGTGACAAAAAGATGTACAATAATCACAATTCTAGTGACAAAAAGATGTACAATAATCACAATTCTAGATTTATTCAAGATCAAGACATATGTACAACATTAAAGGTACATGTACAACATTAAAGGTACATGTACAACATTGAAGGTACATGTACAGTAGGTGTACAGTTAAATATAAGTCTAACGAATACAGTGTTGTCTTCCTAAACAACTGAATACAGTGTTGTCTTCCTAAACAAAACATGTATTTTCCTTAAGGTTTGTACATTTTGTATATAGTTTCCAAGGCAATATGATAAATTCTTTAAAAAAAAACACATTTTTATATGATATTAGAAATAAGACAACTACAACATAAATGGCATTAAACAGCTCACTACATGATCAAGGGAGATAACCAATGATTGTTCTTTGTATATCCCTTACTTTACACGATCAAGTGAGTAATTGCGAGTGATTGTCGTTTAATGCCAACTCAGCAATTTTTCAGCTATATCATGGCGAGAACAAGTTAATTTTCAATGAAATGATGATGAGGTCCGCTTTGTACTAAACCCACATGCTTAGCTGGATTTTTATAGTGCTAGCTCACTGAAACAACAGTCCGCGGGTAGACATGTCGCCCCACTCTGACACATTATCCTGATTCCGAGCCAACCAGCCATTGCTCTTTCTCCTTAATGTTGCATGCTTAGCAAAGAAGCAACAAATACCATTCTTATAGTTTTTGGTTTGACCTGATCAGGGCTCGAACATGCAATCTATTGCCCTCGAGGCGAGCATGCTAACCATTACACCACCGATGAAGTTCTTTACTTGATCAAGGCAGATAACCAATGGTTGTACCTGTAGTCAAACCTGTATATAAAGGCTACTGAAGGGAACCTGAAAATGTGGCCTTTATGAGCAGTTGCCCTTTATAGACAGTGATTTGTTATATAGAGATGCCCTTTAAGGCAGGTTTGAGTGTATATCCTTAACCTTACTTGATCAAGGCAGATAACCAATGATTGTATATCCTTTACCTTGTATGATCAAGGGAGATAATCAATGACTGTATATCCTTTACCTTGTATGCTCAAGGGAGATAATCAATGATTGTATTTCCTTTACCTTGTATGTATGATCAAGGCAGATAACCAATGATTGTATATCCTTTACCTTGTATGATCAAGGGAGATAACCAATGATTGTATATCCTTAACCTTGTATGATCAAGGCAGATAACCAATAATTGTATATCCTTTACCTTGTATGATCAAGGGAGATAACCAATGATTGTATATCCTTTACCTTGTATGATCAAGGGAGATAACCAATGATTGTATATCCTTTACCTTGTATGATCAAGGGAGATAACCAATAATTGTATATCCTTTACCTTGTATGATCAAGGCAGATAACCAATGACTGTATATCCTTTACCTTGTATGATCAAGGGAGATAACCAATGATTGTATATCCTTTACCTTGTATGATCAAGGGAGATAATCAATGACTATATCCTTTACCTTGTATGATCAAGGCAGATAACCAATAATTGTATATCCTTTACCTTGTATGATCAAGGGAGATAATCAATGATTGTATATCCTTTACCTTGTATGATCAAGGGAGATAACCAATGATTGTATATCCTTTACCTTGTATGATCAAGGGAGATAACCAATAATTGTATATCCTTTACCTTGTATGATCAAGGGAGATAACCAATGACTGTATATCCTTTACCTTGTATGATCAAGGGAGATAATCAATGACTATATCCTTTACCTTGTATGATCAAGGCAGATAACCAATGATTGTATATCCTTTACCTTGTATGATCAAGGGAGATAACCAATGACTGTATATCCTTTACCTTGTATGATCAAGGCAGATAACCAATGATTGTATATCCTTTACCTTGTATGATCAAGGGAGATAATCAATGATTGTATATCCTTTACCTTGTATGTATGATCAAGGCAGATAACCAATGATTGTATATCCTTTACCTAGTATGATCAAGGGAGATAATCAATGATTGTATATCCTTTACCTTGTATGATCAAGGGAGATAACCAATGATTGTTTTATCCCTTTACTTCAATTGAATAAGGGAGATAATCAATTATTTCTATTACTTGGTGTTACAAACATGAATTTACACCCTTGTTATTACCTGGTTTCTACTTGTCCTCTTAACTGTGTAGTCTGGTGTTCTGTTTGATTTTGTATTGTAGATTGTTTCCGTAAACTGTCAAGCTAAAAACAAAGAAAGGGGTAAGTTAAATTTTGTCAGAATATTTTCATATCTCCTCATCCATCTACATTGCAATCAAATATTATAACACTTAATAACCCATAATGCATTTGAATTTCAGAATAAGCATATTAAATATTAATTATTAATGTTATTTTTTTTTACTCTCTGAACTAATTCTTTAGAAAATAGATTTTTCTTCCCCTGTGCTAAGACTTCAAGCTGTATTGTGTATTCAGTGACCGAGATAAAAAAAAAAGCAACAAATACCAATTTTACAGTCTTTGGTTTGACTCGACAAGAGATCTAACACATGTTCTTCCTCATTAGATGAGTCGGCTAAACATAACATCATGAAGCCGTCAACACAATCATTTAACATTTTGACAATTAATATTCAAGAATGTCACAATCGTTCCACCTATTATAAAAGAAATTATACAAGGGATGGCTTCTTATTATTTTTTTATTGAGTAAGCATTTAAAAAATTAGAAAATGAAAAAAATAATTGATAAATATCGAGCAAAAAAACAATAATTTATGAAAACAAAAATTATTTCTTACAAGTTATATTAAAATAAAACACAGACCCCTAAAATGAAGATATCATTGCAAAAAGATAACCAAAGAAATGTCTATAAGAAATAATATGCAATAGCAGCAATTACAAGATTCCCACCACATGGACATAATTAACGAGTGTTGTAATGGGAGATAACTCAACTATCCATAAGAAATAGCAATAAAAAATATTTCTAAAAACTGTATAAAAAAAAAAAAAAAAAAAAAAAAAAAAAGGAAAGAAAAAAAAATGCATAATTTATGCTGAAAAAAACCACAAAAGCTCATAAAAAAAAAAATTCAACATCAAAATAATAATTTCACCACATTTAAAACAACCTTAATACATTTTTGTGTTTATACAGGCTTAGGTAAACCTTGTTATCTCAACTTTGAATAAATCACTTTCTGGGATAAGTTGACACAAAATTATGTATTATGTTTTTAAGTAGTAAAACTTTGTAAACTATATTAATCATAGATAACAATCTATTTAATTCAAAACAAAATTGTTGGTCCTTTTTGAAAATTTCTACATGAAGAAGGTTCAACTGTTTGTCTTACTTTTCTGCAATCATATCTGAATGAAATATGTTTCATGCAATTCAACATGAATATAAAACGAGAGGCTCAGTGGGCTGAGCCTGTGTCGTTCACCTTTCATTATGCCTTGAGGAAACTTTATACAGAACCTTCCATGGTGCTTCCTACCAAATTTCGGTTCATTTGGCTACTCATTTTCAGAAGAAGATTATTTAGAAATCAACCATTCAAAAACAAGAATTACCTATGGTGGCCTTGTTTGTTAACTGATCGGGACTAAATTAGCAGAGAACCTTCCATAGATGCTTCATACCAAGTTTCGGTTCATTTGGTCAAGTGGTTTCAGAGGAAAAGATTTGTTTAGATATCGACCAATCAGAAACAAGAATTGCCTGTGGTGGACATGTTTGCAATCGGATCAGGACGAAATGAATATAGAGGCCCATCAATAGATGCTTCCTACTAAGTTTCGGGTCATTTGGCCAAGCGGTTTCAGAGGAACAGACTTTTTAGAAATTGACCAATCAGAAACAAGAATTGCCTATGGTGGCCATGTTTGTTAACGGATCAAAACTAAATGATCAATATCTATAGAGGACCTTCCATACATGCTTCCTACCAATTTTCGGTTCATTTGGCCAAGCGGTTTCTTCAGAGAAGATTATTTAGAAATCGACCAATCAGAAACAATTATTGTCTATGGCGGCCATGTTTGTTAACGGATCGGGACGAAATAAGCAATTTTTATAGAGAACCTTCAATAGATGCTTCCTACCAAGTTTCGGTTCATTTGGCCAAGCGGTGTCAGAGGAGAAGATTTTTTAGAAATCAACCACTCAGATATAAGAATTGCCTGTGGCGGCCATGTTTGTTAATGGATCAGGACGAAATGAGCAATCTTTATAGAGGACCTTACATAGATGCTTCCTTTTCAGTTCATTTGGCCACGTGGTTTCAGAGGAGAAGATTCAAAAAAATTGTCCAATCAGAAACAAGAATTGCCTGTGGTGGCCATGTTTGTTAACGGATGAAAATTAAATGGGCAATCTTTATAGAGGACCTTCCATACATGCTTCCTACCAATTTTCGGTTCATTTGGTCAAGCGATTTCAGAGGAGAAGATTAAAATGTTAAAGGGTAACAGACGACAGACGACGGACGCCAAGTGATGGCAAAAGCTCACATTGCCTTTGGCAAGGTGAGCTAAAAAACCAGTGCAATTTTTTATGCGGATCAGAAAACAAGCAACCTCTGTTGTATCTTTGCAGTGATATATCCTTGCTGGTTGAATAGACAGTGCAATATTCTTTGCAATAATTCTACCAAAGACTAAGTGCAAAGAAATTTATAGTTTGACACTTACCCTCTGAATCAAACATAATAATAAATTAAAACACATGTTTATTTACATGATCTAATTCACTTAAATAAGTTAAAAACATTTACAAAATGTATGAAAGTTTAAAGTTTTCATTAAAAATTATTCAATTTAAAAAAAAAAAAAAAACATTTTAAATATATGAGATCATGTAAAAAATGATTTGAAATATTGAAGTATTTAATGGGTATAATAAATCAAACATGCTAAAAATTAATACAAAAAAAGAGAGTAATAGAAGGGATTAGATATCTACAATACACACTAGACTGGGTGTTGCTATTGCATTTTCCATGTGTCCACAAAGGTATCTAGCCCAACCATTGTCGACCACAGTTTCAATTTTCATTTTCTTAATCCATTGATAAGATATACTTAAAGGGGCATTATCTGCCAAAATCGTAAATTTTTGTTACCCATAAAAACTATCAGATATGATTGATGCCTTAATAAAACGTGTTTCTGTAACTTATAAATGTTATGAAATGTACGTGCATTGGGAAAAAAAGGTGCAACTGCTCGTGTTTTGAGATCGATCAAGAAATGGATGCCATCTTATTAATTATTGGCATTGTTTACGACGTTTGCCGAATCGTCATTAAATCAGTACAACAATGCACTTATTTCTTATTTTCTGTGAATCTGCTTTTAGTCAGCGTTAATTACGGACAAAGAACCATGCAAGTTTGCAGTTAATAAGCGACAAATTACAAATTATTCGTTTTTACATGTCACTAGTAAGGTCAGTTGCATACGGAGAAAGCGAGGTCAAATTATTTGCTTGCAAGGAAATAATAAATCGATGGCAATTTTCGTTCTCAAAAGGTGAAAAGTGGTACGATAAGCTGTTTAATGTGAAATATTTACCTTTATTTCATCATTTTAAAGCTATTTACCAATTTCCAAAACATATAATCATGAAAGTCAGTAGACCATGAATAATTTGAAATTTCAGACTTAGGATCAATCCTAATAAGTAGTGGAACTTTGAAATATTCAACAAATATTTTCAATAAATCAATATAATCAGTATTCAATATGGATGACTTTTTGAGATCAGCATCCATATTTTTATCATATGACATACACTAGATATTATGCTCAAATCACCCAACTGTGTAATTTTCAAACAAACTCATGATTGGTGAATTTGAGGAAGCATGTACCATATTTAAAAAAAAAATGTTTTACATTATAACATTATACCAGCAGTTCCACATTGCTTATACACAGGGACAATTTATGTAACATCAGAGGCTCTAAGCACAGGGGTTAGCAGGTAATGGTGGGCACACTGGGAATGTGGGAAGTTGTGGCTAACATAGGGCATGTGGAAAGTTGTGGCTAACATAGGGCATGTGGGAAGTTGTGGCTAAATAAGGGTAATAACAAAATTACCAAACTCCGAACAATCTTACAAAGGGAAAGTCAAAACTCATAAGTATATAAACAGACAAAATCAGTCAACAACTGGAAAACTGTGAAACCGTAATGACCCTGACTTGGTACAGGCATTTCTAAAGAAATGGTGGGTTGAATCAGATTTTAAAGCACCAAACCTCTCCCTTTCATTACGGCTCAAAGTTTCCATACATAGGGCATGTGGGAAGTTGTGGCTAACATAGGGCATGTGGAAAGTTGTGGCTAACACAGGGCATGGGGAAAGTTGTGGCTAACACAGGGCATGTGGAAAGTTGTGACCATCATACTCATAGCGCATGTGGGAAGCTGTGACCTACATTGGGTATGTGGAAAGTGAACATGGAGCATGTGTAAAGATGTTACCAACATTGGGTTTTTGAAAAGTTGTGGCCAATATTGGGCATGTGGGAAGTTGTGGCCAACATTGGGCATGTGGTCCATTACTTGTCAACTTTTTGCCCATGTTCACAGTGGCAAGTGGAAAACACAAATTATATGGTCTGTAGTGTAGTCTTATGTGTTTTCTTTCAATTAAAAATAAATTCTTCAACTTTTAAATCATTGAAGAGGGTTTTTCGCTTAATAACATTCTATATAAAATATATGTAATACATATAAGAGGGTTTGGTTTGTTATACAGTAGGTACAATTTGACTATCAAGAATATTTTGGGCATCAGTTTTACTGGTACAATTGTGTCCTAAATTTTTCACTATGGGATTCATAAGCTGACCAAAAAAGCATGTATCTACAAAACCAGATAAAAAAATAAAGGAATCTAATTCTATGTTAATTACCTCTTCTGTCTGCATGCAGTAATTACAATGTCATTACATTAAGCACAAACATATTATATGCATGCAATCTTACATTGTTTTAAATAAATCTGATACCTCCATAAAGTTAGTGAATTTCAGTAGAAATGTACTGTTGTGTGTTGTGTATAGTACAGTAATCATCCTCTTATAACGCTACAATATAGCTGAAATATTGCTTAAGTTGGCATTAAACACCAATCAATCAATCAATCCTCTTATAAGGCCACTCCAGCCAAATACCAACTCTCTTATCAGGTCGGACTTCAAATGCATTAAGATAGTAAATTGTTACCAAACTTCTCCCTCAGAAAATTCCACTCTTTTTATAAAGCCACTTTTTCATTATATAATGGTTGGCCTCAGGGGATTACTGTACTCGCCTTTTTTTTGCTGAGAAAATTATATGACAATACTGGATGAATGTTATACACAAGCAAAAAGAAAGATCAAATACATGTACTTCAGTGTAATAATCTGTTCTAGATGGTGACAAAGGATTGGTGTGTATTACACATCAATGTGCACTACACAAAACCAATTAAAATATATAGCATCAATTGGCTAATAAAATGATTTCAAAGAATAATAAATAAATTTCTGTTGTCAAGTATTAGTTACATCTGTTATTAGTAAAGAAGGACAGCACTTATCATAAAAAGTTAATTTAATATTAAAGTGAAATATACAGTTTTCCATATCTAAGAAAAAATGGATTCCTATCAGCACACTTCAGTTGTAGATCCATCAATTTTTATTTATCAAATTTTGAACAAACTAAATTAAGCTTTACTTCCCTCCAAAAAAATCAATTAAATTTATGCAAAATTACGTGACATTCAGGCAATAAATCTCATAATACTAGACAAGAAATTTCAAATTGACTCTAAAACCATGTCAATAATGAAAATCTTCAGGAAGATTTAATTTATAATATTACAAAGAAAGTCAAAATGCACATTTTGAGAAATTTACCTATACATCTATCATATTACCTTATCACATACATGTGTACTTCAAATCATGACATTTTTAAAATTATCAAAAATAGAAAGATTACACAAATTGGGAAAGCAATTTCCCACCGAAAAAGAAACAAATGACAAAGGGAAATAACTCTTTCGTAATATGTCAGATTGGTTTACCTGCAACCTGTTATCCTCCTCTAATTTCTTAGATTTATTTTTAAGTTCTGTTGACACAGTAGCAAAAGTTGCTGAATGCTGTTCTACTTTCATTTTCAAATTTCTAATGTCGTCTGCCATTTGTAATGTGACCCGTTCTAATTGTTGTTTTGACTGTAAAACATCATCTAAGTCTGTTCGTACATCATGCAATCTGTAAAATATGGTTCTCAAATTTATAGATTAAAATTGTATGTATACCTTTATAGTGTGTGAAAATATGTCTTATCATCATCAACACCACTCCCCTAGCATTATAGTGTAAGAGCTAGAACGGGTTGGTTCAGAATCAGGATAAAGTGGACATAATCATCAAAATATTGCATGTTCTCGACATGATACATAAGAAAAATTGCTCACTTGGCATTAAACACCAATATATATTATTTTTACTATTTTTAGTATATTTCTAAAATAAAAATGTGTCTTTTTTTAGAATCTTTGAAGCAAGAAAAAAATATGAACTGCCTACCTACAAGACCTACCTACTAACTTCTTAATTTGTGGGTTGAGAAACAAACAAAAAAACCCCTACTTTTTAAGTATGCCCTCTATGGCTAATTACAGATACATATTACCTGGACTTTAAGTCCATGTAGACTAGGTAAATTTGAACATCCACTGTTAAACAACTTAATTTGGCCACTTCTTTTTTTTGTTTGTTAATCTCATAGGCTGTTTATGACTTTATGATGATTTATACATACTATTACATTTCCTGTTTATGTAATTTGAATGCCCTGGTTATATTTGTCAACATTTAGTTGCCTGTAACTAGATGGCCAGACACCTGCCAATTTCTATCACTGTATTTGGTATATAAATGAATCATGGAGCTTTCAGAGCAGTGGTCACATGGTAGTTAGATTTACACCTACATGTACCTATGCAACCACTGCCTCTGACCACTAAGTTGTGAGACGACTCCTGTCAATTGAGAGGTGTGCTCCATAGAACCTAATGTGATAAAACATGTATGTACAGACAGTGGTTTCCCCCCAGTATTCGAGTTTCCTCCACTATAGAATCTGACCATCAAGATAAACCAAAATATTATTGAAAGTGGAGTTAAACATGAATAATCTCCATTACAGTCCAACCTGTTTAGTGACCACCTCTATTAAGCAGAAACTTATATTATGTGATCTTAACTTTAATTTCCCTTCACAGTGTATTTCATATTAATTAAATCTGTATTTAGTGACCACCTGTCTTATGTAACTGCATCGGTGATGTAATGGTTAGCGTGTTCACCTCAAGTGTGGTAGATCGTGTCAAACCAAAGACTATAAAATTGGTATTTGTTGCTTTTCCGCTAAGCACACAGCATTAAGGTGAAACAGCGAAGACTGGTTGTCTCGGAATCAGGATAAAATGTCGTAGTGGGGTGACATGTCTATACGCAGACTGTTGTTTCAGTGAGCTAGCACTATAAAAAGCTAGCACTATAAAAATCTAAATAAGCGTGTTGGTCTAGTACAAAGTGGACCTCATCATCATCTCATTGAAAATTAACTTGTTCTCCCCACGATATAGCTGAAAAATTGCTGAGTTGGCACTAAGCAACAATCACTAACTCACTATATAACCATATTTCAATGTTGTCTTGGAAGGTTACTTAAGACAGGTATAACAGTATTTACATGACTGATAAGTTCATTCAGAATAAATATCTGATTCATCATTAGTGATATTTTTTGCTTACTACAAAATTCTACATTTCACAGGTTCATTTCTCTTCCCTAAAATAAACAGATATTTTGTTTGCAAAAACAGCAGTTTATGATTTCACCAACTTACCTAGAAGCGTTAACATCTTTCTTGGTGACAAGTTCTTGTTGACTACTTTTTACTGCTTGTTCTACACCTTTAGTATGATTTACAAGTGAGGATAGCGCTAATCGTTCATCATCAAGTTTTTGTTCGGCCTCCTTAATCCTTGAACCAAGATGTTGAATAAGTTCATTGCTAACTTTAATTGCACTTTCTATATTTCGTCGTGCAGTTTGTTCTTCACGTACCATTTCATCATTGTGACGAGCAGATCCTTTCAAGTCACTTTGAAGTCTTAGCACCTCTTCAAGTAAAGCACGGTTTGATTTTTCAGAAACTGCAACACGCATTTCAAGTTGCCTAACTCTTTCTTCTGGTTCCATGTCTGTGCTTGCTCTAGTAATTGGACTAGCTTTTCTTCTGAAAACTGGAACCAGTTGGCCACCCGATGGCGATATGTCAGGAAGTGATGGATATTTGTTTTGGAACTGTACGGGTGGCCTGAAAATAAAAATTTTAAGTTATTGAAATTTATACTTGTATGTTTTTTATATTAAAAAGAAATATGATTGCTGCCATTATTTGTCAACACATTCCTTTCTGCTGGAACTTTTGACTGAAGTTTAATTGAAATCGTTCTAACAAACGTATCAGCCACTCAGTTCTTATATTTTACTTTCATGAATTTATAATTAAATAACTTTGTGATAGTAAAACCCGCATTTTATACCATAAAATGCAATAAAATATCTCGTGCTAATTTTAATTTGCGATATATAAATTATGCTTTGTGCAAAGAACTTTGTGCACAGAAAAAAAAAAATAAAAACCTGGCAATTAAAAAAACAAAGCCTATGTCCCACTGAGATAAAAGAGAATATATGTAAGTGCAGTTGAACCCTGTTATCTTCACCTCGGATAACTCGTGTCCATGGATATTTCAAAGTCACAATTAGAATCCTTCAGAGTAGATTTCAGCAGTTTGTCCCAATCAACTAGAAAACTGGGATATTTCAAAGTAACGTCATTGATCCCACAGATTTCGACATATCAAGGTTTGACTTTAATTATTAAAAAAAATAGTCATGCATAAATTGATATGCAATTGATACAAAGTGATACCAAGTTGGTGACTGCTCCAATACCTTGGTGTCTTAGGTTCTTCTTCCATGCTACTAATTGACAAATAAATAAATGATAACGTTCAAAGTCAATAATTTCTGTTAATTCATCACCTTTTAACATCCATCAGTCATCAGACGTTTCTAGGAAATCCATGTATAAATATTCATTAGAAACTGATGAAACGATTATTGAATAAATTCCCAAATGGTAATGAAAAACAACATTTGTTATTGGAAACAACTAAACAAAAATGTTGTCTCAACTGACAATAAACTGATGTCAATAAAGTTTAACTTTATTGTTTTCTCTGTTAACTAAGCAAATTGTTGTAACATTGATTTTTTTGGGCCATATTTGAAAATTAGAAATATACATCTTAACTAATGGGGTAATTGATTATAGTTTTCTAAATGTCAATATCATATACATTAAATATTAATAGAAGGTACACAGTGGAGACTAGCACATTCTGCATCAAAAACCACTAGCCCTAAGCCCCAGTCTACTTACTTGTAAAAATTGGTTAGGGCTAGTAAAAATTTGCTTAATCAAATAGAAAAAATTCTGCTATAATACTGTTCGGTCTAGTTTTTAAAAATGTTTTTGACACAGACTGATAGCAAGTATAAGGCATAGGCAATGTACCCCTACAAACATTGTTTCCCAGAATATTTTTTTTGCCACAGAAATTCTGTAATTGAGCCTATATCTATAGTCTTTAGCTAACATATACATGTACCAGTATAAGCTTTAAAAATGTAGAATACAGATTTAGAGTGCACGACACGACTCTGGAATAACCTTCATCAGATATGCTAAAAAACAACATATTTGAAAATGATTTAAAAGTTTTTGGGAGCAAGAAAACCAAAGGGTTTAAACAGGATAGGCTAAATCACAGGGACTCCCAGTTATATTTTAACAGGATAGGCTAAATCACAGGGACTCACAGTTATATTTAAACAGGATAGGCTAAATCACAGGGACTCACAGTTATATTTTAACAGGATAGCCTAAATCACAGGGACTCACAGTTATATTTTAACAGGATAGCCTAAATCACAGGGACTCACAGTTATATTTTAACATGATAGCCTAAATCACAGGGACTCACAGTTATATTTTAACAGGATAGCCTAAATCACAGGGACTCACAGTTATATTTAAACAGGATAGCCTAAATCACAGGGACTCACAGTTATATTTTAACAGGATAGCCTAAATCACAGGGACTCACAGTTATATTTAAACAGGATAGGCTAAATCACAGGGACTCACAGTTATATTTAAACAGGATAGGCTAAACCACAGGGACTCACAGTTATATTTAAACAGGATAGGCTAAATCACAGGGACTCACAGTTATATTTAAACAGGATAGGCTAAATCACAGGGACTCACAGTTATATTTTAACAGGATAGGCTAAATCACAGGGACTCACAGTTATATTTTAACAGGATAGGCTAAATCACAGGGACTCATAGTTATATTTAAACAGGATAGGCTAAATCACAGGGACTCACAGTTATATTTAAACAGGATAGGCTAAATAACAGGGACTCACAGTTATATTTTAACAGGATAGGCTAAATCACAGGGACTCACAGTTATATTTAAACAGGATAGGCTAAATCACAGGGACTCACAGTTATATTTAAACAGGATAGGCTAAATCACAGGGACTCGCAGTTATATTTAAACAGGATAGGCTAAATCACAGGGACTCACAGTTATATTTTAACAGGATAGCCTAAATCACAGGGACTCACAGTTATATTTTAACAGGATAGGCTAAATCACAGGGACTCAGTTATATTTTAACAGGATAGCCTAAATCACAGGGACTCACAGTTATATTTAAACAGGATAGGCTAAATCACAGGGACTCACAGTTATATTTAAACAGGATAGGCTAAATCACAGGGACTCACAGTTATATTTAAACAGGATAGCCTAAATCACAGGGACTCACAGTTATATTTTAACAGGATAGGCTAAATCACAGGGACTCACAGTTATATTTAAACAGGATAGGCTAAATCACAGGGACTCACAGTTATATTTAAACAGGATAGGCTAAATCACAGGGACTCACAGTTATATTTTAACAGGATAGCCTAAATCACAGGGACTCGCAGTTATATTTTAACATGATAGCCTAAATCACAGGGACTCACAGTTATATTTTAACATGATAGGCTAAATCACAGGGACTCACAGTCATATTTTAACAGGATAGCCTAAATCACAGGGACTCACAGTTATATTTTAACAGGATAGTCTAAATCACAGGGACTCACAGTTATATTTTAACAGGATAGCCTAAATCACAGGGACTCACAGTTATATTTTAACAGGATAGCCTAAATCACAGGGACTCACAGTTATATTTTAACAGGATAGCCTAAATCACAGGGACTCACAGTTATATTTTAACAGGATAGTCTAAATCACAGGGACTCACAGTTATATTTTAACAGGATAACCTAAATCACAGGGGCTCACAGTTATATTTTAACAGGATAGCCTAAATCACAGGGACTCGCAGTTATATTTTAACATGATAACCTAAATCACAGGGACTCACAGTTATATTTAAACAGAATAGGCTAAATCACAGGGACTCACAGTTATATTTTAACAGGATAGCCTAAATCACAGGGACTCACAGTTATATTTTAACAGGATAGCCTAAATCACAGGGACTCACAGTTATATTTTAACAGGATAGCCTAAATCACAGGGACTCACAGTTATATTTTAACAGGATAGCCTAAATCACAGGGACTCACAGTTATATTTTAACAGGATAGCCTAAATCACAGGGACTCACAGTTATATTTTAACAGGATAGCCTAAATCACAGGGACTCACAGTTATATTTTCACATCACCAGGTATGTGTTAAAAAGATTGGTTGGTTCAAGAAAGAATGCAGTTTTTAATGTTCCAGTGCTTCAGGAAATAATGATTGATTACATTTTGGTGTAACTGGTTATAATATTCTTTATACGGCCATTACTAATTAATTGTTTGTCCAAATAATGACCTACCAGAAAAAAGGTACCTATTCAAATTCATTTTTTTCTTAAAAAACAAATGTTTTTTTTTTATTTCAGGATATTTCAAAGTACCATACTCCATAGCGATCTTATTCCAAATTTTAACACATTTTAAAAGAAAAAGAAAAAGAATTTCCCTACCTACCCCAACACCCATGGGTTTGGGTAAATTAACATTGTTATATAAGGGTGCCTTGAACACATTTTCTTCAGCATTGAAATATAAATAAGTTTTTCTAATATTGATAATTAGAGAATAATTCAACCAACAAAGCAGACATTTTTACATGAACAAACTTTATAATACACTGTTTAATTTACATAATAGCAGCTAATACAACTGTAAAATTTAAATGTAATATTCTACCATTAAATCACAGATCTTTCTATCATTTAAAGCTCAAATTATCTTTTGGTGTACCTTACAATTTAATTTCTTTCACAGATATCAATGGTCTATATATATATAGATTAAATGTGCTAGAAATGATACCAAGAATATTTACTGTACCTACATAAAGAACAAATTTAAATTATAAAGAATTTTCTTACTCCTGTGTAAACATGGTGTCATGTATGATAGAGATATTTTAAACTTTAATTTGACAACTCAAAGACTAGGTAGGAATAGTATGACATCTCTATCCTATCAGGGTGTATACTACCAGCTAGACCATCATGGTTGACAGAATATGAAGCAAATTTTGGAACAAAAAATATTATACTTAATTTTTTTAATTTTTTTAATATTTAAAAAAAAATTATATCTAAATTACACCTGTGAACAATTTACCTCTGGTAACTTCTTTCCTTATGTGTTTGTTTTATCTAGTTAATATTATACCACCGTAAATTCTGGCATTTTCTAGTTTCATTGGTCAGTATATTATATGTTTTTATTTTCCTCTCTTATTAATTATTAAGTCTAGTTATAATTCAGCTTGGCTTTTATAACCAATGCAATTACATATTTTTTTCGATCTTAAAAATACTTTTCAAAATTAGATCATTGAAGTTAAAACAAGATGATCCAAAATCAATAAGAAATGTAAATTGTTAATGAAAAAAGCAGACAGATGGAAGAGATACAAATATATAGTAAACATTTTCCCCTGGTCAGGCAGGATATGGGTGGGTTAGGTTAGGGTATTTAACACCACTTTCAACAATATTTCAGCTATAACGTGGCAATCAGTTTTATTCATTATTGGTGGATAGAACCACCATTGGCACCAACCTGCTGCAAGTCATTGACAAACTTCATCACATAATGCTGCATCGAGAACACCTCGCCTGAATGGGATTCGAACTCACAACATTAACGGCGATAGGCACTGATTGCATAGGTAACAACTACCATACGATCACGACCACGACATCCCCAGGCAGGATATGATGGCTTGTTTGCTTGATGGTGTTTAATGCCACTTCTAATAATATTTCAGTTATATCGTGGCGGTCAGTTTTATTGGTGGAGGAAACTGGAGGACCTGGAGAAAACCACTGATCTGTCGCAAGTCACTGACAAACTTTATCACATAATGTTGCACACCTCGCTCTGATCGGGATTCGAACTCACAACATCAGTGGTGATAGGCACTGATTGCATAGGTAGATGTAAATTCAACTACCATACGATCACGACCACGATGGCCCTGGCAGGATATGAAAAAGTTGACTAAATATACATCCATTACATCATTAATTACTTGTTGATGTTATGACAACATTCAAACATAACAAACTAACCATACAATTAAACATTGATATTTCTTTAATACTAATGCATTAAGATGCATGGTTGCATGAAACAGATCAATTATTAATTTTTAAAAAAGAATTTAATACACAATGCACTGATGAATACCAACAACAGATATCAAACAGAGAGTCTACAAACAACCATTGTTTACCATTGCACTAGTTTTTTTAACAGACATTGATTAACAGAACAAGCAGTCTGTGCCAAATACCACTAGCTCTAAGCCCCAGTCTAGTAAACAAATCTATAAAATTTGCTTAATCAAATAAAAAAATTCTTCTAAAATGCTAGTTTGTCAAAATGTTTTTAGCACACACTGTACAAGTTTTCATTAATGATCAAGTTTTAATTTGAAGATTTGGTTTGATTCAATCAGCATTTTTTTGTTTGTCATCCCATTTGTATGTTATAATATATACTGTACATTCTTTATTTTCAGCCAGTGGTTAATGGTTAAATGGGATATAATGATTAAGATTGTGGCTTTTTTCCCTTTCTATTTTCAATATATCAGTTGTATCTCATGGGTGATCCATTTTTATTGGTGGTATGGTAAATTCAAACAAAATGACCTTCTCTAGAGAGGTCAATCCTCATATAATGCCATACTGTCACTTCAGAAGGTCCTTATCAGCCTGACATGACATATATATAATTAAGGCACTATATGATATCTAAATTTTATTTTAAATTTTTATTAAAAACTGAATAGGTGTTCCTTTTACTCATTGACATAGGAGATCCAAATAAATACTGCATAATATGATATCTATTTTAAATAGAAGTAATTGTCAACAATATCACCAACTCAGAACTGGAACGAAAGACCAATCATACAATGTAACTTGGTTCAGTCTAGGAAGAGGTACTAAAAAACATAGAAGATTTAACTCTTTCATGGGATCCTAATATACCATAATACTTTACTACCAGGGAAGACCATATAATTATTAACCTCTCTATGTAATATAAATTCTATGAGAGTTATATAAATCAAATGTCCCTTTTAAGCAAATTTTTTGATAGTTAAATGCTCTAAATTTTTAATTGATAATTCTCTGATACTTATATTAAATAGAACTTTTGTATATTAGATAACATTTTGGTTTTCTTACATGCACAAAAATCCTACATATTTTCCTCATCAAAATATATATCAAAATAATTACCATGAAAAGAAGGAAAGACAACTCTTACAAAAATAAGAAAGGGAGATAATATTTGTACACATGATTATATGAATGACTTTACTATCAGTTCATTAAAAGTATCTGTATACTTGATATGACATCTGTATAACAGTGCAAAACAGAAAACTTCTACAGGAAAAGGGCATTATTGAGAAGGTTGAAATTGCAAGATATGTATGTGCTTCACTGCAACATGCTCAAAATTATCTCTGAACACATTAGCTTTGGGTGCTTCTGTGAACTAAGATGCTCGATAATATTCTCAGGTAGCGCAATATTATCCAATGGTGCTAATTAATCTGTCAAACATGCACAAATCATATCAGATAGCATAATACTAGCAATAGCTAGCTACTTCTGTGATCATACTTAACCCAATTAACTATATGCTAGCAAATCAATTAGCATCAGGTGCTCCAGTGAAAGTTAAACATTGCTCAAACATTCTCTTAGCACATTCAGAAACTGGTGCATAATCACTACAAAATGCTCAAACCTTCCTCAACATTTTTTAGAGCTTATAGTACATATGCTAGCAATATACCTACAAACTCCATTCTTACCTCGGAGTCGGAGATGTGTAATCATTTTTTTCGTTAAACCATTCAGCTCTTGTGTATGGTCTGACCTTGGAATCTGCCATTTTGCTTAGTCTAAGCATCGTTACTACATCTAATGATATCAAGGCTATAATTATTAGTATATTTTTGTTATTATTCCTTTCTTCATAAATCTCGACAAAAATTAAAAATAATCAATGTTCTTGTAAAACTCAAAAGATCAATATGTGATTGAAAATTCTACAAATTTGATGTAAAATAATAATTAATTACAATGTAGGTCATCAGTAAAACCTGTCTAAACTGACTACTCCTGTGAATAGACAAGTAGGTGTATTCATGTAGGTCATCAGTATAACCTGTCTAAACTGACTACTCCTGTGAATAGACAAGTAGGTGTATTCATGTAGGTCATCAGTATAACCTGTCTAAACTGACTACTCCTGTGAATAGACAAGTAGGTGTATTCATGTAGGTCATCAGTATAACCTGTCTAAACTGACTACTCCTGTGAATAGACAAGTAGGTGTATTCATGTAGGTCATCAGTATAACATGTCTAAACTGACTACTCCTGTGAATAGACAAGTAGGTGTATTCATGTAGGTCATCAGTATAACCTGTCTAAGCTGACTACTCCTGTGAATAGACAAGTAGGTGTATTCATGTAGGTCATCAGTATAACCTGTCTAAACTGACTACTCCTGTGAATAGACAAGTAGGTGTATTCATGTAGGTCATCAGTATAACCTGTCTAAACTGACTACTCCTGTGAATAGACAAGTAGGTGTATTCACATAAAACAGGTTAAATTGGAAATTTTCATTGAATTAATTTCTTGTTTGATTTACACTAGATTTGGGTATATTCAAGCCAATCAAGGTTTGTTCTAGACCAGGGCTCACGTTAATGGGCGCTACAGGTGAAGAAGTCGCCTTGTGAAGGTTGACTTCTCTCTCTCGTTGATCAAAAGCGAAGTTCAAGTCACCTTGTAATTTTGAAGAGTCGCCCTATGTCGTCCCTGTATCATTTATGAAAAAGTCAATATATCGTGTTTATTGAAATCTATCGCATCCGTTAAGTATTTTGAAAGTGATTTTCTTGAAAAGTAATCCATTACGGTTTAAAGAAACTTTAATTGCTTTTTTCTGTACACATATATCGGGTCTAGGACAAAAGACCCCTGGATAAAAGCCCCCCCGACAAAATGCCCCCCAATAATGAAAAGTATATGTTAATGTTTTTTTGTGTCATATATATATTTTATTCTGTGTCTTTGTTTAATTGTTCGTATGTGAAAAAAAAATTGTGTTATATAACATGATTCAAGATTTTTTTTACCTCTGTATTTTAATGCATTGTACCTCTGTATTTTACCGCAAACCACATTTGTATCTTTGCACACATTTTGGACTTATTGTACTGCTATTTATGTATTTACATTATTTTTGAATAACATTTTTCATAATAAGTTACTTTTGGAACATGAAGATATCATAAACAATTGAAGTATTTGTTTAAGAATTAAATTAACCCTCATCAAAGACAGTAAAAACAAAAATAAAAATCATAGTTTATCAAACATGACGAGAAAATAACTCACTCATTACTTTTAATAACTTCAAAGGTTAAAAATGTAATTATCAATTGTTTATCAATTAACTTAACCTGATAAATTTCAATTTAAACAATCAAGCAGTGTTTTTTTTTAACTTACACTTTATAAATGAACTTAACAATGAACAATGAACAAAATGTGGAAAAATATTTTTTTTAAAGTATTTTATTCTTTGTATTAATTCTTTAAGATATCTTTTAGTATCCCCATTAATATAAAAGAAATGTAATAAGCTTGTAAAATTATTTCAATATTGGGGGGATTTTTGTCAGGGGGGCTTTTGTCCTGTTCCCACATATATCAGAATTACTCCTGAATGGAAACGTTACATTTGAAATTACTACCAGACTGAAGCTTCACTAAATTATTGAATCATTTCGAGAAAAAAAAATGGATTAATTTAAATCAATTAAAATTGTCTATGACATCATGATGCCTCTATAATATAACAAATTCTGCCATTTTTTGCATCTTTTGTACTTCAAAGACAATATTTTTTTCAAAAAATTTCCAGAGAGAGAGAGAGAGATATAATTATTATTAACTTACCATCTAATTCACATAGGAATATATTTTGAAAAGATCATAATGTAAACAAATCCAAATTGATAGATTCACATATTATATTAGTTTGATTCATCTATAATTTACCTCAAATAAAATGGAGGACAGTGTTAAAATATCTAAACCTGATACAAAAATCAATTATGAAAAACAGTAGTTTTATTTATATTTGTAAAAACCCCCTATAGTTGAGAACTATTTTCTATTTGAGTATCATAGGAGATTTCCATGCATTATATATATTTTTTTAAAGATAAATAGTTAGTACATTGTACATTTAATAATTAATATTATAATACTTTACTATAATAACAGAACTGTTAGTTTACCAGTTTTTTCTTAGTGTCCAGCAATAACTAATTATTCCTGTGGCATACTGCATGTATCGCTAATAACTGTGGCAAAAAATAACTCTTAGAGTTTGGTAGTAACTAGTTATTTTCCTTTTGAGTCTAGTGCAGAATAATAATAGCATTATGTCCTTCATGAAAAGTAAATATCCATAATCATTAAATTTTGAAAGAGTTATCTCCCTTAATCCTTGACTTTTGGAAATAAATCCTTCATAACTGGATCTCCAACACAAATAATAAACTAAAAACTTTTTGTTATTGTTAAAATTAGGATTTACCCCCTTTGGGTCACAATTTAAATCATCTATATAATAATATGAGTGACAATTTATGATTTAAACACTTGACCAAGTAATTTTTACCTTATTTCATGTTATTGATTTAAACACTTGACCAAGCAATTTTGTCTTATTTCTTGTTATTGATTTAAACACTTGACCAAGTGATTTTTGCCTTATTTCTTGTTATTGATTTAAACACTTGACCAAGCAATTTTGTCTTATTTCTTTTTGTTATTGATTTAAACACTTGACCAAGTGATTTTTGCCTTATTTCTTGTTATTGATTTAAACATTTGACCAAGCAATTTTGTCTTATTTCTTGTTATTGATTTAAACCCTTGACCAAGCGATTTTGTCTTATTTCTTGTTATTGATTTAAACACTTGACCAAGTGATTTTTGTCTTATTTCTTGTTATTGATTTAAACACTTGACCAAGTAATTTTTGCCTTATTTCTTGTTATTGATTTAAACACTTGACCAAGCGATTTTGTCTTATTTCTTGTTATTGATTTAAACACTTGACCAAGTAATTTTTGCTTTACTTCATGTTACTGATTTAAACACTTGACCAAGTGATTTTGCCTTACTTTATGCTATTGATTTGAACAGAGTGTACATAGTAAAGATACACTGATAGAGTGCCTGTGACTCACCATTTTTTTTATACAAAAAATAAAGAATGCACAAGGATCTCTGTTTGAGCCAAATTCTTGGAAAACAAGCACTGGTATCATTTTTATTTATATTTTTATGAACTTTCTGTAAATTATGGAACAATTTCTATAGCAAACTAAACATATACTAACATATTTAGTTCTGATTGAGCTTCCTCAAGATTATCCATGTTGATTATTGCTCATTAAAATCATTTGTGTCAACTGAAATGTGTCCATTCATATTTAAGAGATTCTGCTGAAGTACCCTGAAATTCTACTGTTCTACTGTCAACAAATTCACACTCCAGTGGGAGTTTCCTGTTTATAAGGTGAATATTCTCAATAAATTTTGAATGAAAACAAATAGACATAAATCTCACAAAGTTTATCAACAATATTAAATAAATCTATAATATTGTAAAAACAGAGAAATATTTAATGTAATGTAATCCAGGATATATCTAATGTATTTACCATTGTACAGTTAATGGACAATATGTAATTCACTGGACATCAAATACATGTAAATGTTTACAAACCATTCAAAAATTTAATTCTAATAAAATATAGATTAATTTATACAGGTTTTAATTAGGTCAAGAAACTGGAATTGGAAATAAACAAGAGTCTAGATTTGTAGGGTAAATAAGGTTCATATTTATGTTGTTTAATGCCACTTTCAACAATATTTTAGTTATATCGTGGCGGTTAGTTTAATTGGTGGAGTAAACCAGAGTACCCGGAGAAAACCACCAACCTGTTGTATGTCACTGACAAACTTTATCACATAATGTTGTATTGAGTACACCTCGCCATGAACGGGGTTAGAACTCACAACTTTAGTGGTGATAGGTACTGATTGCACAGGTATGTTGTATATGGTTTTTTCTTCCAGTCAAGTTTATAAATTTGTAAGTGTGCCAGGATACAAAAGTTACTTTTTCATGACATACATTTGTATTGTGCATCCCAAATTAAAGCTTTAGTATGTATACTAATTAGCAGTAACATTTGTTTCAGGTGTAATTAACATCAAAATAGAAATATAACCATTTAAAATGGTTTACAACAGATATTATATGGGACACCCTGTATAGCCATAGTAGAACATACTAATCTGATAAGTCAAACACTTCCAAATTACAGGTAAAAATTGACATATCCTACCTTTAAATCTAAATCCTTAATATTACCTATACCATAAGTATACATTATAGGCTTAAGCTTTAAAGATATGTCAAAAATACACAAAGTTGTAAATAATTTCAAAAGAAACAGTTTCTTGTAAAGTTAAACATTAGTTTATCAACTGACAAATAATATAGTACCATAATAGTAAGTAAACGATGGTCTCATTCAAAAGTTTATAAATTATATCTATCTACATATCTTGTGCACTTGTCACCTTACATTGTAGTGGTGTTACAAACTGATAAAACTCTTACTGGTCACTGAAGAGATAAAACTCTTACTGGTCACTGAAGAGATACAACTCTTACTGGTCACTGAAGAGATAAAACTCTTACTGGTCACTGAAGAGATAAAACTCTTACTGGTCACTGAAGAGATAAAACTCTTACTGGTCACTGAAGAGATAAAACTCTTACTGGTCACTGAAGAGATAAAACTCTTACTGGTCACTGAAGAGATAAAACTCTTACTGGTCACTGAAGAGATAAAACTCTTACTGGTCACTGAAGAGATAAAACTCTTATTGGTCACTGAAGAGATACAACCCTTACTGGTCACTGAAGAGATAAAACTCTTACTGGTCACTGAAGAGATAAAACTCTTACTAGTCACTGAAGAGATAAAACTCTTACTGGTCACTGAAGAGATAAAACTTTTACTGGTCACTGAAGAGATATAACTCTTACTGGTCACTGAAGAGATAAAACTCTTACTGGTCACTGAAGAGATAAAACTCTTACTTGTCACTGAAGAGATAAAACTCTTACTGGTCACTGAAGAGATACAACTCTTATTGGTCACTGAAAGAGATAAAACTCTTACTGGTCAATGAAGAGATACAACTCTTACTGGTCACTGAAGAGATAAAACTCTTACTGGTCACTGAAGAGATAAAACTCTTACTGGTCACTGAAGAGATAAAACTCTTACTGGTCACTGAAGAGATAAAACTCTTACTGGTCACTGAAGAGATACAACTCTTACTGGTCACTGAAGAGATAAAACTCTTACTGGTCACTGAAGAGATAAAACTCTTACTGGTCACTGAAGAGATAAAACTCTTACTGGTCACTGAAGAGATAAAACTCTTACTGGTCACTGAAGAGATAAAACTCTTACTGGTCACTGAAGAGATAAAACTCTTACTGGTCACTGAAGAGATAAAACTCTTACTGGTCACTGAAGAGATAAAACTCTTATTGGTCACTGAAGAGATACAACCCTTACTGGTCACTGAAGAGATAAAACTCTTACTGGTCACTGAAGAGATAAAACTCTTACTAGTCACTGAAGAGATAAAACTCTTACTGGTCACTGAAGAGATAAAACTTTTACTGGTCACTGAAGAGATATAACTCTTACTGGTCACTGAAGAGATAAAACTCTTACTGGTCACTGAAGAGATAAAACTCTTACTTGTCACTGAAGAGATAAAACTCTTACTGGTCACTGAAGAGATACAACTCTTATTGGTCACTGAAAGAGATAAAACTCTTACTGGTCAATGAAGAGATACAACTCTTACTGGTCACTGAAGAGATAAAACTCTTACTGGTCACTGAAGAGATAAAACTCTTACTGGTCACTGAAGAGATAAAACTCTTACTGGTCACTGAAGAGATAAAACTCTTACTGGTCACTGAAGAGATACAACTCTTACTGGTCACTGAAGAGATAAAACTCTTACTGGTCACTGAAGAGATAAAACTCTTACTGGTCACTGAAGAGATAAAACTCTTACTGGTCACTGAAGAGATAAAACTCTTACTGGTCACTGAAGAGATAAAACTCTTACTGGTCACTGAAGAGATAAAACTCTTACTGGTCACTGAAGAGATAAAACTCTTACTGGTCACTGAAGAGATAAAACTCTTATTGGTCACTGAAGAGATACAACCCTTACTGGTCACTGAAGAGATAAAACTCTTACTGGTCACTGAAGAGATAAAACTCTTACTAGTCACTGAAGAGATAAAACTCTTACTGGTCACTGAAGAGATAAAACTTTTACTGGTCACTGAAGAGATATAACTCTTACTGGTCACTGAAGAGATAAAACTCTTACTGGTCACTGAAGAGATAAAACTCTTACTGGTCACTGAAGAGATAAAACTCTTACTTGTCACTGAAGAGATAAAACTCTTACTGGTCACTGAAGAGATACAACTCTTATTGGTCACTGAAAGAGATAAAACTCTTACTGGTCAATGAAGAGATACAACTCTTACTGGTCACTGAAGAGATAAAACTCTTACTGGTCACTGAAGAGATAAAACTCTTACTGGTCACTGAAGAGATAAAACTCTTACTGGTCACTGAAGAGATAAAACTCTTACTGGTCACTGAAGAGATACAACTCTTACTGGTCACTGAAGAGATAAAACTCTTACTGGTCACTGAAGAGATAAAACTCTTACTGGTCACTGAAGAGATAAAACTCTTACTGGTCACTGAAGAGATAAAACTCTTACTGGTCACTGAAGAGATAAAACTCTTACTGGTCACTGAAGAGATAAAACTCTTACTGGTCACTGAAGAGATAAAACTCTTACTGGTCACTGAAGAGATAAAACTCTTATTGGTCACTGAAGAGATACAACCCTTACTGGTCACTGAAGAGATAAAACTCTTACTGGTCACTGAAGAGATAAAACTCTTACTAGTCACTGAAGAGATAAAACTCTTACTGGTCACTGAAGAGATAAAACTTTTACTGGTCACTGAAGAGATATAACTCTTACTGGTCACTGAAGAGATAAAACTCTTACTGGTCACTGAAGAGATAAAACTCTTACTTGTCACTGAAGAGATAAAACTCTTACTGGTCACTGAAGAGATACAACTCTTATTGGTCACTGAAAGAGATAAAACTCTTACTGGTCACTGACGAGATACAACTCTTACTGGTCACTGAAGAGATAAAACGCTTACTGATCACTGAAGAGATAAAACTCTTACTGGTCACTGAAGAGATAAAACTCTTACTGGTCACTGAAGAGATAAAACTCTTACTGGTCACTGAGGAGATAATACTCTTACTGGTGACTGAAGAGATAAAACTCTTACTGGTCACTGAAGAGATACAACTCTTACTGGTCACTGAAGAGATAAAACTCTTACTGGTCACTGAAGAGATAAAACTCTTACTGGTCACTGAAGAGATACAACTCTTACTGGTCACTGAAGAGATAAAACTCTTACTGGTCAATGAAGAGATACAACTCTTACTGGTCACTGAAGAGATAAAACTCTTACTGGTCACTGAAGAGATAAAACTCTTACTGGTCACTGAAGAGATAAAACTCTTACTGGTCACTGAAGAGATAAAACTCTTACTGGTCACTGAAGAGATAAAACTCTTACTAGTCACTGAAGAGATAAAACTCTTACTGGTCACTGAAGAGATAAAACTTTTACTGGTCACTGAAGAGATATAACTCTTACTGGTCACTGAAGAGATAAAACTCTTACTGGTCACTGAAGAGATAAAACTCTTACTTGTCACTGAAGAGATAAAACTCTTACTGGTCACTGAAGAGATACAACTCTTACTGGTCACTGAAGAGATAAAACTCTTACTGGTCACTGACGAGATACAACTCTTACTGGTCACTGAAGAGATAAAACGCTTACTGATCACTGAAGAGATAAAACTCTTACTGGTCACTGAAGAGATAAAACTCTTACTGGTCACTGAAGAGATAAAACTCTTACTGGTCACTGAGGAGATAATACTCTTACTGGTCACTGAAGAGATAAAACTCTTACTGGTCACTGAAGAGATACAACTCTTACTGGTCACTGAAGAGATAAACCTCTTACTGGTCACTGAAGAGATAAAACTCTTACTGGTCACTGAAGAGATACAACTCTTACTGGTCACTGAAGAGATAAAACTCTTACTGGTCAATGAAGAGATACAACTCTTACTGGTCACTGAAGAGATAAAACTCTTACTGGTCACTGAAGAGATAAAACTCTTACTGGTCACTGAAGAGATAAAACTCTTACTGGTCACTGAAGAGATAAAACTCTTACTGGTCACTGAAGAGATAAAACTCTTACTGGTCACTGAAGAGATAAAACTCTTACTGGTCACTGAAGAGATCAAACTCTTACTGGTCACTGAAGAGATAAAACTCTTACTGGTCACTGAAGAGATAAAACTCTTACTGGTCACTGAAGAGATAAAACTCTTACTGGTCACTGAAGAGATAAAACTCTTACTGGTCACTGAAGAGATAAAACTCTTACTAGTCACTGAAGAGATAAAACTCTTACTGGTCACTGAAGAGATAAAACTTTTACTGGTCACTGAAGAGATATAACTCTTACTGGTCACTGAAGAGATAAAACTCTTACTGGTCACTGAAGAGATAAAACTCTTACTTGTCACTGAAGAGATAAAACTCTTACTGGTCACTGAAGAGATACAACTCTTACTGGTCACTGAAGAGATAAAACTCTTACTGGTCACTGACGAGATACAACTCTTACTGGCCACTGAAGAGATAAAACGCTTACTGATCACTGAAGAGATAAAACTCTTACTGGTCACTGAAGAGATAAAACTCTTACTGGTCACTGAAGAGATAAAACTCTTACTGGTCACTGAGGAGATAATACTCTTACTGGTGACTGAAGAGATAAAACTCTTACTGGTCACTGAAGAGATACAACTCTTACTGGTCACTGAAGAGATAAAACTCTTACTGGTCACTGAAGAGATAAAACTCTTACTGGTCACTGAAGAGATACAACTCTTACTGGTCACTGAAGAGATAAAACTCTTACTGGTCACTGAAGAGATAAAACTCTTACTGGTCACTGAAGAGATAAAACTCTTACTGGTCACTGAAGAGATAAAACTCTTACTGGTCACTGAAGAGATAAAACTCTTACTGGTCACTGAAGAGATAAAACTCTTACTGGTCACTGAAAAGATAAAACTATTACTGGTCACTGAAGAGATAAAACTCTTACTGGTCACTGAAGAGATACAACTCTTACTGGTCACTGAAGAGATAAAACTCTTACTGGTCACTGAAGAGATAAAACTCTTACTGGTCACTGAAGAGATAAAATCTTACTGGTCACTGAAGAGAGAAGAGATAAAACTATTACTGGTCACTGAAGAGATAAAACTCTTACTGGTCACTGAAGAGATCAAACTCTTACTGGTCACTGAAGAGATACAACTCTTACTGGTCACTGAAGAGATACAACTCTTACTGGTCACTGAAGAGATAAAACTCTTACTGGTCACTGAAGAGATAAAATCTTACTGGTCACTGAAGAGATAAAACTCTTACTGGTCACTGAAGAGATAAAACTCTTACTGGTCACTGAAGAGATAAAACTCTTACTGGTCACTGAAGAGATAAAACTCTTACTGGTCACTGAAGAGATAAAACTCTTACTGGTCACTGAAGAGATAAAACTCTTACTGGTCACTGAAGAGATACAACTCTTACTGGTCACTGAAGAGATAAAACTCTTACTGGTCACTGAAGAGATAAAACTCTTACTGGTCACTGAAGAGATAAAACTCTTACTGGTCACTGAAGAGATAAAACTCTTACTGGTCACTGAAGAGATAAAACTCTTACTGGTCACTGAAGAGATAAAACTCTTACTGGTCACTGAAGAGATAAAACTCTTACTAGTCACTGAAGAGATAAAACTCTTACTGGTCACTGAAGAGATAAAACTTTTACTGGTCACTGAAGAGATATAACTCTTACTGGTCACTGAAGAGATAAAACTCTTACTGGTCACTGAAGAGATAAAACTCTTACTTGTCACTGAAGAGATAAAACTCTTACTGGTCACTGAAGAGATACAACTCTTACTGGTCACTGAAGAGATAAAACTCTTACTGGTCACTGACGAGATACAACTCTTACTGGTCACTGAAGAGATAAAACGCTTACTGATCACTGAAGAGATAAAACTCTTACTGGTCACTGAAGAGATAAAACTCTTACTGGTCACTGAAGAGATAAAACTCTTACTGGTCACTGAGGAGATAATACTCTTACTGGTGACTGAAGAGATAAAACTCTTACTGGTCACTGAAGAGATACAACTCTTACTGGTCACTGAAGAGATAAACCTCTTACTGGTCACTGAAGAGATAAAACTCTTACTGGTCACTGAAGAGATACAACTCTTACTGGTCACTGAAGAGATAAAACTCTTACTGGTCAATGAAGAGATACAACTCTTACTGGTCACTGAAGAGATAAAACTCTTACTGGTCACTGAAGAGATAAAACTCTTACTGGTCACTGAAGAGATAAAACTCTTACTGGTCACTGAAGAGATAAAACTCTTACTGGTCACTGAAGAGATAAAACTCTTACTGGTCACTGAAGAGATAAAACTCTTACTGGTCACTGAAGAGATCAAACTCTTACTGGTCACTGAAGAGATAAAACTCTTACTGGTCACTGAAGAGATAAAACTCTTACTGGTCACTGAAGAGATAAAACTCTTACTGGTCACTGAAGAGATAAAACTCTTACTGGTCACTGAAGAGATAAAACTCTTACTAGTCACTGAAGAGATAAAACTCTTACTGGTCACTGAAGAGATAAAACTTTTACTGGTCACTGAAGAGATATAACTCTTACTGGTCACTGAAGAGATAAAACTCTTACTGGTCACTGAAGAGATAAAACTCTTACTTGTCACTGAAGAGATAAAACTCTTACTGGTCACTGAAGAGATACAACTCTTACTGGTCACTGAAGAGATAAAACTCTTACTGGTCACTGACGAGATACAACTCTTACTGGTCACTGAAGAGATAAAACGCTTACTGATCACTGAAGAGATAAAACTCTTACTGGTCACTGAAGAGATAAAACTCTTACTGGTCACTGAAGAGATAAAACTCTTACTGGTCACTGAGGAGATAATACTCTTACTGGTGACTGAAGAGATAAAACTCTTACTGGTCACTGAAGAGATACAACTCTTACTGGTCACTGAAGAGATAAAACTCTTACTGGTCACTGAAGAGATAAAACTCTTACTGGTCACTGAAGAGATACAACTCTTACTGGTCACTGAAGAGATAAAACTCTTACTGGTCACTGAAGAGATAAAACTCTTACTGGTCACTGAAGAGATAAAACTCTTACTGGTCACTGAAGAGATAAAACTCTTACTGGTCACTGAAGAGATAAAACTCTTACTGGTCACTGAAGAGATAAAACTCTTACTGGTCACTGAAAAGATAAAACTATTACTGGTCACTGAAGAGATAAAACTCTTACTGGTCACTGAAGAGATACAACTCTTACTGGTCACTGAAGAGATAAAACTCTTACTGGTCACTGAAGAGATAAAACTCTTACTGGTCACTGAAGAGATAAAATCTTACTGGTCACTGAAGAGAGAAGAGATAAAACTATTACTGGTCACTGAAGAGATAAAACTCTTACTGGTCACTGAAGAGATCAAACTCTTACTGGTCACTGAAGAGATACAACTCTTACTGGTCACTGAAGAGATACAACTCTTACTGGTCACTGAAGAGATAAAACTCTTACTGGTCACTGAAGAGATAAAATCTTACTGGTCACTGAAGAGATAAAACTCTTACTGGTCACTGAAGAGATAAAACTCTTACTGGTCACTGAAGAGATAAAACTCTTACTGGTCACTGAAGAGATAAAACTCTTACTGGTCACTGAAGAGATAAAACTCTTACTGGTCACTGAAGAGATAAAACTCTTACTGGTCACTGAAGAGATACAACTCTTACTGGTCACTGAAGAGATAAAACTCTTACTGGTCACTGAAGAGATAAAACTCTTACTGGTCACTGAAGAGATAAAACTCTTACTGGTCACTGAAGAGATAAAACTCTTACTGGTCACTGAAGAGATAAAACTCTTACTGGTCACTGAAGAGATATAGCAAATTCTGTAGAGGGTCACCAGTTTGGGTCCATTCTAATTTCTGAGAATAAATATTACATAGGGTCCTATGCTAAAATTTGTTCTGCTAAGGTGGTCATCTTTGCCTTGGGGTTTTGATAGACTAAAAAAACTTTGTAAAGGTTGCACACACAGTACAATTTTAGTAGTCAAATTTGTAGTTTCTGAGAAAAATAAATTCTTTAATTCATTTTCCTACAGGGACCTATGTTATACTATGTCCTAAAGTGGCAGCCATAAATCTTGGATGTCGATCGTCTTGGATTTCTATAAATCATCAACACAAAAATATTTTAGAGGACCATCCAAGGTGCATTCCAGCAAAGTTTTACTACAAATGGTTCAATTGGTTTTACAGAAGAATAAATCTAAAATATTTTCCCCAAAGGAGTCTGTACAATAGTAGCAATCATACATTTCAGATCCACAAAAAAAATTAAAGTTATGAATTGGACCTTTGGGCCAGGTGAGCTAAAACAAAACGGTGATGATAAAACTAGTCATTACAAGTTTAAAGTATTGACAAATGTACAAAGCAAGACAAAACTAACAGGGTTTACTTTGATGGCCATTATCTATATCATAAAATACATTTTCTACCTTGATCAGGAAAACATTTGATTAGTACTATACATAATGTGTAATAAATATCTTCTGTTCAATTGATTTTATAGAAATTTATTGACAGGTTAATTCTGATTTCATAGAAAATCTCCTGTTAGGATTAATAGGTTCAGTGTTGTCAATGTGATTAGGAACTAGAGGCTCCCAGGAGCCTGTAATCGCTCACCTGGTTTTCAATTTGACATCTAAAGTTGATAGAAAATGGGGGTGTTACACATAATTTTGAAAGTGGACCACCCAAAGATCATTTCAACTCAAATTTCTGAGCAAAAGATTTAGATGTGATTTTTATCTCATAATATTCCTAAACAGAATAAACTGGCTGAAAAAGTCTCACAGAAAAACCCAGAATATATGTTAAACTACTCATTGCCATGTAGCTGCAGCTAAAATTTGAGCTCATTTTGAGAGTGCCTTCCCCCTGTCAGGTCTTATGTTTAATTGGAATAGTCCTAATTGTATTTTTCAGTTGCAAACTTGTATTTATAAGACAAAAACCTAGAAACGCAGGGTGAGGGGCACACTAAACCCGGTTGCCTTAGGGGGTTGTGTACTAAGAAGATTGGATCAAGTGGCTCCTTTGTATGTGCTGCACATGAGAATGGGCACTAGGCTACGCTGCACGATGAACCAGAGGTTAGGGCTATGGACAGAAATAGGATAAATATACTGTGGCTATCTGTCCGTATAATGTGGTTATGTGTCCATATACTCATGTGGCTGTCAGTTCATCTAGCCACGGTATATTTATCCTATTTCTGTCCATAGCCCAACCCCCTGGTTCATTGTGCGGTGTCGCCTAACACCCGTTCTCGGGTGCACCACAGGCACAGCGGGTACAAAGGAGCCACTTGATCCAATTTTTCTAGTACACAATTTCACCTCCCCTCCCCAGGCAACCAGGTTTAGTGTGCCCCCTCCCTACGTTTTTCTAGACAAAATACAACAATGAAATAGTGCTTCAACTTGAATACATGTATACCCTTGCAGTTTATAAAACTATATCTTAGTTGGCATAGACCCATGATTATTTTACATAGACCCCACAGTGCAATGTATAGAAAAAACAGCATGTTTTAGCATAGACCTGCTATTATTAAAACATTTGAATATATGAACGCTATATTTGTAGTATGTATTTGCTATACAGAAAAAAACCCAGAAATTATTAAAATAATCAATGAATAAATGAAATGTTTCCGCTCCCGCCTTACGCGTGATGATCAAACAGGAAGTAGGTATTTGATCGTCTCAGAAATAGATCACATGATACGTCTTGTCATATTCAAGTAGCAGACTAAATTTCAAACTATTCCCATTACCGGTAGTAGAAGTCGAGACATCTGTGATGAAAAATATATTACATTTTTTATCCGAAAGTTGAAATAGTCGATAGGCATAATTAGTAGTCATATTAATTTAAGAATTAATTATGGTACAACAGATTAGAAATAAAAAAAATTGTGAATTTTTTCTTCTGTCTGTGTGATCTTATTTAGTGCTTTAAGTTCCTTTGTTCCAAGTAAGCAAATCAAGCTCCTTGGAGCTTCTGTTCTTATGTTATCTACCTTTAAGCATTGGCTGGATAAAGTTTAACTGACATATGTACATCCTAAATAATGTTTGTCACACGTTTTCTTAGGCAAGTCGAGTGGTGGCCATGTTTGTTAACGGATCGGGACGAAATGAGCAATCTTTATAGAGGATCTTCCATAGATGCTTCCTACCGAGTTTCGGTTCATTTGGCCCAGCAGTTTCAGAGGAGAAGATTTTTTAAAAATCGGCCAATCAGAAACAAGAATTGCCTGTGGTGACCATGTTTGTTAATGGATTGGGACAAAATGAGCAATCTTTATAGAGAACCTTCCATAGATGCTTCCTACCAATATTCGGTTCATTTGGCAAAGTGGTTTCAGAGGAGAATTATTTTTTAGATATCAACCAATCAGAAGCAAGAATTGTTTGGTGGCCATGTTTGTTAATGGATCGGGACGAAATGAGCAATCGTAACAGAGGACTTTCCATAGATGCTTCCTACCAAGTTTCGGTTCATTTGGCCAAATGGTTTCAGAGGAGAAGAATCTAAAAAATCAGCCAATCAGAAACAAGAATCGTCTGTGGTGATCATGTTTGTTAACGGATCGAGACGGAATGAGCAATATTTATAGAGGACCTTCTATAGATGCTTCCTACCAAGTTTCATATCATTTGGCCCAGCGGTTTCAGAGGAAAAGCTGTTTTAGAAATCGACCAATAAGAAACAAGAATTGCCTATGACGGCCATGTTTGTTAACGGATCAAAACGGAATGAGCAATTCACACAGAGAACCTTCCATAGATGCTTCCTACCACGTTTCGGTCTATTTGGTTAAGCTGTTTCAGAGAAGAAGATTTTTTTAAATCGACCAATAAGAAACAAGAATTGCCTGTGGTGGCCATGTTTGTTAATGGATCAGGATGAAATGAGCAATCTTTATAGAGAACCTTCCATAGATGCTTCCTACCAAGTTTCGGTTCATTTGGCAAAGCGGTTTCAGAGGAGAAGATTTTTTAGAAATCAACCAATCAGAAACAAAAATTGTGTGTGGTGGCCATGTTTGTTAATGGATCGGGACAAAATGAGCAATTGTAACAGACGACTTTCCATAGATGCTTCCTACCAAGTTTCGGTTCATTTGGCCAAATGGTTTCAGAGGAGAAGAATCTTAAAAATCAGCCAATCAGAAACAAGAGTCACCTGTGGTGGCCATGTTTGTTAACGGATTGGGACGAAATGAGCAATCTTTACAGAGGAACTTCCATTGATGCTTCCTACCAAGTTTTGGTTCATTTGGCCAAGTGGTTTCAGAGGACAAGATTTTTAAAAATCTGTATAGCGATAACTGCATTTTGAATACAGATATCTATATTTAAACAAGAGATATCTTTCTTTTAACAATGAAGATATTTTAGAAATCAACCAATCAGAAACAAGAATTGCCTGTGGTGGCCATGTTTGTTAACCAATCGGGACAAAATGAGCACTCTTTATAGAGGACCTTCCATAGATGCTTTCTACCAAGTTTCGGTTTATTTGGACAAGTGGTTTCAGAGGAGAAGATTTTTAAAAATCTGTATAGAGATAATTGCATTTTGAATACAGATATCTACATGTATATTTAAACAAGAGATATCTTTCTTTTAACAGTGAAGATATTTTAGAAATCAACCAATCAGAAACAAGAATTGCCTGTGCCGGCCATGTTTGTTAATGGATCGGGACGAAATAAGCAATCTTTATAGAGGACCTTCCATAGATGCTTCCTACCAAATTTCAGTTCATTTGGGAAAGCGGTTTCAGAGCCTACAGATGAGAAGATTTTTTAGAAATCAACCAATCAGAAACAAGAATGGCCTGTGGCAGCCATGTTTGTTAACGGTTCGGAACTAAATGAGCAATCTTGATAGAGGACCTTCCAAGGATGCTTCCAACCAAGTTTTGATTCATTTGGCCTGGCGATTTCAGAGGAGAAGATTTTTTTTAGAAATCAACCAATCAGAAACAAGAATGGCCTGTGGTGGCCATGTTTCTTAACGGATCAGGACAAAATGAGCAATCTTAATAGAGGATCTTCCATAGATGCTTCCTACCAAGTTTCGGTTCATTTGGCCCAGCAGTTTCAGAGGAAAAGATTTTAAAAAATCGGCCAATCAGAAACAAGAATTGCCTGTGGCGGCCATGTTTTTCAATGGATCGGGACAAAATGAGCAATCTTTATAAAGGACCTTCCACAGATGCTTCCTACCAAGTTTGAGTTCATTTGGCTGAGGGGTTTCAGAGGAGAAGATTAAAATGTGAAAAGTTAACAGACGACAGACGACGGACGCCAAGTGATGGCAAAAGCTCACGTTGCCTTTGGCAAGGTGAGCTAAAAATAAGTCATGATCAAATCTCATTCTCATGAAGACATTTTATTTCACTAAAGCCCCCACATGGGGTATGTCAGTATAACATTTTAACAAACAATAAAAGTGTGAACATATTTACATTCGAACAACATGGTGCACAAAGGTACAATAATAGTATATATATAATGAACACTGATATGTGACAGGAAGTACAAATTAATAACATGATTAAGCACATGTACATGTATTATAAGGTTTTAATAACAATTTTGCAAAATTTCGCTATGCCAGTAAGTGTAAATAAATCTGATTTATTCATCAGTTTTTTAAACTTTAAAACATTTGGGTTATTACATATATTTTTAGGTAAAAATTTAGCTCTAACATTGTTGAAAAAAGTACATTTGAATAAGTAATGAAACTCATCACCAAGTTCGTTAACATTACAGAGATTACAATGTCTTTCAGATCTATCAATATTAAAGAATCTGCCAGTTTCAATGGGTAAATTGTTACTAAGGCAACAGAATTTACATAAATGCATTCTTAGATCAGATGGTAACACTGATAAATATTGCTCAAAACAGAAATTAGATTTGTATATTCTATAATTAAGACATTTGGCAGAATTCATAACATTATTATTCCAGTCCTGTATAAACTTATCACTCAAACATTCTCAGAGAGGCTTGATCAAAAACAAGGGAGACAATAAGAAAGATACAGTCAAGTTCTCCACTTCCTTATATACATCTATCAAACAATGAAACATGTTATACCAGAGCTTCCAATATTTGTCAAGTGCACCAGTACTTCACTATTTACAGGCGGTACCATTTCTTAAAATTTGAATACATTTTTCATGAATATCTTATGGAACAGACTTTGAAATTAGGAGGTACCAATTACCATTTTAAGTGTGTAAAAGTACCTGGTACCCACCCTTACTGAAAGGCCAGTTGTACCTAAAATTAATAGTTGATGCATATCAAAATGTCCACAAAAAGACAACGATTTCAATTAAATTAAAGAAATTTAAACAATGATGGCTGGTTTTCACAAGAACATGAATTACTACACTGGTTCACCGTCAAATTCAAAACACAAAGAAAGAAGACCAAAGAAATCTCATTTAAGTCTAGGCCTAGCTGGTAGTTTGGACAGACACAAAAATGTGTGAGAATTAAACCATTTAAAGCTATTTAAATTATAGATTTCAAGTGTAATTACCGTTATTTAATACACTTCAGTAAACAAACAGAAAAAAATGAACTTCGACCTTGATCAACATCATTACTTTTGACTTCATAAACCAATATCACAGAAATGACACAACTAGACACAGAACTTTTTGAGGGTTAGCATTATGGCATTAAACGCAACTTTCAACAGTATTTCAGTAATGTCGTGGCAGTCAGTTTTATTGGTGGAGGTAACCAGAATATCTGAAGAAAACCATCAACCTGCCATAAGTCACCGACAAACTTTATCATATAATGTTGTATCGAGTACACCTCTCCATGAGAAGGATTCCAACTCAGAACTTTCGTGGTGATAGGCACTGATTGCACAGGTAGTTGTAAATCCATCTACCATACAATCACAACCGAGACGGCCCTCCAAAGTTTTTGAGTTGATAAGAATACAGATCAAATATTAAAAAAAATATATATATAAGTATTTGAAGTTATTATATCTGTATTTTAGAACCAATTCATGTTTTATGTCTAAAGTGTAATAAAAAAGTAATTTTACTTGATGTTGGAGTTGTTTGTGTTTACTGTTTGATGCTTATTTTCAAAGTGTAAGTATCTAAAGAAATACACATTTGTTTTACCTTTTGACTGTTTTTTCAGTGACATTCAGAGCAGCAGGGGAAGATTGTGCAGTAGGAATACTATTGCGTCTTTGTACCCCTTTACTATTCCCCTGTCCTTGATAAAGTTTTTTCCAGAAACTGCTCCGTTCCATTTTTATCATGAATGAAGTTAATCACATATTTTCCAACCATAGGAATTCAAACAAAAATTCTTAACTCAATCAGAAATTGCATCACAGAAATACAGGTTCTTAATTCATTGAATCTGGAAATTCACATTGACATTCAACACTGAAATTGTTTTAATATTCTGATTGATATCCTCAATATCAATTATCACAATTTGAGATTACTCTGAATGATCAAATATCAGATGCTTGTTCGTTAGTTACTAAATTTCGTGCAGAATAATCACTATTAATCCACTATATAAATTATTTATCAATTAATTTTGTACAATTTGCTGATTACCCATATAAAAAGTTAAATATTTAATTAGATTACACAAAATAAATTTGACATTGATGTAAACACATATCGGCGGAAAAAAATTGCAACTCAGTTTCTGTTTAATTTGTTGTTGCCACCAACAGAACAGACACATGAATAACAAACTATTCTTCATTATACAGCAAAAAACAATAAAAAAGTCAATGTATTATTTTTTCATCATGTCTTTCATAGTCAGCTATATATTTTGTATTCTCTCAACAACCGTCAAGATGTAATATCGGAATCAATAAATCAATGTATGAGAATCTTGTCAAACATTATAAATTTTTATATCCTTATCACCACTGATATAAAACTTAATTCTCTTTGAAATATATACTTCCAATATTAAAAAAAAATAATTGAAATACCGGTCAAAATCAGAATGTCTCGTTGGTTTCACACACACACACACACACACACATATTTCTATAAATGTATAAATATATAATTATATATCCTTCAAATTTTTTTCTCCATTACTTAAATTCCATTGATATCTATGTAGTACAGGGGGAAATTGTTAAATCAGCACATATTTTATTTTCTCCCAATTCCAAAATAAATTTTTCTAAAATTCACATCCATATTTTCAGCAAATTCCAAATCTTGAAAGAAATGGAAAGATCATCCCTTAGAATGAAATGCATGAGAATATTCACAAAAATGTAGATTTATTGCAGTAAATAAATTGTATACTATACTACATGTACACATAACAATGATTCCAAAATAATATCCTTGTATAAAATGCTGATTAATGTTTTTCTATTTACACTTACCAAGTAAACACAAACAAAGATAAATGGTAAATCCCGTAAGTATCAGAAACTACGATCAACTTTCCAATGAATACATTGTATATTGAAAGTCAATTATTAAGTAACCTATAATTTCGTAGTCATTTTCATCAATTTTGCATCACAGCTTTTTAACAATTGCTCATAGCGGTAACGATCGCCATGGTATGAAAATGTATTTTGCTTTGTCTAGAGGTTATACTTATAACTTAGAACATTGATCAATAATAAATGATAGTTAACTTGGTTAATGGAAAAATAAATGATTCAAGTACTTTCAACTTTTAAAATAATTAAAATGATCGATTCAAATATTTTATTAGTAATGATGTAGTTAACAAAAAAAAGAGTCCTTGACGATAGGGATGTTAATAAGTGTCAAGTCCATTCTTACATCCATAAAAGCAATTTACAATTGTTTGTTGAAATGTTTCCTTAATGGATTTTCAACATGTCCCTTTCAGTTATCGACAGGTAGGAATTTTTATTTGAGAAATATTATTACCTGAAACCTTAATGATTACAAATTTAATATTTATCCTGTAAAGTATACATATATAGTTCAAGGAATATTTGAATGATTTTATTGTTTACAACCTAATTTGGAAAATATCCAATAATTATAAAGTGAAAGGCTTAAAAAGGGGGAAACCATTTAACATAAGTTCTATTTTTACACAACTCAACTTCAAGTGTAATTTAATTAAATTAGATTTTGTGCTGGTCACACATTAATTCTACAATATTTTTATAAACAAATTTATAAACAATATTTGATACAGGTTCAAAAGTATGAATCATAATAAGAAACTTACGATGTTTTATTTTTTTAATTTTGTGTAACGACAATATTAATATGTTTAACAAGGTTTTTAAAAGATAAAGTTTTCCCTACTATATTTATGCGATACATTGTACAACATTCAAGTGTGTACTTGTTACAATAAAACTTTGAAGAATGACGAATTTAGAAAATTAATTTAAAATCTCATGTTGGAAATTAACTTAATTCTCAAACTTATAATCCCTACAAAATAACTATATTCGATAAAGCTTTTGACTTCAATTTTCTTTAGAATCTAACTTTTTAAATTTTAAACTTAAGAATTGTAATTAAGGTTAACTTTCATGGTAGGTGACAGTTTAAATCAATATCATACTTTAAGTGTAAGAATTTTCTTTATTAACACAAAACAATCTCAAATTGGACATAAGCATACAAGCATATATACAGTAAACCTGCCCATGCGGTCACCTCTATTAAGCAGTCATCTGCATCAAAAGATCACTTTTTTCTTCTCCTGTCATAGAAAATTTCATATGAATTAACTCTCTTTTAATAGGTCACCTGTCTTAGAAGACCACTTTTTCTTTGTTCCAATGGCGACCTCTTGATACAGGTTTGACTGTACATCCTACATGTATTATAACTCAGGTTACTTATAAGTAGGTGAAAGTTTTAATCAATAACAATTATTTGGGAAAATTTTCAACTGTTGGTCGTTTTATCCATAAAATGAACTTTATGTGTTACATGGGTAGACATTCTATCTTGTTTTGTAAGACAGTAAATATTTTGGGTTTTTGTTTTACGGCAGAAGAAGGGGAAGTTAATACTGGAGCGGAAGTGAATACATTTGTTTCATGCAATCAGTTCGAGTCATTGCATTATGAGGTATTTCACCAATAGTCGTATATAAACCACAATATATCTACCACAAAGGCATCCATTATGTAAAGAAATTAAAACAGTGATGGTCAACAAATCAGCCAATTTCAACAAAACAAACAACGTTTACCTTTCACACGAACTCACTGAACGAAAAAAAAAAGATCACAACACATGCAGAAGGACATCCACATACTGGTTACAACTTGGGACATGCACAAATATAGGGAAATGGTTAAACTGGTTAATAGGACCACAGCCATCGAGCTCCCCAGTCCCCTTTTTGATAATTGGATCTCCAACATCTATATAAATAAACAAGAAAAAGCCTGCAGATACCACACACCATCTCAAAAATGAATGAGAACATAAACATGGACAGTACCATAGGAGAGTCAATGAATGTTCTTAGTGAACTGACTACTTGCTCTAAGTAGGTAGAATCTGTAGGTTACAGACCATTACTCTTAGGAAAAACAATGTTAAATTGCTGATTAGGCTAGGTTATAAGTGAGTAAGAGAATACAATTTATCCCCGGATTGAAAATTATAACAACTTTTGATTGGTTAAAACCCCGGGCATAAAAAATACATATTCACGGGTGTTGCTAGGTCATATTACAGGGTGTAACTAGCCATTAACCAATCAAAAGATGCTATAATTTTCGAGATAGGGAAAATACATGACGTCAAAGCTCGCGACATTGCGCGGCTAGATCAAAATTAGTTGATTTTGGTCATATATTGAATATAAAGTTGTTAATTTGATCAACTGTAGGGTTCTACCAAATACCCTACACCGGGTGAAAAACACTCAAAACGTTCATATTTTTTGCTTATTCTTTCCAACAACAAAGAAAACGTCACTTTTACGTGGTCCACCGGGGTCCAAAATGTCTTATTTTTGACCATAACCGGGGATAAATTTGTTATTTACGTTCCTATCCGTAGATATGGAGATTTTAGCACCCTTCAGTAGCCTGTACACCCTTCGGCTGTGCCTCAGGATGTTCTTGGCTACTTCTGGGTGTTAAAATCTCCATATCTACGGATATGAATGTAAATAACTTATAATAGTAACTGGGGAAGATAACTTCCATATCCCGATCTTTTTAGAATATAATGTTATTATAGAAAGACATCACAAAAACATTTCTTAGCTGCAATAGAGAAACATGTTTTTAAGATATTTCTAATATAAATTTCTGTGATTAATTTGCACAAAAAATGATATTCTGTAATTCTCTGTCTCTTCTACCCAGCATATATTAAATATGGAATATTAGGTTACTTTCAATCTGAAGAGACTAGGTGAAAAATCAAAGTAAAATAAAGGACAAATATTTCATTGTTAAAGGATTGAAAAAAACCCAATTTACAGTTTAAAATAATAATAATGGAATAAGAGGAAGAATTTTAATTTTTTTCTCTTAATCATATGGTAATCTGGTGCAATATGCCTATGCATAAAAATCTGAAATAATTAAGCTACTGCAACATAAACAGTTGGAAATCAGTCTAGTGCTCATAAAGTTGGGTTTATAATTTTAATTGTGGTGCCTTTTTTTATTTTTTTATTCCAACCTGTTATAGTGATACATGTACATATAAGTGATTCAGGCTTGAAAGCAAAAACCCCTCCTTCTGTTCACATTCACCATAATGGCAATGATCATTGGACCATGACACCTAAAACACTAACAAAGAAATTTATCTTCTGGACAGCTTATCTTTGAAAATAATGACTTTTTTAGAATATCAATTAGCTCAAACTTATGGCAAATTAATGATCAAAAGATTTTAATATGGTAGTTAAAATACCTGAAGTCCAATAACAAGACTACACAATGTTCATTGTGGACTGTTTCAACATTGCTATTGCAAATGTACTTGAATTTTATTTAAGTGGTTTTAAAGGTAGTACTCACATTAAATTTGAACAAAAATAGATGAGGGAATAGTTGATTAAATGCATGGGAAAAAAAATACTTTTCACAATTCTCCAAAAGACGTGTGATTATTCATTTTGTTGATATTGGTGGAATTATTGACCATCACTGTTTAAACTCTCTTTTCATAATATACCAATAAATTGTGACGGTCAAGCCTGATACAATGGACGATATGTTGTGTGAGTAAAGCAGGCAGAAGACTGTAATGTCTTGAAACATCGACCATGTGTTAAAGGAGACATATATGGTAGTATCCAAAATATCAATAGTGAAAAAGAAATGTTTTAAAACCATGTCTGTCAGTTTTTACATTATAAATCTTACATGAAGGTAAAAAAATTCATATGAATATACTGAGACATTTTTTGTTCTTATCTGTTGATATATTTACTCACAAAAGTGTTTGGATTAAGTGAAAATTATAGCATGCGAACAGGGCCTCCAAGAGTAAATTTTGCAAGGTGGAACAAGACTATAAATTGGGGCCCTGGGGACAGGCTGAGACTTCTCTCAAAATTGAGGATTTGAGGGCCAATAAAACCACTTGTAATATTAATGATGGCCTTCCTTGCTACATTGTAAATGTGAATGATGATAAACAACCATAATTCATAAGTCTCAGTAAATGTTACATAATTATTTTTTTAAATAAACTAAAAATTGCTGAAAATACCCCCCAAAAATTGAAAAAATCAAAATAAAACGTCTATGGCTAAAGCTTTGGGGCTCTTCAGAGATTCATGGGTCCCTTCTTGGGTCTCCGGGCACCGGACCGATGTACTGACTGAACCCCCCTCTCATAGGCCCTGCTTGTGAACTTTGCCTGAATTCGTTTTTTACTATTAAATTGTAATAGCAAAATTTTCTGGAAAATTTGAAGATAATCGGTCTTCCTTAAACCAATGAAAAAATAATCAAAACATTATAGACGTGATTCAAAACAATAAAATTCATGATTATGTATTAATAATTTAATTTGATTTGAATACTGCAATCTGATTGGCTGATCTGCTCTGAGAAAATTTTGGTTATACTCGATAACCTGGGTTGGTATTGTGATATCACCAACATATTCATTCGCCAACGAAAAATTCAAATAGTCACATGAAATAATCGTAATTAAAATTGAGGAATCCTTAAATTTTGTTGTAAAAATTAAATTATAAGAAATATTTGAAATTTTTGATCAGGTTATACTGGTATCGTTTGGTACAGTTTACGCTTAAAATGCCCCAAACCAAGTTATATCGCATAACCTGTTAAAATATTTCAAATATTAAAGTAATATTACACCAGTTTTGGGTGAAGAAAATTTTCCCCTGAAAATTCAATTTGGAATACGGCAGTACCTTTACTAAGCTATTCATACATGTTTCAAGTCGAAATATGTTCCCAACAACGAGAAATCTGCAAATCCGTGTGCATGTTTATCGTCCTCGTCATTATTGTGGAGACTGATTAACTTTCGGTTGTTTTGTTCCGATGATTGCCGATCATAACCTCGTGAAGAAAAGTATTGGTCCGATGATTGTCTATCATGACCTCGTGAAGAAAAGATAAACAATCATGGATGCTGAGGTAAGCATGCACACATTTCTGACAATGATTATTGAGGAATCTGTCTGTTTCATGCCATGTGAGCCAATTTTTTTTTTGCAATTATTCTTATGTGGTACACACGGAATATATATATTTTATTTTTCATCAACTGAACATTGCGCATGAGCGATAATCTCCCAGATAGAGTTCAAATCTTGTGTCATGCACATATCATTTGCATTTGGCCAAACAAAAAAATATGTGTGTTTCCAATCGACTGACCAACCCTAACATTTTTTATGCCAAAAAAAAAAGAAGATCGACAAAATCCGGAAATTCGTCTCCGTTTCCGTGTTTGTTTCCAACTTCAACAATAGACGCTTGACCGTTGCGATATTGACGCTTTCTGGTAAGTGTTTAATTTAAACGGATTTATTAAAGACCGTTTCCTGTTTTAATTTTTTTCATTTCCTTCCATATTTGATCGATGTTTGGAACCAAAAACATTGTACTGCATGTCAAATAATTAATAAGCTGTATTAAGAAAGAAAGAAACAAGTTTGTGTGATTTTAGAGGAAGGAGCATACTTGTAGGTTTAAAAAAAAAAAAAAAAAAAAAAAATCTGTAACTACCATGCAATCGGAAACACACATATTTTTTTGTTTGGCCTTACTGTACTGGAAAACAGAATTATCTGCTGTCAAATATTTTGTGATTTGCTCTTAAAATCTGTTTTTGAGTGGATTTTTAATGTTATGCAGTTGATTTTAGTTAAAATTAGGTGACATATTATCCTCTCGTCCGTTAAAATCGGTCACCATTTTGGAATGCACTGTCACGTGAGTTCAGATGTCGATGACGTCATTTATCCTGCAAACTGCGTCCAGAAATAGATAATCGATTTACTTTCACTTTGATCAAGACAACAATGAGATTTAAACAGATAAGAAAAGATATCTATAGATTTTGGTGCCAATTTACTACTATCATTTTGACTTAATAATGAAAGTCAAATATTTCCAGAAAAACACAGTCCGTAATGGATAATTTGCATATCCTTTGTTTGTTTACATTCCACTGCACATCTTGACCTATATTTACAACTCCATTAGGCAACGGAAATGGCATTGTTTTCGTTTAGAAATTAAGTAATTCCTTATTTCCTTAGACAATTTTCAGTTTTTTAGCGGGAATTTGTGGGTAATAAATAATTACATGGAATTGGACATGGATAAAATTGTACGTGAAAACAGAGATATTATCTGCTGAAAACAAGTGACAGCAAATACAATTTAATTAAAAAAATGGGGAAATATAGAAAAAGCAAATTAAAAAATATTGTAAAATACAATCTCCTAGTCCTAGGCCTATTTGTGTTCCACGTGACTATTTTATGGTTGACCGATTTCAGGTAACGTGACTTGGGCGACATTACAAAACATATGCAAACAAAAAAGGTCAGCGATCCGACATTTCTTCATCAAATTAAGCGATGTTTTGGTATTTTATTTGGCTTAAGTGCCCAAGTAAACATGGCATTTATCTTTGATATAAATACCAATTTGAATGAGAATTATAAGGAAATGTCTTAACTGACCGATTTACGGTCACATGTGGATAAGTGAAAATATTTAATCCAAAAATTCCACGGTATTTGCCTTTCATATTAATTACTTTAAAATACACATGGATATTTACAAAAGTTGAATATACATATAAGAGATCAAAGATTGCAGACACATGTCAATGACATGGAACAATAAACACATTTTGACCGGAGCATGATAAGTTAGATTTTGAAATTCCCAGTGAGTGACCCTTCGAAAGATAATTGTGTAATATGAGTTGAATTTATTGTCACCTGCATTCAAAATACAAACCCTTCCAGTCAAATTGTAACTATTTTTTAAAAACATAATATTTATTTATTTAATTACAAATTAGATATTATTCTCATCTTCAATATTGATGATAACTTCAGCCATTTTCGAGTTACAAGTAAAAACATATCTGTTTTACCACTTGTAAGTTGTATACCACATTTTTGAGTTTTATATTTTATCACAATTATGTGAATCGATGGATGTGTTTTAGATTTTAACACAATTATGTGCAACGATGGAGGTATCCTAGATTTTATCACTTTTTAAATTTAGCCGTGAATTTTACCAAATCTACGTGTCTGATTTTACCACACCTATGTGCCTTAGATTTTAACATAATTGTGTGCATCAATAGATGTGTCTCAGATTTTATTACTATTATATGCATCGATGGATGTTTATTATTCAAAGTGCGTGTGTTATGACATACTCTTTTAAAAAATGTTCCACATCCCGTATAAAGTATATAATATAGTGTGATAAAAAATTCATAGGAAATATAAACTACGCTTCGATAATGGATGAAGATCCATTGATGAAGTGGTTCTCCTGACAAAGGCGGCAACATACAGAGAAGGTAACAGGTAACAGGTAACAAATGAATCCACATATTATTAGGGACTCCCGTCACACTTTTTCATTGCCATTGGGGACATTGCCTTCGAGTGCAAATACCAACATTTGTTATGCAAATCAACAAATCTAAACGCTAAATATATTTTGCTTTTTGACTTTGATATCACTTTCACAAGAAGACCCTTTAACAAAACAAGAAAGGTAAATTAAATATCATTCCGATTTACTCATACATGGAAAAGCGTACAGTTCTTCAGGATTTATTCTATTTATAAAATAACATATGGATGTGTAAAACAATAAACAATAAACTAAAAGTAAATTGTCTTATATTATGTACAGTGATGCTGTGGCAGAAGAAATTGGGGAAAATTGCGATTAGATACCTTTCGTTCCATATTTGTTCGGCCATGTTGTTTATGTGTATCGAAGGCTCCAGTAATTTTCTAAGTATTGATTGGTCGGAATTATGACCCGGAAGTAAAACATTGAACTACACACCACATGGTCGAAATGGGAGATAAACAAGACACTCAAAATTCAGAAACAATTTCTACGGATGACGATGATGAAATGGAAATGTGTCAGATGGAAGGTGCAGACGACGAAGAAATGGATGACGAAACACATGATGATAAGGTGTACCTCCCCGGTGAACCCCTTGAGGAGGGGGAAGAATTAGTCTGTGATGAGTCTGCTTACATGATGTACCACCAAGCTCAAACAGGTGTTCTGGTTGACATTATTTGTTTACATATTGACTAATATATATATTTATCTAATACATATATGGTAGATAACAATGTTACGATTTTCAAAATGATCATAAAGAAAAATTGATTTGTCAAATTATCTCCCCTTGTAATAGTTGTATTAATTTTTTTTAATGAACCTCAGTAATTTACTCATTATGAATATTACTTTTATACTCTGTCACCCTTTCAAAGGTCAGCTAAATTGCATGAGAAATAGTACATACCCATCATGTTTGTTTGAACATAAGTTTTTTTGACAGATTGAATTTGGTGCAACTTAAGTCACAGAATAATTTCTCTTTTGTTTTATTAGATTGGGTAACACATACAGTAGCATGCATGTGAAATAATTTCAAACTAATCTGATCTGTTTTCAGCATCCAAGGGGGGAAATCCTGCCTCCCTGGTCTACTCTAAAAGTTATGGTAGAATTGAAGGGAGATAAATATGTTTTATGGCCTTTTATTGCCAGTGTTATTTATAGTATGTCATGAAAGCAAGATAAGATTCTAATTGTAAAATAATTTTTCAATCTGTTTATGCTTTTTAGGTGCACCTTGTCTCAGTTTTGACATTTTGCAAGATTTATTAGGAGAAAAAAGAGAGACCTTTCCTTTGACATGTTATTGTGTTTCTGGTTCTCAGTCAGAACATGGACATCTAAATCATGTGATCGTTATGAAAATGGAAAATTTACATCGCACAACAAAAGAAAAGAAAGAAGAAACAGAGGAAGAAGATGAAGAATCAGAAGAAGAGGAAGAGGAAGAGGATGATGAAAAACAACCAGAATTAGAAACAGCCCTCATTAAACATAATGGAGCAATTAATAGGATAAGAGTACTTAAAAAATTATTTATTTTTATGCCACCAAAATTCTTTCTGTAATTAATTAGATACAAAGTTATTAATATATATGTATTGTTGGCTTACCAAACCAAAGTGTCAGACAATCCAAATATGTGTCTTTATGGAATCCTTGAAGGAATTTTTTTTTTTTAAGTGTCTGGCAATGTATAGGTTTGCTGTTTCCCAATTTACTCACAAAAATTAACCCTACCCATAATATGTTATTAGTGTATGAAAAAAAAAAAGATTTTTAAACATGTGTTTACCACAAAAATGTATGTGTTTGGAATCCTTGAAGGAAATGAAAACAAATTACCTACATACCTACCCACTTCTCAAAATGTTGGTCGAGAAACAGCAAACTAATTATTTTTAAGGCATAGCCAGAACTTTTGTCATTATTCCATTGAAAAAAGTTATGTTGGACAAGTCCACAAATCTTAAGCAAAATAGCTCAAACAACTACAGGCTGTCTTAAAATATCTGAAGATGACCACAAAAACAAATGAAATTAAAATTTGTTTTTGCCCGCAAAAACGTATGTCTCCCCCCGTCCCACAAACTGTAGTCAAAGGTATAAATCTATTTAGGTAACAAATAAAATTAAGCTTCAATGAATAACAAAAACAACTTTTTAATCCATTAAACACAAAAATAAATTGATCAAAAGTGCTGCAAGGGTTACAGGTACTATTCCATATTGTCATGGCAAAGTTCCCCATTCCAGAAAATTGCTCAGCCTATGTTCCAATGATTATAAAGGAGTTTTGTTCTTCTAAAATCAATGGATTGGTGATGAAAAACTTTTTCAGGGAAATAGTGACATTGTGATAGACTCTTGTACATATATATATATATATACAAGTTTCAGTAAGGGATATTACACTAGAGTGTTTGCAAATAACTCCCACAAAATTTAGGGGATAAAAATTTCCTGGTAATATGCGCAACTACTTATGATGTCCTTATTACCTACCAAGTTTCATGGAATTCTGTTCAGTAGTTTCAGAGGAGTTGTGCTGACAAGCTGCTTCAGTAGTAAATTTCGGAAAATTTATAAGTTCAAAGGGGCATAACTCCCACAAAATTCAGGCGATCAAAATTTCCTGGTAATATGCACAATTACATATGGTGTCCTTACTACCTACCAAGTTTCATGAAATTCTGTTTCGTAGTTTCAGAGGAGTTGCGCTGACAAACTGTGTGACGGACAGACGGACAGGACAAAAACAATGTCTCCCCACCAAAGTGGGGGGGAGACATAAATATATCCATTATCCTGGTATGATCCAGACAGGAACAAAGATAGTGGCTGGGTTCAACTAGTTATACCCCCCGCAACGAAGTTGTAGGGAGGTATACTGGTTTCACCATGTCCGTCCGCCTGTAGACAAATCCTATGTCGTACGATAACTTGAGTTGTGTTTCTTAGAATCTTTTAAAATTTTATCTGCTGTTTACTGGTGAAGAGAGGAGGATCCCTTTCTTTTTTGACGATTTTCACTTTTGCTGTTCCAGAGTTATTGGACTTGATATGACGGAAAATAGGATTTTTACCCTATGTCGTATGATAACTTGGGTAGTGTTTCACAGAATGTTTTGAAATTTTATCAGCAGCTTACCGGTGAAGAGATGAGGATCCCTTTCATTTTTGATGATTTTCACTTTTGCCCTTCCAGAGTTATTGGACTTGATATGACGGAAAATAGGATTTTTACCCTATGTCGTATGATAACTTGAGTGGTGTTTCTCAGAATGGTTTGAAATTTTATCAGTAGCCCACCAGTGAAGAGAGGAGGATCCCTTTCATATTTTACGATTTTCACTTTTGCCAATAGGATTTTTACCCTATGTCGTATGATAACTGAGTAGTGTTTCTCAGAATGTTTTGAAATTTTATTAGCAGCTTACCGGTGAAGAGAGGAGGTTCCCTTTCATTTTTGGTCGGAACAATCAGTAATGTTTTGGTTATGGAAATAGGTTGGACAGATTTGGGGAGCGGGGGTATATCTTAGTGAGCTGTGCTCACAGTAATACTAGTTAATAGAAACTGAATTCTCACCTATAACTCTTTAGATTTCCAGTGACCAGAAACAGGGTTAGTGTTTAATGCCACTCTAAATAAACAATATTTCAGTTATATTATGGTGGTCAGTTTTATTGGTGGAGGAAACCAGAATACCCATCAAAAACCACTGACAAAATTTATCACATAATGAGCTCACAACTTTAGTGGTGATAGGTACTGATTGCACATGTAGTAAGTTGTAAATCCAACTACCATATGATCACGACCACCCCAACCACAAACAGTAAAAAATTAACGTTGTTCCAATTACAATGTATCAATAATATATTTTTTTTTTAAATCAGTGGATTATGGACAAAAATGTGATCATCAAGCTCAAAAATAAATGTTCTATTGATCGTATCCATGATTTATTTACATGATTATATGCAAAATAGTACTATTTTTTGTCACAATAGAAGTAAAATATGTTAGATTTTAAAAAATGGAAAGTGACAATAAATATTTGCAGATTTTAAATAATGTGTATAATATTTATTTTTCTTACATACGGTATATATTATTCAGGGAACTGTTCCTGTTACCAATATTTTCTGATTATGAATTATGATTACTATACATGTAGTTAAAATATGCATTTTGCATAATTAAATAGATATTTCTCAACTTACTCTGCAATTTGACTAGTGTGCCTCCTGACAAAGTAACCATGGAAACTACAGAGATCCCTTATAGGTAAAAGTTAACAAATTGTGACCTTAGCATTAATGATAGGATACAGACAACTGATTGACTTGGACCACACTCACCACATATGTGGAAATTAATGTATGTATGGCATATTCAGCTATATATGATGTATTATATTTACAATTTGCGTATTTAAAGAAAATGAAGTCAGAACCTCCAAAAAAGTATACAACCAGTAAATTATACAAATTATTGAATGAATAATTTATATTTGGCAGGCAACAAAGATCGGAGATAAGAGCATAGCAGCCACATGGTCAGAAAATGGCAAAGTATATATTTGGGACCTGACAAGACCTCTACATGCTGTTAACGATTCAAACATCATGTCAGTCTACACACGAAATGAAGAATCACCACCTCCTGTTTATACATTTAAAGGTCATCAAGTAGAAGGCTTTGCAATGGATTGGTCACCTATAGTTGAAGGTATGATAGCAGCAGATAGGTTAGAATCTCAAAATGTTGTCTCCTGTGGTAAAGTTGGAAAACTCAAAAAGTTGTCTCCCCTGGTAAAGTTGGAATACTCAGAAAGTTGTCTCCCTTGGTAAAGTTGAAAAATTCAGATAGTTGTCTCCCTTTACTATGTTGATCACAAAATGTTAAAGGGAGATAAATCATTTATTTTTTTCATTTAAAGTTAATCATAAATCATGCTCTTTTAAAGCAACATATTATAGGTTGGAATCTCAAGTTGTCTCCCTTAGCTTAATCTGGACCAACAAGCTTGTAGATTTTATGGTGTTAGATCACTGAAACAAAAGTTTATAGGCAGACGTGTTGCTCAACTCACACACAACATTCTAACTCCAGGCCATTCAGTCTTTATTTTTACTCCTTAATGCCACATGATTAGTGGAGAAGCAGTAAATGCCAATTTTATTGTCTTTGGTGTGATCCCATCAGGGATTGAACCCACAATTTATCATACTCCAGGCCAGCATGCTCTTTATTACACTACCAGGGCAGTTTTCAGAATTTGAAATATTTAGCAATATTAAAAAATCAATAAAGTTATTATATTTATGGTCTTCATTAAACATTGTAACAATGATATTATCTTGACAGGTAGACTTCTAACTGGTGATTGTAAAAAAAATATCCATATGTGGAATCCAAAAGAAGGCGGAGCCTGGCATGTGGACCAGAGACCTTATAGTGGCCATACATCATCAGTAGAGGACATACAGTGGTCACCCAATGAAAATAATGTAATTATGAATAACATGAGGGTCATGGAGGTTCGGTATGGGTCATTCATGTACTATGAGGGTCATAGAGGTTTGGTATGGGTCATTCATGTACTTTGAGGGTCATAGAGGGTTGGTATGGGTCATTCATGTACTATGAGGGTCATAGAGGTTTGGTATGGGTCATTCATGTACTATGAGGGTCATAGAGGTTTGGTATGGGTCATTCATGTACTATGAGGGTCATAGAGGTTTGGTATGGGTCATTCATGTACTTTGAGGGTCATAGAGGTTTGGTATGGGTCATTCATGTACTATGAGGGTCATAGAGGTTTGGTATGGGTCATTCATGTACTTTGAGGGTCAGAGGTTTGGTATGGGTCATTCATGTACTATGAGGGTCATGGAGGTTTGGTATGGGTCATTCATGTACTTTGAGGGTCATAGAGGTTTGGTATGGGTCATTCATATACTATGAGGGTCATAGAGGTTTGGTATGGGTCATTCATGTACTTTGAGGGTCATGGAGGTTTGGTATGGGTCATTCATGTACTATGAGGGTCATGGAGGTTTGGTATGGGTCATTCATGTACTATGAGGGTCATAGAGGTTTGGTATGGGTCATTCATGTACTATGAGGGTCATAGAGGTTTGGTATGGGTCATTCATGTACTATGAGGGTCATAGAGGTTTGGTATGGGTCATTCATGTACTATGGGGGACATGGAGGTTTGGTATGGGTCATTCATGTACTATGAGGGTCATGCAGGTTTGGTATGGGTCATTCATGTACTATGAGGGTCATGGAGGTTTGGTATGGGTCATTCATGTACTTTGATTCTTAATTCATGGATTGGTAGACATGAAATCCATCAAAAATTGTTCCTCACAAATAAATAGTATTTCACAATAGATGAAAATAAAAATAATTTATTGATTTAGCCTTGGGCCAAAAAAAAAATATGTGTGTTTCCGATCGACCGACCGACCCTAACATTTTTTATGCCCCAAAAAATAATAGATCGGCAAAATCCGGAAATTCGTCTCCGTTTCCGTGTTTGTTTAGCATTTAGTTGAAACAGATTTATTAAAGACCGGTTTTTCTTTATTTCCTTGTACATTTGATCGATGTTTGGAACCAGTATTAATGATTCAGCAATCCTATAATGGAAGGGACGTCAACAGTCCTTTCCATATGGAAAGAGAAGTGCGACCACTCTCCAAAAATCCGAACTTTCAAAGCACTATCGCTGTCTACATCTTTTGAAAAGTTGGAAAGCAATTAAAAAAAAAAAAAAATCCCTACCTACCAACCCTAATTTTGAAGACCATGCAATCGGAAACACACATATTTTTTTGTTTGGCCTTACTACAACACTATTATTTATTTGAGGTTCAAAAGAGGATGTCATAGGGAAAGGGGATGGAATCAGCAAATAATGATGCTAGAAAATGGCCAATTTTACCATTCGATGTATCTCTGGATTTTATAATAAGTAAGGAAATTCTCGTCTAGTTCTCGTATATCGAGAAACTTTTCATTGGATAATTTTTTGACGTATTTGAAGTGTCTATGCAAATTTAGAATCGACCGAAATAAGTCAGAAAATACCAAAGTATAATTGTAATATACGGAAAATATTGAAGGAAATTCGGCAATATATTAATAAGAAATTGGGCGTTTATTATATAAATAAATCGAAAGTTCTTCAAGGTAGGTATATTTAATTTAAATAATTGTAACTATAATATTCATATAAATATGAAGATAAAAAAAAATTATTGTTTAATATTGATAACAATTTCTAAATATAACAATTAAATGCAAAAAGTTGAATTAACAATAATTATTGGGGAAAATGCTTTTTAAGGAATTTAAATAAAGGGAGATAATCATAGTACTGTATAGTATTATAAAATTACTACTGAAAAACTTTTTGTAAAAAAAAAATTGAACCAATAGTGATTAACAGTTTGTCTATAAGTTTATATTTAAAAAAAAAATGAAATAAATATTTTACAATACTGTCTGTACTCCTGTAGGAGTGTGAAACCCATCTATGATCTAAATAGATCCTCTGTTTTTAATAACAATTTATATTCATAAAATAAAATAATAAAAATGTATATGTATGCTAAATAAAATTTAGATTAAGTGTTAACTATGTTAGATACAATGTATCTACGTACCATTAGTTGTTTACAAAATACACTTATATATATATAATTATTGTTTGTAAACAAACATCTGCAAATCATAAATCCTTGGATTTACCATACTCTAAGAAAACACATGTTTTTTTTAATTAATTTATTTTATAAAAATATATAACCTATATTTTCTGTTTTTATATATAATTATTAAGGTAAAAATACCTTACAAAAGAACAAAAAACCATTCAGAAAAATTTGTCAAACTAAAAATCTACATGATTCTGATCCTGATCTTACCAGCTGGTAACATTTGGCCCAAAATTTGATTGTATTTTACTTCACATCCAAAATTTTATAAGACGTATGTTGAATGTAAAATAATACAAACCTCCTTGGGAAATATATATTTTAAACTATTACATCCATATTTTGTCACAATATATCCATAAATAAATGTCTGGTAAACTCATTTATCCAACAAGATACACACATTAGCACCCCCCTATATTTTGTAATGGCCGAGTATATAGCCAAGGGAGATAATCATTTCCACCGCCTGGTTCAACATATTGTATTCTATGTTTACTGAACCAATATAGAAGCAGAATGGGCGAAACACTCGTTTAATCCTTACGAGTACTTCAGTCACTCGTGGTCTTATTTTGATATTCAAAATCTATGATTAGTTATACTATATTTATCTCATGTTCATTCACATTCATATCATTTCTTACTAATCTATAAATAACTTGTCAACTTTAAAAATTTAAATTGTGAAAAAAAGAAAGTGTATGACATTTTAGTAAATTTATAAAAATTGTAACTCAGGTTTTTGCCTCATGTTCTGTGGACAGATCAATCAGGGTATGGGATGCCAGAGCACCGCCCAATAAAGCCTGCATGCTGACAGCTGATGAGGCTCACGATAGGGATGTCAATGTGATACACTGGAATAAGAACGAACCATTCATAGCTTCAGGGGGTGATGATGGAGTGGCAAAGATATGGGATTTGAGACAGTTTCAGGTAGGAATGCTATGCAGGTTTACCAGTACCCCATATATTTTGGGTATATATTTATTCTGCTTAGAATTACATCCATGCCATTAGTTATAATCTTGATGATAGAAATAATGATTGAAAACTGTATAACAAAATAACGATACTAAATATACAATAAAGTCTCCTAGTGTTGAAGTAGGAGGGACAGATGAATTTACTCAATAGTATTTATGTTATCAGGGACAAAGTTTAATACAAGAAGACCATATTATTACTTTAAACTATACATGGAAACAACTTATTTGTTTGAAATAACAATGTTTCACCATTAATATGAAAAAGAATTTTATAACATTCAGTTCGAATCCCACTCAGGATATACAACATTATGTGATAATGTTTGTCAGTGACTTGTGACAGGTCGGTGGTTTTCTCTTGGTACTCCAGTTTCTCCACCAATAAAATGACAGCCACAATATAACTGAAATATTGTTGAAAGTGGCATTAAACACTATAACCCAGCCCACCCATATCCTACCTGACCAGGGGAAAATATTACTATAATTTTGTATCTCTTGTCCGTCCACCCTCTGGCCGTTTTTCGTTAACAATTAACATTTCTTTTTTTATCTTGGATTATCTTTTCTTAACTTTAATGATGCAATTTTGAAAAGTATTTTGAGGATCGTAAAAAAATGTTATTACATTGTTCATAAACACCAAGCTTAATTATAACTAGACTTAATAAGAGAGGAAAATAAAAACAGATATAATATGTGGTTTTCTCTGGGTACTCCAGTTTCCTCCACAAATAAAACAGACTGCCACGATATTGTTGAAAGTGGCTTTCAAACACCGTAAACCTAAACCAAACCTAAACCTACTTCAAACTATACATGGAAACAATTTATCATTATTTGAAATAACAATGTTTCACGTTTTAAAAAAGAAATTTTATAATATTCATTATATTTCTCCTTTACAGAAAGGGAAAGCAGCAGCGTCATTCAAACATCACACAGCTCCGATCACTTCTATAGAATGGAACCCTAATGACAGTTCTGTGTTTGCAGCATCAGGGTCAGATAACCAGATTACCATATGGGACTTGTCTGTAGAAAAAGACACGACAACAGAGGGTGAACCAGATGTTCCTCCTCAATTATTATTTATTCATCAAGGACAAACAGATATTAAAGAACTTCATTGGCATAGACAAATGCCAGGTGTTATAATTAGTACAGCCCACAGTGGATTCAATATATTTCGGACGATCAGTGTGTGATAGTAAAAAAAACAAACAATTTTATGGAATGATATTGTTTTTATTATTTCTCTGTAATATCCATGAAAGATCAGTATGGTATTGATAATGGCCACAAAACTGACAAGGTTTGATTGATTGTTGGTTACACATATTTCATATATATTCAGGACAATATCAAGTTCAACAATATCTAAAACCTATACAGAAATCAGGGTAAGGGGTGGGTGGGATGGAGAAACTCACAATGAATTCTGATTGTCATAGAAAAGTGTGGAGAGTTGGGTAGGAACTGGCAAACAAATAACTTTTTGTAGCTGCAAAACTGATGACTGAATTGTTCAGCAGAAGATATATGTCACATAGCAATAACATATAACTACTGCTGTTATATTACAAAGATTGTATTTAAGGGATATTAAAGCTTAGTTTTGGACAAGGACCATCAAAGGATCATTTCAGCCAAGTTTGGTTTAATTTGGTCAAGTGGTTTCCAAGAAGATTTTTACAAACGAGTTGGTATCAAATTTTCTTTTGACAATAGTATTGTCTGTCCTTTGATTTACATCTTCTGATTAACCCTTTGGTATCTTCATTTGTATGTAATATTTTTAAGATTACAAATGAAATAATAAAGTTATAATGTGATGTAAACCACATCTGCGGTGTTATAATGATCATGGGTTCGAATCAAACCAGACTATAAAATTAGTATTTGTTGCTTCCCTGCTAAGCACGCTGAATTAAGGAGAGAGAACAAAGACTGGTCGTCTTGGAATCAGGATAATGTGTTCGAGTGGGGCGACATGTCTATCTGTGGACTTGTTTCATTGAGTTAGCACTATAAACATCCAACTAAGCATGTTGGTCTAGTATAAAGTGGACATCATCATCATCTCATTAATTTAAACATATTTGATTAATTAATAAATATAGTACAATATGATAAATTTCATCATCTCATTGAAAATTAACTTGTTCTCGTCATGATATAGCTGAAAAATTGCTGAGCTGGCATTAAACAACAATCACACAAAAGTGAATGTCATGCTATGATGTTATATTACAGTTGATACAAGAGACAATATTTTTAGTGTCATTATTTATTCATGAGAATATCACAGACTGAGCACATTTTTTTTCCCTTACATGATATTTCACCATTTTATAGTTAAGGCATTTGTCATCTTTTCTACCTCGTGGTACTGTGTGTGAAGTAACGACCTACATTTCTCAGAATCAACGCCTGCTAACCATTCATTATACAGGTCAAACACTGATTGTAAGCTATCTGGTAAACTGTTACCAATTGAATTGTAAATTGCTGCAACACGATCCACAAGTTCTTTGGCAGTTTCTTCTCCCTCTGGACGTATTTGTCCTCCTCCATTGTTGCAACCCGAGGGACAAGCCATGATTTCTACAAAATGATATTGACATTTTCCACGTTTCACTTTTTGTACAATGTTTTGAATGTTTCTAAATCCATAAGCTAAGGCCATTTTGATTGGTGGATGTCCTTCTACTTCTAAAGTAACTTCTTGGAAATCTTGATTTCTGTGAAAAAAGGAAAAAAATAATTATCTGGTTGTACAACAGATTTTGAAATCATTCATATTTATTGTTCTTGATGCACTTTAAAAAGTTGCAAGTAAAATAAAGATTAAAAAAACATCAACATATGATCATATAATTCTTGGCACCCATAATGAAATCAAAAAAACAAATAGATGTTGTTAGCAGTCTGTTTTTGATGTCTTTTACAGAAGATAGACAAACTCCCTTTCTCAAACCACAGTAGTCCTCTTCTTATATAGTCCTTCCCATCAAAGGCCACCCCTACTAATACATTAGTCCTCTTCTTATATAGCCCTTTCCATCAAAGGCCACCCCTACTAATACATTAGTCCTCTTCTTATATAGTCCTTCCCATCAAAGGCCACCCCTACTTATACATTAGTCCTCTTCTTATATAGCCCTTCCCATCAAAGGCCATCCTACTAATACATTAGTCCTCTTCTTATATAGCCCTTCCCATCAAAGGCCACCCTACTAATACATTAGTCCTCTTCTTATATGGCCCTTCCCATCAAAGGCCACCCCTACTAATACATTAGTCCTCTTCTTATATGGCCCTTCCCATCAAAGGCCACCCCTACTAATACATTAGTCCTCTTCTTATATAGCCCTTCCCATCAAAGGCCACCCCTACTAATACATTAGTCCTCTTCTTATATAGCCCTTTCCATCAAAGGCCACCCCTACTAATACATTAGTCCTCTTCTTATATAGTCCTTCCCATCAAAGGCCACCCCTACTTATACATTAGTCCTCTTCTTATATAGCCCTTCCCATCAAAGGCCATCCTACTAATACATTAGTCCTCTTCTTATATAGCCCTTCCCATCAAAGGCCACCCTACTAATACATTAGTCCTCTTCTTATATGGCCCTTCCCATCAAAGGCCACCCCTACTAATACATTAGTCCTCTTCTTATATAGCCCTTCCCATCAAAGGCCATCCTACTAATACATTAGTCCTCTTCTTATATAGCCCTTCCCATCAAAGGCCACCCTACTAATACATTAGTCCTCTTCTTATATGGCCCTTCCCATCAAAGGCCACCCCTACTAATACATTAGTCCTCTTCTTATATGGCCCTTCCCATCAAAGGCCACCCCTACTAATACATTAGTCCTCTTCTTATATAGCCCTTCCCATCAAAGGCCACCCTACTAATACATTAGTCCTCTTCTTATATGGCCCTTCCCATCAAAGGCCACCCCTACTAATACATTAGTCCTCTTCTTATATAGCCCTTCCCATCAAAGGCCACCCCTACTAATACATTAGTCCTCTTCTTATATAGTCCTTCCCATCAAAGGCCACCCCTACTAATACATTAGTCCTCTTCTTATATAGCCCTTCCCATCAAAGGCCACCCCTACTAATACATTAGTCCTCTTCTTATATGGCCCTTCCCATCAAAGGCCACCCCTACTAATACATCAGTCCTCTTCTTATATGGCCCTTCCCATCAAAGGCCACCCCTACTAATACATTAGTCCTCTTCTTATATAGTCCTTCCCATCAAAGGCCACCCCTACTAATACATCAGTCCTCTTCTTATATAGCCCTTCCCATCAAAGGCCACCCCTACTAATACATTAGTCCTCTTCTTATATAGCCCTTCCCATCAAAGGCCACCCCTACTAATACATCAGTCCTCTTCTTATATAGTCCTTCCCATCAAAGGCCACCCCTACTAATACATTAGTCCTCTTCTTATATAGCCCTTCCCATCAAAGGCCACCCCTACTAATACATTAGTCCTCTTCTTATATAGTCCTTCCCATCAAAGGCCACCCCTACTAATACATTAGTCCTCTTCTTATATAGCCCTTCCCATCAAAGGCCACCCCTACTAATACATTAGTCCTCTTCTTATATAGTCCTTCCCATCAAAGGCCACCCCTACTAATACATTAGTCATCTTCTTATATGGCCCTTCCCATCAAAGGCCACCCCTACTAATACATTAGTCCTCTTCTTATATGGCCCTTCCCATCAAAGGCCACCCCTACTAATACATTAGTCCTCTTCTTATATGGCCCTTCCCATCAAAGGCCACCCCTACTAATACATTAGTCCTCTTCTTATATAGTCCTTCCCATCAAAGGCCACCCCTACTAATACATTAGTCCTCTTCTTATATAGTCCTTCCCATCAAATGCCACCCCTACTATTACATTAGTCCTCTTCTTATATAGCCCTTCCCATCAAAGGCCACCCCTACTAATACATCAGTCCTCTTCTTATATGGCCCTTCCCATCAAAGGCCACCCCTACTAATACATTAGTCCTCTTCTTATATGGCCCTTCCCATCAAAGGCCACCCCTACTAATACATCAGTCCTCTTCTTATATAGTCCTTCCCATCAAAGGCCACCCCTACTAATACATTAGTCCTCTTCTTATATGGCCCTTCCCATCAAAGGCCACCCCTACTAATACATTAGTCCTCTTCTTATATAGTCCTTCCCATCAAATGCCACCCCTACTATTACATTAGTCCTCTTCTTATATAGCCCTTCCCATCAAAGGCCACCCCTACTAATACATCAGTCCTCTTCTTATATGGCCCTTCCCATCAAAGGCCACCCCTACTAATACATTAGTCCTCTTCTTATATGGCCCTTCCCATCAAAGGCCACCCCTACTAATACATTAGTCCTCTTCTTATATAGTCCTTCCCATCAAAGGCCACCCCTACTAATACATTAGTCCTCTTCTTATATGGCCCTTCCCATCAAAGGCCACCCCTACTAATACATTAGTCCTCTTCTTATATAGCCCTTCCCATCAAAGGCCACCCCTACTAATACATTAGTCCTCTTCTTATATAGTCCTTCCCATCAAAGGCCACCCCTACTAATACATTAGTCCTCTTCTTATATAGTCCTTCCCATCAAAGGCCACCCCTACTATTACATTAGTCCTCTTCTTATATAGTCCTTCCCATCAAAGGCCACCCCTACTAATACATCAGTCCTCTTCTTATATGGCCCTTCCCATCAAAGGCCACCCCTACTAATACATTAGTCCTCTTCTTATATAGCCCTTCCCATCAAAGGCCACCCCTACTAATACATCAGTCCTCTTCTTATATAGTCCTTCCCATCAAAGGCCACCCCTACTAATACATTAGTCCTCTTCTTATATAGTCCTTCCCATCAAAGGCCATCCTACTAATACATCAGTCCTCTTCTTATATGGCCCTTCCCATCAAAGGCCACCCCTACTAATACATTAGTCCTCTTCTTATATAGTCCTTCCCATCAAAGGCCACCCCTACTAATACATTAGTCCTCTTCTTATATGGCCCTTCCCATCAAAGGCCACCCCTACTAATACATCAGTCCTCTTCTTATATGGCCCTTCCCATCAAAGGCCACCCCTACTAATACATCAGTCCTCTTCTTATATAGTCCTTCCCATCAAAGGCCACCCCTACTAATACATTAATCCTCTTCTTATATAGTCCTTCCCATCAAAGGCCACCCTACTAATACATCAGTCCTCTTCTTATATGGCCCTTCCCATCAAAGGCCACCCCTACTAATACATTAGTCCTCTTCTTATATAGTCCTTCCCATCAAAGGCCACCCCTACTAATACATTAGTCCTCTTCTTATATAGCCCTTCCCATCAAAGGCCACCCTACTAATACATCAGTCCTCTTCTTATATAGCCCTTCCCATCAAAGGCCACCCCTACTAATACATCAGTCCTCTTCTTATATAGTCCTTCCCATCAAAGGCCACCCCTACTAATACATTAGTCCTCTTCTTATATAGTCCTTCCCATCAAAGGCCACCCTACTAATACATCAGTCCTCTTCTTATATGGCCCTTCCCATCAAAGGCCACCCCTACTTATACATTAGTCCTCTTCTTATATAGTCCTTCCCATCAAAGGCCACCCCTACTAATACATTAGTCCTCTTCTTATATGGCCCTTCCCATCAAAGGCCACCCCTACTAATACATCAGTCCTCTTCTTATATGGCCCTTCCCATCAAAGGCCACCCCTACTAATACATCAGTCCTCTTCTTATATAGTCCTTCCCATCAAAGGCCACCCCTACTAATACATTAATCCTCTTCTTATATAGTCCTTCCCATCAAAGGCCACCCTACTAATACATCAGTCCTCTTCTTATATGGCCCTTCCCATCAAAGGCCACCCCTACTAATACATTAGTCCTCTTCTTATATAGTCCTTCCCATCAAAGGCCACCCCTACTAATACATTAGTCCTCTTCTTATATAGTCCTTCCCATCAAATGCCACCCCTACTATTACATTAGTCCTCTTCTTATATAGCCCTTCCCATCAAAGGCCACCCCTACTAATACATCAGTCCTCTTCTTATATGGCCCTTCCCATCAAAGGCCACCCCTACTAATACATTAGTCCTCTTCTTATATGGCCCTTCCCATCAAAGGCCACCCCTACTAATACATCAGTCCTCTTCTTATATAGTCCTTCCCATCAAAGGCCACCCCTACTAATACATTAGTCCTCTTCTTATATGGCCCTTCCCATCAAAGGCCACCCCTACTAATACATTAGTCCTCTTCTTATATAGTCCTTCCCATCAAATGCCACCCCTACTATTACATTAGTCCTCTTCTTATATAGCCCTTCCCATCAAAGGCCACCCCTACTAATACATCAGTCCTCTTCTTATATGGCCCTTCCCATCAAAGGCCACCCCTACTAATACATTAGTCCTCTTCTTATATGGCCCTTCCCATCAAAGGCCACCCCTACTAATACATTAGTCCTCTTCTTATATAGTCCTTCCCATCAAAGGCCACCCCTACTAATACATTAGTCCTCTTCTTATATGGCCCTTCCCATCAAAGGCCACCCCTACTAATACATTAGTCCTCTTCTTATATAGCCCTTCCCATCAAAGGCCACCCCTACTAATACATTAGTCCTCTTCTTATATAGTCCTTCCCATCAAAGGCCACCCCTACTAATACATTAGTCCTCTTCTTATATAGTCCTTCCCATCAAAGGCCACCCCTACTATTACATTAGTCCTCTTCTTATATAGTCCTTCCCATCAAAGGCCACCCCTACTAATACATCAGTCCTCTTCTTATATGGCCCTTCCCATCAAAGGCCACCCCTACTAATACATTAGTCCTCTTCTTATATAGCCCTTCCCATCAAAGGCCACCCCTACTAATACATCAGTCCTCTTCTTATATAGTCCTTCCCATCAAAGGCCACCCCTACTAATACATTAGTCCTCTTCTTATATAGTCCTTCCCATCAAAGGCCATCCTACTAATACATCAGTCCTCTTCTTATATGGCCCTTCCCATCAAAGGCCACCCCTACTAATACATTAGTCCTCTTCTTATATAGTCCTTCCCATCAAAGGCCACCCCTACTAATACATTAGTCCTCTTCTTATATGGCCCTTCCCATCAAAGGCCACCCCTACTAATACATCAGTCCTCTTCTTATATGGCCCTTCCCATCAAAGGCCACCCCTACTAATACATCAGTCCTCTTCTTATATAGTCCTTCCCATCAAAGGCCACCCCTACTAATACATTAATCCTCTTCTTATATAGTCCTTCCCATCAAAGGCCACCCTACTAATACATCAGTCCTCTTCTTATATGGCCCTTCCCATCAAAGGCCACCCCTACTAATACATTAGTCCTCTTCTTATATAGTCCTTCCCATCAAAGGCCACCCCTACTAATACATTAGTCCTCTTCTTATATAGCCCTTCCCATCAAAGGCCACCCTACTAATACATCAGTCCTCTTCTTATATAGCCCTTCCCATCAAAGGCCACCCCTACTAATACATCAGTCCTCTTCTTATATAGTCCTTCCCATCAAAGGCCACCCCTACTAATACATTAGTCCTCTTCTTATATAGTCCTTCCCATCAAAGGCCACCCTACTAATACATCAGTCCTCTTCTTATATGGCCCTTCCCATCAAAGGCCACCCCTACTAATACATTAGTCCTCTTCTTATATAGTCCTTCCCATCAAAGGCCACCCCTACTAATACATTAGTCCTCTTCTTATATGGCCCTTCCCATCAAAGGCCACCCCTACTAATACATCAGTCCTCTTCTTATATGGCCCTTCCCATCAAAGGCCACCCCTACTAATACATCAGTCCTCTTCTTATATAGTCCTTCCCATCAAAGGCCACCCCTACTAATACATTAATCCTCTTCTTATATAGTCCTTCCCATCAAAGGCCACCCTACTAATACATCAGTCCTCTTCTTATATGGCCCTTCCCATCAAAGGCCACCCCTACTAATACATTAGTCCTCTTCTTATATAGTCCTTCCCATCAAAGGCCACCCCTACTATTACATTAGTCCTCTTCTTATATAGCCCTTCCCATCAAAGGCCACCCCTACTAATACATTAGTCCTCTTCTTATATGGCCCTTCCCATCAAAGGCCACCCCTACTAATACATTAGTCCTCTTCTTATATGGCCCTTCCCATCAAAGGCCACCCCTACTAATACATTAGTCCTCTTCTTATATAGCCCTTCCCATCAAAGGCCAACCCTACTAATACATTAGTCCTCTTCTTATATAGCCCTTCCCATCAAAGGCCACCCCTACTAATACATTAGTCCTATTCTTATATAGTCCTTCCCATCAAAGGCCACCCCTACTAATACATCAGTCCTCTTCTTATATAGCCCTTCCCATCAAAGGCCACCCCTACTAATACATTAGTCCTCTTCTTATATAGCCCTTCCCATCAAAGGCCACCCCTACTAATACATTAGTCCTCTTCTTATATAGCCCTTCCCATCAAAGGCCACCCCTACTAATACATTAGTCCTCTTCTTATATAGTCCTTCCCATCAAAGGCCACCCCTACTAATACATTAGTCCTCTTCTTATATAGCCCTTCCCATCAAAGGCCACCCCTACTAATACATTAGTCCTCTTCTTATATAGTCCTTCCCATCAAAGGCCACCCCTACTAATACATCAGTCCTCTTCTTATATAGCCCTTCCCATCAAAGGCCACCCCTACTAATACATTAGTCCTCTTCTTATATAGCCCTTCCCATCAAAGGCCACCCCTACTAATACATTAGTCCTCTTCTTATATAGTCCTTCCCATCAAAGGCCACCCCTACTAATACATTAGTCCTCTTCTTATATAGCCCTTCCCATCAAAGGCCACCCCTACTAATACATTAGTCCTCTTCTTATATAGCCCTTCCCATCAAAGGCCACCCCTACTAATACATTAGTCCTCTTCTTATATAGTCCTTCCCATCAAAGGCCACCCCTACTAATACATTAGTCCTCTTCTTATATAGTCCTTCCCATCAAAGGCCACCCCTACTAATACATTAGTCCTCTTCTTATATAGTCCTTCCCATCAAAGGCCACCCCTACTATTACATTAGTCCTCTTCTTATATAGCCCTTCCCATCAAAGGCCACCCTACTAATACACTAGTCCTCTTCTTATATGGCCCTTCCCATCAAAGGCCACCCCTACTAATACATTAGTCTTCTTCTTATATAGTCCTTCCCATCAAAGGCCACCCCTACTAATACATTAGTCCTCTTCTTATATAGCCCTTCCCATCAAAGGCCACCCCTACTAATACATTAGTCCTCTTCTTATATGGCCCTTCCCATCAAAGGCCACCCCTACTAATACATTAGTCCTCTTCTTATATGGCCCTTCCCATCAAAGGCCACCCCTACTAATACATTAGTCCTCTTCTTATATAGTCCTTCCCATCAAAGGCCACCCCTACTAATACATTAGTCCTCTTCTTATATAGTCCTTCCCATCAAAGGCCACCCCTACTAATACATTAGTCCTCTTCTTATATAGCCCTTCCCATCAAAGGCCACCCCTACTTATACATTAGTCCTCTTCTTATATGGCCCTTCCCATCAAAGGCCACCCCTACTAATACATTAGTCCTCTTCTTATATGGCCCTTCCCATCAAAGGCCACCCCTACTAATACATTAGTCCTCTTCTTATATGGCCCTTCCCATCAAAGGCCACCCCTACTAATACATTAGTCCTCTTCTTATATAGTCCTTCCCATCAAAGGCCAGCCCTACTAATACATTAGTCCTCTTCTTATATGGCCCTTCCCATCAAAGGCCACCCCTACTATTACATTAGTCCTCTTCTTATATAGCCCTTCCCATCAAAGGCCACCCCTACTAATACATTAGTCCTCTTCTTATATGGCCCTTCCCATCAAAGGCCACCCCTACTATTACATTAGTCCTCTTCTTATATAGCCCTTCCCATCAAAGGCCACCCCTACTAATACATTAGTCCTCTTCTTATATAGCCCTTCCCATCAAAGGCCACCCTACTAATACATCAGTCCTCTTCTTATATAGCCCTTCCCATCAAAGGCCACCCCTACTAATACATTAGTCCTCTTCTTATATAGCCCTTCCCATCAAAGGCCACCCTACTAATACATCAGTCCTCTTCTTATATAGCCCTTCCCATCAAAGGCCACCCCTACTATTACATTAGTCCTCTTCTTATATGGCCCTTCCCATCAAAGGCCACCCCTACTATTACATTAGTCCTCTTCTTATATAGCCCTTCCCATCAAAGGCCACCCCTACTAATACATTAGTCCTCTTCTTATATGGCCCTTCCCATCAAAGGCCACCCCTACTAATACATTAGTCCTCTTCTTATATGGCCCTTCCCATCAAAGGCCACCCCTACTAATACATTAGTCCTCTTCTTATATAGCCCTTCCCATCAAAGGCCACCCCTACTAATACATCAGTCCTCTTCTTATTTAGCCCTTCCCATCAAAGGCCACCCCTACTAATACATTAGTCCTCTTCTTATATAGCCCTTCCCATCAAAGGCCACCCCTACTTATACATTAGTCCTCTTCTTATATGGCCCTTCCCATCAAAGGCCACCCCTACTAATACATTAGTCCTCTTCTTATATAGCCCTTCCCATCAAAGGCCATCCCTACTAATACATCAGTCCTCTTCTTATATGGCCCTTCCCATCAAAGGCCACCCCTACTAATACATCAGTCCTCTTCTTATATAGTCCTTCCCATCAAAGGCCACGCCTACTAATACATTAGTCCTCTTCTTATATGGCCCTTCCCATCAAAGGCCACCCCTACTAATACATTAGTCCTCTTCTTATATAGCCCTTCCAATCAAAGGCCACCCCTACTAATACATTAGTCCTCTTCTTATATAGCCCTTCCCATCAAAGGCCACCCTACTAATACATCAGTCCTCTTCTTATATAGCCCTTCCCATCAAAGGCCACCCCTACTAATACATTAGTCCTCTTCTTATATGGCCCTTCCCATCAAAGGCCACCCCTACTAATACATTAGTCCTCTTCTTATATAGCCCTTCCCATCAAAGGCCACCCCTACTAATACATCAGTCCTCTTCTTATATAGCCCTTCCCATCAAAGGCCACCCCTACTAATACATTAGTCCTCTTCTTATATAGCCCTTCCCATCAAAGGCCACCCCTACTAATACATCAGTCCTCTTCTTATATAGCCCTTCCCATCAAAGGCCACCCCTACTAATACATTAGTCCTCTTCTTATATGGCCCTTCCCATCAAAGGCCACCCCTACTAATACATTAGTCCTCTTCTTATATGGCCCTTCCCATCAAAGGCCACCCTTACTAATACATCAGTCCTCTTCTTATATAGCCCTTCCCATCAAAGGCCACCCCTACTAATACATTAGTCCTCTTCTTATATAGCCCTTCCCATCAAAGGCCACCCCTACTAATACATTAGTCCTCTTCTTATATGGCCCTTCCCATCAAAGGCCACCCCTACTAATACATTAGTCCTCTTCTTATATAGCCCTTCCCATCAAAGGCCACCCCTACTAATACATTAGTCCTCTTCTTATATGGCCCTTCCCATCAAAGGCCACCCCTACTAATACATTAGTCCTCTTCTTATATAGCCCTTCCCATCAAAGGCCACCCCTACTAATACATTAGTCCTCTTCTTATATGGCCCTTCCCATCAAAGGCCACCCCTACTAATACATTAGTCCTCTTCTTATATAGCCCTTCCCATCAAAGGCCACCCCTACTAATACATTAGTCCTCTTCTTATATAGTCCTTCCCATCAAAGGCCACCCCTATTAATGCATTAGTCCTCTTCTTATATAGCCCTTCCCATCAAAGGCCACCCCTACTAATACATTAGTCCTCTTCTTATATAGTCCTTCCCATCAAAGGCCACCCCTACTAATACATTAGTCCTCTTCTTATATAGCCCTTCCCATCAAAGGCCACCCCTACTAATACATTAGTCCTCTTCTTATATAGTCCTTCCCATCAAAGGCCACCCCTACTAATACATTAGTCCTCTTCTTATATAGTCCTTCCCATCAAAGGCCACCCCTACTAATACATTAGTCCTCTTCTTATATGGCCCTTCCCATCAAAGGCCACCCCTACTAATACATTAGTCCTCTTCTTATATAGCCCTTCCCATCAAAGGCCACCCCTACTAATACATTAGTCCTCTTCTTATATAGCCCTTCCCATCAAAGGCCACCCCTACTAATACATTAGTCCTCTTCTTATATAGCCCTTCCCATCAAAGGCCACCCCTACTAATACATCAGTCCTCTTCTTATATAGCCCTTCCCATCAAAGGCCACCCCTACTAATACATTAGTCCTCTTCTTATATGGCCCTTCCCATCAAAGGCCACCCCTACTAATACATTAGTCCTCTTCTTATATGGCCCTTCCCATCAAAGGCCACCCTTACTAATACATCAGTCCTCTTCTTATATAGTCCTTCCCATCAAAGGCCACCCCTATTAATGCATTAGTCCTCTTCTTATATAGCCCTTCCCATCAAAGGCCATCCTACTAATACATTAGTCCTCTTCTTATATAGCCCTTCCCATCAAAGGCCACCCCTACTAATACATTAGTCCTCTTCTTATATAGCCCTTCCCATCAAAGGCCACCCCTACTAATACATTAGTCCTCTTCTTATATAGCCCTTCCCATCAAAGGCCACCCCTACTAATACACTAGTCCTCTTCTTATATAGCCCTTCCCATCAAAGGCCACCCTACTAATACATCAGTCCTCTTCTTATATAGCCCTTCCCATCAAAGGCCATCCCTACTAATACATTAGTCCTCTTCTTATATAGTCCTTCCCATCAAAGGCCACCCCTACTAATACATTAGTCCTCTTCTTATATAGCCCTTCCCATCAAAGGCCACCCCTACTAATACATCAGTCCTCTTCTTATATAGCCCTTCCCATCAAAGGCCACCCCTACTAATACATTAGTCCTCTTCTTATATGGCCCTTCCCATCAAAGGCCACCCCTACTAATACATTAGTCCTCTTCTTATATGGCCCTTCCCATCAAAGGCCACCCTTACTAATACATCAGTCCTTTTCTTATATAGCCCTTCCCATCAAAGGCCACCCCTACTAATACATTAGTCCTCTTCTTATATGGCCCTTCCCATCAAAGGCCACCCCTACTAATACATTAGTCCTCTTCTTATATGGCCCTTCCCATCAAAGGCCACCCCTACTAATACATTAGTCCTCTTCTTATATAGCCCTTCCCATCAAAGGCCACCCCTACTAATACATTAGTCCTCTTCTTATATGGCCCTTCCCATCAAAGGCCACCCCTACTAATACATTAGTCCTCTTCTTATATGGCCCTTCTCATCAAAGGCCACCCCTACTAATACATTAGTCCTCTTCTTATATGGCCCTTCCCATCAGAGGCCACACCTACTAATCTGGCCAGATGTACTGAGATAGTAAATATTAGTTAATTGTCCCCCTTTAACAGAGGCCACCCCTCTCTTAAGCAGTGTTTTCATTTGAAGCCGGGAACCGGCACATTTCACTGGCTATTGCTATAAAATCCCCGGCTATGAATTTTCCAAGTACAATGTATGGGTTAAATGTTCAAAAATAAATCGAGTTGTCTTTTCTATTTTAATTCTGTAAATTTGTCATTTGCCAGCATGTACTCTCGGAGTGAACATGGGATTATATAATCGTGATAATTCGGGGATTGAAAACAAATCTTAGTGTTTGACCTTGGTTACGATTTGACCTTAATTTCGTGTATGAAAAAGTACTGCTGTGACAAAGAAACGAGTCGATTTTTTCTTTTGGCCTCAAATTCTCGTTCCATTTATAATATTTCAATTACTTCCGGTTTTTATCTAATTTCGTTTACTTCAGAGGATAAATATATGCAATGACCGAAAGCTGAAGAATTGAAGAATTAATTATTTCTTTATGTTAAAATATTACTGTACGATTCAGAGTAGGAATAATAAATACAAATTTAATCATTCCAACGGAAGATTTGAGGCCGACTAGCTTTGGTCCGAATGACATTGATAACATCGACGAAGCAGTAGAAATCAATTTTGGACTTTTGTCCAAAAAAGCAAAAAGATGATTAAAATAATTTGAATTAGATGATTGAAAGAGTGAAGGGAATATAACCCACTTTTGTTTTTCTATTAAAGTAAGCAGGGTCTGATCTTATAAAGTTGTATCAGTATGGAGAAAAGGGGGAGATGGGTACATGTACTACTGAATGGCGAATACGATGAACACCGGTTCTCCTGCCCAAGACCAGTAAAACTTATTTTAATTGTTCAGACCACTAAATATTTTCAGTTTTTATTTAGAACAAAATAAGATAAATCGCAGGAATTTGATTTGGACTAGTAAATTCAAATGTTTATTTCGGTGAAGATGCCACGTTTCTTTTAAAGTTCTGACCCGAATATCGCAAATGATATTACAAATATTCGATGTCCTTAGTCATTTTCAAGAGTCCCCTGTCTGAAATTATTTTGATTTTCTGTTTGAGGACATGGGATATTCATGTATATGCATTAACATGAAAAAGTATCTAGTCTGTCAAACTATAGACTATATGCAGATGTCTTATGACTATGAATTATAAGGAACTGTTGATCCCGTTCTGAAGCACATGCTTGAGTTCTCCCTTATAAAATATTTTATGGGGGTTTGGTCATTTGTGATTGTATATTTTCAACAAAATAAAAGTTTATTGAAATGTACCAGTCTTGGACAACTTTTATACTTCATTTTGTATTGATTACATACATTGTAATTAACAATCAGATTCTTGAATATTACTTACCTTTGAAAGTTCTTTTCTTTTATTAAAAAAAGTTAAATGGTTAAAATGCATATTTTATTTCAAAATCTTAAGAGAGAAATTACAGTAAAAGGCTAGCAAATTAACATTCTTTAAATGTGCATTTAATATAATAATATAAGCTATGATGCTATTTTAATTATTCAAAACCTGCAAAGAATCTGAATGTTGATATAACTTCATACTATGTCAAGGAAATGAAACAAACACCAATATTATCAAATCTTTATTTTCAATGATACATAATCATAGGGGAAGTCCATATTTCTTTTCTGAATGATCAAGTTTTTTTCTACTAACTGCCTACCAAACTTGTACATTTATCTTTGACCTGAAAAATGGCAGAACCATGTGACATCTTTCTCAGAAATAACAATGGAAAATGACTGATGGTTGTTAATCTTGAGAAATCATTCTCAATGAAAAATTGCTCAATGGTCAAGAAGATCCTGAAAATCCTGTATATGTCTGAAAAAAAGGTTTATTAAGTTTTTCTTTTTCTCAAAGTTAGTCAGTGTAAATTGAAGCAAAAAGAAACAATTTTAAAGCTAGGAAACCCCCTCAAAAGCAAATCAAAATTCACCAAATCAAAAATCGGCTTGGGTGCTTCCACCTCCACCCTCTACCAGGGCTTTACACTGAACCCACTGGGGGCCTTCTGACACTCAGCTGAATTTTCTCTCCGTCTATAATTCTAAAATCTCCCCCTATCAAAATTTGTAGTGAAAACACTGCTTAAGGCCACCTTTACCTTACAGAAGGGTTGGCCTTATCAGAGGGGACTACTATGGTGTTATCTCCAGTATTATTATAGTTCTGTTTTTACATTATTTTTATCTTCTTTAAGAATCGGTTTGTAATGTGAGCTTCTGTAAATGCAATAATTACACCTTGCATAAAAAAAAAATCACACATGTATTTCAAATTGGCACAATGAAATCTGAAAAACAAGAACTATATGGTTACTACTAATGAAAAGATATAGTCATCACTGGTAATTATCACATTTTGAGAACAATTAAATGAATGTTACATCTCTGATTTCAAATTATTATCAAAATGATAACTATAACAACTGGTATAAAGTAGATAGAATTTCCCTAGTTTTAAAGAATTTCCCTAGTTTTACTAATTTTGAAGAATTTCCCTAGTTTTATTAATTTTGAAGAATTTCCCTAGTTTTATTAATTTTGAAGAATTTCCCTAATTTTATTAATTTTGAAGAATTTCCCTAGTTTTACTAATATTGAAGAAATTCTCTAGTTTTACGAATATTGAAAATTTGCCCTAGTTTTACAAATATTGAAGAATTTCCCTAGTTTTACTAATATTGAAGAAATTTCCTTGTTTAACTAATTTTGAAGAATTTCCCTATTTTTACTTAGTTTGAAGGATTTCCTTAGTTTAACTAATTTTGAAGTATTCCCTTAGTTTAACTAATTTTGAAGAATTCCCTTAGTTTTACTAATTTTGAAGAATTCCCTTAGTTTTACTAATTTTGAAGAATTCCTTTAGTTTTACTAATTTTGAAGAATTCCCCTAGTTTTACTATAAATTTTGAAGAATTTCCTAGTTTTACTATAACAATAGCTGATCTCTCACCTTAAAACTTTATATTCTATCTGTGTCACATCATGACCAAATAGATTGTGTGCAGCATACTTCAGTACATGTTCTAGGTATCCTCCAGAACCCCCTCCATCATGATTTAACAACTGATTAGCATGTGTTTGTGTAAACCTAAAATATAAAACAAATATACAGTCAAGGGCCACCCTTAAAAATATGTTTGTTTCCCGCACCCGACCCTCCATTTCACCTATGGGTCGGTAGGTAGGAGGATTTTTTTTTTTTTTTCAAAGTTCATTCACAAATCTGGTTCCTTCAAAGTCGAGCAATGGATTTTGTTCATTTAAAAGTGTAAACCAGATCCGAACGTAAATTCTGGAACTATATTGGAACTTCCAGTCATGATTTCCGGTAACCAAAAAAAAAAAAAAAAAAAAAAAAAAAAAAAAAAGTCGTCACAAATCGCCCAATAAATATTTCGAGTCACAATGTTTTCCAAAGGTCGGTCGGGTGTGGGAAACAAACAATTTTTTTATTTTGGCCCAAACCATCATGAACTCGGGGAAAATTACTTGTTTCTGAGATGCTTTTGAGTCCTATAATAAATTGTTAAAAATGAGATATGAAATATTCTCCCAAAGTACAAATAAATCTGTAGAAACAGTGATTTGATACTTCTTCATTCTGTGTTTTTCATGAAATTTTAAAAGCATGTGGAGAATATCTCCTAACTAACATTTCATGTTGACAGTCTCCTTATGATGGTAAATTGTCCAAACCCAAATTTTGTTGTTATTGTGAAATGAATTCTCCAATAATTCCATATACACAATGTTGATTCAAATAGAATTTTTTTAAAGAAGATTTACACATGTTTCTTCTTGATTCCTATTCTGAGATACTGATATATTTTCTACCCCAGTGTTTTGCTTAATTCATGCAATAGATAGAAGGGGCCATCCTGGCTGAAATCTTACAGTAGTTAGATATCTTACCTGAGTAAACGGTGTCTATCATTACTAAAGTCGTGAGTTTGATTCCTGTCCCTGGTAAGGTGTACATGACATAACTTTGTGATAGTTTATTAGAAAGAAATCAAATAAAATCGTGTAACTGATTTTGTTTTGCTTGTCACACTTACATTGTGTCTAATGGAGCTGATTCTACATCTGTCAGGGATACACCTTCTTGTTCCAACATCATGTCAACTTCAACTGAAATAAATCATTCTAAAATATTATAGGATTAAACAGTGTTTTTTCAGAAATTATCTATGTATAAACTCCGGCAGCTCACTCACAAACTGAATAAAGTCCATGTAAAGTTTGTGAGTTAGCTGCCGGAGTTTATACATACATAATTTCCTAAAAAAAACAGTGTTTAATCCTTATAATTCTTATTCTTGGACATCGTGTTTGTTTTCGACGCCAAATACTATTAGAGAAATACCCAAGGAGAGCCTCAAACAATTGTAGCATTACGGCGTAGAAATATGAAAAAATAATCCACCAAGAATGTTCTTTCTATTCATGTTAATGTGATATTAAGATACACTTTTGACAGCAAATAAGTTTTATTTTAATTATTGAAAAATGAAAAAAAAAATGTGAACAAGAGAATTGATAACAGCAACGATTTGAAATTTAACTCGGTAAACTTGCGGGATTTCCGTTGGCGGGACCAGTGTACATGTGAAAATGGCAGTTGTTGAATGTCGAGTGTGTAGCGAAAGAAGGCATCTGATTAGACTGTTGATTCGGTATTGTGTTTTCATTCATTTAAATATACGATGATTTAACGGCTGCCGTATTTCTTTACATTGGATACCGGGGGAAAAAGTAGTCTGGCAAACGGAAATATTGATTTATAAATTCCTTTCGAATGACATAGAATAAGTGACGATATCCAATCGGATTACGAGTTATTGATAAATTCTAGTAAGAATAGAATTATATCAAATTGAATAATCTCTGAAATAATCTTCAATGTGCTAGGGTTATAGTTATGGTGTTTAACACCACTTTCAACAATATTTCAGTTATATTGTGGTGTTCAGTTTTATTGGTGGAGGAAACTGCAGTACCTGGAGAAAACCACTGACCTGTCGCAAGTATCAGACAAACTTTATCATATAATGTTGTAAAGAATCCACCTTGCCATGAGTGGGATTCGAACTCACAACTTCAGTGGTGATAGGCACTGATTGCACAGGTAGTTGTAAATCCAACTACCATATGATCACGATCAGTATTTGCTAGAAGTAGAATGTTTTCTTAACCTCTTTTCCTACAATGTTTCTGCCCCATGTTGATCTTTCATTATCTAGTAGAATAATTCCAACAATTATACGGTTACCATATAGGCTGAACACCAATAGGCAGGGAGTCGTATGAACACCCCCTTGTAAACCAAGAAGGACTATTAAAGATGAGATTTTGGTTAAACTGTGACTATTAAAAGCCAGGATTTGAATTGAATTATGCCTATTAAAGTCTGGATTTTGACCCTCGGCTGCAAGTCCATGTGGCATTGCAAGTTCATTGAAATCCCATAGCATAATTTCTTTTTGTAAAAAAAGATGGGATTCAATATACCGGTTTAACACTGCCACATGTTTGTGTCTGTCCGAAGTCAGGACCTAGAGTTCCATCAGCATATGTCCTATTTTTTCTTCTTCTTTTCAATGATTTAATATTGGTGGAACTGTTGACCATGACTGTACAAACTTTCTTTTCAAAATTGAAACGTTCCTGCAATCAGAACTAAAAAATTTACAACAGAACTCTATTGGTTTGTTTACCTGATGTTATCACACAATCCACATCCCTCGTGCTGTACATGTCATTGTAGAAATCTGACCGGGAGGCCTCAAGCTTTTTATCAAAACATGGCATGACTGTAACATGGTAAATCTGGTGTGGTGGTATACCTTGTTTAGATGCCATATAATCTTTGACTAGAGAACCTATAACCTGTTGTGGTGATTTAGTTGTACTGATGTATGGAAGGATGTAAGAGCCATGAGTTTTTTCTGCATAACAAATCCAACCTGATGTAAAGAAAGAAGAATCACCATTTAAGCTTACTAGAAATGTCATTAATTCAACCCCCGCCTCTGGCCAAGTGTAATTGACATAAAAGTACACATTTTAAAATTTTTAATCCCTGTTCACTTTTTTGTTAACATAAAATATTAACGAGATTGTAATCCGTGTTAACAGAAAAGTAGACAAATGCTAACTTTGTTGTTCATTCAGAATAAAAACCAAATTTAGGTAAAGAAATTGCAATGACTACCTACTTGTACTTCTGAGGAGTTGAGACAAACAACAACAACACAAAAAGCAAAACCCCTCAGCCATCCATGTCCCCAGGTCTAAAACCCCTCAGCCATCCATGTCCCCAGGTCTAAAACCCCTCAGCCATCCATGTCCCCAGGTCTAAAACCCCTCAGCCATCCATGTCCCCAGGTCTAAAACCCCTCAGCCATCCATGTCCCCATGTCTAAAACCCCTCAGCCATCCATGTCCCCAGGTCTAAAACCCCTCAGCCATCCATGTCCCCAGGTCTAAAACCCCTCAGCCATCCATGTCCTCAGGTCTAAAACCCCTCAGCCATCCATGTCCTCAGGTCTAAAACCCCTCAGCCATCCATGTCCCCATGTCTAAAACCCCTCAGCCATCCATGTCCCCAGGTCTAAAACCCCTCAGCCATCCATGTCCCCAGGTCTAAAACCCCTCAGCCATCCATGTCCTCAGGTCTAAAACCCCTCAGCCATCCATGTCCCCAGGTCTAAAACCCCTCAGCCATCCATGTCCCCATGTCTAAAACCCCTCAGCCATCCATGTCCCCATGTCTAAAACCCCTCAGCCATCCATGTCCCCAGGTCTAAAACCCCTCAGCCATCCATGTCCCCAGGTCTAAAACCCCTCAGCCATCCATGTCCCCATGTCTAAAACCCCTCAGCCATCCATGTCCCCATGTCTAAAACCCCTCAGCCATCCATGTCCCCAGGTCTAAAACCCCTCAGCCATCCATGTCCCCAGGTCTAAAACCCCTCAGCCATCCATGTCCTCAGGTCTAAAACCCCTCAGCCATCCATGTCCTCAGGTCTAAAACCCCTCAGCCATCCATGTCCCCATGTCTAAAACCCCTCAGCCATCCATGTCCCCAGGTCTAAAACCCCTCAGCCATCCATGTCCCCAGGTCTAAAACCCCTCAGCCATCCATGTCCTCAGGTCTAAAACCCCTCAGCCATCCATGTCCCCAGGTCTAAAACCCCTCAGCCATCCATGTCCCCATGTCTAAAACCCCTCAGCCATCCATGTCCCCATGTCTAAAACCCCTCAGCCATCCATGTCCCCAGGTCTAAAACCCCTCAGCCATCCATGTCCCCAGGTCTAAAACCCCTCAGCCATCCATGTCCTCAGGTCTAAAACCCCTCAGCCATCCATGTCCCCAGGTCTAAAACCCCTCAGCCATCCATGTCCCCATGTCTAAAACCCCTCAGCCATCCATGTCCCCATGTCTAAAACCCCTCAGCCATCCATGTCCCCAGGTCTAAAACCCCTCAGCCATCCATGTCCCCAGGTCTAAAACCCCTCAGCCATCCATGTCCCCAGGTCTAAAACCCCTCAGCCATCCATGTCCTCAGGTCTAAAACCCCTCAGCCATCCATGTCCCCAGGTCTAAAACCCCTCAGCCATCCATGTCCCCAGGTCTAAAACCCCTCAGCCATCCATGTCCCCAGGTCTAAAACCCCTCAGCCATCCAGGTCCCCAGGTCTAAAACCCCTCAGCCATCCATGTCCCCAGGTCTAAAACCCCTCAGCCATCCATGTCCCCAGGTATAAAACCTCTCAGCCATCCATGTCACCAGGTCTAAAAACCCTCAGCCATCCATGTCCCCAGGTCTAAAACTCCTCAGCCATCCATGTCCCCAGGTCTAAAACCCCTCAGCCATCCATGTCCCCAGGTCTAAAACCCCTCAGCCTGTCCCATGTCCCCAGGTCTAAAACCCCTCAGCCATCCATGTCCTCGGGTCTAAAACCCCTCAGCCATCCATGTCCCCATGTCTAAAACTCCTCAGCCATCCATGTCCCCAGGTCTAAAACCCCTCAGCCATCCATGTCCCCAGGTCTAAAACCCCTCAGCCATCCATGTCCCCAGGTCTAAAACCCCTCAGCCATCCATGTCCCCAGGTCTAAAACCCCTCAGCCATCCATGTCCCCAGGTCTAAAACCCCTCAGCCATCCATGTCCCCAGGTCTAAAACCCCTCAGCCTGTCCTATGTCCCCAGGTCTAAAACCCCTCAGCCATCCATGTCCCCAGGTCTAAAACCCCTCAGCCATCCATGTCCCCAGGTCTAAAACCCCTCAGCCATCCATGTCCCCAGGTCTAAAACCCCTCAGCCATCCATGTCCCCAGGTCTAAAATCCCTCAGCCATCCATGTCCCCAGGTCTAACACCTCTCAGCCATCCATGTCCCCAGGTCTAAAACCCCTCAGCCATCCATGTCCCCAGGACTAAAACCCCTCAGCCATCCATGTCCCCAGGTCTAAAACCCCTCAGCCTGTCCCATGTCCCCAGGTCTAAAACCCCTCAGCCATCCATGTCTCCAGGTCTAAAACCCCTCAGCCATCCATGTCTCCAGGTCTAAAACCCCTCAGCCATCCATGTCCCCAGGTCTAAAACCCCTCAGCCATCCATGTCTCCAGGTCTAAAACTCCTCAGCCATCCATGTCCCCAGGTCTAAAACCCCTCAGCCATCCATGTCCCAAGGTCTAAAACCCCTCAGCCATCCATGTCCTCAGGTCTAAAACCCCTCAGCCATCCATGTCCCCAGGTCTAAAACCCCTCAGCCATCCATGTCCCCATGTCTAAAACCCCTCAGCCATCCATGTCCCCATGTCTAAAACCCCTCAGCCATCCATGTCCCCAGGTCTAAAACCCCTCAGCCATCCATGTCCCCAGGTCTAAAACCCCTCAGCCATCCATGTCCCCAGGTCTAAAACCCCTCAGCCATCCATGTCACCAGGTCTAAAACCCCTCAGCCATCCATGTCCCCAGGTCTAAAACCCCTCAGCCATCCATGTCCCCAGGTCTAAAACCTCTCAGCCATCCATGTCCCCAGGTCTAAAACCCCTCAGCCATCCATGTCACCAGGTCTAAAACCCCTCAGCCATCCATGTCCCCAGGTCTAAAACCCCTCAGCCATCCATGTCCCCAGGTCTAAAACCCCTCAGCCATCCATGTCCCCAGGTCTAAAACCCCTCAGCCATCCATGTCCCCAGGTCTAAAACCCCTCAGCCATCCATGTCCCCAGGTCTAAAACCCCTCAGCCTGTCCCATGTCCCCAGGTCTAAAACCCCTCAGCCATCCATGTCCCTAGGTCTAAAACCCCTCAGCCATCCATGTCCCCAGGTCTAAAACCCCTCAGCCATCCATGTCCCCAGGTCTAAAACCCCTCAGCCATCCATGTCCCCAGGTCTAAAACCCCTCAGCCATCCATGTCCCCAGGTCTAAAACCCCTCAGCCATCCATGTCCCCAGGTCTAAAACCCCTCAGCCATCCATGTCCCCAGGTATAAAACCTCTCAGCCATCCATGTCCCCAGGTCTAAAACCCCTCAGCCATCCATGTCCCCATGTCTAAAAACCCTCAGCCATCCATGTCCCCAGGTCTAAAACCCCTCAGCCATCCATGTCCCCAGGTCTAAAACCCCTCAGCCATCCATGTCCCCAAGTCTAAAACCCCTCAGCCATCCATGTCCCCAGGTCTAAAACCCCTCAGCCATCCATGTCCCCAGGTCTAAAACCCCTCAGCCTGTCCCATGTCCCCAGGTCTAAAACCCCTCAGTCTTCCATGTCTAAAACCCCTCAGCCATCCATGTCCCCAGGTCTAAAAACCCTCAGCCATCCATGTCTCCAGGTCTAAAACCCCTCAGCCATCCATGTCACCAGGTCTAAAACCCCTCAGCCATCCATGTCCCCATGTCTAAAACCCCTCAGCCATCCATGTCCCCAGGTCTAAAACCCCTCAGCCATCCATGTCCCCAGGTCTAAAACCCCTCAGCCATTCAGGTCTAAAACCCCTCAGCCACCCAAGTCCCCAGATATTAACATAAAAATATTTTCTGTTGTCAGTGATATTTCATCTACCAGTATATTTCTACAGAGAAGTTTTCAATGTCCTCTTGTCAGACAGTCGTCATCTTACCTGGACAGGCAGAAGCCAACATAGGTAAAGCTGTTTTATTTGTCTCTGATTCCTTATATCGTTGTACAAATTCTCTACAACTTTCTAAAAGGCTGAAATTTCTGGAAAATGTTGTATCAAACACACTATGAACACCTGAAAATTTTTATTATTAAATGTAATAGGTAATTGTTAGGTAGTATGGTGATTGACACTAAATATATGTTTCTTCATTAAACTATTCTGATCAAAGCAGAGGTTACTAAATTCTTCATTAAACTCTTCTGATCAAAGCAGAGGTTACTAAATTCTTCATTAAACAATTCTGATCAAAGCAGAGGTTACTAAATTCTTCATTAAACAATTCTGATCAAAGCAGAGGTTACTAAATTCTGCATTAAACAATTCTGATCAAAGCAGAGGTTACTAAATTCTGCATTAAACAATTCTGATCAAAGCAGAGGTTACTAAATTCTTCATTAAACTCTTCTGATCAAAGCAGAGGTTACTAAATTCTTCATTAAACTCTTCTGATCAAAGCAGAGGTTACTAAATTCTTCATTAAACTCTTCTGATCAAAGCAGAGGTTACTAAATTCTTCATTAAACTCTTCTGATCAAAGCAGAGGTTACTAAATTCTTCATTAAACTCTTCTGATCAAAGCAGAGGTTACTAAATTCTTCATTAAACTATTCTGATCAAAGCAGAGGTTACTAAATTCTTCATTAAACTATTCATATTAAAGCAGAGGTTACTAAATTCTTCATTAAACTATTCTGATCAAAGCAGAAGTTACTAAATTCTTTATTAAACTACATTAGGTAAACACACATGTTTACCATACTGTTGAAAATAACAGATCATGTGGAGGAAACCATAAAAATAGAAGAGTGTAGATGTGATGGTGTGAACCCATATCATTAGTGTAAAACTTGTGATCAGACGTCAACAACATTAACAACTCTGTCACGTTTTATGTACCAGTATTTGGCATGGCAATAACACTTTTTCAAAAAGATAGTTTGACCATTATTAGCCGATGAGTAATATATCATTATACAGCAGTATCCCCTTAACACCTTATTCAAATTTTCTCAAATACAGGGAACCTTCTAAAAAAAAAAAAAAAAAAAAAAAATACAAATACAGGGAATCTCCTCCAAAAATTCACAAATACTGGGGAAGCTGTTGGGAATAAAGGGATATTATAATTGTATTATCCACTTCTGTGTTAGAGAGAGGCTGTCATGGTCACGAGAGTATGGTAGTTGTAATTACATATTATATTCAATATGTAATTCCAACAAATTGATGATCTACTTATTCTGGTCCCCCATGAAGACCACATTTTTGCACATGTCTTAAGCCAGGGCTTCCATCTACATATGTCATTGCACATGTCTCAAGCCAGGACTTCCATCTACATATGTCATTGCACATGTCTCAAGCCAGGACTTCCATCTACATATGTCATTGCACATGTCTCAAGCCAGGGCTTCCATCTACATATGTCATTGCACATGTCTCAAGCCAGGACTTCCATCTACATATGTCATTGCACATGTCTCAAGCCAGGACTTCCATCTACATGTCATTGCACCTGTCTCAAGCCAGGGCTTCCATCTACATGTCATTGCACATGTCTCAAGCCAGGACTTCCATCTACATGTCATTGCACATGTCTCAAGCCAGGGCTTCCATCTACATATGTCATTGCACATGTCTCAAGCCAGGACTTCCATCTACATATGTCATCGCACATGTCTCAAGCCAGGGCTTCCATCTACATGTCATTGCACATGTCTCAAGCCAGGACTTCCATCTACATATGTCATTGCACATGTCTCAAGCCAGGGCTTCCATCAACATATGTCATTGCACATGTCTCAAGCCAGGGCTTCCATCAACATATGTCATTGCACATGTCTCAAGCCAGGACTTCCATCTACATATGTCATTGCACATGTCTCAAGCCAGGGCTTCCATCTACATATGTCATTGCACATGTCTCAAGCCAGGGCTTCCATCTACATATGTCATTGCACATGTCTCAAGCCAGGGCTTCCATCTACATATGTCATTGCACATGTCTCAAGCCAGGGCTTCCATCTACATATGTCATTGCACATGTCTCAAGCCAGGGCTTCCATCTACATATGTCATTGCACATGTCTCAAGCCAGGGCTTCCATCTACATATGTCATTGCACATGTCTCAAGCCAGGGCTTCCATCTACATATGTCATTGCACATGTCTCAAGCCAGGACTTCCATCTACATATGTCATTGCACATGTCTCAAGCCAGGGCTTCCATCTACATATGTCATTGCACATGTCTCAAGCCAGGACTTCCATCTACATATGTCATTGCACATGTCTCAAGCCAGGGCTTCCATCTACATATGTCATTGCACATGTCTCAAGCCAGGACTTCCATCAACAAATGTCATAGTCTTTTTATGTTCAGTGATCTGAGGTGAGAAGTTGTTGTTCTTTCTCTTGATATTAGTGAAACTGTTGACTATTTGTCTTAAATCCTTCTTTTCAAATTGTGAGTTTGATTCCCTTCTGTGGCAAGGATTTCCCCCCTTCTTCAGATATTTGAAAAGTGTCTTTTCATCAAGAATTTTAAGAATGACAGCGAACATATAGTTGTTAAATATGTGCTAGTCATACAAGGAGAGATGGATCTTGTACAATTATTTAAGAAAATAAAGATTTTTATCCACTGAAGGATGGAAATTCACACAAATTCTTTAATTCGCCAATCGATGACAACCGTGAATAAAGCGAAAATTAGGTCCCTGCAGAAAAAACTCTTATACAGTATTAATTGAAACTGAAGGATATTGTTGCAAGTAGGGCTATACACTAATAACCCTATACAGTCCACTTATAATGAAATCAGTCATAATGAACAATTACATTGGTTATATTGAACACAACTTCCATGAGTATATATCAAGTCTGGTTGTATTGAAGTTCCATTAGAATGAAAAGATTTCATGATCCTTTAAAATTCTATCATAAGTAGACTAGACTGTATATTATAGAAGGGCCTGGGTGGCTCAATGAGTTAAGTAGTAGGATTACCTAACAACTCATAAAAGCCTATCACCAAAATGGCATGGGTTCGCGCCCAGTTTTGTAAATGACAAAAATGGTGCACACGACTCGCAGCCGGAAGTGATCAAGTTTACCAGTTGTTTGCCCATGGTCAGTGGTTCTGTACGGGTACTCCGGCTTCTTCCACCATTAAAACTGGTTGCCATGATGTAGCTGAAATATTGCTGAAAGTGGCATTAAACGCAATAAATCAAATCAAATCAATCATTATATTATAGAAAATACATGTGTACTATGAAAATATAAAAATCATACCAAGCCTCTTAAAAAATCCAGTAAGTTTACCAGCAGCTTCTGGTACAGAAAGTTTGTACTTAGCAGCCAATGAAGCACGACACTGAGGAGCTATTGAAACAACCACATATTTCTGCTGATCTGTTTGTCCTGTCTGTAAAATACATATAACAATATAGAATAACAGCATTTATGAAGGTTGAAACAGACATTATCACTAGTATCATAGCGAGTCTGATGTCGAGTCCTTCAAAATTAGCGTTATTGTTTTTATCTGTAACTTCATAATATGACCGATAATTTCCAATATCATAGTCAGTCCCTTGGAACTGACAATACCCTTCAGTAAGATCAAAGGGGAAATGCACAAATTACTGATAAATTAAGTACCCCAGTAATTACAAGATAGACCATTAAATCATAATAATTGGAAGTCTAAAATAAGCTTACATAACGGACTAATGAATAAATTTCCTTCATATAAACTTGACTATCAATATTATCACAATGATGCTTCATACTTTACAAGTACCGGTACATTTACTGAAATACTGTGAAGGGCCATCTGATACAGCATCAACTCACAAGATTTCTATAACTGCCAGAACTCCCCCCTCTCAATTGCAATCTATGTTATATTTTGGATACCCATTGTTCAGACCACATTCACTCTGTCTTCTTTTATTGAAGCTTGGTGCAGCAGGTCTATGTGTACTATATGTCTATAGTACAATGGAGCTTAATCTTAATGCCAAATATCATAGCATTTCCATTCCTGTTTAATGATTTCATGTTGCCCATACTGGTCCTCCTTGTGTGGGTATCAACTTAATTTATACATGTCCTAAACATCCCAAGGATCACTCGTATCCGCAATACTTTCTACTATTTGATTGTACATGTCTCATGGAAAAGAAGAGAAAATCAATAATAAATAGCTGATGGACAACATATTTGATGCACTGGGGAAAAAACAGAACACAGATGAAAGTGCTCACTGATGAAAAAAGATAAAACCCTTTTACAGTGCCCCTATATCTTAATTTTTGAGCTACATGTATTTGAAACAAGATCGGCACATTTTATTTCCAAATATTTTTTCTCAAAAGAGAGGAAATTTGTTAATCAGAGCAAAACTTTCATCTCTTCATCTCGGAATATTCTAATGGTCAACACCAAAGCATTGTTGCATAAAAATGGCTTGCCATCTGATAGAGGGAGCACTTGTAATACAATCTTTCATATTTTATACCTCTTGTAACCTTAGATTTTCTTTCAGTACTTTATAAAGTTCTTCTTGACTCTGCTGAGTTATCAGTACACTCTCTGCTGATGTGATACATCCACTGCAGGCTAGACAATCATTAAGTGTGATCTTGGCCTTTTCTAATCTTGTTTCCTGTCCTTCTTCGTTTACTGACAGGTAACTACCATCATCTTCTATCCTTATTTTACTCACTTTTCCTGGCTTTCTGTCAATTTTAACTGGTTTAATACATTCCTGAAATAATAAATATTTATATTAAAATGTCCATGTTAATTAAAGTAATGCTTTATTATACATACTAATACTATTGTTAGAGTGAGTGATTGTTGGGATATATTGTTTCCGGGATATCAAAGACCAAAGTATTCTTTTGCCAAGGCCAACGATTGACAAATGATTTAAAACTGATAAAACACATTTATGAGAGAAAACATGGTTAAAATTTATATTTGGTAAAAAATTTACGACTCTATTTTATTTTCTTTCATTTATTTTTAACATTTAGACGTTAAAAATTCAATTGGAGTGGAGATACATGTAGGTAAAACACATCTTGTGAAGACTAACATTTTGCCGATCTATTCCAAAAACAGTTTGATAAAATCTGATTGGATAATTATGTAGAACGACAAAACCGCACGATATGATTGGTCGACATTATGAAAGTAATTAGTTAAATTTAGAACAGGGAAATTATGCTGAATGAAAGTTAAAGAATAACAAACAAATTTTTCGATTTTAAGACATGCAATTGTATATTTCTGTACATTTCATTAAATTTTATACAATACTCATTTATATATATTTTTTTCCACTTGTCTGATTGGACTAGTACAGTAAGACTTTTACTTGCCTCAATACGATTTTTAGTAGTTCCGGGTTATCTGACTACCGTTAATGTCAAATCCTATATAGAAATTAACTAATAAATGTCATTTGAAATAATTGTAATGTACAATTGTCGATTGATACTGTATGGAAATGAATATTTGTGTGGTGTAAAAACATTTCAGAATCTTTACAAAAATACATAATATTACTACAGTAAGTCTACAGTAAAAAACAATAGAATAAAAGTACAAAAACAATAGAATAAAAGTACAAAAACAATAGAATAAAAGTACAAAAACTGAAATACAGTAGGAGGGGTAACCAGTGTTTTCACTACAAATTTTGATAGGGGGAGATTTTAGAATTATAAACGGGGAGAAAATTCGGCCGAGAGTCAGAAGGCCCCCAGTGGGTTCAGTGTAAAGCCCTGGTAGGGTGTGCAGGTCGGAGCACCCCAGCCGATTTTTGATTTTGTGAATTTTGACTTGCTTTTGAGGGTGTTTCCTAGCTTTAAAATTGTTTCTTTTTGCTTCAATTTACACTGACTAACTTTGAAAAAACGTAATAAACCGTTTTTTCAGACAGGTATATAGGATTTTCAGGATCTTATTGACCATTTGACAATTTTTCATTGAGAATGATTTCTCAAGATTAACAACCATCAGTCATTTTCCATTGTTATTTCTAAGAAAGATGTCACATATGGTTCTGCAATTTTTCAGGTCAAAGATAAATGTACAAGTTTGGTAGGCAGTAGAAATAAACTTGATCATTCGGAAAAGAAATATGGACTTCCCCTATGATTATGTATCATTGAAAATAAAGATTTGATAATATTGGTGTTTGTTTCATTTCCTTGACATAGTATGAAGTTATATCAACATTCAGATTCTTGGCAGTTTTTGAATAATTAAAAGAGCATCATTATGAATTTCTTATCTTAAAGCTTATATTATCATATTAAATGCACATTTAAAGAATATACGTGTTAATTTGCTAGCGTTTTCTATATTCTTACTGTAATTTCTCTCTCAAGATTTTGAAATAAAGTATGCATTTAACTTTTATTAATAACAGACAAGAACTTTCAAAGGTAAGTAATATTCAAGAATCTGATTGTTAATGTAATCACAAACCTTACGGGAGTATCAATACAAAATGAAGAAAGAAAGTAGTCAAAAACTTGTACATTCCAATAAACTTTTATTTTGTTGAAAATATGCAATCACAAATGACACAAACCGGTTATTGTTTATCTTTATTTTGTTGATATTTCTAATCATTGAAATGACTTTTTAATCATTGCCAATCATTGTATGAAATTTTGTGTTGATCTATACTGCTCGTAAGGGCGATTTGATTATCAATAAAACTATTTGTATTTGTAGATCTATAATCATTAAAGAATGTTCTTAACCAATATAAAGATTATTAAATAATAGCTGCCAATCATGTTTAATTAAATTACTAATCACTTAATTATATCATAAATTAACCATTAATTAATTTCTTTGATCCATGAAAAAGAATATGTTCATCAATAAAAATAAAATACAAAAAATATTAATACATAATTTTTGTTTATTCTACATATATTTAAAATATGTGGCCAAGTGGACTTTCATTTTGAGACCATTTTGACATGGGGTCGATTTGACTGGGGACACACTCAAACCTTTGAGTCTAGTCCTGTATTTGGAAGAAGACGTTTTTCCTTGGGGGCGATTTGACCGGCGTGACTTTTTACCCAAATATACCCAAATACACCATAAAATTATATCATTTCTATTATTTTGAGATGTTTTATGAATAACTAATGATTTATTAGCCCCTGATGTACTTATTTTTTTCATGAATTTCAACAAAATAGTCAGTTTTTATGGACAATATCATTATCAAACGAATCCGATTTCGGTCGGGTCACTTACAATCACGAATATACCCAAATATACATTAAAATTTCGTCTTTCAAAAGTCTGATATATATAAATTATTTTTATATTTTTACAGAAAATCTGATACTGAAAATTCTTCAAAAATGAAGTGCAGAAGAGAAATACTGATGAAGAAAAGGATCGATCTCAATGTCGCTTACAACAATGGCGCTGTAACCCGAATAATCCAGTCGATATATTACTCTCCCACTAGTCGCTGCATTAACGCCTGGATGCATTCATTGACAACTTACGTCAAACCGGAAATAGTAAATCGCTATGACTTATGGGTATTACAACATAAAATAGGAGGAGCTAAAGTGTTTGTAAATAATGTCCAATGGAGTGATCAGATGATGTAATGTTGTATGCAATACACATATCCGGATAAATACAACCAAACATGAAATAAAACATAAATGAATAATTACTATTTTTTAAATATTAAAACATAATGATTTTTATTTCAAAGTTGGAAAGTAAATAAAAGTTTTAATTGAATTCACTCTTATTTCATTTAAAATAAAGATTTAAAAAAAATGTATTTTATGATACTGATGGCTGATTAAAATTGTTTGTCATGCATTAGCTGTCAGTTGTAATATACAGGATGTAACCAATATACAGGAAGAGCTCCTACTGTGAAGCCATCTATTTTGAGATGCCATTCAATGAAAATAACAACCTGACCATATTGTTACATAATAAGAATAAGAATTAGATAAGAAATTAAAATTGATAGAAGGCAAGGATTTATATAATTAACACATTAAGTCACATTTCATTTATTTAGGCTAACTTGGGTCAGTTATCAATTAAAGACAAAAATGGGTTTAAAAAAATCAGTCTAATAAGCATTTACCTAAATAACGATATTGTGATGGGTATTTCTTTATAAATTGTATTAAAAATCATTTTAATTTATGAAATAATCAACTTTCTGTTTACATATTTATTTTCAATAAAATTTCTTTATTATTTCATCCCATTTTCCTTAATTTAACTTGTGCATATCCATATTTATACAATCTTATGTTAACGGCAAGTTACGTGTATCGACCCTATTATCCACAATAAATTCACTTTTATTGTCCCACATACATTACAAAAATACATGTTAGATGTGTATTGCGACATTTTAGCAAATTTAGATTAAAACATAAAAACTTCAAAAATGATTACAGTGTTTTATTTTTTTAAATCTTTAAAGATTTGTGAATCTATGGCAATTTAAATCATAATTATGAGAATAAAGGTGTATTTGTTTTCCAAATATGCAAAGGCACGTGCACAATCATTCTCCGTGTTTGTTTTGTCAATATTTACAAACGGAAGTAAAGGGATTCACTAATGCGCATACACGCTAATATCTGACATTTGATTGGTCGGCTATACCAGCCAGCAGCCTGACGGATTTTTACCACTAAGAGCATTCAAGCCCTCATCCAGCGAAAGTGCCGATAAAGGGCACAGTATTATTCAAGTTAATGGCGCTGATGAATATTGATGGATATAAATTAAACCCAAATACACGTGAAAAGGACATGTATCGTATTATTTCTGGGGTTTAAATGAAATAAAATCTTATATTAAGGGTGTAGGCCTGGGGTATGGGAGATAACTCTATTTTCAGTGTCTTCTCAAATATATGATCATCTGTGCATTTGAAAATTCCCCCTCAATTCCAAGCTTCTTGGTGACAAAGATTGTTTACATTGGATATGGCCAGTTAAAAAAAATGACTCCTTTTCCTTTTACCTTTCCATACATGTAGCTATGCTCCTTGTATTTTTATATCTTATTGGTGCTTATGCCAGTGTCAGGCAGTGTGTTATTATTATATGCCGGTGCCCACAAAATATCATTGAAATATCTCTTTCCCGAAAAAATGTTCATCGAAATATGTTGTCAAAAATCCCAGAAATGTAACACAATTTGTGTGACAACCTTTTTCTATTGAATTTCAAGGGTTTGTCAAAAAAAATAATTAAATATATACACCAGAATCTTAAATATTATGAAACTATAGAGCAAATTCATTTTATGGTAGTAAAAAAATAGAAAGCTATGTTTGGGAATAAAATTGTAATATCTGATCCCCTCTTATACCGCTGCCGCCCTTCTTCTAAGACAACTAAAGAATAACCAGAATCAAACGAATACAACTGGAGTACAGAATTTGAAGGAATTTAACAATACAGCTGGGTGGCTGTCGGTGTTTTTTTTTGCAATGAATTAATCAAGTCGAGTCACCCTAAAACCTCCCCCCCCTCCTTCCCAGCCGACTTGAAAATAAAAAAGACAAATGCAGTCATTTGGTAATTTGGACATCCACTGTGTCAATTATAAGAATTCAAAAACTTTTTGTTATTGGTAACTAGTTATTTTTTTATCTCACAAACAAAGAAACTAGCAAAGGATGGGTGTGTGATAACTTTCCTCAACAATTTCATTTTTTTCTGGGTGCCATCCATGAAAAACATAAATTTAAATATTTTAAAAGTCTGACAGTAAAAGTTTGTAAAATTTGGTGCAATGATGTCTATATGTCTATTCTTCAGTGTGACATTTTTTGGGGGAAATTAATTGACAGGATTTTTTTTAATCCAATTTTTAATACCAAGGTGGTCCTGAGGGCATCCCCCCAGGGCTCCCACTACTTTGAAATCAGAGGGAGAAGTGACTTCTCTTTCAGGTGCTGACAAAAGAGAAGTGAGAGACAACAGGGAGAAGTGGTGAGAGTACAGGGAGGAGTCAAAATATTTCTCTAATTAATTGTACCACTTTTCACATTCGCGGGGCATTATCGTGGCATTCGTATGTTATAATGTACTTGTTATGCATTAAGGTATATTCAGTAGTTGTTTAATTCCTTGTTTTTGTTAGCATATCATCTCTCTGATTTACATGTCCTTGTATTTGTTTTTTGTTTGTTTGTATTAAGTAAACCCTTTTCAGATTCTTTGTTTTGTCTTGCACAGATGATAAAGGCACATATATGATAGTCAACTATTGTCCAATAAATAATAAATAAATAAAATTGAGTAATAAAATTTATTTTGACATCAGCATTGTTTCAAACAAGGCACACATAGATAAAATGACATAACATTAGATAAGATAAATATATGCCCCAAAAAAACCCACACAAGCTGTGAAATCGCTAATTATTTAATCAAATTTTAATGAGTGTATATTATTTACATTGCTTCTCTTTAATCACTGATTGATATTAATTAAGAAACTAATCATATCCACAAAGTAAACAATTCCTTTGGATAGCCGCCATCAAACCCCAAATAAATGAAATGAAACAATACTGACGTTATTTTCCCCCGAGTACGAATCCGTAATACAGTTTTTATATTCGTAACTGTTTCGATTACGTCCCTTTAACAATGGCGGTTTGAAAAACGGAAATTTTGTAGTAAAAATATACTGATGTTTTACTGTTAAAACAGTTAAAATTAGCAAAGCGACTTGGTAAAATTACAGGGCGACTTCCACTTCTCTTTTGGCACTAGTACAAAGCGAAGTGAGCAGCCATAAAGCGGCTTCTTCGCCCTCCAACGTGAGCCCTGCCCCCTTTTTGCAGTTTCCACTGTTTTGCACGTGATTATCTCCAAACAGGATATATTCAGATATGCTAGATATTTCATATTTATTCAACAACAACACTCTCAAGTGTATTAAAGCCAAAATATTCCCTTTCAATCAGCAATAAATGTGCATATCTATTAGAATCTTCCGAAACTAGTATTACCATCTGGCATCAAGAATACCCCCAAAATTGCTATATTTAGGATGTGCTATGGAGAAAACGGCACGGTGAAATTTTTTGAAACTTTGGCAGATAATGTATTTAGACATAACTATTCCATGATGCAAATTTAAAAATAAATTGAACGATGAGAAAAATTTAAGGTAACCCAGGTCTACACCCTTAAACAAAACAATTCTAGTCTTTTTAAAACTTATGCAAATTTCAGTTGATTTAAGGCTCGAAACAAATAAAATAGAATAATGACTTTAAAATTGTATTGATAATTAAAACTTACTATATCATTCAAATAGAAAACAGAGTTTTACTTTCGAACTTGAAGAAGGCAGAGTTGTCATTGAAGGTTTCGTAAATGAAATAAATAATAAACTTTGTGTCGTGCCGAAGGCACGAACACTACGAATAAAGAAATAAAATCGTCGTGCCGAAGGCACACCCGATATGAACAAAAGAATGAATCAGCACGGCCACATTAAATGTTGCAAATGGGTCCCATGGCAACACCTTGACGGAAGTTGATTCACCCTTTATTTTCATAGACAAAGAAACATTAAGTTTTCGTTCCGAAGGCATATCTAAAATAATAAAATTAATTTACTAGTCGTGCAGAAGGCACAACCATTACGAACAAAATTTCAAAAGTGTTCGTGCCGAAGTCACGAAAACAGTATAGTCGGAATGGATCCCATGGCAACACATTGCCGGAGGTTAATTGTTACAGGTATTTACCAAGCAAATTCGTACCAAAAATTTGTCATGTCATACTGATTGGCATTCATGCCGAAGGCACTAAATATGCTATCAATATTAAAATGTAATAATTATGTTTTGGCAATCAGACTTTTTCGTGCCTTTCCGTCAAACAAAATGTTTCCGTTTGATGGAATTATCCCATCTAATCTTGAAAAACGAGGAAAAATCTTTAGTTAAATAAAATGAGATATTGGATACTTTGATTTAATTTATGTTTTAGTTTATTTTTAATCGACTCCTCTCGCAGCTCTGCTGCAGTTTTCTTGTTTTTAAACAAAATAAGATAAATAAATAAAATAACTATATAATAAAAGAGTGTTGGAAGAAATATATTTGTTGTACATGTATGTAAGCAAAACATACCATATGAATTTTGAGTGTGTTTGGGTACATTTGTATTTGTTGGAAGCGGCCATGTTGTATCGATGTTTATAAGATATAAAATTGATCATTTTTATTACTCTTGTGACAAAGTTATGAAATATGATTTTTTATGAAAAATAATTCATATAGAACCTTTAACTAATACAATAAATACAATTTTATGGTGTATTTGGGTAAAAAGTCACGCCCCGATTTGACAGGAAAACTGAGGTCGTGAGGAGGGTCATTTATTCAATTACTGTCTTGGCACCGGTGTTCGTGCATCCGGTGAGTTCGCACATATGCATTGTACATGTCAAAATTGCAAAATCATTGGAAAAGTTAAGATGGAGACTACTGGTATGTGAGGATTAACTCTAGTTATATTAAAAGATATCAAATGTTTTCAAATTTGAGCTTATTTTGAAGGAATAGGTATAAACTTCAATTTCGAAAACTTTCAAAATAAAATCTTGCCTTTATTCATTTTAAGAACCATCCAAAGTATCCATTCACGATGTCACCGGACGTTGCAACATTTGTCAAAAATAGAGGGTTGGTTTGTTTACACTTCGTTTTCACTGAAATGTTAAAAATTGTAGCGGATTCCGGATAAAGACAATAAAGATAATACTTCAATGTATTTGAGGATGATTTAAATCAATTCAATACAATTTTGGTAAGCCGTGAAATTAACCACTGAACCCTTAGGTGCGCGAACACACCGGAAGGCTCTGTATTGGCTTTAAATGCGAGGAGGGTCATTTATTCAATTATTGGCTTTAAATGCCTGTATATCGGTCGACACATTTATATTCCTTGTACAGATGTTGCAGAATGTCATGTAATCTAATGTTTAATTTTATGAAGGAAAACAGTATGTGTTTAAACCTGTGATGGTGTTATAAAGTCATTTAAGTCTGTCAGCTGAAGAGCACCACTAAAGTTGGAAGCCATGTTCTTTTCTGCAATTCTTTAAACCAATCAAATCATATATAACATATCTCAACCAATAAAATGTATCGTTATAGATTCGTGTTTGGAATATATATTTACTTCCGGTGAACTTTTTTTTGCTTGTTGACTTTCTCGAAGATGATTTCTTGACAATGAGATATTGTCATATCATAATTTTACATTGAAATGAATGGATCAAATACAAACAACGACCCTGTCATATTGGCAACAGCAGGATATGATCACACCGTTAGGTTTTGGCAGGCGCATAGTGGAATTTGTTACAGAACTGTCCAACATCCAGATTCTGTATCCATTTTTTAAAATAGAAAAAAGTTACATGTCCTTTTTGTATGGATTTTTTTTATATGAATAAGAATAAGAATTGTTATTGTCCAATAGAGGGCCGACAAGGGGCAAAGTCATTACAGTGATTCATTAAAAAATAAAAATAAAAATATTATACGTTACATTTACAATGTCAATGAACAAATCTGCCCATAAAATATACTAAATACTCATACTAATGATAATTATGATAATAATTAAGTGCCATCGACTATGACATTGTTGCCCACATCAGACATCAATGGTTGATTAATGGTAGTTTCAAATTCTTATAGTGCAAATGTATTAATAGTAAAACTGATCTCTCCCCTCCCCACGCTTTCATATTTCCAGTCTGCCAAAAACCACTAGCCATATGCCCCTGTCTAGTAAAAATTGGTTTGGGCTAGTAAAATTTGCATAAAATGTTCTTAATCAAATAGAAAAAATTCTTCTAAAATGTTGTTCGGGCTAGTTTGTCGTAATGTTTTTGGCACAGACTGTAACGTCACCGATTTTCGACGTCCAGTGTTTTGCGTAATAAAATCGCAAGTTATTGTGATGGTTTATAGGTTATCTTCTTCTTCTTCCATTTACAGAGTGTACTCATCATTGAGCGTTATGCTCCAGCGTGACAGTTAAGATAAAAGCCCTGCAGGGCAATATTTACAGTTAAAAACAGGCGGGAATCTTATCTACACGGTCAGGAACTGGGCAGGTGTTAAGTTGCCCAGTGTGTCCCTGAACTCCTCCACGGAACTGGCTGTTATTGCTGCCGATGGAAGGTTGTTCCATTCCCGGATGGATCTTGAGAAAAAGGAGTTTCGGTAGACATCCTTCCTGGTTGATGGAATCCGGAAGGTATTCTGACCTCTAGTCTTGGAGTTGGAGTCTGATGGAAGAAGATATGCTTCTGCCGGAATAGCCACTAGGTTATGCTGGATCTTAAATAGCAAAAGGAGGTGGATCTTAACTCTCCTAACCTGGAGTGGTTCCCATCCAAGTTGGGTTACCATTTGAATGACACTTCCTGGCTGTCTGTCTGTGTAATTCTTATGTTATGATGATGCAATAATGTAAAACGATCTCAAGAAACATGGGCTTAAAATGTAATCTTTTAAAGGTCAAAACTACATTATCTTATTAAATCTGTATTTCACATCTAAAAACATTCTTTTTTCGTAATTCCATTTATCTGTGCATTAAAAAAGCTTGAATTATGTAGAAAACACTGGTGCGAGTCCTATTTTGGTTTCATTGTCTGCATTGTCATTGATATTCAGTCGGACATATATATCATTAGAAATCCAGGTCCTGGCTTGGGACAGGCATGATGACGTTAATTTTTTTTCTTTTGAGTTACAACCCTTTTATTATTGACTTTTCTTGTAGACAAAACTGCTCATGTTATTCATTGTCCCGTAGTAGTGAACATTAATTGTAATGCAAGCTGTTCATTAGGGTTGAAATATTGGTAATTAACTGAATATACTAAGTTAGTAACTCACTAACTGTAAGTAATTATATAATATGCACATGTTGTACATGTCAAATTTTCTAGAATGCATTGTGCATAATGAAAATCAGTATACTATACAATGTATCTGCACAATAAATACAGTGGTTAATAGATATCTTAACTCCTTAACACACATTCTCCAGCAAGTGAATGCTTTGGAAATAACTCCAGATAAACAGCTTATAGCTGCAGCAGGTAAATATCTAAGAAAAAAATCTCTTACATTGTGTATGTCAAAATTTAAATCAAGTATATTTGAAAAAAATCTCAAAGATAATTGTGTCCATGGTTCATGCATATTTAATACAACAAAATAATAGGAGACTCAAGAATGATCTTTTTCTGACTATCAACCATAAGTATTTTTAAGGGCAACTCTCTAGGGTTCTGATTTGACAATGACTATCTTGGAGTATGAAAATGAAGCATGTACCGTTACTCAAACAATTATAGACCATATCTCCTGGTCAAATGTTTCCCTTGAAAATAATTGAGGTTACAATTGTAAATCAGAAAAAACACTTTGTGAGCCTCCTAATTTTTTAGTTTCATCAAAGGTGCATGACCCATGGACACCATCATCTTTGTTTTTTTTTCCAATAGTACATACACACTTCATTTAAATTTTGACATAGCAAATACTGGATCCAGTGTTATTATTGACTGCATTTTTTGGTATTTTTTTAGTATGAATATGAGCCTTGTATTTTATTATTATTTTTACAGTACAGCTGACAGCATACACTGATAAATGCTGAGCATTTAAAAAGCTCAGCATTCAATGCTGAGGTTTTATTGGGGGTCATAAATCATGGGCTGATGATCAGTTTTATTACCCTCACCTGTACAGATGGTCAGCAATTGAATAAACAATATGATCATAATGATTTCCAGGTAGATGTACCTGATTCAATAGGTGTTAGTAAAATTTACCAGAGCATGCATGTGTGATTTGTTACACTTGTGACTTTTTTATTCAGTGGAAATATTTACATAATAAATTTTCTATTTTACAATGTAGTAATGTTTTGATAATTCTAAAATTGAATTAAAATTTCTTTGTTTTTCAATTGATTTGTTTTGTTAAAATTTCAATTATTATCTGTATTTTAAAATTTAAAAATAAATTATTTCAAAATATTTACATGTATGCAATAGATGTGTATCTATTCTTTTTTAATAGTTAAGTAAACTTAATTATTCTTTAATATTGTGGTTTAATTGCATACCACTGGCAATCAAAACTGATCAAAAGTAATTAGAAGTTAATCTATTCTCATTAGCTGTCTTTGATTTTCTTTTTTTCCCTTTTTTATTTGTGTTTGTACTTACAAAAACAGTAAATTATTTAAAAAAAAAGTTTAATTCAAAATTCATGAATATTTATGAAAAAGAAATTTATAGTAATTTAATTTTAACCATTGAACATTTCACATTTTATAAAAAAAAATATATGTATTTAATTTAGGAATCCAGTTGAATATGTGTGTGTGTGTTTTCTTTTTCATTAGCCTACACAGTATGTCTCTTTAAGGTCAATTTATGACATGAGAGTGAATAAGTGGCAAATTACAAGTGTCCATAAATCCTTCATTGATTGAGATTTTCTATGTTTACCATATCTGTGTGTTAATATACAAAAAATACTTAATTTGTCATTTTTTATATTGAAACTTTTATTATGCAGAAATTATAAGGGGGGTTCAAGATGTGTTCCATTTATCTTGAAAATATTTATTTTCTTTATTTTCGAAACATAGTAACAAGTATATTTTTGAAATTGGATTACATTTATTTGATTAAATTGATAAAGCAAATTAAATATATTATTCCTCTGCAAAAACAGATAAAATTAATTACAAAATAAAAAAAATAAAATTTTTAATACATGTATCATTAAAAGAACAACTATAACATTTTTGTCAAAGTTGAAAAAAAACCGGGTACCTATAAAGTGCGAAACGAAACGAAACGAAATCAACGAAAACGAAACGAAACGAAATCAACGAAATGAAAACGAAATAAAACGAAAACCAACGAAAGCAAAACGAAATCAACGAAAACAAAACGAAATAGACTGATATGAAGAAAATGGAAGGAAAAAAATAAAAGACAAAACGAAATAAAGTAATAAAAAAAAGAAAAAATTCGATTTTTTAAATACAATAATTTTGATTAATTATAACCGGGAAACCCATCTTGCATGTCTGTCCGTTACAGTACTCCTCACGTACATTACCCGCAACTCAATTCAAGTTGGGTTTGCTTGCCGACAAACTTTCAGAAGTTCAAATGTCATATTTTTATTTGTGTTTGAGTGTGTGTCAGTATTTATGAATTATAAAGTTTCTGGAGTGGGCATATAGAAAAAAATGGGGGGGGGGGTTGGATATGAGGGGGTATTTTCATAGATTGGGATATTAAGGGTTCATTTTTCGTCTGATTTTATTACGTTTTTCGTTTGTATTCTTCATAAATTTGCCTATTCACAAATCATACGGGATGGTCTTGAGTTTCAGATTCTGGGCACTATTTGACTACTGGATTTTCCCGACTTATCACGTTTAATCCCCATGTTGTTGTTCAGTTGTTCCGTTGATTGAAAACTCAGATGGTTGAGCTTCTTATCGGTTTTGTCTGTTTTTGTGGACTTTCCCTTTTGAATGCGCCTTGGAGTATGGTACCATTGTTATTACCTTTATTCGGTAGTGTGCCAACAGATCTGGCGTAATGTCTTACCGTTGTTCTTTCCGAGATATACAGGGGTCAAAAAGACCCAACACTATAAACTTTTTATTTCAAATCCTATTGTTCTATTTTGAAGAACTAAAAAGAAAACCAACAGCAACATAACAGGACGTACAGTGAGCGCCCTCCTTACAGAAGAACTTCTGGAAAAAATAATGCTTGCAAAAACTAAACATAAGAAACTCTGGAAGTTTTATTGAAATCCATTATGTTGTTTAGGAAGAGTTATGGATAACGCAACAGTATCCTCTCTCTATTGTATAGCCTTGTATGACAATTACATAGCCTTAAATGACAAAGTCCAAAAGTGAAGAAATTTTAGCAAGAACTGTTGAAATGGGAAAACAAAAATAGAAGGTGCACAATGCCATTTGGTACTAAAGAATTCATGAAATTAATGAACCTTGCCATATGGTATTAAAGGTTTCCTGTAAGATTCATTCAATTCCATCAAGTTGTTAAGGAGGAATTGCATAGGCAGTGAGGGAAGCACTCACGGACAAACGGACATATACTATATACCCCCCTCCCGCTGGATAGCGAGGGGTATGAAAATATGTGCCGTCTCAAATTTTATTAATACCGGAAAACATTTTGGAGGGGGGGTGATTTGGGTTTTTTTTTAATATGAAAAGGGATCAAAGGGAAAAAAGGTACTTTTACAAGATATGTAGATTTTTTTTTAATTTCTAAAGTTAATTTTTGATAGGATTTGTATACCTCCGCCAAAAAAAGATTGGGGTATATAGGACTTCTGCTGTCCGTTTGTTCGTTTGTCCGTCTGGTCGTCACACCTTTTTCGTCTCTCCGACACACTTTTAAATTTTGCTCGGACGGGGATATTTATTAGTGAACTTTAACTACTGCACTTCTGTTATTTTAATTCCTCTCCTTTCAACAGACCTGACGTTGCTCTTATGGTTCCCAAATTTAAAAGAAGCCACTAAGTGAAAAGGACAGACTCCCGCTGAATAAATGCATAGTATTCTTGTTCAATGGTGATCAAATCCTGTCCTCTCCTGATGAAAGACACTGAGACATGTGTGGGAAGTAGTCTAGCATCGTATTTCGTTTTGTTTTCGTTGATTTCGTTTTGCTTTCGTTGGTTTCGTTTTATTTCGTTTTCATTTCGTTGATTTCGTTTCGTTTCGTTTTTGTTGATTTCGTTTCGTTTCGTTTTCGTTGATTTCGTTTCGTTTCTATTTCGTTTCGCACTTTATAGGTACCCTAAAAAAACACCAAAAAACTCTTAAATACATGACTAACATGTACACACACATGCACATTATATAGAAAGAAAATTCTTAAAATGTTAAATCTAATCTTAATTAATTAATCTATTGATTAAAATAGCATCACAATTAATCTTGTTCTTCTTTGCCATATTTTCAGTTAAAAATTCTTATATATCCAACACAAAATTATGATTTCATTTCAATTATTTGTTTAAATTGTTAGCTGATGCTAATATCACAAAATATTAAATTTTGAAAATATTATTTTATTGACAAATTTTCAAGGTACAGTTAAATGTATTAAAGTCCTTTTTCTACACATCAAAATCACTGAAATCCAAATATGCCCATTTCCTGTTATGTAACACAAACAGGTATATATATTTACCTGTAGATCACCTGTGAAATCAACAAGACACTACTGACCAGGTATTTTATGGCCCTGTTTATTACCTTGGGGTTAATTAGCAGACCATCAGCGAAAATGCTGAGCCTGGCTCAGCATGCAGATTATGCTCAGCATTTATCAGTGTATGCTGTCAGCTGTACTGTACCTCAAAGCCAGAAATATAGGATGCTTTAAAATTACCTTTTACAAAATGACAACTATAACCTCAGCAAAAAGTCACCTTAAAAGACAAACTTTATTAACATTCACTATGACCAATAAAGTAATTCATTTATAACTTACCAGTCTATAAATCTGAAATTGTGAGCATGGTCCTTAAATTCACTCTCCTTTCAATTTTCATCAGAGTAAGAACTTAACCCATCTGTTCAAGTGTTTCAAATGTTTCAACAATGTTCGATATTTTATGATTTTATAAGTGAAAATCTTGCAAGATATTGTGATCACTAATTATGATCATGATGAGCTATTTGTGAATATCTTTGTGTGAGATTTTATAAGTGAAAAAAAAATAATACATTATATTGGTACAGTACAAGTAGATATTTTAATCATCTGATCAAAAAATAACTTGCCATCATATAACTGATTTTTTCTCTCTCATTTTGGGTTTTGACCTAGTAACAAACTTCATCAGACAGTGAATTATAACACAACAGCATTAGGTAGCTACCACATAAGTGTAATAGTTAACATGATCATTTATAAGTGTAATAGTTAACATGATCATTTATAAGTGTAATAGTTAACATGATCATTTATAAGTGTAATAGTTAACATGATCATTTATAAGTGTAATAGTTAACATGATCATTTATAAGTGTAATAGTTAACATGATCATTTATAAGTGTAATAGTTAACATGATCATTTATAAGTGTAATAGTTAACATGATCATTTATAAGTGTAATAGTTAACATGATCATTTAAAAGTGAAATAGACAATGATAAATGTGGGTTTGATTTCCTGGTCTGAGGTCAAATCAATGACTATCAATTGGTATTTGCTGCTGTTCCTTTGAGTGCACAGCATTAAATTATATAAGGAGTAAGAACAAAGAATTTGAATGGTTGACTTAGAAACAGGATAATGTTTCAGAGTGAAGTTAAGCATATCTACACACGAACTGTGTTGTTTCAGTTTCTAGCACTTGGCTATAAAAATCTAATTAATCTCCTCAAACAGTAACTGTCCATGATATAGTTGAAAAATTGCTCACTTTGCAGTAAGCAACAATACATCCACTGAACTCATATTGTAGATAACAATACATCCACTGAACTCATATTGTAGATAACAATACATCCACTGAACTCATATTGTAGATAACAATACATCCACTGAACTCATATTGTAGATAATGGTGACAAAAATTTGTATGTGGCATTATACCTGCAGTCTACTCTACTAATTAATAAAATATTTACCTGGTAATAAGACAATAAAATGTACATGTATTCAACACTGAACATATTATTGTAGGTTACCAACACATTCGAATGTATGACTTGAATTCCAATAATCCAAATCCAGTGATAAATTATGATGGTATATCAAAAAACGTGACAGGATTGGGATTCCATGAAGACGGCAAATGGATGTACACAGGAGGAGAAGATAACTCTGTCAGGATATGGGATTTACGGTATACAATTGAATCTGTGAAATCAAATAATTATAATGAGCATGGAGCAAGACAGAAATCAGAAGATTAATTTAATTACTAATTTTCACAAGTGGTGTTCCGATGATCGGTTATAATCGATAATCAGTTGGTTGGTGTCTTAAGCCAAGCACTCGAGCCCAAAAATATATTTCCGATGAATCAAACAATTTTTCTTTCACTTTCATTTTGATTTTTTGGAAATATTTGTGACGTAATTAAGCAGAAAATAACAGTTTCATATTTCATCAAATCCTGTTAAATAGTTGTTTTTTTTTTTATATTTGCCAATGAAATTGTATTTCTAACATCCATTAAAAGTATAATAAGTACAGTGAAAACTAAAAAAAATCGTCAAAATTCTGACCGAAAAGCAAATACACATTCGCAACTATGACATGGTGTTGCTCAGACTTATACTGACTTAACAATACTGCAGTGATCGGGGGAAAATGCAGCCTTTTATCCAAGATTAAGTATTTTAGCCAAAAAATATCTTGCCATTCCAGCATCGTATGTACCCTCAAAACGAGTATTTAGTCTTGCAGGTCGTTTAGTGAACAAAAAGAGGGCTCACCTCAGTCCTTCAAATATTGACAATATCATTTCATGAATAAAAACATGGAATACTACTGGTAATAATACTGTCTTACTGATAACTACACTATAAGAGTGTGAATGACAATGTTCTGTTTTCTATGAACTGTTCAATCAAATATATTTATGTTTGATGTTGTCATTTGTTGAATTTTCCCCCAGAATTTATTAAAGTTTGTTATTTGTCTATGGATTTATAATCTGATGTGATAAAGGCAGTCAGTTACCACTAATTATTTAAGGTACTGGACCATTGATCAATCTAGTAATGAAACAATTCAGGCCTCAATAATATAAAAACAATACATTATTACATTCAGACAATAGTTTAACATGTTTGATTTGGTCAAACAACCTTAAAATAAAGTACAAACATGACAAAAAACATACACAACATTATATATAAGAGGTATAATATAGAATTTACATATTAAATGTCGTTTTCAACAAAACATCCTTTTTTCCGATAATTAGTTATTCATGTGAAAACGATGATCGATTATGAAATTCCTTCCGTTTCCCATCACTAAAATTTTTCACTAACAGTTACTTTCTCAGTGGTACTTTATTTTTAGACAAGATATATACCCAGAATGAGATCCATGTGAAAACCACTTGCATGACCGCTTCATCTAGCAAAGATGGGGCCCATGAAACTAGCATAGTCTGTCACTTTTTATTGATGCACCTGTACCAAGCCAGGAAAGTGAGCGGTCTTGTATTTCTGTTAAAGGTGTATCTATTTTGCCTCTTTCTGGAATTTTGGAACTGTTCTGACAGTATGGTATTTATTGTTTTTCATTTTAATACGTTATGTGATAAAGTTTGTCTGTGGCTATGATGTTCTCTAGGGTCTACACCAATTAAACTGACCACCACAAAATAACTGAAATGTTAAAACACTCGTAAACTTAAAGCTACATTTACCATATTTCATTGATCTTTAATGTCCACTCAAAGAAAGATAGTGAGTGAGTGAAACTCAGCACATTTTTAGCTACATCATGGTGAGAACAAGTTACATTTCAATGAGATGTTAATGATGTATGCTTTGTACTAGACCAACAGGCTTAGTTGTTTTTTTTATAGTGCTATAGCTAGCTCACTGAAACAACAGTCTGCAAGTAGATAGGTCGCTCCACTTGGACACATCATCCTGATTTTGAGCCAGCCAGTCTTTGTTCTTACTCAGTAATGCTGTCTGCCTAGCGGAGAAGCAGCCAGTGTCAATTTGCTTTGGTTGGTTTGACTCAACCGTGGCTCGAACCCACATTCTATCACACTTGAAGCGAGCACACTAACAATTATGCCATCAATGCGGTTCATCAAAATTTTTGTCAGTGATTGGTAGATTGAAAATATGACTTCTGACATCACCACATGGGATGTTGTTAGACGGTTAGAGTTATGGTGTTTTAATGCCTCTATCAACAATTTGTCAGTTATATTGTGGTGGCCAGTTTTATTGGTGGAGGAAACTGCAGTACCCAAAGAAAACAACAGACCTGTCGTAAGTCACTGACAAACTTTATCACATAATGTTATACACCTTGCCATGAGTTGGAGTCGAACTCACAATGTAAGTGGTGATAGGCACTGATTGCATAGCTAGTTGTAAATCCAACTACCATACGATCACAACTGCCTCTGGATGTTGTTAGATGTTAACATACCACAAAGTTTTAAGAAAATAAAATAATAAAAAGATCCTAAAAACATCTAATTTTAATTAGATTGACTTGTAATCATTATTGATTCCTTGAAATGTTCATTTTGAACTTTCTTCTTTTTTTTTAGCAGTCCATGATTATCACTAACAGAAAGGACAGATAAATTAGGGCATACCTACAATATATTTAAATAAAGCTTCTACCAAAAGTAATTTTCATGAACACATTGTATTTTCAGGTCTAGGAATTTACAGTGCCAAAGAATATTTCAAGTCAATGCACCTACTAATTGTGTGTGTTTACATCCAAATCAGGTATACTTTTAAAGCACCTACTAATTGTGTGTGTTTACATCCAAATCAGGTATACTTTTAATGCACCTACTAATTGTGTGTGTTTACATCCAAATCAGGTATACTTTTAATGCACCTACTAATTGTGTGTGTTTACATCCAAATCAGGTATACTTTTAATGCACCTACTAATTGTGTGTGTTTACATCCAAATCAGGTATACTTTTAATGCACCTACTAATTGTGTGTGTTTACATCCAAATCAGGTATACTTTTAATGCACCTACTAATTGTGTGTGTTTACATCCAAATCAGGTATACTTTTAATGCTCCTACTAATTGTGTGTGTTTACATCCAAATCAGGTATACTTTTAATGCACCTACTAATTGTGTGTGTTTACATCCAAATCAGGTATACTTTTAATGCACCTACTAATTGTGTGTGTTTACATCCAAATCAGGTATACTTTTAATGCACCTACTAATTGTGTGTGTTTACATCCAAATCAGGTATACTTTTAATGCACCTACTAATTGTGTGTGTTTACATCCAAATCAGGTATACTTTTAATGCACCTACTAATTGTGTGTGTTTACATCCAAATCAGGTATACTTTTAATGTACCTGCTAATTGTGTGTGTTTACATCCAAATCAGGTATACTTTTAATGCACCTACTAATTGTGTGTGTTTACATCCAAATCAGGTATACTTTTAATGCACCTACTAATTGTGTGTGTTTACATCCAAATCAGGTATACTTTTAATGCACCTACTAATTGTGTGTGTTTACATCCAAATCAGGTATACTTTTAATGCACCTACTAATTGTGTGTGTTTACATCCAAATCAGGTCGTGATTGTATGGTAGTTGCATTAACAACTAGTACCTATCACCACTAACGTTGTGAGTTCATTCCTGCTCATAGCAAGGTGTACTCGATACAACATTATGTGATAAAGTTTGTGAATGACTACGGCAGGTCAATGGTTTTCTCCGGGTACTCTGGTTTCCTCCACCAATAAAACTGACCGCCACTGAAATAAAGAATAGAGATTTAGCATGCAAATTGAATGATTTAAGGAGATGCCTTTACAACATGTAAAATGTGGAAGACAGATTATTACTTCGTTTCTTCTCTTACACAGTTAAACACTTGTAATTGACTATACCAACCAACACATCAAACTCCTAGCTGTGGAACCGTCTTTAAAAAAAGAGCTATAGAGCTACCTCCAACTGTCAAGAGGACAACAACAAAGATTTAATATATCTAGGTCTGTGGTAGAACTATGACATTACTGGTCACAACAGAATGTATCAAGTCAAGAAGTAGATTAAATATTGTTAACCACTGATTAGAGATAGGAATTGATTTATAACCAGTGATAATAAATGTACATTTTAAGTAGTAATTGATTTATAACCAGTGATAATAAATGTACATTTTAAGTAGTAATTGATTTATAACCAGTGATAATAAATGTACATTTTAAGTAGTAATTGATTTATAACCAGTGATAATAAATGTACATTTTAAGTAGTAATTGATTTATAAACAGTGATAATAAATGTACATTTTAAGTAGTACATGTAATTGATTTATAACCAGTGATAATAAATGTACATTTTAAGTAGTAATTGATTTATAACCAGTGATAATAAATGTACATTTTAAGTAGTAATTGATTTATAACCAGTGATAATAAATGTACATTTTAAGTAGTAATTAATACAAATAAAATGAAAATAAAAAGATACCACAGTGTTAGAACTGTTCTGTTCCAAAATCAGACAGAGGCAAAATAGCACTAACACACATATACATGACTTACCTGGGCTTAGTGGTAGATTTAAGCTAGATTTATGGGCCCAAGCCTAGGAGACAAATTACAAAGAGATATAATAAAGGTAAGCACAAAGTAAAAGTGAAAATATTTTTCTTTATTCCAGGGAGAATTATTTATTGGGGACCAGAGTGGATCGATACATGTTTGGGACCTGAAAACAGATAATAATGAACAGTTGGTAGGTAGCTGATGTTCATCTGATTATTAATATTCCAGTTTGTATTATTTTATACCAATTATTTTGTTTGATTTTAAAAATTCATCAATCAAATAATTTTAATAGTTGTCAAGTCAATTGATTCAGTTTTTTGAACGTTAGACACAAAATCCTGCATTTCTGGGGTTCAATCCAAAGTCAAAATTATGTCATGAAAATGATGTTTTTCTCTCTTTTTCAGGGGAAAAATAAATCAGAAATCATCATTTTTAAGAGGTTTTTATATAATACCGATAATTGTCACAGACTGTTATCATTTGTTTCAGGATTATTTAGAACAAGATATCAAATATTTTTTGAACTAGTCATCATGATTGATGTGAAGACATGAAAATTAAATATTTTACAGTTTGTGTTGTCAATTTTGAGATCATCATTGATTGCAACAAGATAAATGAAATATTGTTGAAAGTGGCGTTAAACATCATATTCATTCTTGGATTGCCTGTAAACCCACATTTTATATCAGCCAGTCAGACTAAAGTTACAAAATGTAGATAGGTGTTCTGATGGCAATGACCAGTGACCATATATTTGGTTAACAATTTCTTAACATCTGAACATAGAATTTTGGATAAAAGTAACTGGTATGAGTGGGGTGCTGTTCAATTCTTTTTTTAAGCAAAACTAATTTACTCTTGTTGTATTCACATGAAAATTAATAAATTTTGTCCCGTAATAACATAAATATTCATCAAGTATCTATAGTATATATCAGAAACAGACAAAATACAAAATAAAAATAAAGTTTTTTTTTATTTAAAGACAATGCAAATAAAATACATCATGTAAGCTCTCAAGAGTAAAATGACAAGGAGTCTTATAAAGTTTAACATCCCATACAAGAAGTGAAAGATTGGAGACAAGACTCATGTTTCAAATTTACACTTTTTGTTGGTTTATAAAAAAGTATGAAAACAAAAGTCTGTGTAAAGGGCTTATATAATTTATTTGTCCACAGCAGCTCAGACACAGTGATTCGGACACGATACTGCATGCAATGAAATCTAAACAAATATCAAACTGAATGCAACTCAAATGAAGATTACTCCAAGTATTTATCTCTAATCTTTCTTGTTTGATAGAGCGGGCTCGAAAAAGTCTGTTATTGTTCGTTTCATATGATATAGCGATGTAATAAAATTGCATCTGAGGAAGGTCAGGATGTTAAATATAGCGATGTTTATTTATATCTAGCTAAATTTCAATTCACCTGTATAACGTGGTTTCGGTGAAAAAAATTTATGTTTGAACAAAAAATTTCTAAGGCAATTTGAACCAGCCTAAATTCTTGTTGTGGCGGACATTTTGGCCGGCGACCGGTTCTTAACGAAAACACTGAGTGGTGATAGGCACTGATTGCACAAGTACCGGTAGTTGTTAATCCAACAACCATACGATCACAACCAATGACAGCCCCTTTGTAAGAAATGACCTACATGAATATTGACCAAGATAAATACAGATGACATTAGTTGGAAAACTCTACAAGCAAATGCCTAAAAAATAGAAAGGGGTACAGAATGGGTGTTTTCTTGATCTAAGAATGCTAAGAACATACTTTAACCCCAGTCAGTGGTCATGTAGATGCCCTTTTTTGATTCTTGTTTTGATAATCTTTACAAACTTTTTTTTGTTCCCTTTTCTAGCCGAATCTATTAAATTTCTTATTTATATTTTTTTCATCTGACACCATTTTTACCTTTTTCTAAATCAATAACACTTGCACAGCTGCACACTGGATAACCATAGGTGTTTTCATGAAATAAATCGTGAAAAGTAAAGTTTGTGTTTTCAAAATGGTGTATTTGTAGTTTATATATGTTTTTAAAATATTTAGGTAAATCGCAGATAATATACGTTTAAATGATATATCTGTTGACAGATTCCTGAACAAGATGCATCGATACAATCAATCAGTATAGATCCCATGGGAACCATGATGGCTGCCGTCAACAATAAGGTAATGTGTTCATCATGCATGCATGAGGTATACAAACTTACTAATTTTTATATCTATGAGGAAATATTTCCCAGAAAGCTTCTTTACATTTCTTACCATCTATATATATATCATGATCAACTTGTTAAATATTGTAATACCCTGGAGTAACAAGAGTGGTTTGGGTTTAGGGTTTATGGTGTTTAACACCACTTTCAACAATATTTCAGTTATATCGTGGCGATCAGTTTTATTGGTGGAGGAAACCGGAGTACCCGGTGAAAACCACAGACCTGTCGAAAGTCACTGACAAAATTTATCACATAATGTTGTATTGAGTACACCTCGCCATGAGCGGGATTCGAATGCACATTGTTAATGGTGATAGGCACTGATTGCATAGGTAGTTATAAATCCAAGTATGGAGTAACATGATATAACCAGAGAGTGCAGCTTGTATTCAATGGTCACTGAAATGACGGCAGAAGACAATTGACTGCTAATTAAGATAGGTCGATTCATATTTTTTGAAAACAGGGTGGTTGCTTTGTAACGCTCCTGTTTTTGTTGTGATTTACAATTAATTATTTAACAATTTGACACATGTAGCCTAATTAGTACAATTAAGTACGGTGAACACCTCAAAAGTTAATTACTGATGATTGTATAAAGTCTAGAATGTAAAGGACAGTTAAATACTGATAAACTGATACGACAACTTATTTGAACTAAAATAACATGTAAATCTGGTCAGGAGGGTTTAAAACTGGCTGTTTACAGCAGATGAACGCTAATTTAAGGTGACCGTTAGAGCAAGTTTGACTGTACTTTGTCAAAAGACAACTATAAAACTGTACACAAACTTGTGCTATGGTTGTAACATGTGATCAAAATAATCCCAAAGGATCATAGTTACTGAAAATATGGTGGAATGATTTGTTGTGAGGTGCTAGTGTCCCTTGATATTTTGAAAAAAGCAAAACTATTTAAAAATGTTCTGGGATGTAAGATATACAGTCAAACCTGCCCACAAGGTCACCTCTATTAAACAGTCACCTGTATTAAAAGGTCACCTTTTTCTTGTCTTGTTGTAGCAAGTTTCTTATGAATTGAACCTCTTTTAAGAGGTCACCTGTCTTAAAAGGCCACCTTTTCTTTGTCCCAAACGTGGCCTCTTAATACAGGTTTGACTAATTCTATTCCAATGAATAGTTTGAGCATTACTATTAGTTATCTTTAAAAGTCTTGCAGCAAGAAAATCAAGGGAATTGTTAAGCTAAGGAATTTTTGTAACCACAAGCAGAAGGTTCTACAATGAAAATAGTATGGAAATTTATATGCTTGTTAAAATAAAAACTGCATTTTTTTAAAAGAGTTAATAGTTTTGGAGTTTAACGCCACTTTCAACAATATTTCAGTTATATCGTTGCAGTCAGTTTTATTGGTGGAGGAAACTGGAGGACCCAGAGAAAACCATCGACCTGTCGCAAGTCACTGACAAACTTTATCACGTAATGTTGTGCACCTTGCCCTCATTGAGATTCGAACTCGCAACATCAGTGGTGATAGGCACTGATTGCACAGGTAGTTGTGAATCCAACTACCATAGGATCATGGCCACGATGGCCCCCCCGGAGAATGGAAGAATTAAAACAAAGAATAATACAACTGTAGTTAATATTTTATAATGTTTTTATTTATCTATAGGGAAATTGTTATATATGGAACTTAACTGGTGGAAAAGGGGCAGAACCCACTAAGTTACATCCTAAATCAAAATACCCAGCACACAGTAGATATGTACTCAAATGTTTATTTAGTCCTGACTCTACGTGAGTATTATTGTCGACAATCTGAAAAACAATAAATTAAGAGATTTTTTATTAGTACAAGAAAAAAGATGTTTCTCAAATAATGCTAATACAATAGTTTTTGGCTTCGCTTCTACAAAGTAGAATTTGAACTATTTGTGTACCCTCTGCATTAATCTTTTGGTTAAAGTTTAGGTCAATTTTTTCCCAGAGATAATAGATGCCCTATAATGTTATCACTTGGCACAGTGATGCATTTAAGAGGTGTGTGTCAATCTCCAACAGAAGGTAGGTCACATTGATCAAATTTTCATGCTTTATTGACTTCAATTACATTTCGCTTAAGTTACGATGTACCAATTGCATTCTGTGAAAACCTTAAAAAAAACAAGCTCATCATAAACAACATTTCGTGACTTTAAATGACTTTGTTAAAGTCGAACATACCAGTTTTTATCTTAGATTATATCTGGTATGCTTCATCATATAGTAGACATTATAATCTTGCTACTGAGGATTTGTTGAGGTATGATCAATGAATGCACTTATACAGTTTTAGCTTTGCAGGCTGTAAATCTGGTATTTGCTGGTTTGCCACTAAGCACTCAGGAGTAAAAGCAAATCTATAAAAATCAAATTTACTATGTTGATGAAATACAAACCAGATAATAATACCGGGTATCATCATCACTCAAACAGTAATTTGTTCTCGCCACGATAAAGCTGAGGAAATTGTTCTCTTGTCGTTAAACAACAATCACTAACTCCTTTGTTGTAAAATGTGGTGCTAATGGGGAGATAATAGGAATATTTATGGATGTACCTAATTACAAATATTAAATGCGATATATTTTTCCAGATTATTAGCTACAACATCAGCTGACCAGACAGCTAAAATATGGCGCACAGCTGATTTAACTTTAATGACAGAATTAAAAGAAACTGCACAGCGATGGGTCTGGGATTGTGCATTTAGTGGAGATTCACAATATATCATTACAGGTATATATAAAGGGAGACCACTCATATAGTTTGAGAAGTAGAAATGATAGTTTTTAGACATATAGGATCTAATACCGGGAGAGGTGCAAGATGGTAAAATCTGTGACACCAGAGTGTAAGATTTAAATCGCTTCTACGAGGCTTGCCCGAGTCGGATACGATTTAAATCTTACCCGAGGGTGTCTCAGATTTAACAATCTTGCACCTTTCACGGTGTTTGACTCTTTTTATCACCCCTCCAGGGCTCACCACACATAGTAAAAACAGGGCGACTTGACTTCTCTCTCTCTTGACTTAAGGGTGAAGTGAGGGAAAATCTGGGAGACTGTCTGTATATTTTTTTATTATGAAATACATTTAAAACACTGCCAAGACACGGATGTATAATCAACAATTTACAATGGAAAACAATTTTGTGGGAAAAGGGTGTGTAGCTTGTATTACCCAGGAGCTTGGGTATGATAGAAAAATCTTTTTCACATAAACAAGTGTGGACACAGAAATGTGATGTCCAAAAGGCAGGTGTGGATGTCAATATTTCATATTATTAACTTTAAAAAAAAAAAATATCATGGACACAGGGGTCCTGGATTTTTTTAATAAAAAACTAATCCTGGATTATTATTTTGGCTTGGGATCCTGTAATTTTATTTCAAATTTTCATCATAGCCCCCTTCCCCTCCCAAGGGATATAAAATTGTATCATTAATAATGAATTAATAAATAATAAATTCAGATTTTCTATTTAAAATAAATCTCATTTACAAAACCACTGACATTTGTTAAATTTTTAACGCTGATTTAAGCTTTAGTCGCAACAAATTTTTATTTTTCTCTTCAAACTGTCGAAACATAACATTTATTTATTTAACTGTAAAATTCACAAATAAAATGCACCCCCCCCCCCCCTTTTTTTTTCTTGTTTAAATCAATGATCAACAATATTCCGGAATCAAACAAATGAATAAATATAACATAGATTTCTTTTACATTCATCTTTTTACCATGCGGAGTCAGTGTGTTTTAAATCGGTCATCCAATCAGGATGCTCATTATTCTTGTCCAAGATAAAAATACATCACTAAAATTACCTTGTACTTATAAATTTACATAGAAATCAGAGATATTTCGTCATAAAACTTCACACATGGTTTTGTCTATCATATTTTTTTAAGACAAACATAAAATTTTATTGCATTTATCAATATTTTATGATTATCAACAGTTTTTTCAACACCGTATCTGTTTCTCGATACAGCCGCAACTTCAACTCGTAAATTTACATAGAAATCAGAGATATTTCGTCATAAAACTTCACACATGGTTTTGTCTATCATATTTCTTGAAGACAAACATAAAATTTTATTGCATTTATCAATATTTTATGAGTATCAACAGTTTTTTCAACACTGTATCTGTTTCTCGATACAGCCGCCCGATTACAGTGACCCGTGACCCAGATTAGCTCGTTCCAACAGTTTTTTTTTAATAATGTTGTTTAATTAACGGACTACTTTATCTAAGGGGTGAGAATTATATTTCTTCTACTTCATGTATTTAAAAGACAGTTTTGTAACTTTTTTCAGATTTATTAAACATGATTTCCATAATTTCTGTTTTCTCTACTCAGTACTGGCAGCTACCACATTGAAAACCAAAATTATTTTTTATGGAATGTCTTATGGAAATTACTGCCACATTATTTTTAGCCAAACTCTCATTAGTGGGGGGGGGGGGGGGGGGTCATGGCCATCAAATGGTAGTTAGATTTACATCTACCTATGTAAACAGGGTACCTACAAAGTGCAAAAATTGCCAGTTCTATTTCCTTCCATGGTTATAATTCTATAGAATTTTTTTTTCAATCTGTGATTCTTCTTTTGGTACCATGCTATCATTTGATTTCTTCGTATTTTCAGCATCATCAGACAATATGGCGAGACTGTGGAGTGTAGATACAGGAGAAGTGAAAAAAGAATATAGTGGACATCAAAAAGCTGTTGCTTGTTTAGCGTTTAGGGATGAAATTGTGCAATAAAATTAACTAATATTATTACATATATACAATGGAAATTCACAACAACAAAGAGGATTGATTGATTGGTGTTTAACCCCAACTTTAGCAATATTTCAGCTATGCCATGGCATGAACAAAGAGGATGTAAATAAACATATGGGTAAAAACAAAATAAAATAAATAAAGCAAACAGTAATAGAGAAACCCATGCACTGTACGTAGTAGATGCATTCTCGTGAACAATTTGGCATCACAAGGTCAATCAATGGTGCAAGTCCACACATTCATGTTTCAGTGTGTTAATTTTATTTAAAAAATTCCATTCATTCAAATATTCATGAGGAGGAAAATTGAGCATGATCACCTTTAATATTCAGAGGATAATTTTTCTAATGATGAGGATCAGTATAGTAATACCCTGGGAACCAGGAACAAACAGTTGATCCATGTTTTCTATAGTTTACTGTAAAGGAACAGTGGTTGTTTGTATTGCTGTTCTTTGACATAGTCAGTTATTGCAGTGTGCAAAATTAGTGGTAGACCTATAGACAATGTCTATGTAAAATCAAGCTGTTTTGTGTCAAATTAGGGGTAAACCTATAGACAATGTCTATGTAAAATCAAGCTGGTCTATGTCAAATTAGTGGTAGACCTATAGACAATGTCTATGTAAAATCAAGCTGGTCTATGTCAAAGTAGTGGTAGACCTATAGACAATGTCTATGTAAATTCAAGCTGGTCTGTGTCAAATTAGCAGTAGACCTATAGACAATGTCTATGTAAAATCAAGCTGGTCTATGTCAAATTAGTGGTAGACCTATAGACAATGTCTATGTAAAATCAAGCTGGTCTATGTCAAATTAGTGGTAGACCTATAGACAATGTCTATGTAAAATCAAGCTGGTCTATGTCAAATTAGTGGTAGACCTATAGACAATGTCTATGTAAAATCAAGCTGGTCTATGTCAAATTAGCAGTAGACCTATAGACAGTGCCTATGTAAAATCAAGCTGTTCTGTGTCAAATTAGGGGTAAACCTATAGACAATGTCTATGTAAAATCAAGCTGGTCTATGTCAAATTAGTGGTAGACCTATAGACAATGTCTATGTAAAATCAAGCTGGTGTATGTCAAATTAGTGGTAGACCTATAGACAATGTCTATGTAAAATCAAGCTGGTCTATGTCAAATTTTCAAAATTTTGTATATAATGTACAGTGAGTTCTATGTAAAATAGAGATTGGTCTATGATACCATAAAATTTAGTTGCACACACTGTTATTGTAGTGTTGCCCATAAAGTTATGTCAGGGAAGTGGATGACATCATAACATATATCTGAACCAGAGGTCGGCTTCCATTATGTTCTGCTTTGAGGTTATTTTTGTTGTAGCTTTAACAATAGCAAATAAAAAATGGAATATCATAGCGTGTTAAATGTCTAACAGTCTCTTAAATAACAATATATATCATGTCAAACCATTCAGCCAATTCATTACTTCATCTTAAACTAGAGGTTCAGTCAGCTGAGCCTGTATCGCTCACCTTTTATTCTGTTTTGAGGAAACTTTATACAGAACCTTCCATAGATGTTTCCTGACAAGTTTCGGTTCATTTGACCAAGAAGATTTTTTTAGAAATCGACCAATCAAAAACAAGAATTGCCTGTTGGGGCCATGTTTGTTAAAGGATCGGGACATAATGTGCAGTCGTTATAGAGAACCTTTCATAGATGCTTCATACCAAGTTTCGGTTCATTTGACCAAGGGGGTTTCAGAGGAGAAGATTTTTAGAAATTGGCCAATCAGAAACAAGAATTGCTTGCAATGGTCATGTTTGTTAACGAATCGGGACGAAATGAGCAATCTCTATAGAGGACCTTCTGTGGATGCTTCCTACCAAGTTTGGGTTCATTTGGTCAAGTGGTTTCAGAGAAGAAGATTTTTTAGAAATCGACCAATGATAAGCAAAAATTGCCTGTGGTGGCCATGTTTGTTAGCGGATCGGGACAAATTGAACACTCTTTATAGAGGAACTTCCACAGATCCTTCCTACCAAGTGTCGGTTCATTTTGCCAAGCAGTTTCAGAAGAGAAGATTTTAGAAATCGCCCAATCAGAAACAAGAATTGGCTGTGGCGGCCATGTTTGGTACAGGATCGAGACGAAATGAGCAATCTATATAGAGGTCCTTCTAAAGATATTTCCTACCAAGTATTAGTTTATTTGGCCTAGCGGTTTCAGAGGAGAAGATTTTTTAGAAATCGACCAATTATAAACAAGAATTGCCTGTGGCGGACATGTTTGTTAGCAGATCGGGACAAAATGTGCAATCTCTATAGAGGACCTTCTATAGATGCTTCCTACCAAGTTTCTGTTCTTTTGGCCAAGCGGTTTCGGAGAAGATTTTTAGAAATCGACCAATCAGAAAGAAGAATTGCCTATGGCGGCCACGTTTGTTAAGGATCGGGACAAAATGTGCAATCATTATAGAGGACCTTCCATAGATGCTTCTTATCAAGTTTCAGTTCATTTGGCTAAGGGGTTACAGAGGAGAAGAATAAAATGTGAAAAGTTAAACGAAGGACGCCATGTAATGGCAAATAAAAAGATGTTGTTTAAGAATCAAACTCGACAAGAATTTTCTTTACTATATACGATTACCGGGTACATTTATCCTGAAACAATAACGAAAGATGAATTCTTGGACAACAATTTTGATGATCAGCACCTGAGTTGTGTTGCTCGATCTTCAGTTTTCTGTGTAGAGTTTTGTAGATCATTGTTTGTCCTTTTTCTTTTGGCTATTACTAAGTATATTGTCTGTCCTTTTTCTTTTGGCTATTACTAAGTATATTGTCTGTCCTTTTTCTTTTGGCTATTACTAAGTATATTGTCTGTCCTTCTTTTGGCTATTACTAAGTATATTGTCTGTCCTTCTGATTAGCCCTTTGGTATCTTCAAAACTTATCTTTCAGTGAACCTTTTGTTAGAATCGGTGTGGGTTTTTTTTAAATAAAATAAGATTTGTCCCATCGCAAACAAGATATAAAATCATGTTCTTTCCTGTTTCTTGACATCACCGTACTTGTAATATGAGTAACATGACAGGTGCCACTAGTGGAACAGGAACTGCTTACACTTCTGGATCATCCAAGTTTGTTCCTTGTTTTTATTTGGGTACATGGTGTTCAATTATATATGTCTGCATTTTCTTCTCCAATATTGTGATGACCACAATGATTTTCACGTAAAAATGATGTTCGGTTCCTCTTTACCCGTTTTTGTTTTGGAGCTGCCGTGGTAGTGATTGTATGGTAGTTGCAATCAGTGCCTATCACCACTAATGTTGTGATTTCGAATTCACGGCGAGGTGTACTCTATACAACATTATGTGATAAAGTTTGTAAGTGACTTCAGGTAGTTGGTTTTCTGAGGGTACTCCGGTTTCTTTCACCAATAAAACTGACAACCACGATATAACTGAAATAATATTGAAAGTGGCGTTAAACACCCTAACCCTAACTCTTGTTTTGTAGGGGGTTCATGTTTCATTTATGTTTTTTTATTCATCTTTGGCTAAAACTTGTGTCCAACATGATTTCCATATCAAATGATGTTCGAATTCGTGACTAGTAACAATGAGTGACGTTGTCATTATGTAGACACACAATACTTTTCTGGAGCACATGGTTTACTCAGCACATTTACATTTAATATGAATTGTTTTGAAAAGTATTTACATGGTTTAGGGTCCCTTTTCAGTCTCATTTTCAATAGAAAAATTAGACTTAATTGAAAATGACATTATTGAAAGACTGATTAGTCATTTTCAATTAAGTCTAATTTTTCTAGGGGCTGTCGTTGCCGTGATTGTATGGTAGTTGGATTTACAACTACCTATGTAATCAGTGCCTATCACCACTGATGTTGTGAGTTCGAATCTCGATCAGAGCGAGGTGTAAAACATTATGTGATAAAGTTTGTCAGTGACTTGCGACAGGTCGGTGGTTTTCCCCGGGTCCTTCGGTTTCCTCCACCAATAAAACTGACCGCTACGACTATAGCTGAAATATTGTTGAAAGTGGCGTTAAACACCATCAAACTAAAACTATTTTTTCTATCCCTCTTATCAAAAGTTTTCATCTATGTGAAATGACACTGTCTTAGAATACCGAAATATTCTATAAAATTTAATCTAATATAGTGATCCATATATTCCTCATATGTAAAAAGGACATTGTTTTCTGATATTTAATCATGTAAAAAATATACACCATTTTCACAACATATTTGTTCATACACATATTCCATCTATGTTTATGAAAGAATTTACAATATGGACTAGCTCAAGACGTGTTGAATGTCTATCAACTCCTCCATTTCCCGTTTCAACTCTAGATCTGATAAATTAAAAAACACCTTTCCAAAACGGATTAACTTTTTCTGCCATTTTTTCTAGATTCTCTTTATTCGAGTATCGAGTATAATACATTTTGTATATTACCCAATAGAAGAACTTACCATGGTGAATGGTTGAAAGGGTCAAGTAATTTATGGCAAATTAAGTGCTTCGCAAAAAGATTGAATATGTGGCATTTTAGCCCCCTTCTTCATATTCATTGATGATAGCAGATCTCTTGATCGACAGTGAGGGTCGGTTAAGAACAAAAAATTACCACAAAAGAGATGATTTCAATTTTCCCATTGTGAACTTTCCAATTATATGTAGCAGCAGCACCTGCATATACAGTATATATCTCTCAGTTGATACGACTATTCCAGAGCGTGTGGTTCCTATCAATATTTCCTTGATAGAGGGTTGCTGCTAACAAGGAAGCTACTGAACCAAGGGTTCCTTTGGGTAAAGTTGAAGTCATCACTTCGAAAATGTTACGGTCGCCACCATGACTTGGTTGACCGTTATGGAATATCTGTGTCACAAATGACCACGAATATGCTCCACTTATCGTAAACACTTCCAGGTCCTTTCCTCATTCACGACTTATTACAGGGTGTGTAACTAGATTAACACGACGGGTGTCACTAGTGGAGCATGAACTGCTCACCCTTCCGGAGCACCTGAGTTCACCCCCGGTTTTTTGTGGGGTTCGTGTTACTCTATCTTTAGTTTTATATGTATGTTTTGTAGATCGTTGTTTGTACTTTTTTCTTTTGGTCATTGTGTTGTCTGTTCTTCTTCGATATACGGATTCTGATTACCCCTTTGGTATCTTCAAACTCTTCTTATCTTGTCATTTTTACCATTCCAGAAAAATTTATAAAATATTTCTTCTATTTCATTTAAAACTGAATTTGGAGGGTTTGCTAGAACAGTACGGCATTGAACTAGAATAGGAAGAGCTAGGGTTTTAACAACAGTGACCTTACCACTGTATGTTAAATCTCTATAAGACCACAAGTTTAATATTTTTCTACTAATTAAACTTTTTCAGTAGAATTACCGGGTGTTTTATCATATTCTGACAAATTAAATGTAATACCCAATAGCTTAAATTTTCCTGTAAATGTTCCATGAAAACAGATCGTTCATGGCAAATCTGCTTTGAGCCAAGCCAATGCAATCAAGGCACAATATTAACTCCAGGACATTCTGTAAATTTATTAAGCATAAATAATGATTGATCAAGCAATTTTGGATTATCATCTAATATCACCGTGGAGTCATCAGCCATTGACTTAATAAAAACTCAGAATCATTTATTTTTACACCTGTTATTTCCGGGTCATTTTAACAGCCGCACTCATGAGTTCTAAAACTAGAATAAAAAAATAAATCAAGTCAAATCGAATCAAAAAGTTTTATTTAAAGTCGGTACATTTTATAACAATACAACATAAGCTCTCAAGAGCTTTTCAAACCGACATGCATAATAAATTACATAAATTAAATACAGCACAATAAAACATGCCATGCAATACAAAATTAATACATATCCGGATAATATTTATGCATACATTTCTGTGTTTTTACTTCTGGACCTCTACAGCCAGTGCCTCTCTGTGCACTTATTGTCATAGGACCAGAAGTCAAAACACAAAATAGATGTGGACATTTATAGCACCCATTACACATACAAGTACATTCATGCAAATTTTAAGCAGTCTATAATTAAGCAAATAAGCAAATTAACTCAAAACACATAAAATATTCATGTACTTTTAAAACATATTCCAAAAATATTCTAAAAACATTTTAAAAATTTTCATGCATAAGTAAATAAATAAATAAATAAATAAATAAGGTGATAAACGGTCTCTTGGTCAAACACCTCTTCCCAAAGAGAAAAATTCTGAAACATGCCTATTGTTTGTAACAACCGCTACTTATAACACAGTAAAAGGCTTTAATCCATTTTTGAAGAGATGTTCCAAAACATAAAATTGCAAAGTTTTTTTCTTCAATAAATGGCAATTCACCATTCATTCGTGTCGAAAGCTTTCTCAAAATCTATTAAGAGTAAAAGGCCTGGTATATCTTCTGACTTATCTATCAAATCGTATATAAGTCCCTTATGTACACACCATTCAAAACCCTTTTTGTGTTTCACTGATAATATTTCTAAGAATTGGTTTTATTCTATTTGCTGTACAGGCTAATTCAATCGTGAAATCAACATTCAAAAGTGTAATGGGACGACAATTTTACAGAACGTGTTTTGGTTTTCTTTCTTTTGAGATCCATGTGATCAGTTCTTGACGTTGGCTAACAGAGAATTTGCCATTATAAAAACTGTCATTTAAGTATTTCACAAGAATTTAATAACATTCAAAAAACAAAAGCGTGTAAAATTCTACAGTAGAGCCATCAATGCCAGGTGATTAAGACATTCTACAGTAGAGCCATCAATGCCAGGTGATTAAGACATTCTACAGTAGAGCCATCAATGCCAGGTGATTAAGACATTCTACAGTAGAGCCATCAATGCCAGGTGATTAAGACATTCTACAGTAGAGCCATCAATGCCAGGTGATTAAGACATTCTACAGTAGAGCCATCAATGCCAGGTGATTAAGATAGTCTACAGTAGAGCCATCAATGCCAGGTGATTAAGACATTCTACAGTAGAGCCATCAATGCCAGGTGATTAAGACATTCTACAGTAGAGCCATCAATGCCAGGTGATTAAGACATTCTACAGTAGAGCCATCAATGCCAGGTGATTAAGACATTCTACAGTAGAGCCATCAATGCCAGGTGATTAAGACATTCAACAGTAGAGCCATCAATGCCAGGTGATTAAGACATTCTACAGTAGAGCCATCAATGCCAGGTGATTAAGACATTCTACAGTAGAGCCATCAATGCCAGGTGATTAAGACATTCTACAGTAGAGCCATCAATGCCAGGTGATTAAGACATTCTACAGTAGAGCCATCAATGCCAGGTGATTAAGACATTCTACAGTAGAGCCATCAATGCCAGGTGATTAAGACATTCTACAGTAGAGCCATCAATGCCAGGTGATTAAGACATTCTACAGTAGAGCCATCAATGCCAGGTGATTAAGACATTCTACAGTAGAGCCATCAATGCCAGGTGATTAAGAAATTCTACAGTAGAGCCATCAATGCCAGGTGATTAAGACATTCTACAGTAGAGCCATCAATGCCAGGTGATTAAGACATTCTACAGTAGAGCCATCAATGCCAGGTGATTAAGACATTCTACAGTAGAGCCATCAATGCCAGGTGATTAAGACATTCTACAGTAGAGCCATCAATGCCAGGTGATTAAGACATTCTACAGTAGAGCCATCAATGCCAGGTGATTAAGACATTCTACAGTAGAGCCATCAATGCCAGGTGATTAAGACATTCTACAGTAGAGCCATCAATGCCAGGTGATTAAGAAATTCTACAGTAGAGCCATCAATGCCAGGTGATTAAGAAATTCTACAGTAGAGCCATCAATGCCAGGTGATTAAGAAATTCTACAGTAGAGCCATCAATGCCAGGTGATTAAGACATTCTACAGTAGAGCCATCAATGCCAGGTGATTAAGAAATTCTGCAGTAGAGCCATCAATGCCAGGTGATTAAGACATTCTACAGTAGAGCCATCAATGCCAGGTGATTAAGACATTCTACAGTAGAGCCATCAATGCCAGGTGATTAAGACATTCTACAGTAGAGCCATCAATGCCAGGTGATTAAGAAATTCTACAGTAGAGCCATCAATGCCAGGTGATTAAGACATTCTACAGTAGAGCCATCAATGCCAGGTGATTAAGACATTCTACAGTAGAGCCATCAATGCCAGGTGATTAAGACATTCTACAGTAGAGCCATCAATGCCAGGTGATTAAGACATTCTACAGTAGAGCCATCAATGCCAGGTGATTAAGACATTCTACAGTAGAGCCATCAATGCCAGGTGATTAAGACATTCTACAGTAGAGCCATCAATGCCAGGTGATTAAGACATTCTACAGTAGAGCCATCAATGCCAGGTGATTAAGAAATTCTACAGTAGAGCCATCAATGCCAGGTGATTAAGAAATTCTACAGTAGAGCCATCAATGCCAGGTGATTAAGAAATTCTACAGTAGAGCCATCAATGCCAGGTGATTAAGAAATTCTACAGTAGAGCCATCAATGCCAGGTGATTAAGAAATTCTACAGTAGAGCCATCAATGCCAGGTGATTAAGAAATTCTACAGTAGAGCCATCAATGCCAGGTGATTAAGACATTCTACAGTAGAGCCATCAATGCCAGGTGATTAAGACATTCTACAGTAGAGCCATCAATGCCAGGTGATTAAGACATTCTACAGTAGAGCCATCAATGCCAGGTGATTAAGACATTCTACAGTAGAGCCATCAATGCCTGGTGATTAAGACATTCTACAGTAGAGCCATCAATGCCAGGTGATTAAGAAATTCTACAGTAGAGCCATCAATGCCAGGTGATTAAGAAATTCTACAGTAGAGCCATCAATGCCAGGTGATTAAGACATTCTACAGTAGAGCCATCAATGCCAGGTGATTAAGAAATTCTACAGTAGAGCCATCAATGCCAGGTGATTAAGAAATTCTACAGTAGAGCCATCAATGCCAGGTGATTAAGAAATTCTACAGTAGAGCCATCAATGCCAGGTGATTAAGAAATTCTACAGTAGAGCCATCAATGCCAGGTGATTAAGACATTCTACAGTAAAGCCATCAATGCCAGGTGATTAAGACATTCTACAGTAGAGCCATCAATGCCAGGTGATTAAGAAATTCTACAGTAGAGCCATCAATGCCAGGTGATTAAGAAATTCTACAGTAGAGCCATCAATGCCAGGTGATTAAGACATTCTACAGTAGAGCTATCAATGCCTGGTGATTAAGACATTCTACAGTAGAGCCATCAATGCCAGGTGATTAAGAAATTCTACAGTAGAGCCATCAATGCCAGGTGATTAAGAAATTCTACAGTAGAGCCATCAATGCCAGGTGATTAAGACATTCTACAGTAGAGCCATCAATGCCAGGTGATTAAGACATTCTACAGTAGAGCCATCAATGCCAGGTGATTAAGAAATTCTACAGTAGAACCATCAATGCCAGGTGATTAAGACATTCTACAGTAGAGCCATCAATGCCAGGTGATTAAGACATTCTACAGTAGAGCCATCAATGCCAGGTGATTAAGACATTCTACAGTAGAGCCATCAATGCCAGGTGATTAAGAAATTCTACAGTAGAGCCATCAATGCCAGGTGATTAAGACATTCTACAGTAGAGCCATCAATGCCAGGTGATTAAGAAATTCTACAGTAGAGCCATCAATGCCAGGTGATTAAGAAATTCTACAGTAGAGCCATCAATGCCAGGTGATTAAGAAATTCTACAGTAGAGCCATCAATGCCAGGTGATTAAGAAATTCTACAGTAGAGCCATCAATGCCAGGTGATTAAGAAATTCTACAGTAGAGCCATCAATGCCAGGTGATTAAGAAATTCTACAGTAGAGCCATCAATGCCAGGTGATTAAGACATTCTACAGTAGAGCCATCAATGCCAGGTGATTAAGAAATTCTACAGTAGAGCCATCAATGCCAGGTGATTAAGAAATTCTACAGTAGAGCCATCAATGCCAGGTGATTAAGAAATTCTACAGTAGAGCCATCAATGCCAGGTGATTAAGAAATTCTACAGTAGAGCCATCAATGCCAGGTGATTAAGAAATTCTACAGTAGAGCCATCAATGCCAGGTGATTAAGAAATTCTACAGTAGAGCCATCAATGCCAGGTGATTAAGAAATTCTACAGTAGAGCCATCAATGCCAGGTGATTAAGAAATTCTACAGTAGAGCCATCAATGCCAGGTGATTAAGAAATTCTACAGTAGAGCCATCAATGCCAGGTGATTAAGAAATTCTACAGTAGAGCCATCAATGCCAGGTGATTAAGAAATTCTACAGTAGAGCCATCAATGCCAGGTGATTAAGATCTTCTACAGTAGAGCCATCAATGCCAGGTGATTAAGAAATTCTACAGTAGAGCCATCAATGCCAGGTGATTAAGAAATTCTACAGTAGAGCCATCAATGCCAGGTGATTAAGAAATTCTACAGTAGAGCCATCAATGCCAGGTGATTAAGAAATTCTACAGTAGAGCCATCAATGCCAGGTGATTAAGAAATTCTACAGTAGAGCCATCAATGCCAGGTGATTAAGAAATTCTACAGTAAAGCCATCAATGCCAGGTGATTAAGAAATTCTACAGTAGAGCCATCAATGCCAGGTGATTAAGAAATTCTACAGTAGAGCCATCAATGCCAGGTGATTAAGAAATTCTACAGTAGAGCCATCAATGCCAGGTGATTAAGAAATTCTACAGTAGAGCCATCAATGCCAGGTGATTAAGAAATTCTACAGTAGAGCCATCAATGCCAGGTGATTAAGAAATTCTACAGTAGAGCCATCAATGCCAGGTGATTAAGAAATTCTACAGTAGAGCCATCAATGCCAGGTGATTAAGAAATTCTACAGTAGAGCCATCAATGCCAGGTGATTAAGAAATTCTACAGTAGAGCCATCAATGCCAGGTGATTAAGAAATTCTACAGTAGAGCCATCAATGCCAGGTGATTAAGAAATTCTACAGTAGAGCCATCAATGCCAGGTGATTAAGAAATTCTACAGTAGAGCCATCAATGCCAGGTGATTAAGAAATTCTACAGTAGAGCCATCAATGCCAGGTGATTAAGAAATTCTACAGTAGAGCCATCAATGCCAGGTGATTAAGAAATTCTACAGTAGAGCCATCAATGCCAGGTGATTAAGAAATTCTACAGTAGAGCCATCAATGCCAGGTGATTAAGAAATTCTACAGTAGAGCCATCAATGCCAGGTGATTAAGAAATTCTACAGTAGAGCCATCAATGCCAGGTGATTAAGAAATTCTACAGTAGAGCCATCAATGCCAGGTGATTAAGAAATTCTACAGTAGAGCCATCAATGCCAGGTGATTAAGAAATTTTCATATTCTTTAAAGAAAAAATGCATTCCTGAAATGTAAGATGACCCTCGCACTTATCAGCTTCCTCTTTAGTAAGTTTTGTTATCAATGAATTGTTGCTATTAAAGACATCCTTAACACTGGAAAACGGTTTTATATTCCCTCCACCTGGAAATTGTTTCCTTATGAGGGCATTATATCACCAAAAATTTGCAAATAAAAACCATGGAGCGGTCAGATGTAAAATTACAGGAAATTATATTTTTTTTAATTTTCACTTGGTAATAATATTATAAAACTTTTACACAATCCACCAATGTATTATATATATATATTTATAACATAACAGCATTTTACACATTTTAAAACTAAACTAAACATAACACTCCATGTAATGTACTTATTTCTGAAATAAATTACATTCTACACATTTTAAGCACTGTGTATTAAACAAATGTTTTTGCATCTATAATTCATATAATTTGCAATTTATTAATAATGCCAACAAATTATAACAGAAAAAAAATGAACATTGAAAAAATAGTGATATCTTTAGTTCTGAAGATAGAAATTCAACTCATCTAAGTTTTCTGTGTAGGGGTTACAAGGACTGAACCAGGTGACAACAAATAATCTCTATTGGTAATGCTAATAAAAAGTGCCATTTGCTTCTCAATGTACACAGATGAAATGACTAATAATCAAAATATTCCACCTTAAAAGTACGTAGCATATACTATAGACAGATGTATTGTGTTAACAAGTTGAGAAAATATAGAAAATGGACTGAAAATATGAAAAAATAATAATAGGACACCAATTGTAATTAACTAAACAGACTTAATTTAAACAAAATACCAGTCTACAAATTGTTACTTGAAAAACATATCATTTGTATACATACAAGGAAATTTAAGTAAAGCAATTACACCTATAGTCCATACATACGGGTAGTCCATAAAGTATATTACTTTTCTCGATTTTATGGAAATTTTTTATTTGTCATGAATATTTTTTTTATTGTAGCATCCATCAGTATGTACAGACCTATGTTTTATACCCCGTATATTTACACTGCATTAAATTAGGGGTTGATCTGTTTTTGGATTTTATCATTTGTCTGTAATAATATGAGGAAAAAATACCACATTGTTGGAACTGCTCCAAAATTCAATCGAAAAAGAGACAAAATCGATACGCTTAATACACATGAATAAATTGTAACTTATGGTCACAGTTCACTAATTTCATGTTAATTGTAACGAATATCTGTTTTTAAACGATCTACTGTTAATATTTATTTAAATAGTACAATGTATCATTTTTTATATATGATTTATTATTATGTAAATATGTAAAGCGTACATGAAATAATGTATATATATGTACTTGATGATGTAAAAAAGATATACAATAATATACAATATTATATATTGTCATTAAAGACTGTTAATTTGTAATGCTTGACATATAGGTGTCTTGATGTTTTCTCTCATCAGCACCGGGATATTCTGGTAAAGGCCCGGTTGATGTTTTTCCTGAAGATGAAAGTCTACCGTTTTGTAAGTCTAATTGAAAAGTACTAATGTTCGCATCATCTTTATATTGTGGCCCAATATATGCCAGAATGACAGCTAAGAGAAAAATTGAATGAATAGGACCGAATACCATCACTAGAAACATGACCTTGAAAAATGAAAAGAAGATATAGGACGTCGAAAAGGCCAGCATTAAAACGCCAATTATAGTAGAGATCGCTCCGTTAAAAATTGGACCGCCCGCCATGTCAAGAGCTTGTGACACGTGCACGTTTCTTGTACCATCTGCTTGCACAAAAGCGTGACATATATGGGTACTAAAATCAATACAAAATCCAACGCACATAATTATATGTATCATAGTAACAGAACTCAGTGTCAGTCCCCAGAAGTGCATAAAACCTATGACACCTACCATTATTATCACAACGGTCATTGTGATCCACAGTATCACTAATGGCAACGGCATAAATATCGCATTAACCACAAATATAACACCGACACAAATACCAAGAGTTTGTAATGTTTGGGGTACAATTTGAACATATTGTTAAAAAAAGACAAAGGCAGGGGCATACGCAAAGACATTAAGAGGTGTCGATTTAACAATATCGCGAATTCTGACCATCATGTCTGCCTGATCCTCCGAGGAAGTTATGCTTGATGTTAAAATATGCAATCTAGACGCAGTTATTGAATTTGATGCTGTGTCAATAACGACATCGTTAATGAAAACATTTCCAGGTGTTGTAGCCAAAAAATCATGCAGACCCCCAATGAAGGCAGCATTTGACGAATCATTATAAACAGCTGTGGATCTATAGGAATGTATCCATGACAACAAAAAATCATCAAGAACCTGACTGTCATTTCTGACATTAGATACTAAAGAATCGATTTGATCAAAAGTCGATTGCAGTTTGTAATCGACCATATGTTGAATAGTCAAGGACACAGTCAGGCTTTGACTAAAACTAGTTTGATCAGTATCATAGAAATCATAGTAATAAGAATCGGAACCAACAAGATCTCTTATGTCTAAATCTTCCTTGAAACCTGTAGTACCCCATATTGAAAATCCAAGATAAATCACAAAAATCACACATATCACAAGCTGTGTAGGCTTAAATAAAACCACACGTTTTACCAGTCTTTTAGGATATTTCTCTATAGGGCCTTCAATTTCATCTCTGTTTTTATGTGGGGATCCAGAACAACAAAGTACTTTACATGTTGAGGCTCCTTTACTTCTTATTTGTTCTTTAGATTCAACTTTTAAACAGGTCCAGAAATGTAGATTTTTGGAGACTCTTTTTTCATTAATAGTCATACATCCAGTGTAGAAAGTGACATAATTTAAATAGCAAAACAGTATGGCACATCCTGAAAATAAAATATCATAGTCATTCATTTCGTTTCAAAATAAAAAAAAAATGTGTTCCTTAATCTTTGTTGTATTTCCGGAAAAAATATTTGATGGAATGGCTTAAATGTAAACTATATTACATTTTCAAACGACGATTTTTATATACGGATTATTTTTTGCTCAAATTTAATTCGATTTACCAAGTATTTTGATACTTTTTTGGTTACCTTAATGCAGGACATATCAATACAGAATTTATGCATGGAAACCACGACGACCTATTTATGATTCATGGCTTATCACCGATTTTGGACCAAGAGTAACACGGCGGGTGCCAAGTGTGGAGCAGGAAGGGCTTACGGATTATGATTACCCCTTTGGTATCTTTAAATTTTCATAGAGTAAGAGTATTTTCTGAAACCAGCATTCACCACAGATTGTTTCAGGTGGAAAGTACGAAATCATGTACAGTTGGCATATATCGTCACGGTATGTGTTTTCGTATGTCATGTCTTTTCGTATCATCCATTTTACTTTGATTTCCACAGCGCACGCATTATTTTTGACGTGTCCTCCAGTTTCTATTTATGGAACGTAAACAGGACTACAACGTGACATCTGTAAAAAATGTTAAAGTTTGCCTTTAAAGACATAAGTACCAAAAACAGTGAACCTAAATACTGTACCTACTGAACCATACTTTTTGTAATGCTAAAAATTTACCTCATTTATAAAGTAGCTGGAAAAAAATCCAGAAGGGCCAAATAAAATTTAACTATTTCGTCTCTCAGACACCTGCTCTTCCTGTCATGTAACTGTCATGGGGTCACTGATCGTACTTGTAAACAAAAGAGCTGACTGAAATGTGCCTGTATCTTATATAAAATACATGTCAATTTGCAGTGCATTGTGGTTTCAGCACTAACAAAAACATCTAAAGTAAACACAATTTTGAAAGTGGTTATTTTCAAACATTCTGTTATTTTATTTAGATGTAGTATGATTTGGTAGATGGCCAGAACCATGAAATTTTAAAACCAGCCATTTCCGGATTATATATTCGTTTCCATCCCGTATATCGGCCTTGTTTTTACTTCACACGAAAACAGATGACGCCATTTTACTGACAACAAAAGTTGCCAGATAATCGAGAGTATATTAAAATACAAGAATGGCTTTAAAACAATCTTATGTACAAAGAAATATTTAACTAGCCATTCTTTGAAAATTCCAATCGTCATATGAATGAAGGGTTAACACTGTTAATCGCTATATCGGGAAATCGATAATAGCACGAAAACCGATAACACGATGCTATGTATTGGCGCATAGAAAATGGCCGACGTCAGGATTATTTTTTTTCAATATTGATTGCAGTACTGTATAATAAATACGTGTCCGATTCCGATAAAACGTTTCCTGGAACAAATTTAAGGTGTTTTATTTCAGTAAACACAATTATTTTCGAGTTATTTCCATTTTTATTTACTTTCATCGTCTGCTTATATCCAATCGTAACTACTCGGCCATTCTCGCTACCCTGCAAATAACCTCGTATGCATTAGGCGTATAAATCGCACTACTTTTCACATGTCAGTTACATGAAAGTTTGATAAAGTTATATTTTAAACAATTTTCTATATTTCAATTAAAGTTTTAATTAGTTTTGCATGATTAAATTTTACTTAGTATGTCTTCCATATTGGATTTTCGTGGACTATATTTTTGTGCGGATTAACTTAACTTAACTTCCGGCAAACAATTTAAGAAGAATTTCTACTATGTACGTACGAGGTTATTTGAAGGGTAGCGAGAATGGCCGAGTAGTTACGATTGTGCTTATATCATGACACCTTAAAGTACATTCTCTATCCAGAGTTGTCGTTCCTGCTACGCTAGACTCTATCTCTGTCATTGCCCATTTTACAAGATTCTTGTAAAAGTTAGAAACAGTAAAAGAAATGTACTTAAAATTGTTTTAATTATTGTAAATATCAATAAAGATGAAAATAAATCACTCATTTCAAATCAATTCTCTCTTAAAAATGATTTTCCCCCCACTTCATGGAGAACTATTTTGCGGAGGTAAAAATTAAAAAGTTAAAAACGATCAAAAATCATTTTTAAGAGAGAATTGATTTGAAATGAGTGATTTATTTTCATTTTTATTGATATTTACAATAATTAAAACAATTTTAAGTACATTTTTTTACTGTTTCTAAATTTTACAAAAATCTTGTAAAATGGGCGTTGACAGAGATAGAGTCTAGTGTAGCAGGAACGACAACTCTGGATAGAGAATGGTTAAAGTAAGGAGTTGACACCAGACGTGAAAAAAGGTGATTGTAGAGCTTTCAACCGAAGGGTTTTCAGGGGAAAAAAATCGGTGAACTACATTAACAGTGAGAAGTATATTTCGATTCTCGATGACAATTTAAGGCCTGTTGTTGCCAAGAATTTTGCAAATAACCCGTGGACTTTGCAAGAGGACAATTCTCCGTGCCATGTTTCCCGGCGAACTACTAGTACTGCATGGAAAACCGAAAACGGAATTTTAACTTTACCTTGGCCCAGATCTTAACATTATTGAAAATGTCTGGAAAGTAATTAAAAATAACATTGCAAAGCGAATTTTGGAAATCCAAACCAAACACGATTTTATACGAGTTATTAATGAAATATGGACTTGACTTTCATTGTGTTATACACAGGCACTTGTTTCTGTAAAAAATATATACCATATACCTTATATCACCAAGGTACTTAAGTTTCAATTTTGATTGCAACTACCACCGCGACAATTTCGCTATTTTTTTTTTCTTGCTGTTTGTCTCATTTAGTATGTCAACTTATTAATATTTTTTTTTTAGTTTTGATTAATTATTTTATATTATAATATAATATATTTTTAACATTTTCCCTCGGTACCTTGAATTGCATGGATATGCTATATTACCCTCCGTCGTTGGCGTCGGGCAATATAACACATCCATGCAATTCAAGGTACCTCGGGAAAATATTCTTGTATATTGACCACAATCACTAATCAAATCTAATCAAGTTATTATTATTATGTTATATGTGTATATGTATGTGGTTTATTTTGTTATGTATGATTCTGTATTGATTCTACTGCTCAGCTATGGGCACCATGATTGGTTTAATAAAGTATTCTTATTCTTATTCTTATTCTTATTCATGGAATATTTGTATAATATCTTTTCGTCATGTGTTACATACTTACACGTGCACCATGAACGTTTATTGTCCCCATTTTTGTTGAAATACATGATAACTGTGTAAAGATTATCCTTCGTATATCTCACATACATACCTGTGTACCATGAAAAGTTTCTAACACTTGGAAATGCCGAGGCTGCGCCAGCACAAAAAGCTATGACGTCAGTGATTGATGTGATAGTGATAGCAATCCCACTTGTCCTCATAGTTTGACCAATACGTGTTTCAACGTCAACTTTACTTGATGTATCTGCCAGACCAGACAATAGGATGAACATGTCGTCAACACCGATTCCTAGAAATAGTATAGGTTATTAAGAGCAGATGTGACCTGTATTTATTTAAACAAATAAATGACAAGACTCCGTAAAGCAAGCAAAGAAATTTCACATGCCTGGAAAAAGAAAGTCAAGTGCAGTGAGTATTCAAATTTATTTTTGTACGATTTTTTGTATCAATTTTGCGTGTGTACATCTTGTAATTTGTCTTTTAATTTATTTCCGGTTGGCAGCCATGTTGTTGAACATTTTGAAGTGCATTAGTACCTAACCTATTCATACTTCTACCATTAACGCTCCCTTCGGGAGCGTATTATATATATCCAATTCAACATTTCCCTTGATTATATTTTCTACTGGACACCAACAACCTTTTTTATTCTATTTTTTCTTCCGGGCCGTTCCGGGATATTCTAACAGAAACAATACAACTGAGATACAATTTCGGAAATATCTTACGAAACAAAAGAAAACAATATGCACCGTTAATTTAACTACAATTGCTCGTCTTTTAAAAAACTACTTTGAAATTAACCTGATTGAAGTATATTCTCTAGATTAAAATTGAACACTACTTCTGAACCTCTAGAACAACATTTCTGACAATCCTGGTGACCTAATATGTCTCAACCAATAAGAGGTCGGTACAACCATGTTGGATTTCGAATTACTCTGACGAGTACCAAAGCTTTTTGAGGACCATTTCTGACAAGTCTTGTGATTGAACATGAAGTCATTCTGGCAAAGAAATTGAAAATGTATCTGCTAATGAGAGACCAGGGCACCAATCTTGGATTTTTAATCGCTTCCAAATGGATCCATAGAAAAACAATTGTGAAAAATTTGGTAGCTTGGCATAAAGTGGCTCTGAAGAAAAGACTGAAAATGTAAAAAGTCTACGAGATTTTGTGGAGTTCGTGTTGCTCAACCTTAGGTTTTCTGTGTAGTGTGTTGCAGATAATTCGTTGTCCTTTTTCTTTTGGTCATTGTATTGTCGGTTATTCAAAAGTTATCAGGGTCAGTAATTTTATCTGTGTCTGATTGGCCTAAATTTGCCGAATGAAAAATTGTTTAATCGTTTACAAAATTTGTTTTCTGCCAACTTCTGGTGGCAATTATTAATTCAAGTCATACATTTTTTTATCATGAGATTACACAGAGAGTCACTTTGGTTAAAAGTTGGTACGGGTGCAGCTGGGTTTGAAAAAACATATATTCCTTTATTCTCTCAGAATGAAAACCCTCCCTATATATATATCCACAGTACGATGTTGACTCATTAATATTAGATTAAAACAAATAATTAGTTATTTAATTCTACATAAATTAACCAAAACACCAAATAGTTGTAGCTGTTATCGTTTCATAGATACAAATATGACGGGCAAAATATGACAGAGGCCCACAATTTTTAATTAATGAAAAGAACGTTTAACCAGTGATTGTCAACAATTCCGCCAATATCAACAAAACTAACAATTAGCTCTCGCATTAAATCACTGAAAACAAAAAGGGGACCACGGCATATGATCTCAAGGAAGTCCAGGTCCTGGCATGGGACATGGGGTTAAACCAGTAAATGGCATCCCGTATTGATAAGTTGTTCTTCAGCAGCAATGCATATATAAACAACAAAGCCATAAACAAAAATCTGGACAGATGCGCTTCCACTCAAAAAGACTGCATACAAAAATTTGAAAGAAAAAATTACAAAAATGAAAGACAACATATACTAGAACAGTACTTATAGCAGGGTCAATGAATGCTCGTAGTTAACTGACTACTAGCTAGGAAGGAATACGTTGGCTAAATACCATTACTCTTATGACAAAATATCAGAACTGATACTTCTAATAGACTTAATATCAATTAGTCATAAACATCTAAAGAAATTAATGGTCTTGGTGGGAGGTCAAAATAAATAGGTCATCAATTTGTCAGAATCAATTATTGAACACAAAACAGTAGTATAATATAGAATGAAATATAATTGTACTAATTTGATTGCTTTTTAGACCTACTAATTGTACTAACAGACTGTCTCTATTTTTAGCAAACTAAAGCTGCCTCAAGCTATTTTTACCAATAAGATTTTTCAAGTATTTCACGAGTATAGATTTGTCACATTGGAACTTGTTAGCTTTGTTATTAACGTCACCGTATAAACATGAGTGGGAAATACCTTTTTTGATGAGATCTTTGTATGTAGAACTGTTTTTAAGGGTTTTTTGTTCTTTAATTTCATTATGAAATTCATCTTTGTATTATTCCAACAGATTTGTTAATCCCATTTGTATCTTTAAACTTGTCTTACATTGAAATAAAACAGAAAAAGGAGATAGCTTACAATATTTACATTTTGATTGTCTTGCATAAGTAACAAATTAGAGTTGTGGTGTTTAAATCACTTTCAACAATATTTCAGCTATATCGTGGAGCTCAGTTTTACTGGTGGAGGAAACCGAAGCCCAAGCAGAAAACCACAGATCTCCCGCAAGTCACTGGCAAACTTTATCACATAATGTTGTATCGAGTACACCACGCCATGGGCGGGATCCGACGGCTCCATAAGTAACAAAATAATACTGTGGATACAAATAATTCTAATTTGACTTTTTACTTAAATACACGACAAAACCCAAGGTCAAAGAGGTCATTGGTCAAAAGAGAATGTCTTGTTGACGTATGAATGTTATGTTCGATTATCTAAAGAAAGTGTAAACAGTGATGGTCATCAAAATCTACAAAACGAACAATGACCTCTCATCTTAACTGAGCACAAAAAGACCATGACAAATGACATTGGAAATCCAGGTCCATTCGAGTATGGTACAGACTCTTAATCTGTTTGAAACATTTGACATAGGAGTGGCTCGTAGTGATGTAGTTGGTTATATTATCAACCATTACTGTTTCACTAATTATATTTAATTGTCAACCGCATCGGTGGCATAATGGTTAGCGTGCTCACCTCGAGTGCGACAGATCGTGGGTTCGAGCCCCGATCGGGTCACACCAAAGACTATAAAATTGGTATTTGTTGCTTCTCCTCTAAGCACACAGCATTAAGGAGAAAGAACAAAGACTGGTTGGCTCGGAATCAGAATAATGTGTCAGAGAGGAGCGACATGTCTACCCGCGGACTGTTATGTCAGTGAGCTAGCACTATCACAATCCAACTCAGCGTGTTGGTCTAGAACAAAGCGGACCTCATCATCATCTCATTGACAATTAACTTGTTCTCGCCATGATACAGCTGAAAAATTGCTGAATTGCTGTTAAGCAACAATCACTCCATCACTCAATATTTTCAATTGTTTCCTTTTTCCGCAGTTTCGAATTAAACGGTTTTATTTTACCTCCACCCGGAATTGTTTCCCTGTACGGCATTATATCACCAAAGAATTGATTTCCGCCAATGCACTCTTTATTTGCAAAATGAAAATCATGGAGCGTTCAGAAGTAAAATTACAGGAAAATGTTTCTTTTTTATTTATTTTCACTCAATAATAATATTACAAAACTTTCACACAATGCACCAATGTATCATATATAATATAACAGCATTTATTGTATACATTTTTAAATTAAACTATTAACTATTATACTCAATGTAATGTACATATTTCAAAAATAGATTAAATTCTACATATTTTAAACTGTATTGTACAAATGATTGTATATCAATGATTCATATAATTTTCAACTTATTTACAATACCAACAAATTATAGTAGATAAAAACGAGAAAGAAAAACATTCTTAGTTCTGAAGATAGAAATCCAACTCATCTAAGCTTTCTGTGTAGGGGTTACAAGGACTGAACCAGGTGACAACAAATAATCTCTATTGGTAATGCTAATAAAAAGTTCCATTTGCTTCTCAATGTACACAGTTGAAATGACTAATAATCAAAATATTCCACCTTAAAAGTACGTAGCATATACTATAGACAGATGTATCGTGCTAACAAGTTGAAAAAATTTAGAAAATGGACTGAAAATATGAAAAAATCAATAATAGCACACCAATTGTAATCAACTAGAAATATTGAATTTTTAGAAAAAATTACCAATCTGCAAATTGTTTCTTGAAAAACATATCATGTTTATACATACAAGGAAAGTAAAGACCATACATATTGCTGGTAGTCCATAAAGTATCATACTTTCTAAATTTTATAGAAATTTTAATTGTAAAGATTTTTATTTTGGCACGAATTCATTGTTATTGTAGCATCCATCAGACGTATTCACACTGCAATAATGTATTTTTGTTTTTGGATTGAATTAATCATTTGTTCGTAATAATATGAGAAAAAAAAATACCACATTGTTGGAACTGCCCCAAAATTCAATCGAAAAAGAGACAAAATCGATACGCTTAATACACATATAAATGACTCATTCTCGTGTCTGGTACAGGCACTTGAATAAAAAGTGGTGGGGGCTAAACTTGTTTTATGTGCCCAATTCACTAATTTAATGTTAATTGTAGCGAACATCTGTTTTTAAATGATCTACTGTTAATATTTACATTAATAGTAAAATGCATATATTTTACGTCATCAACTATATAAATTATTCCATGTACGCTTTACATATTTACAAATTATGAATTATATATATATATACATATACAATAGTATATATTGTCATTAAGTTTTCTACAAGACTGTTAATTTGCAAGGTTAGACATAGCGGTGTCTTGATGTTTTCTCTCATCAGCACCGGGATAATCTGGTACAGGCACGGGTGAAGTTTTTCCTGAAGATGAAAGTCTACCGTTTTCTAAATCTAATTGAAAAGTACTGCTGTTCGCTTCATCTTTATACTGTGGCCCAATATATGCCAGAATGACAGGTAAGAGAAAAATTGAATGAATAAGACCGAATACCATCACTAGAAACATGACCTTGAAAAATGAAAAGAAGATATAGGACGTCGAAAAGGCCAGCATTAAAACGCCAATTATAGTAGAGATCGCTCCGTTAAAAATTGGGCCGCCCGCCATGTCAAGAGCTTGTGACACGCGCACGTTTCTTGTACCATCTGGTTGCACAAAAGCATGACATATATGGGTACTAAAATCTATACAAAAACCAACACACATGATTATATGTATCATAGTAACAGAACTCAGTGTCAGTTCCCAGAAGTGCATAAAGCCTATAACACCTACCATTATCATAACAACGGTCATTGTGACCAGCAGTATCACCAATGGCAACGGCATGAAAATGGCAGTAACCAAAAATACAATACCGACACAAATACCAAGAGTTTGTATTGTTTGGGGAACAATTTGAACATATTGCTCAAAAAAGACAAAGGCAGGGGCATACGCAAAGACATTAAGAGGTGACGAGCCGACAATATCATGAATTCTGACCATCATATCTGCCTGATCCCCCGAGGAAGTTATGCTTGATGTCAAAATATGTAATCTGGAAACAGTTATAGAATTTGATGCTGTGTCAATAACGACGTCGTTAATGAAAACATTGCCAGGTGTTGTAGCCAAAAAACTATGCAGACCCCCAATGAAGGCAGCATCTGACGAATCATCATAATCAACTGAAGATCTGTATGAATGAATCCATGACAATAGAAAATCATCATTTACCTGGCTGTCATTTCTGACATTAGATATTAAAGAATCGATTTGATCAAAGGTCGATTGCAGTTTGTAATCAACCATATTTTGAATAGTCAAGGACACAGTCAGGCTTTGACTAAAACTAGTTTGATCAGTATCATAGAAATCATAGTAATAAGAATCGGAACCAACAAGATCTCTTATGTCTAAATCTTCCTTGAAACCTGTAGTACCCCATAGTGAAAATCCAAGATAAATAACAAAAATCACACATATCACAAGCTGTGTTGGCTTATATAAAACCACACGTTTTACCAGTCTTTTAGGATATTTATCTATAGGAACTTCTATTTCATCTCTGTTTTTATGTGGGGATCCAGAACAACAAAGTACTTTACATGTTGAGGCTCCTTTACTTCTTAATTGTTCTTTAGATTCAACTTTTAAACAGGTCCAGAAATGTAGATTTTTGGAGACTCTTTTTACATTAATTGTCATACATCCGATGTAGAAGGTGACATAATTTAAATAGCAAAACAGTATGGCACATCCTGAAAATAAAATATAATAGTCATTCATTTCGTTCCAAAGTAAAACTAAATGTGTTCCTTACACGGTGTTGTAATTTCGTAGAAAAAAAAAATGATGGAATGGCTTATATATTTACTACATGTATGTTAAAACGACGATTATTATATACGGATTATTTTTTGCTAAAATTTCAACGATTTCAATATCAGATGATGTTCGTGTAGTTTAACAGCAACACAACGGGTGCCACATATGGATCACCTGAGTTCACCTCCGGTGTTTAGTGTGGTCCCTGTTGTTCGATCTTTAGTGTCTGTGTAGTGTTTTGTAGATCATTGTTTGTCCTTTTTCTTTTGGCCATTGTATTGTCTTTCTTCAATTTACGGCTTCTGATTACCACCTTCACCACACTATATTTTCAGGTGGAACGTACAAAATCATGCATGTTTAAAAAAATATATGGTTTTCGAAAATTAAACTTTGTGCACGTGTCCCTGTAGGTTACCATGTGTTTTCATCACAAAGTAAAGATATAATGCCTTAAAGTTTTCAAATTGAAATAATTTAGAGCCCCAAAAAATGTGTTAAATAGAACGGGGTTTTTTTCATTAAAAACTGTTTAACTTGCTCTATGGATACGACATGATGGCTTTACATAAATGTACCATGAATTGTTCTTTTTCTGTGCTATTATAATGACTACCTATATACCATGAAGCATTTGTTTGTCTTATGTTTCCAGTGATTTAAATACCTGTATATGTACCCTGAAATTTCCATTTCCTCATGATTTAATGAAAACGTAGATATAAATTGTATGTGCACAAGACACGTTTCTGGAATAAACTTCACCAGGTACGCTCAAGGCCAAATATATTTCAAAGCCAAGTAATTTAAAGTCTTTGGGAGCAAGAAAACCAAAGACCTAAACAGGAAATACATATCTATGTAACATTACACAAGCAACAAACACATTTATGTTCTCCAAGCAAGCCCTTTATATCGGCTTTTAGGCTAGTCCTGATAAGTGCCGAGAGCCGATATATCGGCTTTGTTATTTATTGCTGTGTCGCTAACGACGTCCTAATATCGACTGTCACTTATGACGTAAAAAAAGCACTGTCGGCATTCACATGATGGCAGCAGACGATTTCAAAAGAAATCCGCCTTGGTTTCGCGTGTACCAACCAGAGCCAGAACAGAACTTGAAAGACCACCGAGACCATCCAGGTGTGAAAAACATGCCAGCGAGGAATTCACCTCCCATTGTATATTTTTATATGATGTTTTCCTTGAATATCTTGATTGAAATATATCTTTGTTACAAATATTTTAGAAGTTTAGGTTACTCTCTGTAATATTGACAAATTTTGACTAGCTACGCTCACAGTACTGACAGTTCATTAAGCTCAAATAAATGAATTAAAGGTGATTCTAAGATTTTGATTCTTTTATAGCATTTATGAAGCTCTCGCGAGTGTGGAACGCCTATCACCTGTAGATGCACTTAATAAGTTGGATACATTTTATGTACTTTTAGCTGAACAAAGTATTGAAACTTTTCAATATTGACCGTCGGAAATTAAACATTAAAGCACAATCGCAAAAAAAATATACTTCTAGTTATTAAACACACACACACACACTCACACACAACGGAAAACTAAATAAACCTCCAAAAATGAACTTCCCGGAATAGTTACAAAATAAAGGTTTAACTCAGTCCATGGGAGATGCATAGCCCTCCCCATGACTTTAAATTGTACGCCCTTAAATAGTTGCCCGGAAAATTTTTCATCACACCGAAAACACACATGAAATTGTCGTAAAATTGTTTAGTATGCTATTAAAGTTTGCAAACTCTGTTGAAGAGAAGTTATCACCCACAGCAGCCCGGATCAGCTAAGTCTACGAATAGATATTTGCGCGAGGAACATGTAGATATCTCCTGTATAGTTTTCGAAACGCTTAGTAATTTATAAACGGTAAATCCTTATTTCTAATTTATTTCCAGATATGCAAAGCAACGTATTACAAATAAACATAGGAGAAATGCACTGCATCCAAAGTCAAGGCTTGGATTATGGGAACGTGTTACAGTTGCTGAGATAGAAGGTTTTTTGGCTGTCATATTCAACATGGGGCTTATTCGGAACCCGAGCATAAAGGATTACTGGTCAAAGAAATATGAAAGCCAAATCACACCGTGGTTTTCAAAGATGTTTTCCAGAAACCGGTTCCAGATCATATTACGTTGTTTTCATTTGGGTAACAAGAAGACCCCACCTCAGAGAGACAGTGACTTTTACGATCCGTCCGCCTGGTTCAAACCTCTTTTGGAACATGCTAACATGGTTTTTAAGCGCTATCTAACACCAAAACGCGAACCGTCTATTGATGAATCGCTTATCGGAACAAAAGCTAGAAGCGTTCTGACACAATATATTCCCAGTAAAGGTTCAAAATTTGGTATCAAGATATGGATGCTCGTCGAGGCTGCAACAGGTTATATCATTCACTTTGTGCCATGCAAAGGTAGACGGCATGATCCAGTTCCGAACGGTAAGCAACAGGGTAGTTACATAGTCTTAAAGTTGTTGCGGGCAGCCGATCTAACAGGAAAATGGTATCACGTTTTCTGTGATAATATTTTTACGTCGATTAGACTTGCTGTGCGCTTATTCAATTTGAATACATATTTAACAGGTACTATTCGTAGAAATAGACACTTGCCTCGTATTATTGAACAAGGGAACCCATATGCAAACGAATCCATTTTTGCTTGCCGAGGTCCTGTACTATGTTGCGCATATAGAGAAAGACCAAATAGGAAAGTTGTTCGATTTGTATCAACTTATTGTCATGGTGTTCATAACGCAAATGAAAGGCCTAATATCGCTACTGATTACAACCAGAGTATGGGAAGAGTCGATTTGAACGACATGATGTCGGGTATATATGAAGATAAAAGAAAAACAAAAACTATGTGGAAAAGAGTAGCGATTAACCTGTTCCATAGGATGCTGTTGAATGTTTACATTTTGTATAAGTATAATACAGACAATGAAAAGCTGATTTCGAGATATGACGTTATTGTTTCAATTATTGAGACACTTGCAACCGAATACCGAAACCAAACCGACCGATATGATATAGCCATAGGGAATGCAGGTGTAGATATATCCATAGAACGTCTGCCTGGAAAACGAGAAAGAAATTGTGCCGTCTGTTCTACCGCAAATCGCAGAAAAAGATCAAAGACTATTTGTCGGCGATGTAGAAAAGGGGTGCACGGAGTTTGTATACATAGGCACCGTTGTGCAGTTGAATGTTGAAATGTACGATTTACACATGCAGGGAAAAAAACCAACTAATTTCAGTATTGCGATCTTCTTTACTAATCGCAGTCTTGTTCTATAACTAATATCAATGTAAAACTTAGCATTGTATCTGTATGTTCATATACGTCGTAATAATTTCAATGTCGTAATAAGAAAATTCCTAGATTTCCTACCCTACCGTCCATTATTACTAATTCTTTTGGGGGGGGGGGGGGGGGGGGGGCATAATTTTTTTCAAATTTTGGTAGAAATTTTAGCAAAACAAAACAAAACATCAAGAAATAAAAAATTCGTACTACCGTTCAAAATTTTACAATGAAGAAGTCGGATGTGAATTTCGGGTCTTGCTTGATTGAATCCTATATTTTCCGTCGTTTAGTCATCTGCAGTTCCTTCCAATGGGTTTCATGAAGCTTTTACATAATTAGTTTTAAAATGTGTGTAATAAACTAATATAGGACTAGGTAATGAAAACAGCAAAAATTAACACAATCACAGAAACAGGCGAACACGCAGACACTTTATCATCCCGTTAGATTGTGTTGCTATGCAAATATAATACATGTAGTTCCCTTACCAAAACAGTTCATTTCTGGACCAGGGCCCGGTTTCATAAAAAATCTCAAATTGAGATTTTCCTCAAATCCCTGAGGATTTTCTCAAATCTTCAATTTCCAGCCATCTGATTGGTCAATATTTGAGTTGAGGATGAACTTCATGAAATCCGCAATTTGAAATGTTTTATGAACCCGGGCCCAGTTATCTATTATAAAAATTATATCCTTGGAATTTTTACCAATCATATGAATTTTTTTTTAAATTGCATTCAAATACACGTGTACAGAATAGATAAAACTCTTTTAAAAAAAGTGTTGTTCCCCCTCTTCAAAATAAAAAAAAAAAAACATAAAGGAAAAAGAATAAAAACAGAAGTAAGAAAGGAAAAAAAAAGCCATCGGCAAGCTTCTTTTCCGTGGCAGCGCTGTGGAATCTACAGGGGCGTTTGTTACGTCACACAATCGTTGTGAAGCATGACGTCACTGATTGACCCTAGAAAAACAAGTCCTTCGAAATGCTCCGGCACTTACCAGGTAAATCGCCTGGCAATGTACAATCAAGCAGCTTGATATCATTTTTTGAAATAAGGTCTCTGACCACAATGGAGTAATCCATTTGTTGGCGTGCTAAAATTTTTATTGAAGATCTAGACAAATTTCGTTCCCTTGATAAGTTGATTGTAAGTTTGATTCATTGACAGTTATAAATTTTCTACTTTGTATGCCACCTTGCCACATAATTTTATCAAAATACTAGTTTTCCTATTTGATTAAATGGTCAGGCTGTGATTACATATGCTGTAACCAAAATGAATTATGTTCCCATGTATCACATATACATACCTGTGTACCATGAAAAGTTTCTAACACTTGGAAATGCCGAGGCTGCACCAGCACAAAAAGCTATGACGTCAGTGATCGATGTGATGGTGATAGCAATTCCACTTGTCCTCATAGTTTGACCAATACGTGTTTCAACGTCGTCTTTACTTGATGTATCTGCCAGACCAGACAAAAGGATGAACATGTCGTCAACACCGATTCCTAGAAATAAAACATGATATAACATTATGTGTCGTTACTTAATAATACTGTTGTATAATATTTAGAGTCATTCACACCACAAGACTCTTCACGTGCCTTATTCCGCAACTAAGGTTCTTCTCCCTCAAGCATATATGACCTTGGCTGATTTTGGCTATTCTGTTTAGGCTCTTAGGTTTTACTGCTCCCAAAACTTTAAATTATTTGGCTTTCCATTCTTTCGATTTTGAGTAACACGAACCCCACTAAAAACCGGGGGCGAACTCAGGTGCTCCAGAAGGGTAAGTGGTTCCTGTTCCACTAGTGGTACCCGTCATGTTAATCTAGTTACAAACCCAGTGATAAGTCATGAATGAGGAAAGGACCGGGAAGTGAATATATAAACATTGGTCTTCTGTATTCAATTGACGCATCAGTTTTAGCATATTTGTATCACAGATAAAATACATACATAGCTCACAGGCATTATCAATCTATTTATAGTAGTACACATTCGACAGAAATTGTATTGCATAAAAGACAACCTCTACAAGACTGCTAAATATCGTCTTTGACGAAAACGTAATGACATAGACATTGACGATTCTTTATAAAAGTCATGCAATAGATTATCATCCTGAGTTTATATATAGGCTACAATAAGCAAAGATCGCAGAAAAATGATTTGTATTTACTTTCAATTGAAACCTTGTGTCAACGAAGATAGTGTTCCCCTTCAACAATAATCTTACTCTTACCTAGGATCAAAAATGGCATCGCTCCGACTATGTCCACAAACGATGCACCACATAAACTAACAAGTCCAAACGATCCAGCAATTGCCATTCCAGTGTCTAGAACTCCAGCAAATGCCAAGTTGTACCTGTTTGCCACACAGTTACCTCCCATTAATGTCAGACTGGAGAACATTATCATCAGAGTAAATGTCACGGAGAAGAACACGATGTCACCTGTTACACTTTTACTGAGTTCAGTTGTCAAACTGTCCGAATAAGAATATTTCACTGAAAACGTTCCACTGGAATAAGCTGCCATTTTATCGACGAAAGCAAGTTCCCATTTACGGGAAAGGCTACTTCGCTCACTTTCTAGGTTAAATGTTAGTTTTAATGCAGTCGCGTTCTTGCAAAATTATTTGCAACCTGAACTCCTCCTATTATTCTATTAAAGAAAACATCCTGTCCGAGATACGTGTACGTTGGATAAGATATAGTTCCTGCATTCATATCCGTAATGAAGGACGTTGAAAAGATTAAATCACCCTCCACTACACATGACGATAATCGTTTTGCGCAAATGTCTGCATATGTAAAGGAATTGCCACTGCCATCATAAGCAACAGTAGCATTAATAGAACCATACAAGGCTGTCAAATCACTCCATAGAGTGGAGTCAAGTATGTTTCCACCATCTTTTCTTTCAATTATAGCAGTTCCGAAGTAACCAAAATCAGGGAGACTGTATATAATAATTTACACTGGTATTGTAGGTAAAGATATTTTTTATCTGAAAACAAAAATTGCGATGTACTCGTTTTCTTAATAACAAGAATACATTACATACAAAACAATTCTAATGTTAAAATCATTTATATTATTAGGTGAAAATGGATCACAAATACATGTAAACTCCCTTTCCATAATTCCTAAGATATAGCTGCGTCCCTGATTTTTTACGATTATGTACAGAAGACTTTCAGTTTGTTTTAAAATGGTTAAAACGTCTGAATAATGCTTGAAATTAATAATATACAGAATTAACAAAAATTGCTATTCAATGTATATTACCTGTTCCCTGTTCTGACTAGCTGTGCTATCTGTAGGTGTATACTGTTCGATTCCAGATTCCGTTTTCAATGTCAGAAGTCCCACACCGAAACCAGCATTAATGAAGACTGCTATAAAAATTACCTTTAACGGATGCCTGGCAATAAATCTCCCATATTTTTCAAAAGCTTTCCCAATGATGTGTTCAACTTTTTGTTGCAATTTATAAAACATCTGAAATGAATTGAAAAAGAAATAGTTCAAGACATACACATAGAAGATTGAAAATATGATCGTGTATTATGATATTAGCTTGATTGCATAAAAATATGAAACAATCAGTTTACTCTAAAACCTTAATATCCAAAGACCAGAACATTTTTTTTAGCGAATTATAAGGTCATTACAAACGATTAAAAACTAAAATGTTTGTAGCAATGGGAGATCAGTGTATGTCTTTAAGTAGATGCATATAAACGATCCTGCGTTATTATTAAACAGTATGGCATACCTTCTCCGCATAGGGCAATAATTGCTTGAGAATTAAACTAGGTATTCAGTTGGTGGACCATTTTGAATCATTCATTTGAAAGCTTGTGTTGTTGATGAATTTGTATTCTAAAATACGTTATCAAGTTGATCCTACATAAGACCCAATTTCTACAACGTGACCATCAGAGGTCTTTATGGATCCAAATCTTTAGCCTATATCTAAGGACAATGGAGTTAAATAAAAGTTACATTTTTCACCTCGTTGCATTTTTGGAACACTAAGCATAAACAATACAAAAAAAATAATAATGAATATAGAAAAAACATTTTTATCACTGGTCCAAAACAATTTTGATTTTCCATAAGAAATGCTGTTGAAACATGTTAAATGATGCTCTCAGGGAGCTGTTGTACAATTTACATGTAAGAAGCGGTGCATTCTTTATAAACGACACATTCCGTATTAATGTCGTCCTTGACATGCTAACAATATTAATCACCTGTACAACTAGCGGAGAACACCCCGTAGTTTTAGAATCCCGCAGCGTAAAAACTAGGTCACATTTCTATTTCACGTGGTCCCCTTTGGCGTACGTTTATATATGATATGCAATAAATATTTCAAATGGATTGATTAAAAAATGTTTTATGTCCATTATTTAAATCATTGAAGACTGCTTCATTATTTTGGACAAAATATTAAACTTATTTTGATATTTTCTGAAACATTGTTTATATGTATTTATGCTTATTATGTAATATATTAAGGAAAAATAACAGAATTTGATAGGGATCTGATGTCTCATTCTTAGTTTTAATATTAATCAGGATTTATCTAAAGCAAAAACAACTGTTTCAAGCAATCATTGTTCGTTTGTTGTTTAACATTTGATATTGTTATATAAGAAAAATTTGAACATATCAAAGGGGTAATCAAAAGTGGTAATACGAAGGACAGACAAAATAAATACAAAAAGAAAAGGACAGACAAACAATGATCTACAAAACACAACGCATAAAACTAAAATCTGAACAACACGAACCCCACTACAAACGGGATATTTATAGTTTCTAGATTGTTAAAAACTTACCTTTCTAGATTTATAAAAGAACAACTGTTTTAAATTACCATAACTTTTATATTGCTTATATAGCTTACTATCACGTGTTGGAAATATAACAAATAAAACAGGGGAGTTGGAGAATAAACCAATCATGATAATACACTTGTTGTTCAATGTGCATTTATTGCATGATAATATCGGTGTTAGATTGTATAAAATAAATATCATCTATTGCCACCATAAAATAGAGTTATCATTCGGGCTGCATAAATAGAAGGTTAATTGTAAAAAGTAGATGAATGTATTTAACTATACAGCAATACAGATAAGAGTCCTAAAAAACTTGATATGCAGCTGTCAAAGCGATTTTTATTGTTTAAATCTAGTCTTTAATTTAACAAAATAGAACCCAAAATCGTGACACACTGTTTTTTCTGAACTCGGATATTTAATCGAAAACCATTTATTTATGTATTGCACAAGATGCACATTTTTGTAGTTCACTTCTTCAATGGTGCGATCCCCAAATTACATGTATTTATTAGAAAACCAAATATCATAGAGCAATAAAAGTGTTCAAATCTACTTTCTAATCAATCTAAGGCTATCCAGTCCTGATGTACATAAACCCTAGTCTTACAATGATCTCTAAATTCATGAACTAGAAATGTAGAAAACAAGTCGGATAGATATATCAGTAAAATAGCTAGAAATAGAGAAAAGAAGAGACAAAGTAACGATTTTATGAACAGAATGTCATCGCCGGTAATATACACTTCGATACTCCGATCAACACCTGTGGGTCAATTCATATGAAAATCGTCGTTTCGAAATTATTTCGTAACTGATCTGTATTTAGTAGTTTCCATTCATCACACCACGTACATTTTCCCATTAGACTGATTAAACAGACTATGAAATATATGTATATCATTGAAATCGCTGAGGTCTTATGTTATACTTGATAAAATTTGAACCAAGAGACCTGCATCGACTGCCTGAATGATAGCTAAGGCCAATATTTCGTATCTATTTACTTATCGGAGTTTATACGATCGCGACCAAACTACGATCAAAGTGCCCCCTAAAATACTATGAAGTAATTTAAAATCGTGAAATATGTTCTTCTTTCATGACACCAATATTAAAACTAAATGTTTATCTTTGAGTCACATAATATCAATTCGAATAAATTGTATTTGTTTTTGTTTTTTTTGTTTTTGAGTTCAGTCAAGCACACCGCAACATCTTTCTCACCATATTTTGACGAATGGCTATACATATTCGCAATATAATAGTTTAAAGTGTTCACAAAGCATAATGCTGGTAGTTTTGTGAAAAAATCCTACCATTATTCATGTTTAGAGGTATTTTCAAATCACATGCATCAACACACCGGACATTGAAAGTTGAAGAAAAAATGGGGTTGGTTTGTAAACTTTAAATGGTGTTCCAGTAAAAATGTATTATGATCAACAGCTCATAATGAAGTCTGTCAATGCTTTTGTTCTTTTCATGCATACATCTCATGTACATCTTAGATGCGCCAACACACCGGACAGCATAGTAGATACTTATTTATAGACATGATGTCATCGAAATTAAACGCCATTTAAAAAAACAACATACACAATTGATAAGTGATTGTTTTGTCCAGTAACGTAGATAGAAAAAGGAGGGGTTCAGCCAGTGCGACACTGTTGCGTCCGTTGTATATTATTGAAATGAAAGTTTAATGTCAGGACACTACTCACAGATGAAGGACCTTTTCGATTTTGGAGTAACTTTTTAAAAAAAAAGGAAAAAAAAAGAATACTCAGAAGCCGTAATTCGAAGAAGGGTAGACAACATAATAGCTAGGAGAAATCACAAACAATATTCTACAAGGCATTACACAGAACACTAAAGATCGAGCAACACGAACGCCACTACAAACACGTGGTTAGTTCAGGTGCTCTGGGATGGTATCCATTTCCTGCTCCATATATGGGAACCGTCGTGCTACTCTTGTGACAAATCCGGTGACAAGTCACGAATGAGGAAAGGACCGCATTATTATTACGACAGACGAAACATATCCGTGATCATTTTTCAATGATATATCGGTTAACCAGTTCATGGTGATGACCGCAAAACCTTCAAGTGGTGACCTCAACTTAGCCAATAGAAACCCTTGGTTCAGTAGCCGCTTTGATAGCAGAAATCCTCTTTCAAGGAAATCATGTTTGGAACCACAAACTCTGGATTATCGAATCAACTGAGAGATATATACCACATATGAAAATGTTGCTGGAATTTGGCTGCATATAATTCTAATATGACGTCTCTAAAACGGCACACACGATAATACTTAACAACTCTATATTTAGCGCAAGTGCAGTATACAACAAATCTGGCTGTTCCATGTGTCTCCCGCTGTGAAATTACCGTGACGACCGAGTGTAAACAAACAAAACACCGGCATATAACGTATTTATATAGTCCTTAAAATAAAAATTTCCCCTCAGTTATAAATAAATATTCCGTAACTAAGTATTTTTTTATCATTTGTTTTGAAAATTTACATTTGGGGATCCCCAGTACGCATACATACATTCCATTGATATGTGTTGGCCATGAATAACCGGAAAATGCACTAACCTTCATGTTTTCCTTCGTATACATTGATAACTGGACGGTGATGTAATTAAGTTACTGATATTTTCCAATTTGATGACATTTTGAATTTTGCTACTCAAACAAGTAAAATGTTCACAAAATCGTAAAATAAATCAGTAACCAGCTTGTGTCAATCAGCGTCCCTTGTAAACAACGTCACAGGATGATATATTACAAAAGTGAAAGTCGATAGATGGTTGTCTTAAGTATTTATTCCGGATTTTTTTTTATGTCAACAATACAACCTTTTTTTTTCCATTGGCATTTATTTTTTTTATTTCATATCTAACAATAATTGTCTTAACAACTGTTCAAGTGTTCGATATTATGTTTGACAACTCCGCTCCGCCATCTTGTTAGCGCACGAAATGATGAACGAATGAGCTCCGACTTTTTTTTTAAATATTTTTACGCAGGAATTGTTCAATCGAATCTATATTGGAAAATACACAATAAATATGTTTTTCATGTTAACATCCATATCTTTGTTTTAAAATATCTCGTTCAAATACAAATAATTCAAAATCAATTCAAAATTTCCGAAGGAGGTAAATGGAACAGCCACCAAATGCCGTGTGTATACAGTTCACGAATGGTTAAAAAATACCGTATTTGTCCTATTAGAATCGAAATAATTCATGGCAGGCATAGAGTTGTGCAAATTTACACATGAGTTGGGCCTTTATATTCGAATTTTACCCCGAGCGAAAGTTCACAATAGAAAAAATTGAAATCATCTTTTTTGTCATAAAGTGTCGTTCTGAACCGACCCTCACTGTTAATTTCGAGGTGTATGTCAAGCTATGGCATATGTATTCAAGCGATTATGTTTATCTTGGCCGAACAATAAACATAATCTTGTGATTCATTCAGGCTGTTTTATCATTGCTGACAATATTAAACCGCTGAACGGACTCTAAGTTAATCGTGAGTTAACTATGAACACTCACTGTCACTGCTATTGTACTGTTCATGTTTATTTTTTGTGTGTGGTCTTTTTTGAGTTGAAGCGAATCTGTGCAGATTTTCCATTGTTTACTCATATTAAATCCCATGAACTAGTCTAATCCTGCCACATTTTTATCCCTGACCCAGGCCAGGACCTGGATTTAGTACGGCATATGTCGTGGTCTTTTTTGTGTGTTTAATGATACATCTCCATGCGCTCTGACTACAGTTATGGCATAAAGACTAATTCGAGTACTCAATTTAGGGTAAATGGACAATATGGATATAAAATAACAAAAATACATACAAATTCATATACACATAAAACAAAACAAAAAAGGACATTCATGATTCCGTCAGTGATAACAGGAAATAAGACACGTAATAAACTGGTTAGGCAACATTTGAAATGAACTTAGAAAACACAATTTATACTAAATATGATGAACATACAAACAACAGACGCAATTATCATTATATGAAATATCTTTTTATAGGGAAAATGGAATATTTGTATGCTAGATTTATTTCATTAAAAATTGTAATACTTCAAATTGTAAATCGAATACAAAATAAAGCAATATTCCTTCTACACTGAATGTCCTGTTGTCAGTGGTTTAAAAAAAAGTCACATTACACTTAAAACGCGAAGGTACACTTCATAGGAGACGCCATTTACAGTGTGTGAACAAGGAAGTTTTTAAACTTTCAGGAATTATACCAATCGACATTGTATTGACAATAACTCTCAAAATCTGCAATATACACGTTCAAACCAATTGAACAAATTCTCGAGAAAACTATAATTATTTAGTTGGAAGAACAGTTCCTCTTCAATAAATTTAGTATTTGCATTTGTCAGCTGTAATTTACAGAGACTGGTTCTAGTAGTACATTAAACATTCCAGATAATGGTTTCCCACGGAAACAATGGTCAATTATGTCTCGTATAAAAAGGATATTTCGAACTTGTTTTACAACTGACAGTTCAAGCGGTCCTCATTTCAGATTTATAGTTGAAAGGGGCATTATCTGCCATAATCGTAAATTTTTTTTACCAATAAAAACTATCAGATATGATTGATGCCTTAATAAAGCGTATTTCTGTAACTTATAAATGTTATGAAATGTACGCGCATCGGGGAAAAAAGTGCAACTGCTCGTGTTTTGAGATCGATCAAAAAATGGACGCCATCTTATTAATTATCGACATTGTTTACGGAGTTTGTCCAATCGTCATTAAATCAGTACAACAATGCAGATATTTCTTATTTTTTGTGAATCTGCTTTTAGTCGGTGTTAATTACGGACAAAGAACCATGCAAGTTTGCAGTTAATAAGCGACAAAATACAAATTATTCGTTTTTACCTGTAACTAGTAAGGTCAGATGCATACGAAAAAAGCGAAGTCAAATTATTTGCTTGCAAGGAAATAATTAATCGATGTTAATTTTCGTTCTCAAAAGGCGAAAAGTGGTTCGATAAGCTGTTTAATGTGAAATAGTTACCTTTATTTCATCATTTTAAAGATATTTACCAATTTCCAAAACATATAATTTTTTGGGTCAAAATCGTAGCTAATGCCCCTTTAATATAATTTACTAATATTATCAGTTGCTATCCATCACAATTGGTAAATTTGATTATTTCGATTCCATAATTATAGCAAGTTTTCGTTTCTATTTCGTTTTATTATGCATCTGTGTCATTTTAAATTGAGTATTATCATAATAATAGTAATATTTTTGTCGCTAATCACGAAAAGGTCTAAACAGTGTCAACAATACCATCAATATCATCAAAACGAACAAACCACCTTTCACCTAAAACAATTGACCACAAACAGAACACGGTATATGGCGTTAGAAATCCAAGTCATAGCGTGGGACAGACACAAAGATGTGGCAGTGTTAAAATAAATGACTCCGAATGCTGTATTTTAATTCAATCAGCTATATTTTCAGATGATTGGCATAATTTTGTCAAAAACATCGGGACTAGTTTGGATTATTTTATAGAAATAGTTTTTCTGGTAGCCGGTGGGTTGGTTTTTTTTTACTGAGACTTTGTATATCACATATCGAGTTGATCCTTCTTATTTGTCGAGCTTTCGGTATTGCTGTAGCTGAAGGTCATGCAAGATGGGATAATTTTATTTGAGTTAGGTTGAGATTTAGTTAACAAATTCACTAATTACTGATCCATGGGTGCAGACATCTTAAATGTTTGTCAAGAGAAGATTAAAACATGAAAAGGTTGATGACAACAAAGAGATAGATACTGGAAGCTTATTTGACCTTTTTGCCGAGGTAGAAATGGTAAACACGATCGTTTTGATATCACAATAATCGTAAAATATCTTCTGCATTCCACCGAGTCACTGACAAACGTTATCACATGGGTGGGACTGAATTGAGCTTACAATTTGAGGGGATATAGGCATTCTGCCAAGATATATATAAATCCATTTATCTTACGATCGTCTGTAATAAAGCCACGATTTTTTTTTATTTCGGATCATAAATCAAATATTAAGATTTAGATATTTACGTTTTTATCACTATAATATATAATCACAATGTTATTCCAATCTCAATAAGGAAGCTTTGAAATCTTGAAGAAACAACACAATTAAAATCAGTATATTTAATGTTTTTGTAATTACCATAGCCTTGTTCACATTTCATGTAACATTTCCATGCAGCATATACATGTATGTACAAATGCATTAGCATCTGTTCAAATAATATACCAGCCCTTTCCAGATAATAGTTTTCCCCATAACAATTGGCGTCATGTGTTTTGGTCAATAATCATGTTCATTTGGGACACACCTCATTTGCGGCAATTTATAATCTTAAACCTGTATTTTCCAAACCTTTTCACTATTCGACTTGCTTTTCTTCCATATTTTCCATATCTTTTCACTATTCAACTTACCTTTCTTCCATATTTTCCCTATCTTTTCAATATTCAACTTACTTTTCTTTTGTATTTTCCAAATCTTTTCACTATTCAACTTACTTTTCTTCCATATTTTCCATATCATTTCACAATTCAACCTACTTTTCTTCCGCATTTTCCATATCTTGTCACTATTCAACTTGGGTTTCTGCCATATTTTTCATATCTTTTCACTATTCAACTTACCTTTCTTCCATATTTTCCCTATCTTTTCACCATTCAGCTTACTTTTTCTTCTGTATTTTCCAAATCCTTTCACTATCCAAATTGCTTTTCTTCATTTCTTACTCACCCACTTACACAACTCACTCAATGATATTCCCAACATAAAAAAGTTTTAAAATTCTCCTGTGATTTAAATCTATTTCAAAGAATACCCATTGCTCTAAAATATATTGTGTTCTCCAGCTATTTGAAAAGAGTATTGGGCAATGTTTTCCAGTTATCAGAAACAAGCATTAACAGTTATGATATCTCATTTATGTACAAACTGCTATGATATAGCTGTAATATTGTTGAATGTGGAAATAAACACCATAAACCTAACCCTTTATTTACAAAGACATATACCTACCTACCTATCTATCTACATTTTTATCAGAATTATAGATTTTATTCAATTTTTGCTAGTTATTTCCCTATCTTGATGACTTTCAAATTTCCACAATCAAATTTATTTTACATAACAGCCTAACACAGTGTTCTATTTTTAGAGCAGTAAGAAAACTTACTCCCTGAACAGGGTTTTAGTATATATTTACCTGATAAAGGCAAGAAAATATCTGTATATAAGTTTAAATATATCTATTTTCCTGCCAAGGGCAAGTAAAACTCTTTGTATATAAGTGTAACAATCGATTTCCAAATAACCATTTCTTGATACGTATTATATAGTATTTCTCTTTCTGCACAGGTATATGTCCAAATACAGAGTGATGACCCCTCTTTATCCTCCACATAAAGAGCTATGCCCATACTAGCGCGTTATTCCTCCACATACAGTGTTATGTCGAGCCTCTTCTGCAGTGTTATCCCCACATGAATAGTTATATCCCATACTACAGTGTTAAACCTCCACATAAAGAGTTATTACCCCTACTGTAGTATTATCCTTGCACATACAGAGTTGTAACTTATTCCTTCACATAAAGAGCTATGTCCCTTATTGCAGTGCTAAACCTCCACACACAGGGTTATGTCCTCTACGGCAGTGTTATCCCCACATAAATAGTTATGTCGCCTACTACAGTGTTAAACCTCCACAAAGAGTTATTCCCCTTACTTTAATATTAGCCTTGCACATACAGAGTTGTAACTTATTCCCCACATAAAGAGTTATTTCCCCTATTACAGAGTTATCCCTTCAGATACAGAGTTAATCCCCCTTACTGTAGGACATAATGTAAACTTAAATAAACTACATGCAGTATTAATTGTTTTGTTAAACAACATAGATTTCATTGTTCTGAGAGTAAGCACCACAATATCATAGTCATGGCGTATGAAGTTAGGATTTTAATCATTCTTTTATGTTTCAAGAATTAACAAAGCAGAATTATTCTTGGAAAATCAGTAAATATAGAGAGAAGAAAATTCTGCTTTGAAAAAATGATCAGAAACAATGAAAAAAGATATGGAACATATGGAAGAAACGTAAGTCAAATAGTGAAAAGATAAGGAAAATATGAAAGAAAGGCAAGTCAAATAGTGATAAGATATGGAAAATATGGAAGAAAAGGAGGTTGAATAGTGATAGAATTTTGAAAGTATGGAAGAAAAATAAGTTGAATAGTGAAAAGATATAGAAAATATGGAAGAAAAGTGTGTTGAATATTGAAATGATTTGGAAAATATGGAAGAAAGATAAGTTGCATAGTGGAAAGATTTGGAAAATATGGAAGAAAAGTAAGTTGAATAGTGAAAAGATATGGAAAATACGGAAGAAAAATAAGTTGAATAGTGAAATGATATGGAAAATTTGGAAGAAAAGTAAGTTGAAAAGTGAAAAAATATGGGAAATACAGAAGAAAGGAAACTTGAATATTGAAAAAGATATGGAAAACACGGAAGAAAAGTAGGTTGAATAGTGAAAAAGTATGGAAGAATAATAAGTTGAATAGTGAAAAGATATGGAACATATGGAAGAAAAGTCAGTTGAATAGTGAAATGTTTTGGAAAATATAGAAGAAAAGTAAGTTGAATAGTGAAAAGATATGGAAAATATGGAAGAAAATTGTAAAAAGCTATGGAAAATATGGAAGAAAATTGTGGAAAGATATGGAAAATATGGAAGAAAATTGTGAAAAGATATGGAAAATATGGAAGAAAAGTAAGTTGAAAAGCGAAAAGATACGAAAAATATGGAAGAAAGCCAAGTTGAATAGTAAAAAGATTTGGAAAATACAGCAGAAAATTGTGAAATGATATGGAAAATACGGAAGAAAAGTAGGTTGAATAGTGAAATGATATGGAAAGTACGGAAGAAAGGTAGGTTGAATAGTGAAATGATATGGAAAGTAGGGAAGAAAATTGTGAAATGATATGAAAAATATGGAAAATATGGAAGAAAAGTATTTTTTTTACAAATCAAATTAATACTGCATGTAATTTATTTCAGTTTACATTATGCCCTACAGGAAGGGGGAATAACTCTGTATCTAAAGGGATAACTCTGTAATAGGGGATATAACTCTTTATGTGGGGAATAAGTTACAACTCTGTATGTGCAAGGATAATATTAAAGTAGGGGGAATAACTCTTTATGTGGGGGTGTAACACTGCAGTAGGGGACATAACTATTTATGTGGGATAGGACTGCCGTAGGGGACATAACCCTGTGTGTGGAGGTTTAACACTGCAGTAGGGGACATAGCTCTTTATGTGGAGAAATTAGTGACAACTCTGTATGTGCAAGAATAATACTACAGTAGGGGTAATGACTCTTTATGTGGGGGGTTAACACTGCAGTATGGGACATAGCTATTCATGTGGGGATAACACTGCAGTAGGGGACATAACCCTGTATGTTGAGGAATAACACTGTAGTAGGGACATAACTCTATATGTAGAGGATAAAGGGGGTCATCACTCTGTATTTGGACATATATCTGTGCAGAAAGAGAAATACTATATAATACGTATCAAGAAATGGCTATTTGGAAATCGATTGTTACACTTATATACAGAGAGTTTTACTTGCCCTTGGCAGGAAAATAGATATATTTAAACTTATATACAGATATTTTCTTGCCTTTGTCAGGTAAATATATACTAAAACTCTGTTCAGGAAGTAAGTGTTCTTACTGCTCCAAAAATAGAACACAGTGTTAGGCTGTTATGTAAAATAAATTTGATTGTGGAAATTTGAAAGTCATCAAGATAGGAAAATAACTAGCAAAAATTTAATAAAATCTATAATTCTGATGAAGATGTAGATAGATAGGTAGGTAGATATATGTCTTTGTAAATAAAGGGTTAGGTTTATGGTGTTTAATTCCTCATTCAACAATATTACAGTTATATCATGGCAGTTTGTACATAAATGAGATATCATAACTGTTAATGCTTGTTTCTGATAACTGGAAAACATTGCCTAATACTCTTTTCAAATAGCTGGAGAACACAATAAATTTTAGAGCAATGGGTATTCTTTGAAATAAATTTAGATCACAAGAGAATTTTAAAACTTAATTATGTTGAGTTGTATAAGTGGGTGAGTAAGAAATGAAGAAAAGCCAGTTGAATAGTGAAAGGATTTGGAAAATACAGAAGAAAAAGTAAGTTGAATAGTGAAAAAATATGAAAAATACAGAAGAAAAGTAAGTTGAATAGTGAAAAGATATGGAAAATGCGGAAGAAAAGTAGGTTGAATTGTGAAATGATATGGAAAATATGGAAGAAAAGTGAGTTGAATAGTGAAAAGATATGAAAATACAGAAGAAAAGTAAGTTGAATATTGATAAGATTTGGAAAATACAGAAGAAAATTGTGAAATGATATGAACAATATGGAAGAAAGGCAAGTCGACTAGTGATAAGATATGGACAATATGGAAGAAAGGCAAGTTGAATAGTGAAAGGATATAAAAAATATGGAAGAAAACCCTAAGTTGAATAGTGAAAAGATATGGAAATTACAGAAGAAAATTGTGAAAAGATATGGAAATTATGAAAAAAAGATAAGTTGAATAGTGAAAAGATATGGAAAATGAGGAAGAAAAGTAGGTTGAATTGTGAAATGATATGGAAAAGATGGAAGAAAGGTAAGTTGAATAGTGAAAAGATATGAAAAATACAGAAGAAACCCAAGTTGAATTGTGAAATGATATGGAAAATATGGAAGAAAGCAAAGCTGAATAGTGAAAAGATATGAAAAATACAGAAGAAACCCAAGTTGAATTGTGAAATGATATAGAAAATATGGAAGAAAGGTAAGTTTAAATGTGAAATGATATGGACGAAAGGCAAGTCGAATAGTGAAAAGATTTGGAAAATACAGAAGAAAATTGTGAAAAGATATGAAAAAAAATGGAAGAAAAATAGGTTGAATAGTGAAATGATATGGAAAATGCAGAAGAAAAGTAAGTTGAAATGTGAAATAATATGGAAAATATGGAAGAAAAGTAAGTTGAAAGTGAAAATATATGGAAAATATGGAAGATTTCTGTGTTATTCCTAATTACACACAAGTTTTTCGCGTTCATTTAACTTTTTAAATGCTATTTGTTCGTTCATCTCTCCGTTTGTTTTATGTTTTCCTTTTTTGTCTCTGTTTCTAATTTCTACTTCACGTCACAATACCACCAATTTCCTCTCTCTCTCCCAGCAGCAGCAGTAGTTTCCTCTCACTCAGCAGCAGCAGCAGCATCAGCAATAGATGTTGAAATTCCACCCAAAACACGTTACAAACAAAAACAAAACGAAACACATTATGAAAATATCACACATTAACGTAAACATCTATGACAAAGCTGCAACAAGTCAACAAAATAGTGATTAAGATGTTAAATAAACACTAAAATTAGAGGATGGAATCAAGAAAAATGGCTATAGATAGAAAGTTCACGAAAAATATAGCAAAAACGAACAATTAATGAGTCACCAGGCTCTTAGAAAATCCCGTGGAAGCGACGACCATTGTACATAATTTTGCGTTGTTACTTGTTAAAAATGTTGTTTGAAAAAAATATCAGAAATAATAAGACTGATATCAAAAAAAGGGAAAAAAATGAAAAAAAAATGAAATGAAAAAAATATTGAAATATTTTTAAAAAATATAAAAAAACAAAAACATATTTGAAAATGTACAGGGAAAAGACTCTCTAATAGGGAGAAATCCCCAACTTCCGGTTGCGCAAAAAATATAAAAACCAAAAAAGTACGGGGAAAAAGTACCGGGAAAAGGTCACGTGATTTCGTGACTTCCGGCCTCTTCCGGTCCCTTACGGTCATGCGCAATGGTCCGATCCCTCTCAAATATTACTTTGTCCGTGCTGATATACTACTGCGGAACGTGAAATTAAAGGATCGGCTAGCTTCTTTTCGTTTTTCTTGAGAAGTTCCTGTATGAAGTCTGCCTCATACGAATAAAGGTCCAACTCAGCGAGAAGAGGAGAACAGTTTGTACCCATAGGTATGCCGACTGTCTGCTTCAAACCACGTCCACCAAAGATAACAAATATGTTGTCAATCAAAAACTCGAGCATGTTGATGATATCAGTTTCAGAGAACCTTTTGGTAGAATCGGAGTGTCTTTTTTCCACAATCAGATATGTCCCGTCCTATCACAAGGTATGTGTACCTATCTTTTTAGCGAAGTTCATAATTAATATTGAATGTGTACCAGCCTCAGACCAAAACTTTTATTTTATTAATTATTTTTATAATAACTCACGAACTATATATTAATACTATTGGTTTAAATAACACTATATGACATTTTTTTCGGTTATCTTTTCAAATTCTCGACTCCGTGGCATCACCTGTTTATTCCAGTCAAATGACCCTATTCGTTCCGTCAAGGGAGATCACGATCACGTCTTCATGGCTGCCGAAGTTCAAATATCATTAGAGTTTGGTAGTTACTCATTGAAGGATGGTGGTTTCCTCTGCGTATTCTGTTTCCTCCAATAACACGGTCTGCCATGAGATTATACAATTGTGTATAAAGTGGCATTAAAACTCCAACAATCAAATCAATCAAGATCTTGTCGAAATATATTCCGTCTCTGCAGAAAATATTATAAACGATGGATTTTCATACAGTGAAAATGAATAAAGATAAGGTGTCAACAAAAATGTCAAAAATATTTTTTTATCAATGTGCGACGTAAAAGTGTCTTTGACATTTACTTCACTGAGTTTGGTGCTGCTTTGAAAACTGTTTTACCTGTTTTGTTGAAGTATTGTTATAAATACTGTTATAGTGACAGCCGGAAACTTTGTGCCGCAATGAAAGCGGGAGGTTTGGCACTTTAAAATCTGATTCAACCCACCATTTCTTTAGAAATGCCTGTACCAAGTCAGGGTCATTACGGTTTTCACAGTTTTCCGGTTGTTGACTGAGTTTGTCTGTTTATATACTTATGAGTTTTGACTTTCCCTTTGTAAGATTGTTCGGAGTTCGGTAATTTTGTTATTACCCTTATTTAGCAAGGAAAACTTCGATGCAAATATTAAAATGAAGTCTGCTGAAAGTTGTCTACACTGACTTGAATCAGATGAAATTGGCATAATATCATGTTTGGTTCATGTAGAGTTTCAAAAGTTTGTTTCGGTATTATAAAAAAGTTACGGCCAGAATTATTATCATTCCCTCCCGCTATATATACTCCATAAGCAAAACTCGCATCAAAGTACGCGTGAGCTGAGCAGGAGTTATCACCAAATTCTCCCAACATTTAAACGATAATTGTTGTGAAGATGACAAAAGTAAATAAAATTCATCAACACCATTAGCTAGTTAACATTTCATTTTTTAAATATACATTGTAAATCAAATTAGAAACTGTCGTGTCAGCAATATCAACAAACATCGTGGATATTCTACAAAAATGTACTTGACACAATTCTTGATAACCTCTGATGAGACTACTTTTTTCCATCATAATCGATGTTGCCGACTTTGATCTTTGAAATAAAAAAACCCAATGAATATCACCATTAAGGAGCTGTGAAACATTCACTGTAATAATGAATGGTATATTTGCAAACTACTTACGAACTATATTTTGAAGCGTATTTTGCCTAAAGGAGTGAGTGCGGGTGAATATTTTGAATCATGTGATTTTTCCCACGAAAATACAAATATCGAAACCTGTAGATATTTTGCTCACAAATTGAGGGTAATAATTCACATGTAATCTCTATTAAAAAAAATTCAATCTTTATAAGAAATTGACTTTCACGTGAAATATGCATAATAATGACCTCAAAGTAAAACAAATAGTTGACGTGCACTGTTGATTTTCTCTGATTGTAAAAACAAAACTGATATCTAAATATACCGCTGCAGATATGTGACATGGATATTCAGAACGAGAACAAGTTCAACAATTCATTGAAAAGAATATACAGAAGTGAGAGAGGAATTGGACAACATGGGCAACGACGTACGTCTTCCACTACATATGTATAGAGAGTTGTGAAGGAACGGCTTAAATTTTCCTTTTGCATAGCTGTCGTGCTATTTCGAAATCTACACAACAGGTCTTTAGCATACAAGGTACATGCCACTCTCCAAACACGGCACCCACTATGATGCACGAGGGGGATTGCCCTATCCAACGCACAGTGACGTGCTTCCAACTCCATGGGTTGAGCCCTGAGCCGTTACCATTACCCAGAATTGTCATTCTGATCTTGATCAATTTTATTTTCATTATTTATTGAGATTGTTACTGCCATATGTATTTTTTTTAAATATATTTCAATATATATTAGGTTACTGACATCAGCTTTTAAAATCATAATAGGTTTTCTCGATCCAAACTGTAATAGAGAAGCCCATAATTATTTTCCGTATGAAAAAAAAGGACAATGGCATGTATGTTGAATATATCTGCGGGTAATATGAATCAATACACATATCCTGTGGACTGTGGTTCTTGGTTAGCAACCCATATGCGAATGTACACCTTTATAATTAACTATGGGATACGACAGAATCTGTCAGTACATGAAACTTAGCGTTTCTGGAATATTCTACAGCTTTACACTCATTATCAAGAGCCTGGAAACAAAACAATTTAAAAGTCTTCGGGAGTTATGCCCCTTTTTAAATTAGCTGGAAGCGGACACTTCCGTATCCTATAACACATTCATTATTTATTTGTTTGTGTTGCACGACATTTTAGTCTAGATTTTAAGATCCATTCAACTAGCCATTCTTTGTCATTGTACAATCTTCTTGCTGTTATTATCATTTTACATGTTATGTGAGGGTTGTCATTTTATTGAAATGTGGAAAACACTTTCATGACTGCATCATTTCATTAAGACGGGTGGCTTAGGCCCATAAAACTAGTTTAACTCTGCCACTTTTTATTGAAGTGTCTGTACCAAACCGGTAGTGAGTGGTTATGTATATATGTTAGGGTATCTCTGTTTCCATGATTTATCCATTGGATTTTCAAACTGTTCCGATCCGAGACTGTGGCGTTTTTATTCAATTTATTATTACAGCTATTATTTTAATAACTCAGCTATTAATGGCCATGCGATAGTCATTTTTATTATTAAGTTTTTCAACAAAAATATGATCACTTCCAGTTTTGATGAAAACTACATTTAAATACCATCCATTGGACAGCAAAGAGAGAGAAACCTACAGAATTCTCATAGCCGAGATAATGATATAATTGTTTACCTGTGTAAATCAGACATTGCTTGGAATTCGATGTAAGCGAATTGAGCTGATTATCTTGTGTATAAATGACCAATAGCAATAAAAGCTAAGAATAAAGAACCTTCTGTAAATTTCTGGAATATCAACCAAAGATGGAGAACTGACTATATTCCATCAACTGTCAAAACCAATCTTCTGAGCTACTGTATCACCTACTACTCCATGGGTGGTGTGAATTAGATGTACTTTTGTTTTTAAATATGTTAGAGCAAACACCATCAATGGTTCTCCCAGCATGCAATAGCACTAAATATTTCTTAATTTGATTTCTCTACTCTTTACACAGATGTTCCTCACTCTAAACTAAAATACAGATTAAAGGAATTAGTTCAACTGTGTTTCGTAAAAAGTAGGTACACATATTTTTTGCTAGGAAAAGACGATATATTTTGTTAAAAACGCTATAGCAAAAAGGTCTTTGAAACTGATATCAGAAATGCTTGAGTTATTGATTGACAACATTATTTGTTGTTGGGTGGACGTGTGTTTTAGCAGACAGTTGGCATTTCTATGGGTACCAATAGTATTCCTCTTCTCGACCTGTTCCTTTATTAGCATGACGATGTTTGGTAAGCAAAAGAGAAGATGGACAAATCTCTTAATTCCACGTTCCGCTATGAAGATAAAGTCCTTTCACTAGATAATTCCAAGGTCGGAGTCCATGTTGTTCGCACATATTCCAGTACACTAAATTTATCTTAAGGACAGGATAAGCAATGAAACATTGTGAACCTTCCATTTATATGTACAAACATTCAAGTAACACCAGTATATATAGTATATATATATCCGTTGATATAGAGGGTTACTGCTATCGAGAAAGCTACTGAACCAAATGTTCCTAGTGGTAAAGTTAAAGTCAGGTAGTTATAATAACTTGATTAGCCTTTACATGCTATATGTGTCACATATGACCATGGATATATTCCGCTTGTCGTAGTAAGAAAAGTTTGAAGATACCAAAAGGGTATTCAGAAGCCGTAAATCTTGTTCGCCATATTTAATTACTTATCACCGAATTCTTAACAAGAGCAACACGACGGATACCACTATTGGAGCAGGAACTTCAAACCCTTCCGGAGCACCTAAGGTCACTCCTGGTTTTTAGTGGGATTCATCTTCTGTCCATCGATCTACGGCTTCTGACCAGCCCTTTGATATCTCCAAACTTGTCCTGGATATATAGCTCCTTCAGAAAGTGACAATAATTGATAAAGACTCAAACAATCTGTACCAATTCGATCATATAACAAATCATCCACAAATATCCAAGATTTTAATAATTCATTGGCTTAGTAGATTGAAAATAAAAAGGGTAGCCGAGGCAAATTTGATTGGACAAATTTACAGGACCAGTCGGGATAAGAAAGCAAACAATGGCAAAGTAGATATGAAACATTTTCTGCGTTATAAAACCTATAGACATGATCATGAATTATCACTTTGGTTTGGGCTATGGTGTTAAACGCCACTTTCAACAATATATATGTTATATTGTGGCTTTCAGTTTTATTGGGGTGGAAACTTGAGTACCCGGAGACAACCATTGACCTACCGCAAGTCACTGACAAACATTATGTTGTTTCGAGTACACATCGCCGTGAGCGGGATTCGAACTCACAATGTGGACTGTTAGTCCCCGAGTGTATCATCCGCCTAATAGTCAGTGCTCCGACACTGACGTGGTTTATTAGATATATTGTTTATTGAAATCTACAGTTCCTAAATCATGCAATTATTATTAAAGCTAAGGTATTCCTACCTTAGGCATTGTAGTTTTTTCTTATTCAAGCTCTTTGAAACATTTTGATTTTGCGCATACCTGGTGAAGGTTATTCCAGAAACGCGTCTTGCACACTAAATTTGATGTCTACGTTTGGTGATAGGCACTAATTGTACAGGTAGTTGTAAATAATTATCACTTTGAATCATTTTTTTTAATATAAACAAGATGACATTGTGTTATTATGTTATATTCACAATTTCTTGATGAATATTATCAATAATTAAATTAGTAAAATGATATTTTTGTCAGAACATTATGTCGAAAGAAAAGTCATACGACATATTTGCATAAATATCAAGACAAACGTAAATTAAAAACAGTGAATTTAAGAAAACATCACCCTCAATCAAAGATAATTATCTTCCGTCAGAGTTGTATTTCTTTATGATGCAACCTTTAACAAGTTCAGCAATCACATAAAATATTTTGGACTGGATTTTTATTGATGTATACATTTGTAAGTCTATATATAAAGTCTAAGGGAATCTATATACATTTATATAATATTATTCTTACTATTCATTTCTTAAAATGAGTAACACCAGGAATGATGACCAAACTTTCATATGCACTAATCTATGATTGGCTGAAAACTACCTGCGCTAAGGACCGATGTTATGGGTGTAGACCCCGATACTTCCTTGTTGGTAAGTATAAAAGAAATGAAATTCCAATTGTTTGTGTATATCGCCATGATGTTTAAAGCCATGACAGTATTCGCTCAAGTCTCAATATATTTTGTAAGTCAAACGTTGAGTTATTTTATAACAAAATCTGTAATAGGTCATTGAGACAAAATTGAAAACAGTTAATTTTTTTCAGAGCAATTAAATGTAGAGGTTGAAAATGGAGAAAGATGATGCCATAGCTATCGTTGGCATAGCATGTAGATTTCCAGGGGCTGATGATATTGATGAATTTTGGGAAGTTTTGAAAAATGGCGAAGATCACGTGCAGATTATTCCAAAAGAAAGATGGGATACAGATGCCATCAACATTCCAAATTTGAATGATGACTGGAAACCCAGTGCAAGAAAGAGTGGTCTAATAAAAGAGTAAGTACCTATTTGCAAGAATACAAACAGCGAAAACTAACACGTTTCTATAGTTCTTTATAAGGAATACTAAAGTAATGATAACGTGTAATTTTAAGATTATTTCCTAGATAGAAACGTGCATCAATAATAAAGGTTTGAGGATACCGACGGGATTATTAGAAGCCGTAAACTGAACATCCAGTACAATAGCCAAAAATGGAACGGAAAGAAAAAAATATATATGGTTTATAAAATATTACACATTATTATATAGATAGCTGTGAATTACAGATTTTTCCGAGTTAAATAAAAACGATAATTTCACAGTGAAATTATCGTTTTTAATTTCATTCTCGCTATATTTCGCGCCATTTCGTTGTCGACGTCATATGAAGACTTCCAGTAAGAAACGTGAAAATTAGATGTTACTTCAATTTTTGATAATTTTGATCAAATTTAACTAAAATAATATTTTAAGGTAAGCATTTTAATTATTTTATTGTCGTGGGTGGGTGGCGCCATGTTTTTGAAGCGATACACATTATAGTATATCCCTACGCTACACACGTAATATAGTGCAATTAAACTAATTTTATATTAAATTCGATTCGAAACATTTTTTTTATCTATATAATAAATACTATAACTAATTGACGAGTTTCATTATCGAAAATATGTCACTCGTGACATATTTTTGATAATGAAACTCGTCAGTTAGTTATAGTATAAGTAAACTAACTGAACTAATGATTAACTGTAAGACGCCATTTAACTCCATGCTGCCTTATGCTGATGCTTCTTTTTATTATTCAATGTATCTTGACAAAACTGTTTAGCAGATTCGTTAAATTTTTCGTGGGAGCTAGGAGTAGCTTACGATCTGTCACCATTTACGCCTTTTCTTCTAATAACAACTGTGCGTCTATGCAGTGGTAAATCAAGACAAGCGTGATATAAATATGCATTACAAGTTGTCATGAGAACAGACACGATTTGTATGTGGTGTTTTTACGAAATAAATTAAAATAATTTGATCTTAGAATTTTGAAACGGTCTCTTTTATGTTTTTCATATGCAAAATGTATTTTCCTGTTTAAATATTAATGTCGTAAAAATAACCCAAGTCCTAGACATTAAACATAATATAAATACCAGACTGTTAAATACAATCAAATTTCATTTTTATATACATTCCTACTCGGCTTGTTTATTCTTAGTTCCGACAAGTGGGATAACAAATTCTTTGGCATAAGTGATTCTGAAGCAGGATGGATGGACCACCAACAATGTTTGGCTCTAGAAGTAACATATACGGCATTGGAGGACGGCGGATTCACGAAAGAAAAACTGAAAGGAACAAACACGGGTGTTTACATAGGTAAGCTTAATAACAGAAAATATTTGTCTTTTTATATTCTTTAAATGCTCATTCGATTTTATGCTCAGGACGCTAGGCGTCGCGACATGAAGTTTTAGCCATTTCCGTGCGTCCTGCATTGGTTTCCTTTCCCTTTCCCTACAGAAATCACCTTAAGTATAAAGTTAAGGACCATTAAATGCAGGCCAGGACCCCAGGTTGTATTTTGCACTTTGTTGAATCATGACCTTTTTTTCTTGAGCTGGAATTTAATGATATTCGTGTTTTAGGGACACCTTATTCCATTTAAAAAACAAATTATGAATTCAATTCATGTCATATAACTGGCGAGTGTCAGTTTTGGAGCGGTTGTACCCTTCACCTTATTGTCTAGTTCATGATTCTCTACACGAATGTTCCCCCTTGGAACTGTCTACATGTGTATTTAATGTTATATAATATCCTAAATTGATTGAACCAGTTAATGATGTTAAATTTAAATTCCTGAATTAATTTTAAGATTGAAATTAATATATCCCGAGAAAAAAAATTGTTATTCATTTCGAAGAAAAAAATAATGAATGCATTTCGTGGACTGTAGTTCTCATTCCTGTCAACATAATGTCTGTCTTTGAAAAATTCAAACCTCATCGGTGGTGTAACGGTTAGCGTGTTCGCCTCGGGTGCGGTATATTACGGTTCGAGTCGCGGTCAGGTAAAACCGAAGACTACTGAATAGTTATTTGCTGCCTTTCCTCCAAGTACGCAGCATTAAGCAGTAACGACAAGACTGGTTGGCTCAGAATCAGAACAATATAACCAAGTGGATTGACATATCTACTCGTTAGTCGGAACTATAAAAACGCATCTTAGCGTGTTGATCAAGTACAAAGCGGACTTATTCATTGCATCGAAATAGAATTGGTTCTCCCCATGATATAGTTAAAGAATACTATAAGAGTGCTTTTGAAATGAAAAAAGCCAATCAATAGTCGACAAAAATAAATTAAATGCAATTTTGGGTAATCATATGTAACTTACGATATGACCAATCGTAAATAATTCCCTTTAATTAATCAGAGTAGTTGTCATTAAGAACCACAATGATTTATAGAAATGGTATTACACTATTGTGTGGAATGTGGAATGTGTGTAAAGATATTGCATTGCTTCTGATTACCCCTTTGGTATCTTCAAACTCTTCTTACTAGATGTACGTAGATTGTATATATAACAACAAGTACTAATGAACATATATGTTGACCAATATTTAAAAGGCCGGATAAGGTACCGATGCTGAATGTATTTTTAACCATTGATGTACATTTTCAAAAAATAACATTGCGAAATGGATTTAAAGAAAACAAAAACATGCAACACTAATTATGTAAACATAGCAATATTCATGTTTGGCAATATACGAATATCAGGTGTAAATGGGTACTTATTCAAGATTTATAAAGGTACTCACAAAACAGAACAACACAATATGAAATATTCCATATTATCATATATATAAGACAGTTTTACATTGATCTTATACTCCTGATACATAAATAAGTGCGCACTATACTATGATACTTCCACGTTAAACTGTTATCTTTAAGTGAGTGCACAACAATTGGTTATCGCAACATATTTTCTAATGACTTGACAAGATATTTAAATCGACCTCTCCCACCTCATATTATACAAATCTTTATCTGTACATGATTCTTTGTTTAATTAACGATTTTCTAATGATATAATAATATTCGGAAAAATATTTAAGCTGTTTGTGATCTTTATGTATTTTTTCTGGTTAATAGTATATCGTGTGTTGAGAACAATCAACAAGCAAAACTGTGAGATTTTGTTTAAGCCCACTGCATAAACAGGGGTTCTGTGTAAATCAAACACTGCACAATTTAGTCAAATTTAGTTCCAACATTTATTCCAAATTCAGCCTAATTTGATTTTAGCAGAAAGATGTTGCCGAATTATGTTCGCTTTAAACAGGTTTTACTCCATACTCAAGTAATGCAAGTGGGAATAAATATTCTTCTTCTTTTTTCTTTTTTTTTGCTTTCATTGGGATACGGGGTAAAGTTGTGCGCAATACAAATGCTATAGGCATGCTATCATAGAAATTAACCAAACATTTAAGAAATACCCTTGAAAGTAGAGTACAAACATTGTATAACGTTACGTCTTTACGTTTTTTTTTTCTAAATAAAAAAATATTATACCTCTGTAGTAGATTATTTATGCAAGTATATTAATTGTATTTGGAATAAAATGGGTCAATATAAAACAATATATACCTTGCCAATATAAGTCATGTTTGGTTTGTGCACAATCCTAAACTATTATCTCGCATATTCTCTTCTCAAACAAGTCATTCGTACATATATAGGATTTTACACGCCACTTTATAATGATGAATGGTCATGTATTTTTGTGTTAGGAATATCGAATTTGCCTATTTCTGAGATTTTTCCATTGTATTTTGGAACTATTCTGACAGTTTGATATTTGGGGTTTTCATTTTATCAGAACAATCTGAAAACTGTCTGCTTAAATCACATAGATACTTACGATGCCCTGACCAGTGCAATCAATAATAGAAAACATAATGAACAGGTTTTCTGTCTTGTATATTTTACAGGTGTTATGAACAGAGATTTAACGTTAGGATTAAATATTGCCACCAACGAGTTCAACAACTTTCTGGTAACTGGTATCGCATCAAGTATTGTAGCAAACCGCATATCTTATCATTTTGATATAAGAGGGCCTTCTATAACAATTGATACAGCCTGTTCTTCAGCTTTAGTATCCATCCATCTTGGTTCCCAAGCAATAAAATCTGGTGAGTGCAGAATTGTTTAAATTGTGATCATTACATACAGAACCAAAGTGAAGATGTTCGGCTTGTCATGATGTATAAAATAGCAAACGAAGATGGAGGTATCACTCAAAAACAGACTTAAGCCATCCTTGAGACAATCACAGAACATGCATTCCTCTTCTTCTTTATACCTCTTTGTAAGACTCAACAAAGACAAGAATCGTTTTGCCTCTTACGTTATCGGACTGGAGCCGGCTGCCACAGCCCAAAGTCATGACTCTCTTGGTTGAAACATCAAAGCTATTGTCTCTTCTATGAAATACTAATTTATAGAACATGTATTATTAACCCTTTTCAAATGTCTAGTATATCTCCTGACATAATCTTCAACTTGTTGAAGGCGGCCAGCACTTGTTAGAAGTAGAAGTAGAACTAAATACAATCGAACCGCGAACGATACATGGAAGTAAATATAATATTATCAAAGGAAGAGTTAAACAGCTATGGTCAGCAACTCCACTAATATCACAATATCATATTGAACACCTATCTCTGACCTCAAATCATCATGGAATACAAATAAGACCACGTCATAAATCAATGGATATCAAATTCGTGGCTTTGCACCGGCACACCAATTTGGCGGGGTTAAACCGAATAATGGGGCCTCAAATAAGTGACAACACAGACATGCACAGTACAAAAGCAAAGCCATTATATTATCGTAATTATCTGATTATTAGCTGAGAAGATAGAATCTGCTAGGTTTTGTGCCATTAATCTGTACCGCTGCATCTAACAAAATTAATGTCAGTGAGTCATAAACGCCTCAAGATTTGTTAATTTACATTAGAAAACTCGAACACTCGGCTCATGCGAAGTAGAGTCGCAAGTACATTCCCTCCGACAAGTTGTTCATCTGTACAAAATTCCTTAAGTGAAGACACTATATATCTCACAGGCTATGCATTCCTTCATTTTCTAATTGGATCTAACTAATAAATACTTTTATTTAAATGATACATCTTATAAAATAGTTAAATGACCTTTTATGTAATAAAAACAAATACACATGGATATATAATTTAGTGGACACGACGCGTTTCGGGAATAACTTCCACCAGCTACGCCCAAAGTCAATAGACTGGAAGCTAAATAATACTAGTCTTTGGGAGGACGTAAACCAAACGTCCTAAACAGAATAGCCACAATTGTCTAAGATTACATAGATTGACCTCACTTTCAGTAAATTACATTATCATATACTTGAAGTTGATAAAGCTAAAATTTTACCATGTATTAAAACTTTGAGTTTTGCTTAGAATAATAAGAGGAGTCATGTTTATTTCATAGAGGTTCAGAAAAATGGTCCAAGCGGGCTGATAAAGCAAGTTTATTAACTGCTTCCGGAATGCTATTACATACCTTTCCGTCAATGTCCGTAAGTTCACGTCGTGAATTTCCGGAAAACTGTGTTTACAAACACGGTGGATTCAACTGTTCTATAAAATATTTGCACAGAAAACTATTAACTACCAATTTCTTTCTTATGATATTGAAAGTGCTTAAATATAACTATATGTACATGTATTTAATTCTAGCCAAAATGATTAAACATGTTGGTACAAATCTGTTATTTCCTATGTTGAAATATATGATAAACATATCATAACATGTCATTTTTCATATCATATCCTTTATCAGCCCTCGTTCATATATCATCCCTTGAGCATACCGGCTCTCGGGCTGATAAAGGGTATGATATGAAAAATGACATGTAATAATCTATATGTATTGTATATTTCAAACCTAAAGAAACCTAATATCATCTGAGGTGTGTAAATTGTGTTTTAACAAAAAAAGAAGCTAAAGCTTCTGGGCCATTACCCCCATTTCCGACATCGATACACTATGGACATAAGAGATAAAATGCCAGTATTATGTGTCTACTTATGTTTCATTATCAAGGTACATGTTTTATAAAATAGCGATATTAAAATATATTTGATGTAATATTTCATATTTCCCTAGATTTTATTTGAAGTTTTATATATAAACAGGGGATTGTAACATGGCAATATGTGGAGGTGTTAACAGTCTTCTTACTCCTATCAATTATATAGCTTTGAGCAAAGCTAGAATGATTTCAAAGACCGGAAAGAGCCATACTTTTTCCGCAGATGCCGATGGTTACGCTCGTGGAGAGGGGTGTGGAATGGTTATACTGAAAAGCTTTAAGAAGGTACACAACTACAGTATCACTGTTCGTAAACAAATCATTAATATTTCCATGTGTGTAAATTATCTTAGGGATGTTATATTTTAATGCTATATTCAACAGTATCAAATTTGTGTATTTCAATAATATCGCAGTTGTTCCTGCGCTGTAATATTAGTAAGAAAGAGTATATATGCAAAATAAATAGGAGGGACTATCCAATATTACACTTATGACATAAATGAAAGTAAAGAAACAGCGATGTTTTAAATATTTCACAGTCGCAGTAGGGTCTTCAACAATCAGCAAAACTCAAAGCATGAAATGAGTATGAAACGGCTCCTAGGTTGCGTTTGAGAGATGTTGTTTACTTCAGTAGATAAACTCTACATCTGTGCACCTGTCTCGTTAAGATGTTATTTGTTGTATATACTTTTATTTCCCATATGCGAGATTGCCAAACAGAAAACAAAATACATTTGTACATGCGATGTAATCTTACAAATACTGTCATCAACGTGCCCACGATCACATTACGAGGTTAAAAAAAAGACACAAACAAACATACAGTATCCACAGGGCTCCCATCAGGTAAATAGTAAGAAAACTGGACAGTTTCATATAGTTGGAAGTGGCCTGGCTAATTGAATGGACTGCATTTAAGTCTTAGAAAATGTCAGAATTATGTGTACCAAGAAAATCCAATGACCCCCCAAAAGTAAGAGACAAACATAATAAAAAATGTATCGATTATACTACGCCAAGAGTGGTATACTGATAACATGAATAGGCGTAAAGCAATTGACAACACGATCGCTGCCAATGATTAAAGGTGTTCAGTGAAAAGTGCTTTTTAAGAAAAACATCAGTTGTATTTCTTTTTCCGTTCATCTGGTCATTACAGGCTAAGGAGGATGGAGACAAGATATGGGGTATTGTGATGTCTGGTTGTAATCAAGACGGAAAAACCAACACACCAATTACAGCTCCCTCGGGAGAACAACAGAAAGTTCTTTTACAAAAGATATACTCTTCCTATGGTATTTCACCGTCAACAATTCAATATATAGAGACTCATGGTAAGATATTTTTTAACACATTAGATTTTTCATTATTGTTCTATTGCGAAATTTGATTTTGTTTTATGAACTTCAAATATAACAAGGAACCAGGGGAACTCAGATGCTCCAGAAAGGTAAGCAGTTTCCATTAGTGGCACCCACCGTGCTCAATGTAGCAACGAGCAACACGTTTAACGCCTATTGTGAAAAGATTATTACCCATTTCATGGACACATTATTCGAACCTGCGCATCATCTCCCCATTGCCTTTTTTCTGTGATAATAGAAACTCCATAATAGTATTATCAATATGATTTATTCCTTATAAACCTGCTTTTGTCATGAATATAGCTGAAATCATGCTCGTTTGTAAAGCATAGCAATATCATTACCACTTGCTGTGCTTTGATATCGTAGTTGCATGTAGTACGAAATGACCCTGATAAAGCATAAATTCGAATTAAAACAAAAACGCAGATATCCAACCTAGTGCGCACGACGCGTCTCCAGAATAACTCCCTTCGAATAATCAAATATTGAACACGACCTCAAGAAACCGGGACTGTGACCTTGGCATTTTGGCTCTTTGAAAGGCTAAGATTCTCCTTCGCCATTCGCAACAACAGTCGTGAAAAGCTCATTATTGGCGATGAAATAATTAATAAATATACTATTTGATGATGCATTCGGTACAGATAGCCTGGGTTTGTATTACTGTTAGCTTCTTTCTGTTCCGGTCTTTTATGTTTAGTATTTACATTTCGTCTTCCAAAATGTTGTTTTTATATAAAACCCCTGTTAAACTCAGAAATCTGTATCTGCAGCACTTAATTGATATTGGTCTCTTTGATGAGTAGCATATTTGACGAACATTCTTGTTACTTTGGTCAGTTTTGATTGTTAACCGTAATATGTCTTCTACACAATTATTAACCGTGATTTTAAGGGCATCATGAATAACTGTATTTTTAAAAGATACATTTTATTAGTCATTATTTACTATTCAATAAGGGTAATAACAAAATTACCGAACTCCGAACAATCTTACAAAGGGAAAGTCAAAACTCATAATTATATAAACAGACAAAATCAGTCAACAACCGGAAAACTGTGAAAACCGCAATGACCCTGACTTGGTACAGGCATTTCCAAAGAAATGGTGGGTTGAATCAGATTTTAAAGCGCCAAACTTCCCGCTCTCATTACGGTTCAAAGGTTCCGGCTGTCACTATAACAGTATTTAAATACAGGAACAAATTAGGTAAAATAGTTGTCAAAGCAGTACCATATTCGGTGACGTAAATGTCAAAAATATTTTTACGTCACACATTGATAAAAAAATATCCTTGACATTTTAGATAATAACAGAGCAAAAAGAAGGGATGACGGATAACTATAGTAATTTGACTTGCTGACTGATGAACAATGACTAATCTCAATAATATGCGACTTATACTAACGAATGATTTCATCACTCTTGGTGTGTGAAGTATGAATCATGCCTGATGACGAAGTATTTTAGTTTTGAAATGATCTGCTTTGACTGTTTGGTACATGATCGATGACGGCTGACGACTCACAAACCAATATACATTGACTGTTCCAGGTACTGTTATTCTGCCATTCTTGTCTTTTAAAAGGAACAGGAACGCCTATTGGGGATCCAACAGAGACAAATGCATTGGCAGAATTCTTTTCCACTGAACGGACACATAACAAGATACCCATAGGATCAGTAAAAACGAACATAGGTCATTTAGAGTCTTCAGCTGGAACTGCCGGATTGATCAAGGTACTGTTGATGATGAAACATCAAACAATAGTACCTTCGTTACATTATTCAGAAAAAAATGGAAATAAGGAAATTGACTTCAGCAAAATTCCTCTAGTTGTATCAACAAAACTTAGCGAATGGTATCCGCACGTTGATGGGACAATGATATCTTGCGTTAACTCTTTTGGCTTTGGTGGAACAAACAGCCATGCTATCATAAAACAAATAAAATCAAGCCAACGTAAAGCAGAAAATAATAATCTACCAGATTTGATTGTGGCTATATCAGCAACCACACAGCAAGCTTTGGAAAACACTTTCCATCACTTCTTAAAGAAGTTGAAAACCGATACATACGACATTGAAGACCTTTCGTATACATCTATTTTAAAGCGTGATCATTACAGATATCGCTTGGCCTTTGTAGCAAAATCAGCACCTGACCTTGAACAACAAATATCTAGTAAAATGGGTAATCTAGAAGGCGAACTACGAGTCAGTATGAAACAGACTAATTTGATTTTCCTTTTCTGTGGTGTTGGAACTGTTTGGACGGGAATGTGCAGACATTTGTTAAAGAGTAGCAAAGTTTTCAAAGAGACAGTTATTGAAATAGACAAGGAAATACGTAAATATACTAAATTATCCATGAGAGAGACATTGGAAAAACCTCCATCAGATTTCGTGACAGATTCCTTCATTGGGCCAATTGCTATATTTACGTGTCAAGTAGGATTGTTTAAGAGTGTGGAGGGATCTTGATGTTTTGCCAGATGTTATCATAGGTCAGTCAGTTGGAGAGGTTGCTGCGGCGTATGCAGCTGGGTGTCTTAGTCTGTCTGAGGCTGTGAAGGTTACATACCTTCGAACATATCTTTCTTCAAAATCGGTAGGCGGACGAATGTTGGTTGTAAGACATATTGACATAGGAAAACTGAAGGAAGTGTGTGATTCTTACGGTGATATACTGAATATAGCGGTTTACAGCAGTAACGAAACATGTGTAGTGTCCGGTGATGAACTTGCCGTAACAGAACTTCAAATCAGGAATTTCCATCGTTGTTGCTGACAGAATTAGATGTCAAATGCGCTTACCATAGTCCCCCCATATGACAGAGCCAAGTAAACGATTGGAACATGAACTATGCGATTTAGAAGGAAAGGTTCCTGAGGTACGCATCATTTCGACGGTTACTGGCAAAGATATTCTTGGATCTGAAATGGGTTCTGCAAAATACTGGTCCGATAACCTCCGTAATCCTGTACTTTTAAAAGATGGAGTCTATTCTGCTATTGATTTAGGGAAAAAGAACATTTTCCTTGAGATTGGACCAAAACCAATTCTTCGAGCACATTTGAAAAATATAACAGACGCAGAAGCAGAGACGATACCGTCATGTAACAGTCCAGATGATTATAATACATTTATGAAAGCAGTTGCTGCAATATACAAGCATGGTGTAGAATTTAACTTCCAGAAACTGGTTCCAAAAAACAGAAAACTAACAGATATCCCACGATATAAATTTTATAGATCAGGAACTCTCCTCGCCTCGGATGTAGTAAGAGCAACATTGCAAGTTAATACACCCGGTGGGGAGCAACATCCGTTTGTTTCTCAGAAACCCCTTTCTGGGCAGTATAAAGTGTCTCTGTCGAGTGAAACTACGCCATATATTTACGAGCATATACTTGATCATCAGCATATTGCACCCGGTGCAATACATGCAGAAATAGGTCTGGCAGTTTCGAAGTCGGCCTCTTGTATTCCTCTGTCTGACATATCAGTTTCCTTGCATTTTGTAAAACCTATCTTTCTAGGAAAAAAACAAACAATTGAACTTGATGTTCATCTTTCTAAGGAAACTAATTCCTTTCACATAAAACGAAAGCAGGAAATTGTATGTAAAGGAAATTATTCAAAATCAAAATCGCCAGATCTTGTGCAGATCAGCATTTCAACACTTAAGCAGATGTGTCCTATTCATGTCGGTCAACAGCTATTTTATGATACATTACGTGATCTTGGGTTTGAGTATGGACCATCTTTGACAGTGATTGGAAATTCGTGGAGATCTGACACCGACTATATTACTGAATTAACTGTACCAAATGAAATTGTAAGCAAAATGCACTCTGTTCATTTACATCCATGTATTTTGGATGGAGTTTTGCAGACATTATCAATTTCATGGATTTCAACAATTGCCAAGTTCAGGGATTTAGAGATTGACATTGCTCGTCCTATCCCAATAAAACTTGGTGCACTAACGGTAAAAAGGGTTCCAATGAACACAATGTACGTGTATGGTAGACTGTTAGAGTCATCAATAGAGCATGCCTTCCTAAACATTTTATTACTTTCTGAGAATGGTGAAGTGATAGCAACAATAGAAAACTATGAAGTAAAAAATGTGGCACCTGGTATGTCATTTTCTCCATTGTCCGATATGTCATATTTAAGCAAATGGCTTCCTGTTACAATTGACAATCGTGAGCGAAACTGACATCACATTATGTATATGCTTGTCTGAAACGGCATATACAATGAGTCAAAACTATTTCGGCAACAAGTCCTGCATCAAGATGCTTCTTGACATTCCCTTTGGTAGTGACATGGATTCCGGTAGATGCGTGCAGAAAATATTTGAGACAACCAAAAGTAAAGAAATTAGTTTCTCGGAAATACAGGAAATTATTTATTTTCCTGGATATCAGCAACACACCGAAAATTTAGATACCGAGGAAGTTTATCACTGCATTAAGACATCTTGCTTAGTCTTACTGAAGCTTCTTCAAAAGTTCATGGAGGAAAGCATCGATATCCCAATCCTGGTGTTAACACAACAAACTCAACCACACATTACAGAGATGGAACACAAATACAATCTCGCGGGATCAGAGTTATGGGGAATGTGTAGATGTCTTGTTAGAGAACGAACATATTCGAATGTAAGACTTGTAGACTTTACAGAAGACAAAGATTTGGAACTGCTCCCTATAATTATCGTTAAAGCAAAAGAAGACGAGTTCTGGAAATACGCACCTGAATTCAAAGTCTCAGACAACAAAATGTATGTCAATCAAGTATTTAGATATAACAACGATTCATTTGGCTTTCGTATGAATTCTTATAACAAGAAGCAGTCTCTAGAATTGAAATCAGCAAGTCATGACAATTTGCGAAACCTGTTCTTTGTTCCCAAATCGGCATTAGAAATCACTGAAACAACTCATGTATCGTTGAACGTTGAAACAGCTTATACGAATCCGATATTTTCTCCCCTTACTACAACCATTGCCGTTGATGACCCGGACCCATGGAAGGCTACTCGTGCAGACGGTCACCAAATTATTGCAACAGAAGTTTGTGGGAGGATAGAAGGGAACAACAATATATTATCTAAGGAAAACACGTTGCAGTGTTTAAAATCACCTAAGGTTACTCCTACAGATTCACATTCCGACATTTCTTACGCAACATGTTTTCCATCTGGCGTATCAAATACAATGAGCGTTCCTTCTAGATGTCTCATACCTAAAAGGGCATTTCATGAATACAGACCAGGCATGATGCATGAATATATTTGGTACTTTGCACTCTTAGAGGAGCTTAAAATCGGTGGTCCTCTAGGTATTATTTACGAGAAGGGATTACCGTTCGATTTAAACCTGTTGCAAGAGGTCCTAAGATCATCAAAACGGAAAGTTACATTTGTGTACGATACAAATGAGTTTCGAGACAAGTACAACATGAACGGAAAATATCAACTGCTTCTGTTGGTTCAAGATGTATCAGCTTTAATGAATTGTTCAAGCAAAATAAATCTAGCTGCTTCACGGATTGTTACGTACTCTCAGCTTGTAAATAAGCCACAAGAAAGACTTCTGCGACAGCAATGGCCAAATCTAGATTTTTGCATCATTAATAATGACGATATGCTGAGTGAGCAGAAATTATCCAAGCTGGTAAAGGTACTAACTATTTGGCTTTATAAGAATCACAGACTGCAAAAGGGTCAATTTGAGACGGAACATTACTCAAATGGAACGACAATAGACTTCCTGGATGCTACTGAATCAACTACGAACATTAACTGTGAAGACTGTTCTGTAAAAACCAACAAAGCGAGCTTGTTTAACAAATCTGCAGGGTATATGATTATAGGAGGTCTTACTGGTCTTGGCTGGGAAACTGTAGAATTAATTGCAAAAATGGGCGGAGGATGTGTCGTAATTCTTGCAAGAAGACAACCAACTGATCAAAGATTGGCAGAAATGAAAGAAATGTCAGAAAAATATAACTGCCAAATTATTTCACTCAGAGCAGATGTTTCGGACTTCAAATCAGTGAAGATAGCATTTGAGACTTACCATTCCGAATACCACGACTATCCCTTGAAGGGGATTTTTCATGGTGCGGCTGTTGTTGACGACGCCATTATAGTCTACATGACAGAGGAGAAATTTGAAAAAGTCCTGAAACCAAAGATAAAAGGAACTCTCAATCTTCATATTTTGTCAAAAGATATGAAATTAGATTACTTTATTCTACATTCCTCAATTACTTCTTTCTTTGGAAATACGGGGCAAGTGAATTATGGGGCTGGAAACTCATTTATGGACACGTTTGCTTACTACAGACGATCAAATGGATTAAGTGGACAAACTATTAACTGGGGAGCATTGCATTTAGGTTTACTTACGGCATCCGAACACGTTGAACGTCATTTAAATGCACAGGGATACCACACAGTCTAAAACCAGATCAAATAATGGAATGTCTGCTACATACATTGAGCAATGATTTTACTCAAATCGTTTATGGAATCTTTAAATGGGATACAATTGTTCGACAGTCTCCTGATATGGTACACATTGCTACTAAATTACAACCTCTTCTGCTTGAATTGAATTTAATGAACATATTTACAGCAAAACAAGGAACGAAAATAATTGTAGACTTAGAGGAGCTTCAAAAACTACCAAAAGACAAACTCTACGTTAAAATAAGTGAGATTTTGATCTTAATAGCTGCAGATTTATTTGCTCTTGAGGTACCTATGATTCAAACTACAACACAATTTACAGAATTAGGAATTGATTCAATGACAGGTATGGCACTGATCAACACAATTTACGAACATTTAAGCTGTAAAATCCCAATAATAGCAGTTTTAAGTGAAGAGGCCAACATCGAATCAATTTCAACGCTGATTCTACACCAGATGTCAGTTTCGTCAGATGCAACAGTGATGGTCCCTGTTGACAAAATGCTACACTTTAAGTCTGAAATTAAAGACATTGGCATTCGTCTGAACGATATAGAACAGTCGTTTTATTCGTTTGAATCCAACCCTAATACGTTCAGTTTCCTGCGAATTGACATGGAAATTCTTACTTCAACAATCGATGAAGACAGAATACGGAATGCCTTTCAAGAATTAATGTCTTTATACCCGGAACTTACCAGTATTTATACAGAGGTAGATGGAATAACCTTTCGTTTTGTAGAAACTTCACATTTAAAGGAAGTTTTCGAGAAGATCTACGATAATTTGATGGATCACCGCAAGTACATGCCAAGTGCAGAAGATAGTACAAGTTTTCGTGATACGTGCATTAGGAAAGTACGTGACTGTGACTTAAAAGAAGATTTGCATACACCAAAAACATTAATATTTGAAGGAAGAGTTGTCAAAATCGTCTGCTTAAGAGAAAAAGAAAGTTTAGAAGTTAATCTCTACTTCGTCGATTATTATTTGATAAAACATCAACAGAACAATTTACCATCAACTTTGTATCAATCATGGATGGCACGCATGTAAAAAATGCACACGAAACTGAATATAGTAATACTGAACAGGAGCTCAACCGTGCAATTCGTGAACATAAAGAAGATGGAGAACGGTTTTGGTTCAGCAAAGTATCCATGACTATACAACCTGTAATGATAAGTGAAAGTCCATTTGATGATAAAAATGAAACTGATGTCGAGATCAGAACAGTTACACTGACAAAAGAAGTGTCTACTGATCTGAAACAATTTAATAACAAAAGACAGATGACGAATTTTGAATTCTTCATAGGGATCTACCAACTCTTTTTGCATCTTGTTTCTGAAAATGACGTCATTTCTGTGGCATCGTTTATAGATCTGCGGCAATTCTTAGAAAGATCGAAAAGTACTGGAAGCATGGAAAATTTGGTACCGTATATAACTACATTCCATAAAGACCAGTCATGCATTCAGTTTCTCTTAGAAAACGCAGACAATGTACGGGAAACAAATAAACATGGCATCATTCCTTTCAATGATATACAAAGCATGTTTACTGATACATTATCAGGGGTAAACGCTTTCATGCACGGAATATTCATAGATCATTGTTGTTCTGGCGACTTTGTTGGTATTTCTCAAAACGTTACTTTAACGGCAATGAGATCTTTTGATTCAAGGTTCCATACGTCGTTGCATATTTCTGAAAATGACATAACTCAACAAACTGTGCTCTCATTACATTATAAACCACGGTTTGTACAAGAAATTACAGCACTACAGATTCTTAATGGGTTATTGAAAATAACAGACACTACATTAAACGTGAAAGATGTAACCATAGAACAAATCAGGAAAAAATTCAATTCTGCGCAGATGGAATCGTCAAGAAAACCCCCCAACGGTCAGGAAAAACAAAGCTTTACCAATGGAGATATGGATGGGGAGAAGGTAATTTTAAATGGAAATCTTGAAGACGGGATTAGATTTGAAGGTAAAATATTGTTTTATGAAAAAATAACTGAATATATCTGTGCGTCTCTTTTATAAAACAGAGCAAATTTGGCAAACTCTAAAGTATGATTTTGTTCATGGTACTGATCTCGAAATCCTTAATTACAACAAAATTCGTTATTTATATAGTACAATTTACCACAGATACGGAAATATTCTGATTGCTACTTTGGAACAATTTTACAAGCTGCTTTGAAACGAATATACATAATAATGATCGATGATACAGCTTTTTGAAAGATACGTGTTGTTGGTCTTTATTTTATTTTATTTCTCAGAGGTATTTACATGCTTAAAAATTCCTTGCAATAAGAAAATGGTTAGCATAGTGTATGCGGAGACACGGTGATATTACAAATTGAAAATGAGAAATTAATCATGTGAAAACTTGTATTTACTTTCAAATGGCTGCAAATTATTCTATTAACATGTAAGTGGTCAATGGAACATAGGGTTGTTCAGTGTCAAGACATTATAACCAAATACATGAAGTTATATCTTATTATTACTTCAGGATGAATAACAGAAATCATTACTTTTAGTACATCATTAATTGTATACGATGCACATTTTGAGTGGAAAGTGACTTTTACATATAATATTGTCGGAGTGTATTATATGAAGAGTTTGAAGATACCAAAGGGGTAATCAGAATCCTTATATCGAAGACGAGCAGACAACACAATGGCCAAGAGAAAATAAACAAAAGGACAAACATACACATAAAACCAAAGATCGAGTAACACGAACCCCACTAAAAACCGGGGAAGAACTCAGGTGCTCCGGAAGGGTAGGTAGTTCCTGCTCCACGTTAAGTATAATGGGGAGTTATTAAAAACAATGCCGAAGACAATATATTTATTAGCATATCAAAACATTATTTTAGGTGTTTTCCTGAAAGAAACAACGTATGGTTGGGATCATAAAGCTACTCTTTTGGTTACTGAAGACGCTAACCATCAGCAGGTATTGCAATGGACAACTGGGAAAAAGACAACACAGATAGATATAAAAGCCATCGTGAATACAAAATATTCTTCTTTAAACGGTAAATTCCTTAATTTTGTTTTCTTATTGACGTTTTTCGAAGGATGTGCGCATGTAACGTTAGGGATTTTTTTTTGATTATCTGCACTTGTATAACGTTTGTTTGCAATTCATATTGTGTGGAAAATAATATATATATTGTGTATATTTCTTAGACTTGTATTGTAGTTATTTACAATGAGGTACTTGTTCTTAGAGGAAATTCGTTGAAATTGGAAAAAAATGTATCTTTCATTTAACAACATATAAATGTATTTTGATCACTGTTTCATCCACTTTTCATAGGTATGAAAGTTGTCACTTTTGAAACCGAAAGTAGACAATATACCTTCAAGACAGCTGTCCAAGAGGAATTGGAAACTCTGGTGAAGCTGATCGAGCAACAAAAGAACAAATCGGTATGAATAATGGTTTATGTATGAATTGTGATATGAATTTGCATATCACCACAATAAATATTACAGTTGTGTAGTGTAGTGTACAAATCAATATAGAATATTAACCATAGCTTATTATCTCAAAATATTTTGCTTTGTTTATTGCTAAGTAGTTGTACGTGTATGATTTTATAATTATTTTGCAAGGTCTGTGTGAAATCTATAATTTTCAATTTATCTAATTGACAATAAAACAAAACTGTTTTTTTTTTATATTCTAAAATCTATGTATTTACCTTATCAATGCACACTGTTCTGATTTCACTAAACAGTATCAAGTTTGAAGTGCTCTAAGGAAGGGATACAACCTATGTTATTATACCTTACATTATATATTATATATAAAATAAAAGTGATGTTTTTACACAATTGGTACCCCAGGGAAACATCACTGTTGTTCACCGGTCAACAAATGTTGTGTTCCATGTCTGTCCGAAAATGTATCCGTTTTTGCATTCCAGAATTACAATCTTGACCGGAAGTTAAAAACACAAATATGAAGTTTATGAAACCACAAGATAAAAACACACAAATAAGTGTTTATTGCATCCAACATTATTGTAAATAGAGTTTCGGTATAATAAAACAATTATTCTTATTATTATTATTATTTTACAATATTTAAGTAATTAGACAATTTGGATGTTTTACGGAAAATTCGCTGACGAGGGAGACAACCCGATGAACAACTCGAACATATAAATGTGGAGAGAAGGAATATGTTGTCGCCCGGGCTAGAGCCCTTTACAACCGGAAGTGTGTTGAAAATCATTTTGTCAATCCGTTTCGTAATTGTATCTTCTATAACAGAAATTATTTTTTGTTTTCTTCTGCATAACAAAACATTCAAGTCATAAACATCTTAGAATAATTTCGGTATAATAAAACATGTATTGCCTTCATATGAGGTGAACATTAGGTTGTCAACCCTCGAGAGGTTGTTTTCAATCGGGCTAAAGCCTTCGGGAAAACAGCAACCTCAGATTGCCAACTTTCTATTTTCGCCTCATATGAAGGCAATACTTGCATATTATTTGTTACGTGCTTGTGTCAAACAGGAAAGTGTGTTATAATATATTTAATCAAAGAAATGTTGTATGTCGACTTCAGAATAGTTATTTTAATTTTTTGTACCATTTTTATTTTACATGTATCAAACAGACAAGTGTTATTTTGTTTTTTTATTCAAACACATGCTTTATCGATTTCAGATCCGAGTGATACATTGGGTTGAATAGTAAAATCCTCAAAAAGAGGATGGAATGTATAAACAGCATAATTGTTGTTTTTCCTTTTAGTATTTTAGAAAATGTTTAATACCGTTGTAATGTGTTATTTCGTTGTTTCTGAAATATTCGCTGATAATCGAAAATCTAGATTAGTTCTACCATATGTATTATGATATGAGTTGTCATCTTAATCCATGTTTGATTTAATATTTCACTTTCATTTTCTTGTCATGCTATATATTGTATACCTATATTGTTTATTATATTTTAAATATTCGGAAAAACTCTTAGTTGATCTGTTAAAATTGACAGCTTTTAATGATCACATGTAATAATTTTCTGTAGCATAAAAATATCAGCACATGTTCTTGTTACATTTTTCAATCTAAGCAAGAATAATTTATTGCGCAGAATTCTACTTTGCGGTTCTGGTATTATTTTTGTGGATTTCATGAATCAGATTGAAGAGCTAAAAATTGCAACAAATGTCCTTTCTAAATATATATAGGACTTTTAAGAGGAGTTTGAGGATACCAAAGCACAGGCACTTGGGTCCAGGATATTTTGTTTTCTTCTCAATTTTATCAATAAAATGTGCATCTACAACGTATTTGAACCCGTTTGACATGCTTCGTTGTGAAATAAACGCCTTTATGAACTATGCCAATCTTCCCAATATCTAATGTATAGAGTAGATATTAGGTATATAGAGTAGATATTAGGAAAATTGGCATAGTTCATAAAGGCGTTTATTTCACAACGAAGCATGTCAAACGGGTTCATATACGTTGTAGATGCACATTTTATTGATAAAATTGAGAAAAAAAAAATATCCTGGACCCAAGTGCCTGTGTACCAAAGGGGTACATTTAACACATGGGTTCACTATGAATTAACGAATGCACAAGTCACTGGCTCACTACAGATTCCTGCGAAATAAAGTTCTACAGAAAATTACCTTTAACAATTTTAATATTCACTACCTGATTACATTTAACTCCTGTGATATTTGTCATATTTAAAAAATATATATATATGACATCCCCGCTTTACTATCCAGGATGAAGGGCAGTAGGAATTACTCAAATATATATTTTATGTATCAAGGCCGAATAAGCCGAAGTTTATAGCTATGATAATACTAAGTGTTTTTATATACATTCAGGGTGTGTGTATTCGTGTCCTAGAAGCTTTTTGTGAAACATTCTGTTCCATTGCATTTGTCTGCAAGTAAAACTAGTGATATATGTTGATTGTTTAAATATCAATGCATTACCGGTATTTTGCACTCTCATTGGCCTGTTCAAAGGGAAAATGAGCAGAATATTTTCTGTAACGCCCATCACTTTCATCTCATTTACTATCGTGTAATGCATCAACAAGTACAATTAGATTATTGAATCATTATTAAAATAATGGAAAATACATTGCCTGTATTATTACTTTTGGGGGCATATCTAAGGAAATGTCTAACCACAGCAGGTACGGAGATAATTTGGAGAGCTTCTTTTGATTGATTTATTGGTGTTTATTGTCAAGTAAGCAGTGACTTATTACCTGGTGTGTAACAACAGTATCACGACGAGTGTCACTTGTGGTGCAGGAACTGCTTACCCCTCCAGAGCACCTGAATTCACCCCGGTTTCAGTGGGGTTCGTGTTGCTCGATTTTGTGATTTCGTAGTTCGTTGTTTTTCTGTTGTTTTTTGGTCATTGTGTGGTCTGTTCCTTCTTCGATTTAAGGCTTCTGGTTACCACTTTGGTGGCTTCAAACTTTTTTTGTCAACTATATTAGTGACAGGACAACATTTACAAAGAATAAATCATGTCGGTAAAAGAGTGGTACTCAAAATCAAAATAAAAAAGTTTTATTTAAAGTAGGTACATTTTATAACAGTACAATTGACGTGGGACTAGGGAGTGAAGTTTAGATTTCCACTTGGAATAAAAGATGATATAATGGATTGTGTAGATTATATTTCTGTACTAAAGTTCTCACAGAAGTGATCTTTATGGTTGTAGTGAATATTGTTTGGGTTATCATGATCAGAGACCATGCACTATGTATCAGAATAACTACCATCAAGCAGAAAAATAGTGTCAGAGTATTTTTGCATGTAATAATAGTTGAAAATAACACAAATCTTAAACATTGCTCATCTTATTATAATCATATAACCAACCACAACAAAATGAATCACTTCTTTATGGTCCTCCAATTACAAAACACAACCACAGAAGTTTACTGTTTGAGACTGGCAAATAAATGTGTGCGGGTTTAAACCCTTCATTCGTGATATCTAGATATATAGTGCTAAAATATAAACAAAGTAGAGGCTCACATGAGCCTGCATCGCTGACCTGATTGTTCATACAGAGCTTGCGTTCATCGAAGTCTAGATTTTAAGAAAAACTATTTTATTCTTTTGTTTGAAAAAAAAAACCAAATGGATAACCAGAAACTGTATATCGAAGGACAGAGCAGTCAATAAAAAAAGGACAAACAAAACTACACAGAAAACTAAATATTGAGCCACACGAATCAAGCAAAAAAAAAAAAGGTGAACTCGGAAGGGTAAGCAGTTCCTGCTCCACTAGTGGCACCTATCATCTCTTTTGTCGTAATGCTATTAAAATATGACTAAAAATAAAAAGACAAATTGGTCTTGTTCCCATTTGGTACCCCCATATCTATGAAGCAGCAAATGGAAAAACAAATCTGTTGGAACAGTTCTGACAGAATATTTTTAAATGTTGACCCCTGACACGACCCCTAAAGAAGTGCTTTGAGATCTCCCACGATGCACCTAGTAAACAACCGATTGAGAACAAGCAGCGAGTGTGGAGATCTAATTTTAATTCTAACATGACGTCCTTCTTTCGCTTTGTAAACAAACGAGCGATTTATCGATTGGGTATAATCTCATTAGCACATGCGCCGGTGCACGTGACTGACTTTCCTGTCGTAAATGTACATGAATTTGACAGCATAAATTGTGTGCGACATTGTCCGCAAACGTAAATATAAAATACCATCTTGCAATCAAAGTATACAACCGTATTTGTACTCTTAGACATATCAGAATCGAAATAATTAATGGAAGTCAGAATGTGTTTTGAGTTTTAACATGGGTTGGCCTATATTAGTAAATTTTATCCCTCGCCTCTGGCTCGCGATGAAATACTAATATCTGCCAACCAATGTTAAAAACTCCAAACACATTCTGGCTTCCATGATTTATTTCTTAATTAGATTGGATTTTTCTCTAAGAGTAATGGTCTTTAACTAACAAATTATATCATCGCCACTAGTATACAGTTAACTAAGAGGACATCCAGGTGCTGGGTTGGAACAGACATAACTAGCTAGAGGCTCACCTGAGACTGAATCGCTCACCTGATTATTCATATTCAAGTTCAGTTCAAGTTCAATGAAGTCGAATGTTTAGTAAAATTATATTCATTTTTACATAGGTTCCAATATTCAATTATAACCCACTAAAGTAGGACTTCAATAAAAAAAGAGCATTGTTCCCTTTTAATCTCCTGTTACTAGAACAGTAAAAGCTACAACAAATCTGTTTGAATGCTTGAAACAGGAATTTTCAGAAATTCAACTGAAAATACTGCAATACAAATATAAAGCACAAAAAACAAACATTTTTATTATATTTTTTAGCTCCCTTTGACCTTTTTACCTCAAAATCCATAACAGCTAAGTCAAATCATGCTGGAAATTTTATTAGGAAGCTACACAAAAAAAACCATTATCAAAAATGGCAGCAAGTCAACAAGGTGTTCGATTCCATCTGCACAAATTTGATTGCAATCAAGTTCAGATAGAAAACCATAACTGATATAGGAAATCCACTGGAATACTACCTTAAGCCCTTGTTGTAAGTAATTCAAAGAAAACAATTTACATTTTGATGAGACGATGATGTCCTTTTTGTACTTAACCAACCTCCTCAGTTCGATTTTTATAACTGCTTTCAAATTTTGGAAATTGGTACTTTTCAGCCTCTTTTGTTCGACTTTATTTCAAAAACAGTAAAAGATAGAGGAAATCCGTCAATATACTACAGAAAGCTCTGAACACAATCTTTTCAACAACAAAAAATGACATCAAAATCAGATGAAAAAAAATTCAAATATATGAAATTTCAAATTTAGGCCTCTTTTCGAAATAAAATAGCAATTTTTTTAATGGCCCATCAATAACCCATTAAGATAAATACCTGCAAAAAACTGCATTTAAATTGGATGAAAAATAAAAACTTTCTAATTTTGGAAATTGGCACTTTTCCTCCTCTGTCGGTCAACTTTATCTTGGGAAAGGCAAAAGATAGAGAAAATCGACCAACATACTACCGAATGATCTCAACACAATCCATTCAACAACTAAAAATATCACTTCAAAATTGGATGAAAAATGAAAATTCTATATACCTTTCAAATATACAAAACTTCAGCCCCATTTAGACCTTTTTCAAAATAAAATAGCAAAATATGTTTTATGGTCCAACAATAACTCATAAAGATGAACACTTTGCAAAAAACTGTATTAAAAAAGTTTAATTTTTATTTTATTTTCCCCCTTTTGACCCCGTTTATTTAAATACATGTTTTTCCCTTGTTTCTGAAAGGTATTTTCACAGGAATGCATTAAATAATCCGCATAAAAAACAAACGAACAATAAATAATTTATACCCATATATATGGATACCTCCTTTGGGCTTCTTGTTTCTTTTGTGTACTTCTGATCAACAAAAACATAAACTTTGTAGGGGACTATCCAATCAACATTCCTACTAGTTTGGTCCCAATCGGCCTAGTGGTTTCAGAGAAGAAGATTAAAATGTATAAGTTCACGGACGACGACGATGGACGCCAAGTGATGGCAATACCTCCCATCACTCATGTGAGCTAAAAGAGAAAACACCCTTTTTGGCACCTTGGGTACCTCTTATTTCTGAGTTAGGTCCTACTTCACTGACAGTCATGATATAATCAAAATAGTGTTGGAGGTGAGATTCGATGCTTATATTTATAAAACAATTAAGGATTGATCGCAATTTTTGTTCGGTTCATGAAGAAATAATTTCAATCAGGTTGTACACACTGTGTAACCCGGGTAGCCGGTTATGCAAGGGTGTGTACAACATGATTGAGGTTATTTCGAATGAACCGAACAAATAATTACGATCAATACTTATAAATTAATTCAAACTTTTTGTGTTTATATTGAAAAACATATTTATTTTTTTTCAAAATAAGGCAAATAATTGGAAATAAATTTAAATAACCCCAAAGGTGCCTCATTTAAAGAAAATCGCCTGATGACAACGGCATGCGACGCCTTGAGAACGGCATCTATTTATAGATTCCGTTCATTGACAAATAACCTCAATCTTTGGAACCAATCAAAACATGTATAAAACAAGGGCAATGCAAAGCGTGACGTATCCCCTCGCCTAAAAATTAGACCCTGTGACCTTGACCTTTGACATTGAAAATCAATAGCGTTCCAGATTCTCTTAAGGTCTAAGTATATACCAAGTTTGGTCAAAATCCATTGAAGGATATTGATTCTAGTGTTCACAAGGATGTTGTGGTAAAAATTTGACCCCTTGACCTTTGACCTTGAAAATCAATAGGGTTCCAGACTCTCCTTAGGACTATGTATGTTCCAGGTTTGGTCAAAATCCATTGAAGGATGTTGATTCTAGAGTGTTCACAAGGATGCTACGCGGTAAAAATTTGACCTGGTGACATTGACCTTTGACTTATGACCTTGAAAATCAATAGGGTTCCAGACTCTCCTAAGGACTAAGTATGTACCAAGTTTAGTCAAAATCCATTGAAGGATGTTGATCCTAGAGTGTTCACATGGATGTTACGGAAGGACGGTAGCATTACTATATCCCTTCGCAACTTTGTTGGCGAGGGGATAATGACATGTGACTCTAAAATTAATTTATTAAATGATGGTCAAGTGAATTGTCTCCAGCATTAATAGTGTTTTGTGATAATAGGCATCCCTAAGTCATTATACAATGGATTTTCACAAAATAACTATTTAAATATAAGTGGGGCTGTCGTGCCATGATTGTATGGTAGTTGGATTATCACTACCTATGCAATCACTGCCTATCACCACTGATGTTGTGAGTTCGAATCTTGATCAGTGTGAGGTGTACAACATTATGTGATAAAAGTTTGTCAGTGACTTGCGACAGGTCAGTGGTTTTCTCTGGGTCCTCCGGTTTCCTCCATCAATAAAACTGACAACCACAACATCTGAAATATTGATGAAAGTGGCATTAAACACCATCAAACAAACAAACAAACATAAATATAAGTAAAATGTTGATTTAATATATACAATTTCTATATCAATAATTATCACATTGCACTAACTAAATAAACATATTAAAATTAATATATACTTAGGAGAATGATACAGAAGAGAAACAAAAAAGAATAAACTGTGAAAATACAGTAATTCTGAGGCTGTGATTTACATATATTCAAATTCAAGATACATTTCTAAATTTATGCATGGTCCTGTTAATTTCAATCATATTAAGAAATTTGGCCAAAAACATTTTTTTTTTAATTTTGAAAATAAGTCAGCATAATGTTCAAAACAATAATTTAAATACATACTGGTCCAATTGTCCTCATGAGTAAAATCATATATATCTAATAAAATAAACGAATAAATTGCACACTTGAGTGAATATTATTTAATGCTGTCTAATAATTGATCAAGAAGATTAAAGATACAATATACAAAAATGTACTACATGAAGTGAAGTGATGATTCCTAGCTTCTTCCTTATATTTTAAGACACTGCATTCATATTGTGTTCATTCTTACAGAAAATTGCATTAATCTATGGAAGGTTTGGTTTGGTTTATTGTGTTTAATGCCACTTTCAACAATATTTCAGTTAATTATATTGTGGCAGTCAGTTTTATTGGTGGAGGAAACTGGAGTTCCAGGAGAAAACCACCAACCTGCCACAATTTATGGAAGGTTTATATAGTGCAGTGAAAGTTAGTTTTATTAGAAGAGGAAATATACAGTGCACTGTTTTAAAATGCATGTATAAATTATTTATATATGTACAAGGCTTTGAAACCCGGAAAAGGGGAAGTTTACCAAGTCTTTTCCCAATTTTTGTGGCAAATACACATAAAATTTACATTTTAAACACTGCATTAATATTGTGTTTATACTGCAGAAAAGTTGCATTAATTCGTAGACGGTTATATTTTTTATTATATGAAAATTATGAATATTTATACCTATAGAGAAAATGAGTACACTCTTATAAAAACAATATTCTGAAATTTGAAAAATTATAATAAATTCACAGAAAATTTAGATCTGCATAAATTTGTTTTGAAATGTGTACAATAAAATAGAATTAAATATGTACCATTTTGAAATAAAATGTGTTTCTTCCTCTGACATAATCTTCAACTTGTTGATGACGGTCAGTGTCTGGTAGAAGTAGAAATAGTAGAAGTATCATATCTATCAGACCAGACCATGATAGTATGTCTACATACCCATACAATCTCAATATCTGTAATACAGGCTGTATGGTCCTCATTGTAGACCATTGTGGGAAGAATTAAAAATTGTCATTCATCATTATATGCAAAAACATATTAAATGAATGAGTTTTATGTAAAGACACTTGAAAAAAAATGGAACAGTGATTTTATTGTTTTCCTCATCTCAATAGTTGCATTTTAAAACACTCATTGCAACCCTTACACAATGATGACAGTATTTGTATTATGAGATTTTTTGTAGTTAGTTATCTTTCTGACAGCCTCAACTATATAGCAAGAAATATAGCATGTTGTACAATGTATATATACATGTATTAATTTGATGGTACGACTACCACGCTGCAGCGAGCTTTGGGTCCATTTAACATTGATTTTGAGTTGTGAGTAACACTCATTATAGAAGAACTCATTGCAACTCTTGAGATGAGGAACAACAATAAAATCACTTCCATTTTTTTCCCTGATGGCTTTTTTTTCAAGTGTCTTTACATAAAACTCATTCATTTAATATGTTTTTGCATATAATGATGAATGACAATTTTTAATTTTAATGAGTGTTACTCACAACTCAAATCAATGCTAAATGGACCTAAAGCTCGCTGCAGCGTGGTAGTCGTACCATCAAATTAATACATGTATATATACATTGTACAACATGCTATATTTCTTGTTATATAGTTGAGGCTGTCAGAAAGATAACTAACTACAGAAAATCTCATAATACAAATACTGTCATCATTGTGTAAGGTATAAATGTCTCTTAACATGAAAATACTACAGGACTAAATCATACAAACTTGTTTAAAATGGTAATATACTCATTTATTTTTTTTCCTCATATGATCAAACGTTCACTAGATTGTCGGGTTTCAATTTTTACGCAACCAGAAAAATTTTGTGGTCACATTATGCTATGGCGCTGTTGTCATTGTATTTCAGAAAAGGGGTCTACAAGGGACCAAAAATCAGAAATTGTGCATATTTGGCAGACATATTTAGCACTTGAAATAGTAAAATATAAAACAAGACAAAAGAACAAAATGCAGTTGGTCAAGCAAATTACTGTTTCCAGTGTATTACTGTGTCTACACTTTCTTTTAATATACACTTGTTCAACTTTCCGTTGTTGACATGCTGCGGTCATTTCATGTTTTGCTTTGCATAGCCCTTTTTTTCACAAATATATGGGGACTACCAAGTTGCTATGGTAGTTGGATGGATATCTACCTATGTAATTAGTGCTTATTACCTCAAAAATGTAGATGATTCTTTTCCTGTCAAATTCAATAAAAATTATACCCTTTAAGAGGTAACCTGTCTTAAAAGGTCATTTTTTCATTGTCCAACAATGACCTCTTAAATACAGGTTTAGTCGTATATTTAAAATGGCAGAGTTCGACCATTCAAGAAACTGTTATCTATTAAAGTGCATGTTGTATATACAATGAATAGATGTGTAAAAATATGCAATGATGTAATAATTAAACTGTAAAAGCTACTTTTGAAGCAAATTAATATCTTCTTGGATATAAAATAAATCTGTCATCTGCAATGTAATTAACATACAATGTAATATATTGGAATTTAATTTTTTTCCAAATTAATTTTAAAGTGACATGATGTAATAGCAGGTATTTGTGATATTAATGAAAGTTTTTACATTTAAGAAGAAAGCTGGCTGAAACGTTTCAACTTGTTGATAGGAATTAAATGAAAATTTATGCTTAAAAAAAGATTAAAATAATAAAAAAATAACATATTTATTGAAACTATAGCATTGCATTTTTGGTAAGGATAGTTTTAGACTGGCTTACAGCAGATAAAGATACTATTATATTATTTTATGTCCCTCGTCCAGCGAGTGACTTGGACTTAGTAAGGACCTACGTTATATAAAGTGAAGAGGCTCCTTGTAGCCATTTAAAATTTATATTGATGTTAGGTTGTAGTCGTTCAGGCTACTCTCAGACTATTTAAAAAAAATAAAAAAATCTCAATAAAAAAAAACATTTTGACATGTAGGTCCATCCAGATTGTAAGGCCATAAGCAGCAGCTTGTTTATGTCTCAATCAGGCACTGGTCCTATTCAATTTACCTAACAATTTTTTTTTAAATACATTATTTACAATGTTCATAAACTATTGTTTTTCTGTATTTTTTTACAGTAATTATTATAACAACCATTTTACAATAATAATTTACATTAACAGAAGTCTCTTGTTAATACCCTTCACTAAAGTGTTCCTCCAATGTTTACAGAGAACAACCTCCTGTATTTAGTTGACAACATGTACCTTATTATCTGTCTTCCTATAAATTCTTTAAGTCTATAAAATAATTATGGGTTTTTCATCTGTTTTATAAAAAAATAAGTCTTTTCCTTTTTTTCAAAACTAAAACAATTACATACGGACATGCACATGTACTTGTGTGTCACATACTATGGCGTGGAATCTATATCAAAATTAATAATTAAGTATATACATAAATATTTCTGTATTTAAAAAAAAATATTTCTGTATACAATGTATATGTTTATGCAAGTTTGATTGGTTTTGATATATACAAAAATAATTATATGTATATATCTAATATGATTTACGCTTACACAAATTTCAATTTACATATATATAGTATACATGTACATACCGGTACTTTTATTTATGTATATTTACAACCATTAACTTTAACCTTGAATATCATGGTCTACATACATTGTATATATCCTTAAAATTTACAAAACTCTAAAACAAGGTAGGAATAATTAATTCTGGCAGGAACATTGGTATCAACAAAAAAAAAAGATTAAATGATGATTTTTCTGTAAGATATACCGTTATATTTCAATGATTTTCAGTTCAATCAAACACAGCTCCACAATTTGGACATCTTCTCTGTCTCATTGCTAAACAACACAAAAGTCCAAGTGGGAAAAACAAAATGGCACATAACACTCCCAGACAAGTATAATCTTCTTCTAGAACCCCGACCTACAATATATCATAAAATTAAATAGTGTGATAAACTATAACATCTGAAGGATATTTCTTCTCTGCAGATACGGAATATCTGTCACAAATGACCACGGATGTATTCCGCTTGTTGTACCTAATCGCTACCTGGTCCTTTCCTCATTCATGACTTATTACCTGGTTTGTAACTACAGTAATGGGCACCACTAATGGAGCAGGAACTGCTTATCCTTCCAGAGCACCTGAGCTCACCCCCCAGTGGGGTTCATGTCGCTCTATCTTTAGTTTTATGTGTAGTGTTTTGTAAATCGTTATTTATACTTTTTGTTCTTTCCCTTTTGGCCATTGCATTGTCTGTCTTTTGGCCATTGCATTGTCTGTCGTTTGGCCATTGCATTGTCTGTCTTTTGGCCATTGTATTGTCTGTCTTTTGGCCATTGTATTGTCTGTCTTTTGACCATTGTATTGTCTGTCTTTTGGCCATTGTATTGTCTGTCTTTTGGCCATTGTATTGTCTGTCTTTTGGCCATTGTATTGTCTGTCTTTTGGCCATTGTATTGTGTCTTTTGGCCATTGTATTGTCTGTATTTTGGCCATTGTATTATCTGTCTTTTGGCCATTGTATTGTCTGTCTTTTGGCCATTGTATTGTCTGTCTTTTGGCCATTGTATTGTCTGTCTTTTGACCATTGTATTGTCTGTCTTTTGGCCATTGTATTGTCTGTCTTTTGGCCATTGTATTGTCTGTCTTCTGGCCATTGTATTGTCTGTCTTTTGGCCATTGTATTATCTGTCTTTTGGCCATTGTATTGTCTGTCTTTTGGCCATTGTATTGTGTCTTTTGGCCATTGTATTGTCTGTATTTTGGCCATTGTATTGTCTGTCTTTTGGCCATTGTATTATCTGTCTTTTGGCCATTGTATTGTCTGTCATTTGGCCATTGTATTGTCTGTATTTTGGCCATTGTATTGTCTGTCTTTTGGCCATTGTATTGTCTGTCTTTTGACCATTGCATTGTCTGTCTTTTGGCCATTGTATTGTCTGTCTTTTGGCCATTGTATTGTCTGTCTTTTGGCCATTGTATTGTGTCTTTTGGCCATTGTATTGTCTGTATTTTGGCCATTGTATTATCTGTCTTTTGGCCATTGTATTGTCTGTCTTTTGGCCATTGTATTGTGTCTTTTGGCCATTGTATTGTCTGTCTTTTGGCCATTGTATTGTCTGTCTTTTGACCATTGTATTGTCTGTCTTTTGGCCATTGTATTGTCTGTCTTTTGGCCATTGTATTGTCTGTCTTTTGGCCATTGTATTGTCTGTCTTTTGGCCATTGTATTATCTGTCTTTTGGCCATTGTATTGTCTGTCTTTTGGCCATTGTATTGTGTCTTTTGGCCATTGTATTGTCTATATTTTGGCCATTGTATTGTCTGTCTTTTGGCCATTGTATTGTCTGTCTTTTGGCCATTGTATTATCTGTCTTTTGGCCATTGTATTGTCTGTCTTTTGGCCATTGTATTGTGTCTTTTGGCCATTGTATTGTCTGTATTTTGGCCATTGTATTGTCTGTCTTTTGGCCATTGTATTGTGTCTTTTGGCCATTGTATTGTCTGTATTTTGGCCATTGTATTGTCTGTCTTTTGGCCATTGTATTGTCTGTATTTTGGCCATTGTATTATCTGTCTTTTGGCCATTGTATTGTCTGTCTTTTGGCCATTGTATTGTCTGTCTTTTGGCCATTGTATTATCTGTCTTTTGGCCATTGTATTGTCTGTCTTTTGGCCATTGTAGTGTCTGTCTTTTGGCCATTGTATTGTGTCTTTTGGCCATTGTATTGTCTGTCTTTTGGCCATTGTATTGTCTGTATTTTGGTCATTGTATTGTCTGTCTTTTGGCCATTGTATTGTCTGTCTTTTGGCCATTGTATTGTCTGTCTTTTGGCCATTGTATTGTCTGTCTTTTGGCCATTGTATTATCTGTCTTTTGGCCATTGTATTGTCTGTCTTTTTGGCCATTGTATTGTGTCTTTTGGCCATTGTATTGTCTGTATTTTGGCCATTGTATTGTCTGTCTTTTGGCCATTGTATTGTGTCTTTTGGCCATTGTATTGTCTGTATTTTGGCCATTGTATTGTCTGTATTTTGGCCATTGTATTATCTGTCTTTTGGCCATTGTATTGTCTGTCTTTTGGCCATTGTATTGTCTGTCTTTTGGCCATTGTATTATCTGTCTTTTGGCCATTGTATTGTCTGTCTTTTGGCCATTGTATTGTCTGTCTTTTGACCATTGTTTTGTCTGTCTTTTGGCCATTGTATTGTCTGTCTTTTGGCCATTGTATTGTCTGTCTTTTGGCCATTGTATTGTCTGTCTTTTGGCCATTGTAGTGTCTGTCTTTTGGCCATTGCATTGTGTCTTTTGGCCATTGTATTGTCTGTCTTTTGGCCATTGTATTGTCTGTCTTTTGGCCATTGTATTGTCTGTATTTTGGTCATTGTATTGTCTGTCTTTTGGCCATTGTATTGTCTGTCTTTTGGCCATTGTATTGTCTGTCTTTTGGCCATTGTATTGTCTGTCTTTCTTTGATTTCTTCTGAATTATCCCTTTGGTATCTTCTTACTTTTCTTGAATATGTTGTAATTTGTCAGATGTCACTAATGTCTAAATAGAATAACTGCAGGCTTGTCACACTCACATTAGGATAAAGCTAAATGTATTATATTGACATCTCTAAAGGATAAAAAACAGTAAAATACATGACTGACAAGACATAACAGATGTGACTACCAGTAATATGACAGGTGTCTTATATGAAACCAGAACGGCTTACCCTTCGCAAGCACCTGGGTTCAAGTGGCTGGCGAGAATAAGATTGAATTAGGAAAAGTTTACAGAAAACACAGGCACAAAGGGATGACAATAGCCCACATGGACGGTCTAAAAAATAGAAGGTAAGAACAATGAAAGTACAATGCAATCAATGTAAATTATTTTGTCTCAGTCGTACACGTGTCAAGTCAGTCTAATCAAGATCATATTAAAATACCCAGTACTACAATCCTTAGTGACATGTCACACAACTCATCCTCACCCTTCACTTAGGTGAACTTTCGATTCTCTTTAGTTTTTAGTTTATCTACTGTAACCATGGTAACCGTTTCCTTTGTTTATGGGGAGTAGCATATTTAACAAATGATTTTCATCAGATTGAATGCAAATCTAAATGCAATTTTTTTGGGACGATAAAAATGATATAAGTGTATATAAATAATCTTACCCTGCATGCTGGACAGCCTCCTACAACGACTATTTGTGTAGGGGGTTGTTGTTGTACTATGATATAAGTGTATATAAATAATCTTACCCTGCATGCTGGACAGCCTCCTACAATGACTATTTGTGTAGGAGGTTGTTGTTGTACTATGATATAAGTGTATATAAATAATCTTACCCTGCATGCTGGACAGCCTCCTACAATGACTATTTGTGTAGGAGGTTGTTGTTGTACTATGATATAAATGTATATAAATAATCTTACCCTGCATGCTGGACAGCCACCTACAATGACTATTTGTGTAGGAGGTTGTTGTTGTACTATGATATAAGTGTATATAAATAAACTTACCCTACATGCTGGACAGCCTCCTACAATGACTATTTGTGTAGGAGGTTGTTGTTGTACTATGATATAAGTGTATATAAATAATCTTACCCTGCATGCTGGACAGCCTCCTACAATGACTATTTGTGTAGGAGGTTGTTGTTGTACTATGATATAAATGTATATAAATAATCTTACCCTGCATGCTGGACAGCCTCCTACAATGACTATTTGTGTAGGAGGTTGTTGTTGTACTATGATATAAGTGTATATAAATAATCTTACCCTGCATGCTGGACAGCCTCCTACAACGATTATTTGTGTAGGAGGTTGTTGTTGTACTATGATATAAGTGTATATAAATAATCTTACCCTGCATGCTGGACAGCCTCCTACAACGACTATTTGTGTAGGAGGTTGTTGTTGTACTATGATATAAGTGTATATAAATAATCTTACCCTGCATGCTGGACAGCCTCCTACAACGACTATTTGTGTAGGAGGTTGTTGTTGTACTATGATATAAGTGTATATAAATAATCTTACCCTGCATGCTGGACAGCCTCCTACAACGACTATTTGTGTAGGAGGTTGTTGCTGTACTATGATATAAGTGTATATAAATAATCTTACCCTGCATGCTGGACAGCCTCCTACAATGACTATTTGTGTAGGAGGTTGTTGTTGTACTATGATATAAATGTATATAAATAATCTTACCCTGCATGCTGGACAGCCACCTACAATGACTATTTGTGTAGGAGGTTGTTGTTGTACTATGATATAAGTGTATATAAATAAACTTACCCTACATGCTGGACAGCCTCCTACAATGACTATTTGTGTAGGAGGTTGTTGTTGTACTATGATATAAGTGTATATAAATAATCTTACCCTGCATGCTGGACAGCCTCCTACAACGACTATTTGTGTAGGAGGTTGTTGTTGTACTATGATATAAGTGTATATAAATAATCTTACCCTGCATGCTGGACAGCCTCCTACAACGACTATTTGTGTAGGAGGTTGTTGTTGTACTATGATATAAGTGTATATAAATAATCTTACCCTGCATGCTGGACAGCCTCCTACAACGACTATTTGTGTAGGAGGTTGTTGCTGTACTATGATATAAGTGTATATAAATAATCTTACCCTGCATGCTGGACAGCCTCCTACAATGACTATTTGTGTAGGAGGTTGTTGTTGTACTATGATATAAATGTATATAAATAATCTTACCCTGCATGCTGGACAGCCTCCTACAACGACTATTTGTGTAGGAGGTTGTTGTTGTACTATGATATAAATGTATATAAATAATCTTACCCTGCATGCTGGACAGCCTCCTACAACGACTATTTGTGTAGGAGGTTGTTGTTGTACTATGATATAAGTGTATATAAATAATCTTACCCTGCATGCTGGACAGCCTCCTACAATGACTATTTGTGTAGGAGGTTGTTGTTGTACTATGATATAAGTGTATATAAATAAACTTACCCTGCATGCTGGACAGCCTCCTACAACGACTATTTGTGTAGGAGGTTGTTGTTGTACTATGATATAAGTGTATATAAATAATCTTACCCTGCATGCTGGACAGCCTCCTACAACGACTATTTGTGTAGGAGGTTGTTGTTGTACTATGATATAAGTGTATATAAATAAACTTACCCTACATGCTGGACAGCCTCCTACAACGACTATTTGTGTAGGAGGTTGTTGTTGTACTATTACACTTTGCTGTGATTGACTCTGACTGGTGTATCCTGGTCCAATATATCCTCCTGCAGGATAGCCCTGCTGTTGGCCACCTGCTGGAGGAGGGGCATAACCATGCTGTGGGGGATATGTTGTGGGATTGTAGCCTTGAGCTGGGTTCCTCTGAGTCTGGTTTTTAGGATCATAGGCTCCAGCTGGTTTAGGTTGAGGATCATTATAAGCCCCCATTGGTGGTGGAATGGTGCCATAACCTCTGTTTCCTACAAAACATGGGGGAATTATTTCATTGGGCAATAAAAGAAGATTCAGTCATTTATTTCATTATTTTTCTGTATAGTACAACTACATATGCATGTATATATCACAATTAATGTAAACTGACTTTTCCCAAAATATCAGATTTCTGTCATCAACAGTTGCTGAGAAAAATGCGACTAAAAATGGGCATATACAAAATGTATGTTCAATGTGTATAAAAATCAACAAAGTCGGCAAACAGGAAGTAGGAATCTGATGGGTCCAAAAACGCTTGCCACGATATGGGGTACCTATATGAAGCTTGTGACCAAATATAAGATTTCTGCCATCAATAGTTGCTTAGAAAAATGTGACGAAAAATGTGCATATATGTTCAATGTGTATAAAAACCAACTAAGTCGGCAAACAGGAAGTAGGAATCTGACGGGTCCAAAAACGTTTCCCACAATATGGCATACCTATATGAAGCTTGTGACCAAATATAAGATTTCTGCCATCAATAGTTGCTTAGAAAAATGCGACGAAAAATGAGCATATATGTTCAATGTGTATAAAAATCAACAAAGTCGGCAAACAGGAAGTAGGAATCTGATGGGTCCAAAAACGCTTCCCACGATATGGGGTACCTATATGAAGCTTGTGACCAAATATCAGATTTCTGCCATCAATAGTTGCTGAGAAAAATGTGCATATATGTTCAATGTGTATAAAAATCAACTAAGTCGGCAAACAGGAAGTAGGAATCTGACGGGTCCAAAAATGCTACCCACAATATTGTATACCTATATGATGTTTGTGACCAAATATCAGATTTCTGCCATCAACAGTTACTGAGAAAAATGCAACAAAAAATATCTTGGACGGAAGGAAGGACGGATGGACAGAGGTAAAACAGTATACCCCTCCTCCCCCTTCGGGGAGCGGTGGTATAATAAAAATATCTTTTGATCAAAATAATTAAATTTGGTGTCCTACCTTACTGTGGTTTAACTAAATATTTACTCGTTTAATAATATAAATGTCTTACCTTGTCCCTGTAGGGTCTCTCTTTCTGCATATGGGGGAGGGGCGTCTGACATTCTGTCAAAATATTCTAAAAAAAAAATACATAATATATTAACACATAACAATGTTGATCAACAAAAATAGATGGCATACATCAGGGGCGGATCCAGGATCCAGGATTTAAATACAACATTCTACATATTCATTTTAATTTGCTAAATACATACAATACATACATGTAAATGTACTATTGCAGGTTCAAAATAGGCAATTAGCTAAAACATATCATGTGATTGGTTAGCTTTTATATAATAAAGAAAACATATCATGTGATTGAGGGCTCATTGGTTAGCTTTTATATAAAAAAGAAAACATATCATGTGATTGAGGGCTCATTGGTTAGCTTTTATATAATAAAGAAAACATATCATGTGATTGAGGGCTCATTGGTTAGCTTTTATATAATAAAGAAAACATATCATGTGATTGAGGGCTCATTGGTTAGCTTTTATATAATAAAGAAAACATATCATGTGATTGAGGGCTCATTGGTTAGCTTTTATATAATAAATAAAACATATCATGTAATTGAGGGCTCATTGGTTAGCTTTTATATAATAAAGAAAACATATCATGTGATTGAGGGCTCATTGGTTAGCTTTTATATAATAAAGAAAATACATGTACTTAAAGTATATATTTTGCAATGCCATATTTTTATATATTACACAAGCTAAGAAAAATAACTTATACAAATGAAAAACACAGACCTGTGAGTGCTTTAAAAGATTGTTACTTATTATTCCCAGCTGTTATGGTAAATTGTACCTTGTGCTAAAAATTAAGAATAAAAGATACAAATAACTTAAATTTGTTCCAGTTCACTTAAGGCATCAAGGACTTGAGTGTGATTCATGTTACAGTTCACTTAAGGCATCAAGGACTTGAGTGTGATTCATGTTACAGTTCACTTAAGGCATCAAGGACTTGAGTGTGATTCATGTTACAGTTCACTTAAGGCATCAAGGACTTGAGTGTGATTCATGTTGCAGTTCGCTTAAGGCATCAAGGACTTGAGTGTGATTCATATTGCAGTTGGCAACCTTGTCTGTGTCGAACAAATATAATTATTATTAATTTTAATTTATTTGTAAAATATAAACTGAAAAACTTCCTTTAATTCTGCATTTGTTATCAAACATGCACATCAAACGACTTCAGGATAATAGTTTGAAAAATTGTAGCTTTATATGAAAAATATGGAATTTTGGAATCGTGCAAATATTTTTGTTCCCTGTATGTACATTATTAATTTTATTTATAAAATATACATGTACTCTTCCACCATACCTTAACTCAAATTATCATTTTAATATATCTGGCATCTTCCAATGTGATGAGTCAAAATAGATTTATTTATTAATACATTTCACTCTTATATAATATTTATGCGACCGGAGCGATTTAGGGTCAGATTTACTGGGGGCCGGATCGACTTGGGTCGGAATTATTTGAGACAGGAATGACTTGATGCCGAACTGGAAGAATTTGTTACCAAAAATTTGCTACCATTACATGCTAAAAAGGGATCTGCTGCAAGTTGCTTTATACATGTGGTAAGCATGGCATTGTCCAAATATCAGGCATTCATTTATATCCAATTTGGGCGATTTCAGAGTTATATTGTGTACTTACTTAGTAAAAACACATCACACAGGGGCCAGTAGAACTGCTTTTATGAACCAAAGCCAAGATCAGGTATGCCAGCATTTTGATCATACAAATGATTTTTACAGGTCCCATAACCCTATCTCATGTGTGTACAAGTCAATACATATTTATTACGGAGCTGTCTAAAGGTTCAATGGACTCGTTTTGATATACGCAAGGTATAGATTTATGCATCTTCGCTAGCCATGGGTTACGATCCGCTCTACTCATCTTCACCCTTGGCATCGTTAGACAGATTTTCGAGGTCACACGGTGACGGTTTATATGTAATGCAGCTAGTGGTAGCTGCAACCAATCAGAACGTGCTTTACACTTCCCGTCTTTGTGCCAACAAAGACATCTTTTCCGTCTATAATAGCCGTTATAGATTTGCTCTGATTGTCTGTCAATGATTTTATATTAATTTTTTCACAAATCTTCGCTTGAAAATCAGCCATATTATAATCTCGAGTCAATTTTCAGGGCATTTAAACGAAAGGAAATGAAAGCCTCGCGTCGATTGGCTGAAAATGACATCATTACAAGGGGCGTAACTGTCAAAATAAAGCAGGTGGCAGTGCACAGGAATTACGAAAATCCGTCTAACGATGTCAAGGGTGAAGATGAGTAGAGCGGATCGTAACCATTGGCTAGCGAAGATGAGATTTATGAAAAGAAAAAAAAAATTTTAAGCTTAATTGTATATGCTGTTCATTATATATTTCATAGTAAATGTTAATTGGAACAAGAGGTGCCGTCGTGGTCGTATGCTAGTTGGATTTACAATTAACTTTGCAATCAGTGCCTATATCACTACTAAAGTTGTGAGTTCGAATCTCACTCATGGTGGGGTGTATTTGATACAACATTATAAGTTATGTGATAAAGTTTGTCAGTGATTTTCTCTAGCCAGGTATTCTGTAATTGCTCTACCAATAATTTTACTGACCGCCATGGTATATTTGAAATTATATCATATTATGGGAGCGAAGCGAGCTCTTTATGGCTAAAAATCTGTACCGAGGATTTTCTTCACATGGCTTTACATACTGATGGATATATTCTTTTTCTGCACATTGTAAACACGTTCCGTGTAACACACTTACACACTCTACTAATGAAGATCTTCTTAACATAAAGTGCAAAGGTGATGCTAAATCTCGGACCCTCTCTCGTACGTCCGATATCACTGAAACCTGGAACCCGTGTGTAATAAAAGTCATTTTGTTAGCTTGTTCTACTTATATTGATATTTTCAAATTTTATTAAATCTCTTCTGACATACTGACAAGAAAAAAAAATTCTGCGTGGAAGTTAACTTTTGAGATATCGCAAGGAACAACGAGAGTTCGATTGAATGAGACTAGATAAGCCCAAAAATCTAGTGATAAATAGCACAATCAACCTCGGAAAAGCGAACTCTTCTCTTATAGTAAATAAGATTAGAGAGCTAAGAGAAGTTCAGTGGGCAGTCAAGGTAGATAAAGATGTGAGCACGCAAATTGACTACTACAACGACCACCTGAAATTGTTAAACAGAGGTTTTTCAACACCTAGGTTGTCACAAGACATTATATTGTCCAACAAAAGCAGGGGCGACCCAAGGGTGAAATATAGGAAGAATTATAATTTAATGCATGACGAAGTTCATCCTATCTTGCTAAATTGTGGGCAGCAAAATTGGTTGAAACAGCTCTAGAATTATCAGAAGAAGGGTGCCGAGTGTGTGGCCTGAGGTAAGTTAGATAAGGAAGCCTTATCCGACCATTATAACTTGTATACTGCAAAACGACTTGGTTAAACTAGAAAAATGGAGTGACAATGTATGGCTTTTGAAATTCCACCCGGAAAAATGTAAACATATGAACATACACACACAGGTACATGTACATAGAGCACCAAAAGTCTCACGAAGTCAAATATAATTTATTAGGGCAGGAAATTAGTAAAGTAAAGGACGAAAAGGACATTGGAGTAGTAATAGATGAGGAACTATCTTTTGATAAAACATATCTGTGAGAAGGTAAACAAGGCAAATTCTATATTTGCTGTACTTAGAAGAAGGACATTCAGAAGCTTAAATGCAGATATATTTCTCCCTTTATATAAAACTCTAGTGAGGATACATTTGGATTATGCTAGTTCAGTCTGGGCCCCATACAAGAAAAAGTACATAGATACAATTGAAAGTGTGCAAAAAAGAGCAACAAAACAAATACCAGGTTTTAACAATCTAAGCTATCCTGAGAGATTAAAGAAGGTAAAATTACCAACAATGGCATATAGAAGAATCAGGGGTGACATGATTGAGACATACAAAATCATAAACGAAAAATATGACCCAGAAGTTAGTTCTTTCCTAAAACTATTGTCAAACTCCGGTAACAGATTCAGTAGAAGAAATAATAGCACAAAACACCATCAACAAATTCATTCAAAAGCCGCTTAGATAAATACTGGGAAAATGAGGAGATGTACTATTCAGACCACAGAGCTGAAATTTCTGGAGGAAACATACAATTACAAGAAATTGACACAATTGAAGAGTCCGGAGAAGTGGCACCAAGAGGAGCCAGTTCTGGAAACCACCGTTAAGTACCGTTAAGTAAGTAAGGGAACGACCATTTAACTTGAAGGGGGTGGGGGGGTTATGGTTTTTTCCTAAAAAAATATTATGATTTAGAAGGGAAAGAAATTAAATAATCTGTCACAGCATTGGCCACAAAGAAATATTCTGCTTTACATAAGTATAAAAAAAATAATCTGGTTTAAGAGTATTGTTTTGAAAAAAAAAATAAATCCCAAGAGTTGTGCAATAAATCTCAAGTATACTTTATGCCATATCTACACACCTATAAACCTCACTCTATTTGGAATTTATATTAAAGATTTGGCTTAGTTTTTTAAACTGTACTTAGTAAAGATCTGAACTTGTTTAATTAAAATCCTCACTTGTTTATTTACATGTACAAATGCGAGATATAACATGGAAATTTATAGTATATATGAGCTACATGTATATGCTATATGCAATTATGCATAGCATCTAAAAATGAATACTGGCTCACACCTTTATACAAAGCATGAAAAAAAAATAATTCTGTTTTGACTTGGTAAGAAAAAAAATAATTTAGTTTGATTGCAATTGAAAAAAAATAAAAATGTGTCGAACTGTTTAAAAAAAAAATTCATATCAGTACAAAAAACCATAACACCATCCCCCCCCCCCCCCCCCCCTTTCAAGTTACATTTGTAAATGGTTGCTCCCTAAAAAAATCGTCCCCTGATATATCTCGGCCCAAGAAATCTTGACACTATTTTGATGCACTGGATGAGCGTGAAATTGGCAGATAATTTTCAGATTCGTGAGCACTCATGGCCGGCCGCACGATTTACCACACACTTCATGTTTTTAACGTTTTATCAACTTTTAAGCATTATTTTACTCAAAATATGATGTTTCTAGTGTAAATACTTATAATAATTTTCATTCTAATGTCAAAGAAATCAAGAAAATATTGGTAAATGTACAGGTTGAAAGGGTCTCTATAAACACCACAAAGGACCTCCTTTTTAGTAACAGCAGCCATCTTGAATGGAGGGCAGGGCTGTCAGACACAATTCTGAAAGGGACCCACCCAGGGACCATCCCTGCCAGGTTTGGTTTAATTTGGTTCAGTGGTTTCAGAAGAGAAGATTTAAATGTGAAAGTTTACGACGTACGACGGAGGGACGCCAAGTGATGGCAAAAGTTCACATGGCCTTTGGCCAGGTGAGCTAATAACACACTTTTATTAGCAGCAATAAGGGTAATAACAAAATTACCGAACTCCGAAAAATCCTACAATAAGATATTACATAAAAACACAAGGAGCACAGCTATACCAATTTAAACCATCTGTGTTGCCAAGAAGCTTGGAATTGATGGGGTAGTTTCAAACATGCAGATGACCATATAATTGAGAAGACACTGAAAATAGAGTTGTCTCCCATACCCCAGGCCTACACCCTTAAATACATGTAGTCATAAAAAAGCTTTATTACAGTACATCACTTTACATGCAAATAATTAAAATAAAACGTTATACATGTAGCAACAAATTATATGAAGTGTGTGGTAAATCCACAGGTACTTGTGGACAGGACCCTATATGGTGCCTCCGATTGCTCCTCCCCCCTTTTTTTTTTGAACATCAATATTTTTTCATGTACACAACATTTTGCAACTTTCTATGTACAATGTATCACTGTATGACATACCTATATATACAATAAATACAATCAAACAGTAGTTTCTATCTATACCAGGTCTCTTATATGTCAGAAACCCAGTATGGATCACAGGGGCTTGCAGTTATATTTTCATATCACCAGGTACAAATGTATGTATTAAAAAAGAAGGGTGGACACTTTTTGGGTGGCCAAAAGTGAAAGTAGAGTTTCAGCACCTTTTTTCGCTTCAAAAACAGTTTAGTCTTTGTTCTTCCCATAAAATTAATGCAAATATCGATGTTTTTTGCTGATTGACTGGTTTACAGTGGAACAACAGTCGTTTTTAAATTCCAAGCGGTTTGGACAACTTCTTATCATACTCAATTCCGGTTTATACAGAAATAAAAAAATCAATATATAATTTTAAAAAGTAGGAAAAAAGACAACTTAAATCTCTTGCATTAAAATATATTTTTTCCTTGTCTCAATCAATCTGGAAATATAGGAAGACAGCATTTTAAGAAATCAGAGGCATACAAACATTATCATCCACAAGTACCTGTGCCTGTGGCCCAGTGTGGGTAAATCGTGTCACCCTTCATGTGTTTCATATAAACCCAAGATTCAAATTTTCATGAAAACAAATGCTGATAAATGAAGTTACCAGTGCAACACTCTCTTTGTATACAATGTCAGTTTTCAGACGTTTTTTCCTGGTCTCATATATATCCACCTGATGATCGGAAGCTGATAGTGATAGTTTGTCACAAGACAATAAACAATATGGTTGTCTCCCTTATTACACGGTCACAACTGCACAGTCGTCTGAACATTTTTAACGAAAACGTCAGTTACTGGTTTCTCCATGTTCAGATTGTGCAATCTGGTAACCAGACTAAAGAATATAGCCTAATACCAAAATATTTATATAAATTCAAATTCTTTATTAATAAAGAAAGCTCCATAAGGAACATGCATTTACGAAAGAATGCACAAATGACTAGAACAAACAAAAGAATAAAACAAGGAAATACAAGGAAAATAAAAAAAAAAAATAATAACAATACTACAATTGTACCAGAGGGAGTCATACCCAAATATTTGTAGACTATATAATATGGAGTAGGCATTGCCTAGTCCGAGATTCCTCTGTCGTTTAACGGCATTGATAAAGTTGCATGTAGCCGTTCAACGACAGAGGGTGCTATATACGGAAACCATCGAATTTGCCTCACCAACCATAGGATCGGCACATTTCCACGTTTCGTGGCTATCGGATTTTATTTTCTATCATAAACCTTATATAAATCGCTTCACCAATCATTTTCCTATTCATTCATAACCATCTTACCCTCAGAAAGTGGTGTTACACTCCATTACAGCACGATTTTGCCTTAGATCCTATTATTCCGCCATTTGACTTCCATTTTCGAATCTACACACGTGATCTCGCGATACTAACTGAATGATGACAGCAACGCATTGCATGATGGGAGCTAATTAATGCAGCGTGCCAAATTATTTGGAGCATTATTTGCATACGTAAACAACATTCAAATCACATGGAAGACGATACATTTAAGCGTATTCTGCAGGACAAACAGTCCATCTACAGATCAAAGCAGAGCAGAAGGAAATAATACAGAATGTGTTGGAAAGAAAAGATTCAATGGCAGAGTGTTACCAACGGGCTTCGGAAAGAGCATGTGTTACGTTCCCCCTTTTTGTTTTTGGACAAGGTACTACATTTTTTTTTCTTATGGTTATCTGTAATTCCTGTAATTCACTAAATTTGCTGTTAAAATCATTACCAATCAATATAATCAACTGTATTAAATTTTAGGTTAATTGTTCTGCCTTAACAGGCGCCTATGATTGGCAATACAAATATTTGTTTGTTTGTTTATATGCAAAGCATCTCCCATGATACATTGCGGTAATCGTAGTTTTCTCGTAGTCACGTGACAAATGTTTGAAAAATGGAAGACAAATGTCGAAATCATAGGATCTAAGGCAAAATCGTGCTGTAATGGAGTGTAACACCACTTTCTGAGGGTAAGCTGTTTATGAATGAATAGAACAATGATTGGTGAAGCGATTTACATAAGGTTTATGATAGAAAATAAAATCCGATAGCCACGAAACGTGGAAATGTGCTGACCCAGAGTTGGAGAAGCAAATCCGCTGTTTTCCGTATATAGCACGCTCTGTCGTTGAACGGCTACAAGCAACTTTATCAATGCCGTTAAACGACAGAGGAATCTTGGACTAGGCATTGCCTAGATGCGAGCACAGCATTTCTGTCTGACCAGTGTGTATATATTTGAGTGAAAGTTGAATATCACAAAATAATATGAGTAGGCATGGCCTATAGAGAGGACATTAGTATTTGAAATTAAATGATATCCCCTATGACATCCATTGGAAAGTTAAATGAAGTAGAATAGAAAAGTATGAGAAAAAAGTATGGAATCTTTTATTGTTGCACTAGGGACAGTGCAAACATTGAAGACTAACTAGTACTAGTACGCGGGTGGTATCAACCATTATAAAGCCTAAAGGGGGTAGTAGACGCCGGTGTCTGAAAAATGAAAGTATGGTCTTTTAAGTCATAAGACTAAATGAGTTTTATTACGAAAATATCAATTAATGCAACCAACATACATAAGCAATATTGGCCTATACCATGCTATGTACAGCCGATATATATTCATGAAGTGTAAATGATGAATGACGTACGGTCAGACCCCGGTCAAAGCAGTGCACTGAGGCCCATATCTATACAAACACTCACAGAAATAAAATTATAAATGGTCGATAAATAAAGGTAATAACAAAATTCCCGAATTCCGAACAATCTTACAAAGGGAAAGTCAAAACTCATAATTATATAAACAGACAAAATCAGTCAACACATATATTTCTTGTATTGATACTTCCAACAAAATCAGTGTTTGAATATTAAAAATTATGCCGTATACAACATACATAGATTAGCATGGGGTTCATTTGCTTGTGTGACCACCGGGCAACTGTCCATTGTGCCCATACATAAGACCGCACTGCGTACGGTTACTTTAATACTGATAATCTTCATTTCGACATTTTAAAGTATGTGTATTTGGGCCAATATTATGCTATCTCCAAGTGAACAAAATAGTTTTTAATTTTAAAAGAATTATATAGGTACCGCTTTCATCACTAGACACGTCTCTGCTTTCACATACAAAATATTTATCAATATTCAATATTTTTTTTATTGGAAAAAGCACAGTAGAGGCGTGATATATATATTAAGGCAATATTCAGTATCGAAATCATACTCTTTAAAATTATCTGTGACAAGATAAAGGTAATAACAAAATTACCGAACTCCGAACAATCTTACAAAGGGAAAGTCAAAACTCATAATTATATAAACAGACAAAATCAGTCAACAACCGGAAAACTGTGAAAACCGTAATGACCCTGACTTGGTACAGGCATTTCTAAAGAAATTATACAGAGACATATATTCCTTCTTGTGTAATGTTATTACCTTTTAAAGTTTCAACAACAAGCTGGTTAATAATTTTATAGCATTTATTTTAGAAAGACTGAGTTTAATAAATAATAACAGATCTACATATAGTATATGAACGGCATAATTAATAGTTAAATAAATAAAATTCATTGTGTCTTACTATTCTAAACCATTGTCAGCAGATGTTGGTAGTATTCAAATATTTTGTAGGATCAGACTGACGGAAAATGTAAGATGAATAAACAAATGGGTACTGATAGAAATAATTAACACTAACAGAAATAAGGAAAAACTAATGCGTTCCCTGTTCCTTGCAAGCACATCATGGTTAGAAAATGTTTGTTACTTAGCCAAAGAAATAATAAATGCAAAAATTGTACAAATGAAAAATGTTAATGTTCACCACTATCTTTTCTTATCAGAGACATATGAGCCGGTGGCAAGGGACACAGGCACCCTCCCCCCTTTGGCAAAATTTTAAAAAGCTGGATTTTTAGTATACTTTAGGATTTTTGTGATATTTATTTGGAATTACCGTTGTATCACAACCCAGTGTGTTTTCCTTTGATCTTTAGTATTTTCTAAATGAAGATAACTATACAGGAGGTGGAGTCAAGATAGTTATTTTTGGGCAAAGCATGTTCTATTTAGTGTGCTTTAACTGTGACCTAATTTTGATAGAACACAGAAATAAACACATTGTAACTTCTTTTTGACAATTGCCTTGAATTGGTACACATTGTAATTTGTTGACCAAGTGATAGACATTTTGGGTGCAAAGTGGTACTAAGTGCAAGCTTTCTTAAATCTGACACTGGAAAAAAATATAAAACCACAGGCGCTCGTGGCACGGACCACACCCCTTTTTTAACTTTCTGTTTACAAATTTATTTTCAATAAAATTTTCTTTATTTCTTTATTATTTCATCTCTTTTTCCTTATTTTAACTTGTTCGTGTCAATATTCATACATTCTTATGTTAACACCAAATTGCATGTGTCGACCCTATTAGTATCTATGGCTATTATAGAGTCGACACATGCAATTTGATGTTAGCATAAACTTGTATGAATATTGACACGAACAAGTTAAAATAAGGAAAAAGAGATGAAATAATAAAGAAATAAAGAAATGTTAATGAAAATAAGTTTGTAAACAGAAAGTTAGAAAAAGGGGTGTGGTCCGTACCACGAGCGCCTGTGTATAAAACAAGCAAAAAGACTGACAAAGTGATCCCCACGTGTTTGTTCATGCAGATGACATTAAAACACATGCAAAATTCTTTAACTTTACTATTAACTAAGCAATTTTTTTTATTCAAACAAGACAAATTATCAGTTTTGCAATAAAAAAAGTGATAATATTTGAGTCACACCACGTTCAAAAAAAATTGCCGCCTCGCACTTCAAAAATGCTGAAAAACCGCCTCAGATTTTCCATTTTCTTTAAAAAAATAAAATGAAAAACTGTTCGCTCTCTTCTAAAATTTTGTAAAAATCAAGAATTTTTTCAGAAAAAGTTGTGTCATGTGTGTGCCGCATCAAAATTTTACCTTCGCCTCTAAAATGTTCAATTTCAATAAAAAAAAAATGACATGTTCTCTGCCACCTGTGAAAGCATAAAATCCATATCATCGTTTAAAAGATCGTCCGTAATGTTCGCTGCCATTTAACGTTTTGACGTTAACCACGTGTTCTATTAAAAACTTTTTACCACGTCACTGACTGCTGGCGTACGTGACCAAGATCAGTCTTCTCAAGTGCGACAGACGTCAATCACACATTTGCTTCCGTTTGATTGGTTATGATACAAAACATTTAGAATGCTTTTAATTTCTTGTATGCGCAGATACACTGATCTCGGGCACGCCCTCGATCAGTTTATCAGCACATACACGAAATTAAAAGTACTCTAAATATTACTTAAAAGATCGTCCGTCATGTTCGCTGCCATTTAACGTTTTGACGTTAACCACGTGTTCTATTAAAAACGTTTTACCACGTCACTGACTGTTGGCGTACGTGACCAAGATCAGTCTTCTCAAGTGCGACAGACGTCAATCACATATTCGCTTCCGTTTGATTGGTTATGATACAAAACATTTAGAATTTTTTTTTTTTTTTTATAATTTCTTGTATGCGCAGATAAACTGATCTCGGGCACGCCCTCGATCAGTTTATCAGCACATACACGAAATTAAAAGTACTCTAAATATTACTTATTCAACACAACTAAACCGTACGAAAGGTAGGAATTAAGTATAAATATGAACGGGTGTCATCCCTTGTGATATTTTAGTACCGCACATTGATAGTAGGGTTAAAATTATTGATACCGAAAGGCCGGGAGCAGGTCCCTGTGATCTCCTCCTAGTTATTGTACGTGTACTATAGATGCGTATTAAAAAATATTGATGACATTGTCATCTTTGCGTGTCAGTTGTGACCCAAATACGATTTCAATGCTGACCTTTACTTGTTGCAACGTAAAATATGACGTGATAAAAAAAATATTAATATGACGATGAACGGTGGCCAGATTCGTTTTTATTTACGCATTTATTGTAGAACTTTAGGAACATTGTGGTACATGTACACATAATCTTGGAGACAGGAATTGTGTTTGGATTTCTTTTAAACTGGTAAGTCATATATACAGTAACGAAATGTCAATATAAATCTGGAGTGCGACAGTGAAATGCAGTTGGGCGTGACATAAAATGTCCATACGTCAAAAAATGACCAGATTCGTGTTGTCTTAAGAGTCATTCACAGTGATTAAAATTGAACAGTTGTTGTCCTTAACCTGATAGTCCATGTTAACATAAAGTCCTTTCCGTACGCCAGTGTTGTATTAAACAAAGTTTTGATCGATCCGAGTATTAAAATATTTAGACCACCCGCGTAGATTCTGCAAAAAATAAAACAAAACTAAAACACACCAAGGCGAGTTTTTCTATATCGGCTGCAAATGGTCCAAAAAATAAATTTGATATTTTCTAAAAATATTGTAGTTCAAAATTAAGTCAAATTTATTCTATAATCATCTTTTACTAATCCGTAACTAGAAAGGTTTTTATCTAATAATCTGGACACGCTTGAAAAAAGTGCTGTGTTTGTTTACATGTCGTCACGATTTACGGATTGACTGCCAACTTTTATTAACTTCCGGACGAAAGGTTTCAATCTCATCATAAGGAAGATTGTGTGTTGCATGCGCATGCCCATGTTGCTGTAGAGCTCTCTGTGCTCGCTATAAACAATACACTGGTATACATATATGTATATAAACATGAATCAGCACTGTTGGTTATAGAACATAAATATATTCAGTTACCACGGCTGGTAATCGGCACAAGCAGAACAGTTGGTTCTGCAAAGAAATTCGTGAGGATAACTTCAGGTTTTGGTGGAGGAGAGTTCACGAAGACGCTTCGCAAGGTATGTACATATCAAAAATTGAAATTTTCTTTTTTACTGCTCGAATATTGCAAAATCAGAGAATGCTATGCTGTGGCGAATGCTTTCACGATTAGAAACATGTATAGTTTATTCTTGTATATGAAGTGTAACTCTCGCAAAATCAATCGTCCCACGAAAAACATGACGAAAATTGTGACACTCTTACATTTCTAAGTTGTTCTTTACAAAGATGCAAGTTAAATTTTCATTATTTTTTCATCATGGGAGTCTAAATGTAATCGGGGATAAATTCCGATTCGTCAGAAGTAAATTGAAGTCTAGATAAATCTACAAGCTGTCAATTTTCTCGTTTTCCTGCTTGAGGATATCGGTTCTGATAGAGCACATTGCGAATGCATGAGGAGATTTGTTAGTTTTGTTAATTGTTTTCTGCAAAATTGTTAAATTGACACTTTTAAACACAAAACTGATAAATACTCTAATCAAAATAAACTATTCTCTGTCCACTTTCAGGAGATGCCAGGATTCAAGGGAAAGAGGAAAAGGGGACTGACATTGACTCTTTACAAAAACCCATTTCGAAATAGATTGCCTGTATCACCGCCAAGGAAACGAACAAAAACAAGTAGCAGTACACCAAATTTAAAATCCCCATCAATCAGGACACCAAGTTTATTTAAAAAAATCTCTTTCAATTTCAAAATATTTATATCCTTTCAAACGGGTTTACACATCTCTTCGGCGCAACCTTTTTACTAAAGACGACGGAAACTTCACCGCAGATCTACACAAGTTATAATATTACATGATTTCAGCACATACATAGGTCTAACGTAAATAAACATTCACTTAGTGCTAGTAGTCATGAATAAATTAAACACAAGATGTCAATTAAACTGTGGACATATCCTTAAAATCGGTAAAGCGCTTTACATCTTGTAACCACTACTAACAGAGATCTTTTTTTATTTACAAGTGTGTACACATAACACACTACATAATAGAAAATAAGGGTAATAACAAAATTACCGAACTCCGAACAATCTAACAAAGGGAAAGTCAAAACTCATAAGTATATAAACAGACAAAATCAGTCAACAACCGGAAAACTGTGAAAACCGTAATGACCCTGACTTGGTACAGACATTTCTAAAGAAATGGTGGGTTGAATCAGATTTTAAAGCGCCAAACCTCCCCCTTTTATTACGGCTCAAAGTTTCCGGCTGTCACTATAACAGTATTTACAACAATACTTGAACAAAACAGGTAAAACAGTTGTCAAATCAGCGCCAAATGTCAAAAACACTTTTACGTCACACATTGATAAAAAAAATATTTTTGACATTTTTGTTGAAACCTTATCTTTATACATTTTCACTATATGAAAATCCATCGTTTATAATCTTTTCTGCAGAGACGGAATATATTTCGACAAGATCTCGGTATCGGAATATAAACTTTTTAAGAGATCGAATAAGGCGAATCTTTTTATAGCCCTGGTCCAGTAGCCTGTTTCTCAGATGAAGATGACGTTTCAGGAAATCAGAATAATTGCTACTGGCCCTTGCATAACGAATCAATTGCGAGATGTAAACACCATATGCAGGAGAAGCTGTTATTTTGCTGCACATATTTGGAAAATTTATGATCTTAAAATTGAAGTCGTCCCGTTTATCATAAATTTTAGTACTGATTTGACCACTGTCGTCAAAGGAGTAGGTATGATAAGGGCAGAAATTGGCCTAAAAATAGACAAATTTTAAATGAAACGTATAGCTTTCGTTGTTTCTTGATTTTATAAGACCTTTACCCCAACTACTATTTTGGTAACAATTTTCCATATTTGCACGTGCGATGACGTCACACTGGTCAATGAAAAGTCTATCGTTTCGTGAAAATATATGAAATCTAACAAGAAATGTGTATTTAATGTCAATTTTCAGTATAACCACAAGCAGGTACCAACGGCATATTTTAGTATGATGTTTAATATACATAAACACATATCTCATTTGATTTTTGTGTTGGTACCCGGTGTGGAGAGTATGAAATCTGCATCCGTAATAAACAGAAATAGAAATCGACCTTTTAATCTCATCCAAAATAAAGTTGGTTATCGTAGTTGTTTTGCTACGGGAGTAAAACTTGAACAGTTTTCATGAAACAGTTTTGACGTTAAATAAATTTTGGAGGTGATTTACTGCCGACCTGATTGTGCATTGAGTCCGACGTGTTTTTTTTTAACCCTCAGTGGAATTTCATGTGTTACTATACTAAAGTATACTTTAATATTATCCCCACAATTCACAAGAAAGTACAGAAAACAAAACAAGCAACCAAAAAGAAAATTAGTACGTCAGATTATCTTAGAAATTAATTCATTGGACATGCAAACACATCGGAACTTTCTATTTTTAGTAGTCCCTTTACTTTTTATTATTATTTTCTTTTCTTTAACAAATATATTTTATTTGGCTCTTTCGCAAAGTGAATTCCCGATGAATAATTGTATTAACGTAAATTTGATTTATATATTATAGTATTATTACGTGATGTTTTTCATATTGGCCTAGTTATAGGTCCGAGGCCTGCTGTATTGGCCTGAGGCGCAGCCGAATGCCAATACAGCAGACCGAGGACCTTTAACTAGGCCAATATGAAAAACATCATGTAATGATACCTTTATTAATTAACCAGTCCAATATCTCTCGGGATTTTTCCTTGCAATTGTCGAAATGTCTAGCGGATTCCGATCTAGTTGTTATTGGACTGACTGGAATTGGGCCAATACGGAAAATATCCGTATTGGACTGGTTTTTGCCGTATTGGCACAATGAAAGTTTTTATATTGTATTGACAGATTTGATCATATAAAGGCTAATAAATCAAAGTTAATCAATAAAACTTAATATTAACGTTGCGGTGGCGTAATTGTTTAGCACACATGACTGCCGATAACAACATCGTGAGATTAATATTTTATTCTTACTTATTTCAATAAAGTATGGAAAAACAAACAATATATTTGATAATTCATAATTCATCTAATACAGTACATATAACGATATAACGTGCATGTTTTAACATAGTACACGGATGTCAGGTTTGATTTACATATTCGGTGTTTTGTTTACAATGGTCCTTTTGTTATCCTTACTAAGAATGTCATTGATATAGTCTATCGTTTATGAGTCAGTGCTAAATGTGTAGTATTACTTGGAATTTTAGTGGTATGATTTTACTTTAATGGGCCATGACCGATAATACAGTATTACCAAGCATTCTATTTATATAATCTATCACGTTTTACTTTTCTCAACAAAAAAAGTTTGAAGATACCGTAAATATAAATTACCGTCTTCCAATCAAAGTATGCCACCGTAGTTGTACTCTTAGACATATCAGAATCGAAATAAATCATGGAAGCTAGAATGTGTTTTGAGTTTTAACATGGATTGGCGGATATTACTAAATTGTATCCCTCGCTTCTGGCTCGGGATAAAATACTATTCTCTGATGTGCTCGTTGCAAGTAGAATTTTGATTGGCTAAAAGGGTACTTTTAAAACTTCAGGGAAGCCGTGCGGTGACAGAAAATCAATAATCGCTCTCACCTATGTGCTGTCCATTTATATTGTGCACAGCAGACGACACACATTTCACAAGATGACAGAAAATCAATAATCGCTCTCTGTGATCTTTGTCCAAAGATACACGTATTTATGTTTTTCCTATAATAAGGACATACTTATTGATGTTGGAACATTCAGATAAAAATGGTATCAGTCTCTAGATGTTATATATCCCGTTTTAAAGGGATATATAACATCTCGAGACTAATAACGTATAATATCCGCCAATCCATGTTAAAACTCCCAACACATTCTGGCTTCCATGATTTATTTCTTAATTATTCAACATGGATTACATCCTCTCTTGCCGCTGTAGCGCTGCTTTACCATGTTATGCAGTTGACTTGGTTCCTTTGACATTCTAATTACTGAGAATAATTTCCTCTCATGATTTAAAAAATAAAAAGATCAACATTCGGTTATAAAAAGATTTAAAAAAAGCAATTTACAGAGCTCAGCATTGACGAGTTTCTGCGGTTGCTAGGGATAATATTTGGTTACTAGAGACATTGTAAGGTTTAAGGAATTCTTATAATATATACTGGTTAGTAAATGATAAGATGTCTCTAGATCTGCTAAGGTGCTGTTGTAGAATTTTTTTTCTTGATTAAATAAAAGGTCCATGAAGATCTACAGGAAAATACTGTGCATAGGGAAACATGTTGCTATGGACGGGGCATAACTATGAATACAAATATCAAAATGTATTTTTGAAATATGAAATGACAGTTGTAGTGTGTATAGCTTGACAAAAATGTACCGCTTAATCAAATATCAAGTCAAAAGATCGTAGTTGTCAAAATTCAACCATTAATTGCAATAATATAGGCTAATTTAATGTTTACAAAACCGTTGCTAGGGTGACCAAACTACACAAAAATACTATATGCTACCAGAGAGAATTGGAATATTATTTTTAGAGTGTACATACACAGAACATAACATTTTGTCGAAAAGACTATGCAAGATATGTAAAATAAAACCACCATATTTGAATTTCCAATGATTATTTGGACCCTCCTCCATTTACGTTGCTAAGCAACAAAGGACAAAGTGAAATCATAAAAAAAACCATTTTATTACCTTTCAATGATTGTGTTTAATATTATATCTATATAAACAGTTTCTGAGATTGGGCCAAAATCTACCCTTATCATACCCACTCCTTTACCACAAATTAATATTATTCTCAACTGTATGATATTTAATTTAGAGTGTATCATTTGTATTAGAAATTATAGAGATATGATTCACATTAAGTTTAAATATTCTTGATTATAAAATTATCTTAGTGCATTTTCAATTTTTTCCAATGTAAGGGAAGTTAATCTTGTGTATCCAATACACAATGGAAGTTGTCACAAACAACAAATGATCAATAATGACAAGTTAAATCATGGGAAACCGCAGTTACAATTATGAATTGATTCCTTAAATGAAATGTTTCTTTCTAGGTGGACAGCCCATGAACAATGAAATATTACTTTTATACTTTTAGAAACCCGACGGGAAGAAGGGCATCAGTTCGTGAATTTATTACCAGACAGACATGCAAAATTTGTGATTATACAGTGGATTACATGTGTCCTACCAAAACTAGCAAATCTCCTCATGCATTCGCAATGTGCTCTATCAGAACCGATCTCCTCAAGCAGGAAAACGAGAAAATTGACAGTTTGTAGATTTATCTAGACTTCAATTTACTTCTGACGAATCGGAATTTATCCCCGATTACATTTAGACTCCCATGAGGAAAAAATATTGAAAATTTAACTTGCATCTTTGTCAAGAACAACTTAGAAATGTAAGAGTGTCACAATTTTCGTCATGTTTTTCGTGGGACGATTGATTTTGCGAGAGTTACACTTCATATACAAGAATAAACTATACATGTTTCTAATCGTGAAAGCATTCGCCACAGCATAGCATTCTCTGATTTTGCAATATTCGAGCAGTAAAAAAGAAAATTTCAATTTTTGACATGTACATACCTTGCGAAGCGTATTCGTGAACTCTCCTCCACCAAAACCGGAAGTTATCCTCACGAATTTCTTTGCAGAACCAACTGTTCTGCTTGTGCCGATTACCAGCCGTGTTTCTTATCTGATAAATCTCTTATTGAAAGGCAAGTTGCTATAAAATTTGCAAGATTTTTACAGATGTCTCTGTCTTCATTACTTAGTAACCATATAAACTTATTTCTATCTGATAATTCCGGAAAAAAATTGTTATTTATATTAGAAAAGAAAGTATTTCTAGCAAAGGAATATTTATTACATTTAATTAATAAGTGTTCTTCATCCTCAATATATAGTTACAGGGGACCTTAATAAGATGACTTTCTTATTCGAAGCATTAAACTGAGATCAAAAAAGATTTCTGATGGATGAGGTTCTTCATGATAGATTGATATTATATAATGTGTAAGATCATATCATATAATTGTCAACAGTGAGTGTTACATATAATCAAGGATTTATATAGTAGAATACTATAGTAAATCCTTGATATAATTATTTATACTTATAGAGAAAACACTACATATGATACATATCTATATGTATGACTCCTCAAGACATGGTCCAGTCCTTGCATTAAATATTATCATAATTGTTATTTTTTTATATACATACAGTTATGTCTACATCCCCTAGGAGGGAATCAGCCACACCCATTTCATTATGTTGTCTAATATTGGACAAAGGGGAATAATCCATATAATATATAACGGTTAATTTGTTATCTCCCTTGGTCGCCTGCTTCCCTCCTGGTAAATCACTATTATAATTGATCAATTTAATTTGTGTTATGTATTCTAATCATTGTAATCATTGTATCAAATTATAAACCCGCAAGGTCCTTAATTGGTTTAATAAAGTATTTCTATTTCTATTTCTATAATCAATTTCTCTATTTGAACCCGGCCTTGGAACAAATGTTTCCATTTTTAAACATCAAAGAATAATTTGTATAATCATCTGAATATTTATTAAAAATATTACATAAATATTCTTGTGAACAGTTGTTTACACAATTGAACATTAGAACGTTAACACCGTTATATTATATAAATAACATATAGTTGAGAGGGTGATAGATCAGATTGTTACCCCGAGAAAAACATTGTCAACCAAGGCGAAGCCGACTGGTTGACAATGTTTTTCGCCTTGGTTGACAATGTTTTTCTCGGGGTAACAATCTGATCTATCACCCTCTCAACTATATGCTATTTAATTTATTATACTGAAAATTTTCACTTTCTCGTTTGCAACGATGTTTTTTTTTTCATTTTAATGTTTGATTACATATTCAGTCTATTAAATTTTACAGATGTTCAGTAATTTTGCTAGAACCTAGAATTCTTAACCACCCAGCACTAGAGTGGCAAATATATTCTTGCATATAAAAAGACAAAAATGAGAGGGTGACAGTAAAAAAATTGTTATCCGCTGAGCCATGTGTCAGAGCAGAATGTTACCCTCGTCTTATCCAATAAAATTACAGCTTGCATACATGAAGTATAATAAAGTGTATTAATATATATATGTAGGGGGAAACACACAAAATGCAACAATAATAACAATCTTTAAATGGTGGAATTCAGTACACAACGAAACATTCTGTGGATAAGCATGTTCTTAAGCGACTGGTACATTAATCTCAGTCTCAAAGTTATTGACATCATGTTTCATAGTTGCGAATCCGTAGCTTTTATGGGTTTTTTTTGTTGACCAATAAATAAAAGAAAAGAGAGACCACAAGAGCTACGGTTCCGCAGCTATGTTGCGACCATGATAAAGAATTACCAATAGTTATTCTCAGTAATGTATATCTTACTTTACCTGTTAATAAAGTGTAAGTAGTATATGGGTACGGACAAAGTAGTATTTGCGGTGGTGCTGTGCGGTGGTGCTACCAGAAGTGACGTCAGTCACGTGACCAGAAGTGACGCCAGTCACATGCCCTGTCCGGAAGTATGTTCTGCGCATGCGCAACATGAAGTTGCGCAATATCCGCCCTAGTGGGGTGTTTTTGACAGGAAGTGACAAAGTCACGTGACCGGTAGAGGCCATGTCCGGAAGCGGTCCTGACCGGAAGTATGTTCTGCGCATGCCCGGATATCGGATGTAACCGAAGGTCACTTGACTCCCTTCGGGGTTCTCTTGGTGTGCGCATGCGCAACCGGAAGTTGTGCAACACCCATAGTAGTAAACAATGTTGGTTGGGGTGTTCTCTACGACGTCCGCGTCCTATAATCATAGGAAACCCCGCGTCCTATATTTAACATGGTTACTGGAACTAACCCTGGTTTTCTGCCCCTTTTATTTTCATATGATATATAAATATATATAGGTTGTGTAATACTCCAAGTAGTCTATCACGTCCGCCACTGGCGGAGCCTCGTTGGAGACCAGAAATCTTTTCCTTGGGTGTCTGAGATTTTTCCGTCTTGCCCTCTTAGTCTTACCGGTGTTAGATCATTTATATCTCTTTGATATCTTCAAACTTTTCTTGAATATCACTTCCAAAATTATTTCAGTTATATTATGGCCTTCGTTCTTATTGGTAAAGTAGTTGCTACCTCAGCAACAAGAGGTCATCCAAGATGTCAAAAATAGTGTTTTCTGTTTTAGCTCACCTGACCCGTAACATTATTTTAACTTTTTTCCATTTCTTGCTGTCATTTGTCTGTGGTCATCAACTTTAATAAAAAAATCTTCTTTTCAGAAACCATGGAGCCAATTTGAACAATAATTGGGCTGAACCATCTTTAGGGCTTTTACTTTCAAAATCATAACTGATAATCACGCTTAACATCCAAAATGACTGCCGTTACTATAAATATATCGTAGCAGCTAACAAACATCTTCAGACTCCGTCAAATAAAGATATATACTTCTGGTTTTCTCTAACGTTTATTTTCCACCACAACAGCTAAAATTTCCACAGTAGTTTTCACACCCTACATACGAACATTGCTAACGAAGAGCAACACCATTTGAAGGACGTCAAAGGTGGGTACTAATTCTTTTCTTCAAATTATTTAAATAATTTTCAGCATTGAAGAAAAAGAAAGCTATACGTCTGTTCAGTCTTAACAGTGAACTTAGCTTAGATTATAGAATAGAAATGAAAGGTTGTCTGGTTTGATTGTATAGCATTCCCCTTGTCCTGTACAAACATTACAATACGTAATTATTAATTTTGACATTGATACCGCGTCATATATATGTACCAAGAAACTTTATAGCAAAATTGAACTATATTTTCACCTCTTGATAAATTGTTATAATACAGTTCTAATTAAGATCATAACTTTAAAGACGTGTAAATGTCAATTGTTAGTTTAGCTGCCTCTTAATTTAAATGTTATTCACGAAAATTGTTAATTATAGAAGTAATGAAGTATAAACAATCGTTTTAGCTATTCTAGCCTAGTGGGTACACACTGTACGAAACAAATAACACATTGGATAAATACACTAGAATATATACAATATCACCAAAAAGGGGAAGGTAGTGATTAGGTAGATAGGTATGGGGCAGTTTGTTACGGATCATCAACGATCATGCACTCCAACCAAACTGTTGATCATTACATGTTGTCGATTACGAACAAGAACCGTGGTATTACCTAAACACGAAGCACTCGTTAATGTGCCATCGTAAGGATGAAATCTGTATTGGATTTGTTCTCTGCACTATGTCTACCAGTTACACCCCCCTTTGAAAGGGTGTAATGCACCCGCAGCAGAGAAACTATATCATATTTATTCTCCTCTGGGTACCATTTGAGTTGGTAGAATTATTGTTTTTTATTCTGTTACAAGTCTGCTGGTATCAGGATGACTTACATGTACATTATGCGGCGGGATGTTTACTCTAGCGCCTCTTGATATATGTTCATAACGTTGGTTCTGGGTTGAGCCGTACATAGGCTGCTGGTTGGTGTTTTGGTATGTGGCTCTAGAGTGCATATGAGGAAGATGTGGATTCTGGTAATTTACATGTTGATTCGTTCCAGGATGTGTTCGAATAAGATGGAGGTTTGAATTTACATGTTGATGGGGTCCAAAAGCTGGAGTGAACATACCATTATATGGATAGTTTGGTGGCATTGTGTTTTGTAAAAATCCTGGTGGAGGTGGAATAACTCTCAGCATTGGTATAGTTGGATACAAAGGCTGTTCATAGTTTGGATGAGCATATGATTGTTGAGTCATTTGCTGCTGTTGCATCATAATTTGCATTTGTTGGTTTGATATCATATTGTTCATTGTCATATTTTGCATCATCTGAAACTCCAACATTCGAAATCGCTGGTTATTTATTTTAGATTCAATACTCGTGATGGTATTTTGAGTGTTAATCAGGCTCGGGTCTTGTGTACAGGTAGTGGTAAATTGTGGTACGCTAGATTGATGTTGATATGAACTCAGGTTGTCCTGTATTTCAATGGTAGATTTGAGCTTGTTAATTTCATTTTCTAATTTTATGATATATGCTTTGTCCTCCGGGCTGTTTATTTTCGGCTTTGCAGATTTTGCTACCGGTCGTTTCGGCTTCTTTTGAACGTTGTCTGAAGGCACCTGCTGTTCAACAATAGGGGTGACTGGTGAACGAATATTCTGGTTATTGCTGATAACCTGTGGTTGAATTTGGTTATTCCGCATAGAGCTTGGCATGCTTTTGTTGTCATTTGCATTATGGCATTGTTTGAGTAGGGTGAAATCCTCTTCATCATCACTGATTTCGAGTTTGTGGGATGCATCGAGACATGGTTGTTGTCCGTCTTGAATGGCAATATTTTGGACTTCTAGATGAGTATCCGTTGAGACATTTAACGCATGCGGAGCTTTAACACTTGGAGTGGTATTTTCAGTGTACAGCATATTGTCTGTGAATAGTGCACAAATAAAGTCTAAGGAATTCAATGCACGGACGGCAGATTGAGAGAGACCAGCACACTCGTAGTGGATCCACAAGGAACATTCGCTACATTCAATTGTCTCGTCTAATGATATCTTGTTGCAGATAGGACAAACATAAGTGGTTTCATTCTCTGATTCTTGGATTTCGTCATTCCTACAATCGATTGCTAGGTCAGACATACTGGCATCGCAGGTTGTATGTGTTGTAGCCAAGTGCTGCTTTGTGGAATTGCTAATAACTTTTGAAAGTGAAGATGTAATATTCTCATTTAGAGCTGTTAGCATGTGCCCTTTTGCACTTAATTCAGACCTTAACTGCTCATGTATATCAGCTATATATAAGTCCACTCTAGACCCATTGACTACCATGGTATGTGTGGTATAGGTTAATAACAAACTTCAAGTTTTTGCCTTGTGTATTGTCACCTTTGCGATTGTAAACTTTATTACATGTGTCAACATTCGCACCAGAACTTTCCTCACTATTTCTAACCAGACCATAGTAAAGCATAGATTTATCCAGTATCGCAGAGAGGGTTTGTTTAGCAAGCTCATATGCTGCGGTGCTAAATTCAAGTACCAGGTTGTTACCTGCTTTCAATGTTGCTTCAATGTGTGGTTTTTAACATGCATCTTGTTTCTTTTGAATAGTCTTGTTCTTATTTAAAACATAGTCTTTAAACATAGGGTTTGAGAACTGTATATTGCTGCCAGAGTTTTGGCGAGTAATCATTCTTTGTATTTCTGTTGTCGCCATATTGAGAATATTAATGCGTTAGTGAAAGGTTCTTAGTATTTAGCTAATCTAGTCCAGAATGATGTGGTCAAGCGTAGTGGTTCCCACACTGACCTTTTCAGTTTAACCAAATGATCCTTGTAGTAATTATGTATGATCAAGCGTAGCGGTTCCCACCCTGACTCGGCAGTTTAACCAAGTAATAATTTAAGTAACTATGTATGGTCAAGCGTAGCGATTTCCACACTGACCCTGCAAGTTGAACCAAGTTATATTTAAGTAGTTATGTATCTATGTATGGTCAAGCGCAGTGGATCCCACACTGACCCTGTAATAAAAAGTTCTTAAATTTTTAATTTTAACACCCCCTTTTTCCTCCCATTAAAAATGCTCTATGTTAAGATGGATACAATGTTTAAATTCTGTTTATGTACAGCTAAAACATCGGAAATTGTAGTTAAAAAATACACTTGACCACCTTAGTGGGACCAACAGTCACTATACATCTGCCGTTCCAGGGGCGGATCCAGGATTTCAAGTTAGGGGGGGGCGCACTTAAAAAAATTGCGCCGAGCGGAGGGAGGTGCGAAAATTGTTGGGGTATTTCGTGTGAAAAATCACGATTTTACGCCAAAAAATAATATTTTTTCCAATTGCGGAGGGAGGCTCGAAAATTTTTGGGGTATTTCGTGTGAAAAATCACGATTTTACGCCAAAAAATCATATTTTTTCCAATTTTTCCACTGGATCCACCCCGGCGTTCAAGCTTCCGGAGCCACACTTGTGATAGCTGGTGTGTGGGGTATACCGTCCGAGTATAGACTAAGCTTGTTTTTATTAACTGGTGTTGATGGCCCTTGTCTGTGTTGGGTGCGGACTTTTGCACTTTGTATAAATCTTTATTTAGATCTGGTACCACACGTCCAGCTGACTGATTAAGCCGCTTAATATGCGTGTTAAGGTTTAGTATCCTTGATTGCAGCTCTTGATCCTGTTCGTGCAGGTTATTCTGATTGTTGTTGGGGTCTTGCTCTGTAGTATGTTTTTCTCTGTTTCTCTGTTCAATTGTAGGTGACAAGCTGATTGTAAATGTTTAAAAATAACTGATTTTTCATATATATATTTTTTGATTTATGCCGCTATATTGTAAACCGCGATTAGTTAATGTAAAGCTACGGCTGACTTTGATCACTTGGACAAACTAAAGTCAATTTTATAATTTCTTTAAGTTTAAATTAGGTAAGTAATAAAGTTTCAAAGGACTTTGATCATTTGGACAAAGTCATTTCATTAAAACTTGTATATTATTTTGTTATTAATACAAGTGTGGACACAGAAATGTGCTGTCCAAATGGCAAGTGTGGATGTCAATATTTCGTATTATTAACTTTAAAAAAAAAAAAAAATCCTGGACACAGGGTCCTGGATTTTTCTTAATAAAAAACTATTCGTGGATTATTATTATTGCTTAAGATCCGGTCCTGTGTTTTTATTTCAAATTTTCATCATAGCCCCCCTCCCCCTCCCAGGGGATATAAAATTGTATCATTAATAATAAATTAATAAATAATAAATTCAGATTTTCTATTTAAAATAAATTTCATTTACAAAACCACTGATATTTGTTCAATTTTTAACGCTGATTTAAGCTTTAGTCGCAACAAATTTTTATTTTTCTCTTTAAACTGTCGAAACATAACATTTATTTAACTGTAAAATTCACAAATAAAATTCACCCCCCCCCCTTTTTTCCCTTTTTTCTTGTTTAAATCAATGATCAACAATATTCCAGAATCAAACAAATGAATAAATATAACAGATTTCTTTTACATGCATCTTGTTACCATGCAGAGTCAGTGTGTTTTAAATCGGTCATCCAATCAGAACGCTCATTATTCTTGTCCAAGATAAAAATACATCGCTAAAGTAAATTTACCTGTGGTTTCAGAGTAGAAGATTTTTAGAAATCTAACATAAAATTTCCCCACTTCAACTCGTAAATTTACATAGAAATCGAAGATATTTCGTCATAAAACTTCACACATGGTTTTGTCTATCATATTTCTTGAAGACAAACATAAAATTTTATTGCATTTATCAATATTGTATGAGTATCAACAGTTTTTTCAACACCATATCTGTTTCTCAATACAGCCGCAACTTCAACTCGTAAATTTACATAGAAATCGGAGATATTTCGTCATAAAACTTCACACATGGTTTTGTCTATCATATTTCCTGAAGACAAACATAAAATTTTATTGCATTTATCAATATTGTATGAGTATCAACAGTTTTTTCAACACCGTATCTGTTTCTCAATACAGCCGCAACTTCAACTCGTAAATTTACATAGAAATCGGAGATATTTCGTCATAAAACTTCACACATGGTTTTGTCTATCATATTTCTTGAAGACAAACATAAAATGTTATAGCATTTATCAATATTTTATGAGTATCAACAGTTTTTTCAACACCGTATCTGTTTCTCGATACAGCCGCCCGATTACAGTGACCTGTGACCCAGATTAGCAGATCTCAGCAGTTTTTTTTAATAAGGTTGTTTTAACTACAACGTTACGTTAAAATGAAAGTTCTGCCAGACAATAAAGTGTCCTGAATATAACAGGAAATCGTTCAGCTTATTGATACTTGGTACTTTATAATAATGAATAAGGGTAATAACAAAATTACCGAACTCCGAACAATCTTACAAATGGAAAGTCAAAACTCATAAGTATATAAACAGACAAAATCAGTCAACAACCGGAAAACTGTGAAAACCGTAATGACCCTGACTTGGTACAGGCATTTCTAAAGAAATGGTGGGTTGAATCAGATTTTAAAGCGCCAAACCAATACGGCTCAAAGTTTCCGGCTGTCACTATAACAGTATTTACAACAATACTTGAACAAAACAGGTAAAACAGTTGTCAAATCAGCGCCAAACTCAGTGAAGTAAATGTCAAAAATATTTTTACGTCGCACATTGATAAAAAAAAAGCTTAAACAATGATGGTCAACAATTCCACCAATATCAACAAAACGAACAATCACCCCTCACCTTAACATAATGTTCTCAGTCTGTACTGAACCCCTTTAATTCACTACCATAGCTTCTTTATTGAAGAATGATGGTCCTGTCAAACAAGATTCCTAGGCAGACACTTACAATTATAGTGTGTAAATCAGAAGTATATATTAATATATTTAGTTTGATCTTTCGTAATATCTTACTGATGGTTAATCAGGAACTTTAATTCCCTTTCTTAACATTACAATATTTTATTGAAACGCTTGATACATATTTTTTTTTATATAACAAGAGTCCAAGCTCATCTCAAAATTTCACAGTGAATTATATCTGACTATCCAGGGATTTAATCAGAGTATAATTTTTATTTCCTTCTATTTTAATTAAAATTAGTTCGACTTGGTTGTTATTTTGATGGACTTAAAAGAAAAACAAAACATGATAATGTTGCAGGCGTGTTATCAAGTTCAACTGTGTGTTAGTCAGTGCATGTCGGCTATAAATCTTGAACACCAATTAAGGAGCACAAATCAATTTCAGATTTGATTAAAAATTTAGTGCGAAAAAATATGAAAATGTAAAATGTCAGTGCTATATCGCTTAGTGCACAACACGATTTCGCTCCAGTTTTTAGTGGGGTTCTTGTTACTAGATCTTTAGTTTTATATGTAATGTTTTGTAGATAGTTGTTTGTCTTTTTGTTCCTTGTCTTTTGCCCATTGTGTTGTCTGTTCTTCTTTGATTTTACGGATTCTAATTACCACTTTGATATCTTCAAGCTCTTCTTGAGCTAAATTTAAAATGGCATCTTTAATTTGTGCTGAACAAAACTACAGAAAACAATAAATGATAACAAAATATTAAAGTGACTTAATGATATACTTACAACAATACACAAAATGATATGTACATGTCATGTCATTGATGATATATATTTGATTTAGAAAGATACCGCTCTACAACGGGGGCAACCTCTACCGGGGTAGTAAAAGTTGCGTCTAAAATTACACAATATGAAACAATGTCATATTTATATAACATGATTAAGAAACAATCTATACATAAAATAGAAAAATACTATATTACTTTTCATAAAAGAGCTTTTCTCAATAAAAATATGATATGCATAAAAATGTTTCTTTTTCTTTTTAAGAAAATGTTATTTTTTAAAATTCAGCATTTACATCATGCATTAAAATCAATATAAATATAAATACATTCAAAATATAACAGCTTGCTAAAAAAAAACCCAAAACCCCCCAATATGTCAGTAATGAATTATATTAATAAGATTAAAGTCAGCGGAAGAATGATTAGAAAACTGTTTTGTTTTTGATTTGTGATTCATTTCATTTACTTTATTTTGTCTCAAGTGAACTATGCTTCGTTGCTTATACTCATTTAAACATTGATGACAACTTACATATATCATATGTGATCCTGTTAACTGGTTTAACCCCCTCAAAATGATTGTGCCTGTCTAGAATTGCCATCGGCACATGTTGCGGAAATATATTTGTGTTCAGTGTTTGTGCTGGTTTTGGTAACATTCTTGACAATCATTGTTGAACTTTCTCTTCGCTGTACTCACGTTCCTTCAACCTGTTGATAAGATACCTATAATATATATACTCATTTCAAACTAGATTTTAAGAAGAGCGAGTAGATTTTAGTTTGATCATTGAGTGAGTGAGTGATTATTGTTTAACGCCAACTCAGCAACTTTTCAGCTGTATCATGGCGAGAACAAGTTAATTTTCAATTAATGATAATGAGGTCTGCTTTGTACTAGACCAACACACTGAGTTGGATTTTTATTGTGCTAGCTCACTGAAACAACAGTCCGCGGATAGACATGTCGCCCCACTCTGACACATTATCCTGATTCCGAGCCAACCAGTATTTGCTCTTTCTTCTTAATGCTGCGTGCTTAGCGGAGAAGCAACAAATACCAATTTTATAGTCTTTTGTTCGACTCGATCGGGGCTCGAACCCACGATCTACCGCTCTCGAGCCGAGCACGCTAACCATTACACCACCGATGCGCTTATTTCATCATCGAAGCACCGTTATCACTCATGCTATCTAATTATTATATATAATTATGTATTACCAAAAGTCATCATTCTGACGTCATATCATTTTAAAACAAGCTTAATAATTCAATATTATATATAATGTGCAAATTGAAAATAAATACAAAAACAAGTTTACACAATAGAGATATAAAATGTCGGATACAGGAAATATGATATACAGTATCTTTGTTAATATCTTTAATAAGAAACCACGCAACACAGGTTCAAATTAACTACCCGGAATATTGGTCTAGAACAAAACCCGTGATATACATACATGATCTAGTTTGTCATCTGCAGGGTATTGTTTTATTATTATCAATGAGTCGATACTTCTTCTGGTGGACTATTATTCTCTGATGGCAACATCTACCCAGTAGTCAGTGTTCGGTACTGATGGCAACATCTACCCAGTAGTCAGTGTTCGGTACTGATGGCAACATCTACCCAGTAGTCAGTGTTCGGTACTGATGGCAACATCTACCCAGTAGTCAGTGTTCGGTCCTGATGGCAACATCTACCCAGTAGTCGGTGTTCGGTACTGATGGCAACATCTACCCAGTAGTCAGTGTTCGGTACTGATGGCAACATCTACCCAGTAGTCAGTGTTCGGTACTGATGGCAACATCTACCCAGTAGTCAGTGTTCGGTACTGGCATGAGTTTTTTTTAGATAGATTATGCTTGAGATTTACCGTTCTTAAATAATATAATAGATTAAAATTGAAGTTACAGACCTGCTACTAGACACTGATCACATCTTGGAATCGGCGGTAATCGACATGACAATTAGACTTTACCGAGTATTTAAGAGTAATGATAATATCAAAATGCAATTTTGCTAAAATAATAAATTGATTTCAATATACGCTAAATAAATTTATTTCAATTTATGCTTAAGTACTTTAAAAAAGTGACAGGACTCCCTGACATTTGTTAAATGTCGCCTACATGATGACTTCACTTTATACACGTACTGGTATAAAAGACTGGTTTTAGAACGCGGAAAGCTATACTGATTTGTTAGGATAGGAGAGGATAAGCCGGTATAATTATAAAACAAAATCGTGATGCTCTGTTTACTCACGATATCATATTTATTGGTTGGAGGTGAGATAATTTTCAATTTATAATTATATTCCATTTTCACGATTTCAGAACAATTTTGAGGAAAAAATATTAAAATAGCACATACTTCTTCTCTAACGTTTATTTTTTAGCTTAATTGTTCATTTGATAAGAAAGAATTTGAATGTTGCATTTCCATGTCAAAGAAATTCACCACGACAAAAGAAATTAATTTGAGGGCTGGTTTTAATGACTCACCACACTATGTGAGTTTACAATTCTCACCACTTGGAGTGATGAAATGAATGATTGTTGAGGATTTTCGCCAGCTATATCACGAGGAGAACAAGTTACTTTTCGATGAGATGATGATGCTGGTGGATTATTAGTCCTTGGTAGAATTACCCGCTCTGTAGTCAGTATTTCGCCACTGGCATGATTTATAAGATATATATTTATTATTGAAATTTACAGTTCCTAAATAATATAATGATTATTATTACTAAGGTTGATCTCTCTCTCTGGCGCTGATTTGACAACTGTTTTACCTGTTTTGTTCAAGTATTGTTGTAAATACTGTTATAGTGACAGCCGGAAACTTTGAGCCGTAATGAAAGGGGGAGGTTTGGCGCTTTAAAATCTGATTCAACCCACCATTTCTTTAGAAATGCCTGTACCAAGTCCGGTCATTGTAGTTTTCACAGTTTTCCGGTTGTTGACTGATTTTGTCTGTTTGTTTACTTATGAGTTTTGACTTTCCCTTTGTAAGATTGTTCGGAGTTCGGTAATTTTGTTATTACCTTTATTCATCAGACATAAGTCAACATTAGCCTATGTTTGTCATCTTGTTTAGTCCATCTTGGTTGCGTGCTCTTAAGCTCTCTAATCTATTGACAATATATGTTTTTATCTGACGACCCATGACAACTAACAATATACTGTATTAAGTCACTTCGTGTAACCATCATTAGGAACGTCTTTATTCTTTTCATTAACTGCAATGTTGTTCTACATTGTATACATCAAGATTCTTTTACGTTCGTCGTTGAATAATCACTTCAACTTTCATATCGACTGAATGTCGTTAGATGATCGAAAGACAAATTAATTTTAATTAGCTTGACTAGTGATTAGACTGGTAAATTTCTGAAATTCTTACTTCAATTAAGAATCATGACAAACAGTGACCATCTTTACGGAAGTGGAAACATATATATATTTCGGACTTACATGTAGGTAGAGGATTCTAGGTAGAAAACCTCCGTTTTGACATATTTAATAAACGACAGGAAAAGATTGAATTTGAATTCGACAAATAACATGGAAGTCCCCTTTTTCTTACAAGAACCCAATTTTAGAATATCTTGCATACGTGTCGGCTACTCAGATCTATATATGGGAGGATAAATAAGTTACATATGTCAGTATGATGAGTAATTTTGTTTGTTTGTTTTCTTGATGGTGTTTAACGTCACTTTCAACAACACTTCAATTATATCGAGGCGGTCAGTTTTATTGGTGGAGGAAACCGGAGGATCTGGAGATAAACACCGACCTGTAACAAGTCAAACTTTATCACATAATGTTGTACACCTCGCCCTGATCGAGATTTGAATTCACAACATCAGTTATGATAGGCACTGATTGCATAGGTAGTTGTAAATCCAAATACCATTTGATCACGGCCACGAGGATGAATATTGTAAACAGTGATAAATAAAGTAGCGTTGCTGCTGATAGACACTACGTCTGGGCGTCTTTATAATGTAGATATTTACGAGATAAAATGGTGAAGTACTGCTGAAAACAATTAGAAATAGCCACAGACATACAAATAATATTATACAAATAGTATTCTGTGTTCAGTATATATATTACATCTGTTTAAAATGTAATAGATACATGTATACTGAACACAGAATACTATTCCGTGGCATGAGTAATTTGTTTTGTTTTGTCTTTGTTTTTGTACAAGTAAAATTCCTCCGGAATTCGAAGCACTTCAATTATGGATAAAATTATAAAACCTTACTTAACGGGCACATACTTAAAAAGATACGAATTTACAGTTATGGTAAACTATATTATTTGGAAATGCCTCTTTTGAAAACGACAAAAACTCTAAACTGTTCTTGCTCGTCCAAAAATACATTGTTAACTCTAAAAGATTTGTCTAGTAAATTTATATATTGAATATACATCAGACGGAGAAGATTTCACAAGTTTACAACTTGTGTCTTATTCATTTGTCTTGTTTTGTATGACAATAAAATATGTTTAAAATACAAATAATATGTTATTTATAGTGAAAGGAAGGAAACGTGATTTGTCACATACGAAAATTTACGTGGAACAGTTTCAGTTATCTACAATTTCATCAGAAAATCTAAACAGTGATTGTAAACAATTACTCCACTTTCAACAATACGAGCAACCACCTCTCACATCAAATCATTGTTCATATAAAAGACCATGACATATGGCTTTTGAAATACAGGTCTTGGATTGGGAAAGATGCAAAGATGTGGTGGTGTTATACCGATAATTGGGATCACAACACTTCCTGTCTTGATAATTGATTCTCAAACGGCAATGTAGATATAATGAAATGGTGGAAAAAGCAGACCCCCCAATGAAAGATACATCGTGGCAATTCATACTGACATCTAATCAATATCAATCAATGTGGGAGCTTCATAATAATAAATTAATTTCTGCTAAAATATTTTTCATTTTAATATATAACTAACATCATGTTATCACTAAGAAGAGTTAGAAGATACCAAAGGGGTAATCAGAATCCATATATCGAAGAAGAACAGACAACACAATGGCCAAAAGAAAGAGTACAAAATGACAAACAACGATTTACAAAACATAGACATAAAACTAAAGATCGAGTAACACGAACATTAAATTAAGCAACTTTAAAATTCATTTTTTCATTTGATAAGTATACTATGTTTTTGTGGTAAAGGGAGGTAAATCGTGCAGGGTGTATGTTTTGTTTGTATCACACTTGTTACATATCAATATGTATTAATCAGCTGATGACTTCATTCAATATTGTACCATTGAATAGTAAATATGTTTTGTAGTCTTTTCACGGGCAGCCCTGCCAGATGACAAATGCTTTCGTCCGTTGAGTTTGCACAGCTCATGTATGATGGAAATCAAACCACCAGAACTAAGACAATTTGTCTCTGTGGAGCCTCTACGCATTGATACGGGCATTGTGAATGAGGTCTGCAGGTAGGATGTTTCTATGTTGTCTTTATTTAGTATCAGTTAACAATTTAAGAGGTACGCATACAACGGGAACCGCATCGGTGGCATAATGGTTAGCGTGCTCGGCTCGAGTGTGGTAGATCGTGGGTTCGAGCCCCGGTCGGGTCAAACCAAAGACGATAAAATTGGTATTTGTTGCTTCTCCGCTAAACACGCAGCATTAAGGAGAAAGAGCAAAGACTTGGTGGCTCGGAATCAGAATAATGTGTCCGAGTGGAGCGATATGTCTACCCGCGGACTGTTGTTTCAGTGAGCTAGCACTATGAAAATCCAACTCAGAGTGTTGGTCTAGTATAAAGCGGATCTCATAATCATTTAATTGAAAATTAACTTGTTCTCGCCATGATCTAGCTGCAAAATTGCTGAATTGGCGTTAAACAACAATCACTCACTCACTCGCATACAACGGAAGGTATGTAAACAAATATATTTGACCAACAATTCTCCTTGAGATCTCATGATTATGATATTTAATCCTGCATTGAGATCTTATGATTATGATATTTAATCCTCTATTGAGATCTCATGATTATGATATTTAATCCTCTATTGAGATCTCATGATTATGATATTTAATCCTCTATTGATATCTTATGATTATGATATTTAATCATCCATTTAAGTCTCATGATTATGATATTTAATCCTCTATTGAGGTCTCATGATTATGATATTTAATCTTCTATTGAGATCTCACTATTATGATATTTTATCCTCTATTGAGATCTCATTATTATGATATTTAATCATCCATTTAAGTCTGATGATTATGATATTTAATCCTCTATTGAGATCTCATGATTATGATATTTAAACCTCTATTGAGATCTCACTATTATGATATTTAATCCTCTATTGAAATCTCATTATTATGATATTGAATCCTCTATTGAGGTCTTATTATTATGATATTTAATCCTCTATTGAGATCTCATGATTATGATATTTAATCCTCTATTGAGATCTCATGATTATGATATTTAATCATCCATTTAAGTCTGATGATTATGATATTTAATCCTCTATTGAGATCTCATTATTATGATATTTAATTATCCATTTAAGTCTCATAATTATGATTTTTAATCCTCTATTGAGATCTCATGATTATAATATTTAATCCTCTATTGAGATCTCATGATTATGATGTTTAATCATCTATTGAAATCTCATGATTATGATATTTAATCTTCTATTGAGATCTCATTATTATGATATTTAATCATCCATTTAAGTCTCATGATTATGATATTTAGCCAGCTATTGAGATCTCATGATTATGAGATTCAACCATTCAACGTTATAAGTTTGATAAATATGTGTATCTTTTAAATGGACAATAAGAAAATACCATAATTGCGTTGAGTCAATAACAACATGATTATCAAATATTTCTTGTTAACGCATTAAGGGACGTAAACAATCGTCAAGTATGTATCTGAGGTGAGAGGTAATTGTTTGTTTTGTTGATATTGGTGGAATTGTTGACCATCACTATTTAAGCTTTCTTTTCATAGTCTGAAGGTAACTTAATAAAATGTATTGCCAATTGTCTTCACAGCGAAAAGATAAAGGTTTCCAGGATACTTTTCGACATATCTTTTCTATTGTTCCTAAGAAAAAAAATATTTATCACAATTAATGGGAGGTTTCCAAACTTGTCCACCCGCCCGCTACAGCTATTTTATCATTCCATATACAGTGAAACCTATCTAGATCGGTTACACTTGTTACTCTTCCTCGGAACAGACAGATGTTTGTATTAGACAGGCTAAATGTGTAAAGATATCATACATTGCTACTAAACTGGACGTTGGGTTTAGACATGATTCCTGGTTTATACAAGATTCACTATATCTAACAAACGATATATTATGAAAAAAAGTTTAAACAGTCACGGTCAACTATCCCACCAATATTAAGAAAACGAACAACCACCTCGCACCTTCAACCACTCACCATATCTATTTTTATTTATTGGAGAGTCCTGACACATTACCGCTCATGCGTGAACAACATTTTTCTAAAAGATGGATGTCCAGCAGCAGTTGTATCTGTAAAAAATTCTCTGGTCAATTTAATTACTGCAATCTGTGACACGTACAAATCAGGTAAGTGTATATCACACACCGTAGACGTGTCGTCGTCTTTAACTAGTATGGCCCTAGGAGATGGGATATGAGAAAGATTTATAACTCATTTTTATGTTCTTTTTTCTCCCTCCTAATGACTTTTCAATTATTTAGTTTTACGATCTTTCGCCTTCGAGTGTTTCTGACGAAGCTTATTCAAGAAACGTGTCGTATGTATCAAATTAGATATTTTCTATTTTATTGCTATACATTGACACATTTGAATGTCCGCATCAACTTAACTAAGAGATAAAGTTTGGACCCATAAAACTAATTTAACACCGCCACGTTGTATAGAGGTACCTTTACCTTGTCAGGAAAATGAGCGGTCATGCATATGTATGTTAGGGTATCGCTTTTGTAACTGTTTGTAAGTTTTATTTTTTATTAGATTTTGGAACTGTTTCGACTGTTTTAATTCAGTGCTATAGAAATGTAGACAGGAAGTAGATTATCAACCATTTCTTAATTCAAACATAGCAGGTACCGTATATAACAAATATAAGATGTCAACAAAGCTTGCTGACCCATTAACCAATCAGCTGTAAATACGTAATGAAAAAATGCAGCAACGATTCTTAAAAGATTGACTAAGATGCTATATTTATTTATAAAAGTAGAATAACAATCTAGCATTTCTGCAGGAAGTGGCATTATCATATTTCCTGAATCTGGTAGTGATTGCATTGTAGTTGGATTTACAACTACCTATGCAATCGGTGCCTATCACTACTGATGTTATGGGTTCGATTCCCGCTGAGGGCGAGGAGTACCACATTATGTGATACAGTTGGTCAGTGACTTCTGGTAGGTCGGTGTATTCTCCGGGTCCTCCGGTTTCCTCCATCAATAAAAATGACCACCATGATATAACTGAAATATTGTTGAGAGTGGCATTAAACACAATAAAACAAAACCAAGCCATTTCCTGAATTAGTACAATACAATAATGTAATTAAAGCCTCCTTTCTTCTCTAGTTATCATCACCGGATATTTAATAAGAGTAACTGCTTACCCTTCCGTAAAGTTTTGTGATAAAAGACTGTATATAGTTAGCACAGTGGAACCTGTACAATCCGACACCTGAGTTTTCTGTGACATCCTGTGAAACTGGAAAAAAGTATCGTCCAAAGTAGTTCTGTTAGCTAAAATAAAACCTGAGTATTCCAACATCCTGTACAATCCGACACATGGTGTGTCGGATTAGACAGGTTCCACTGCGATGTTAAAAAGATGTAAAAAGGGAAGATAACAGGAAGAAACATGTGGGTTGAAAAATGAGACATCTAAAATGATCCCGATCTTAATGTTGTTAGATGTTAGTATATCGTCAAAAAGAGATGCCACACATATCTATTTTTTATTAGATTGTTAGTTACAAAAAATATATAAATTTTTTTAAAAAAGGTGAAAAAAAAAGTTGTCGAAATAATTGTAGTTGATTTTCTCCTTGACACAGCTGTCAATTCTACATGTAGTCATTTTCATGATCTTTTCCAAAGAAATGATTGTATGTATTATCTTCTTCCTCGTGAGATTTTCCACCATGTCCTGACACATCATATACGTCATCTACAGAATGACTATAAACATTTACGTCATCATTTTCGATGTGTCGTCTGCTATTTGTTACGTCATAGACCCCATCTCTTGATGCAGCATACGATTCGTCACTGTCAATTTGTGCATATGACTTTTCAGGAACTTCGTCATTGTTTATTAAATTCTTGTCATCGTTAATATTATGATTTTTACTCTCAAGTGTTCGGTTGTATCCAGTTTCACTGGAATCTAAGACAAAGTATGTATTGTCTCCTAATGGCTTGGATGAATGAACATTTTCAGCTTTCAAAGAACTCATTTCAGAGTTTTTTGTTTTTTCCGAAAGTATTGTTGCTCGTTCATTATTTGAAGCATTTTCATACACAACAAGGTGATTAGCTACCGGTCGTTTGGACATTATTTTTATGCTTCGTTTTGATCTGCAATAATAAATACGGAATATAATACATACAAGGGTGGGCTAGATATCACCCCGCCCTCATGCGGTAATGACAATATCCAAATATAATAGGAACATAAATATGTTGGCCTGCACAATCACAGAGAAGATCGTCAGACTATCGAAACCACTTTTCAAGAAAAATATGAATACAGTTAAAATATTACTGCAAAGGACGGTAATATATTATAAATAGTAACATAATCGATTTCATGCGATATCTCTGACTTTGTATCTCGATGTTTCTGATTTTAAAGAGTTTGAAGATGACAAAGGGGTAACCAGAATCCGTATATCGAAGAAGAACAGACAACACAAAGGCCAAAAGAAAAAGTACAAAAGGACAACGAGATCGCTTGCCCAACCTCGAGGCGGTCGGCATCACGCTGTGATGTCCGTTGTACTAATCCGAGGATTAGCAGCAGACGTTGGTCGTCTTAACAGCAACAGAGTGCGTATAAGAGACCTGCAACTAGGTGCAGTGTAAAACCTAGAAAAGAGTAACTATCTGAAATGTCGAAAATGTTTCTCCAATTGTAGAACTAATGGTGTTTGTGCATGAGAAAAGCAGCGGCCAGCCAGCAGCGATGGCCCTGCGCTGATACCCCGGCCATCTTCCCGCTGAGCGGCCGAGGTATCAGCGGACTCACATAAGCGGGAAGGCAGCGAAGACATCAGCGCACGGCCATCGACGGAAAGGCCGCGAATGTATCAGCGGAGAGCGTTCGGTGGGAACGCAGCGAAGGTATCAGCGGAGGCCGTAGAGGCATCAGCGGAGATCCATCAGCGGGAAGGCGGCCGAGATATCAGCGAACTCCCATCAGCGGGAAGTCAGGGAAGACATCAGCGCACGGCCATCGACGGAAAGACCACGAACGACCGAAGAGGCATTAGCGGAGAGCCATCGAGGGGAAAGCGGCTGGCCGAGGCATCAACCGAGAAACATCACAGACAAACAACGATCTACAAAACATGCACATAAAACTAAAGATCTAGCAACACAAACCCCACTAAAAACCGGGATGAACTCAGGTGCTCTGGAAGGGTAAGCAGTTCCTGCTCCACTAGTGGCACCCGTCGTGTTAATATAGTTACAAACACGATGATAAAACATGAATGACTAACGAATACTAAACTTTAAATGTCTACATCTTCCACTTACAAGACAAAAATTGATCAGTATGTTGAAAAGAAGAGTTTGAAGATACCAAAGGGGCAATCAGAAACCGTATATCGAAGAAGAACAGACAACACAATGGCCAAAAGAAAAAGTACAAAAGGACAAACAACGAACGACAAAACATACATATAAAGCTAAAGATCGAGTAACACGAACCCCACCAAAAACCGGGGGTGAACTCAGGGGCTCCGGAAGGGTAAGCAGTTCCTGCTCCACTAGTGAAAATGTATGTCTTTATTTGCTAGTAGAAACCATAGCATTTGGCGATATAGTTAGATTTAATAAATTTTATTGAATTATTGGTGGAAATAAACGCTATACCTATACTTATACTTTATATGACAAGATTTAACAATGGACTGGGGAATTATTGAACATATATCCCTCTTTGGTATGCGTGTCGTAGTGACAAGGCTAACACAACTGACTTGACATGATACAAACAGACAAAATGTATATGTTACGTACATATATATAAAAATGTTAATATATAAATGTGGTGTTCGAATCGTCTTTGCCTCCAGTTGAGTGCTCGCCTCTTGTTTGTGTTATTTGTGTTTATTTGCGCATGGTGGTGTATGATGCATGTTGACAGTTCCTTTGGATTGTCTCTTCGGTATTCTCTTACGTTTATTTATATTACCTACGAATCCAGAGAAACAGACCGACCACCATTACCACAATAGTTAAACATCCGGCAGTAGCTCCGATCACCACGGCTAAATAAGAGGAGAACATATAATACAAGGTTATGATATTCTGACAAAAAAAATCACATATAAGGGAAAATCTTCACTTAAAAATATCAATATTTCAGAGTAAATCCAATTCCCAAGAATCACGTATACTATGGTTGCTTATATGATATTCTATAAGTGAGGGATCGGATAGCGAGGTCCTTGGTTCCCGTCTTCATGCATATGATTCCCGCTTATGCGTCCCATAAACTTCCGTATCCGAGTACCTCCTTTTAGCTTGTTTTTGTTCTTTCATAATTTGCTTTGTACTTTCGTTTTTATTTCTGTCACTGTTTCCAGGTTACTACCCTCCTGACTCCCGGCCATCCCCCAATTCACACCCAATTATAATGTATTTAGCTAAAATACAAATAAGATACTTTATGAAAAAAGAGTTAGCGGCATTTAAAAATTAATAAATGATTGCTCAAAACATACAGAAACAAAACCTCTTATCATATTTCTTTTATTTCTAAAAGTTAATTTTGAAGAAAAAGTATTTAATATCCCGTTGCAGAGGTAGTTTTCGAAGACAAAGGAACAATACTTTTAGAATTTTTTTTTTTTACAGTAAATCAAAAACTTTAACTCAGAACACTGCAAGCAAATATATAAAGACTACATTATTTGTAGTTTTCTGAGAAGATGAATCAGTTTTGAAATATATTTCCTTCTAGCTCAAATGTCTAAATGCTTAATTATTGGCATTTCGTAAATTAGCCATGCAATATTACCTGTTTTGGAACTTGATTCCCGCAATTCGCCATTCGCCCCTGTCAGGCCAGAAAATAAAATATTTGAAATACCATTAGTAAGAACTGTTCTGAAAGAGATTTAACGGTATTAATGTTAAAAGATTGCCATACATAATTTTTCGGAATCGAGAGTCACCATTACTAGCTTGGAATTACTTCTCTTCCACGTTATTGTAAGCAACAGTGTTGTGTAACAAAGGGATTTGCATATTTAAACATGATTAATATGATAATTGTACATATATCACAGGGAAACAATGAATTATTATTTTACCGTCAATGTATAAATAGTGTTTATCATGCAATGTAAAAAAAAAAATCAACTTTCAAATGTAACTAAAAAAGGAGAAACAATCGTCGCTCTAATCGTCTTAATGGCGCCATTTCTCTCTTCCGCGCTATACGGTGACAATTTCTTATCGTCTCCCAACACACATCTTTAACTGGTGGATGCATTTAAGCCTTCCCTATAGGTGCTCCCACGTCCACATCTTTATACATTTGTTCTTAATATATATAATTCAATGCATACAACACGTTTCTAGAACACCATTCAGCAGATACACCCATAAACCAAAAGACCATAAAAGCCAAATAGTTTGGGAGCAAGTAAACCAAAGGTCATCAAAAGGATAACCAAAATCGGCTAAAATGAATTGTGCCTGGGGGAGACTGACCGAAGTTTTAATAAATCATATTAGTTGGGAACAAAATAATGCAAAATAACGTCATTCAAACCACGAATTGTCTCACAAATGAAAGGTACAAGTATGTTCTTATCAATAAAGATACATTGTAAATATTTTATGTCCGTCATCAATATCAAAGGTACCAATATTAATATAGTGCACCAAATGTGCATTTCTGTATTTAACTATAGTGGTGCTTAGTTGATAATTCAAGTTACAATTACTTCACATAATACTGCATCTACCACACCAGAAGGAAAGGAGAGGGTTCACTCACTGCGGATATTTTCGTGAGATTTTAAAGAAAATATATCACGGAATTGAGTAAATCGCCACTGCGGATAACAAGATGGACGACAATGATTACGTCCAGCTTTCACCAAACTTGACGAAAATCTTAAATTATAATTAAATCAACTTCGAATTTTAAACCTTATAAGACATGGAGAAAACAAAATGGTACATGGTTTACATAGAAAGGTGGAGAGTAATAAAATAGGTGGAAGAATTTTGGCAGACATGAAATTCTAACAAAGAAATAATCTAGCCTCTCTTTTGGACATTGCAAATGATCATGAACTATTTATATGACATACCTGAACATCTTACAGTTGCATCCCCTAATGATTGACAAGCATCTGCTATTTCATCACTAGTGTCTGGATTGCAGTCAAAGAGAGAAGACTCGTTGCCTTTGCATATGATTCCGAACTCTATTCTGGTGTATATTTTCATGGTAGACACCTGACTACCTACACCAGTATAGGACAGATTGAGATGTCTACACACAACACTGGCTTTAGTATTGTCCCATACATAGGCACATAAACAATAGGTTATGTTGTTTCTTGTATTAAAGCCCAGAAGTCTGAATTCGTTATCAATGTATAGTCTTATGTGATCTGAATCTGAAATCAAATGAACAGACAACAGATGCTGATTAATATGTTTATATTCTTATTAACGATTGTCATTATATACATGACAGTTTATTATTTTATCGTAAATTCATCCTCAATTTAAAAGGACTGCTGCGAAGCTCAAACAGTAAGAAAAATCTAATTTAGATCTATCTGCGCGTTTCTGGGCGAATGATACCTTAGGGGACTTATAGTTCAGCAGTAGAGGTACTGGTCGGGGAGTAGTTCTCGCCAAGAAGCAATTATCGCCAACTGTCTCATTTAGCGCGAGCGCTCGCGAATTTTCGTCTGATTTTTTCGCCATCATTAAAGGACGCCGTACCAATCCTTCGTATGATTGACGGCAGTGAACATTAATATCAACGAATGATAATTCAGGGGCGATTTTTAGTGCAGTTCATTAACGGATTTCTGCTCATTTCATCTGAATTCTATCTTCACACTTGATGAAATACACCGTATTATTCTAAATCTTACAAGTAATCGAGTTAAAAATATAAATTCCCATAATTTTGCCGACGTTCTATGAGATTTTGAAATTTAAAAGAAACCGCATGTTTACTGTATGCTAGATATGCTAGCATTTTATAAATCGTTCACATCAACATGTTTTCTTAATCCATTCCTAGTTTTCAATTTTTAAAATTAATTGTGTTTTTATAGTGTTTTTTAATCTCAGTATGTAAGTTGTTTGATGAATTGCTAAATAAAAGTTAGAGAAAATCGAAGGGGAAATCAACAATGGACAATCTAGAGACAATCTTGACAAAGCGACGTTAAACAACAATTACTCACTTACTCAAGACAATTTATTTCTACTCAGCCCCTATGCCAAACATGAATTCGATTTTATTATTTGAAGAGTAAAGTTAAATTACCCATATCTAATTGGTATCTAAAAGAACCCCGAAATAAGAGTTTTTTTTTCATATTATATATACAATCAAACCGGTATTAAGAGGTCACTGTTGAGACAAAGAGAAAGTGACGTTATAAGACAGGTGACCTCTTAAAAGAGGTTCAATTGATATGAAATTTTCTGACAGGACAAGAATATAGTGACATTTTTATACAGGTGACTGCTTAATAGAGGTGACCGCATGAACGCGTTCGACTGTATATTGTAATAATGTTCTGACACTTCTTACCACTTGCGACTTCACGAACTTGGTCTGTTAAGCTCCAATTAGACGATACACTAACTATTGATGGTACATTCCTCGACAGAGGATATTCGGTGGCTGATTTCGTGGTATTGTCAATTCCATCACTTACGGAATCTACAAAAATATATGTACTTAGCAGAAATGAAACTGTTCTCTAGAAAAGGGATATTTTATTAAATTCAGTCGGTTTTAGTGAAATCTTAATTCTATCTTATAAGTTCATTATTAGAACTGAAATATTGTTGAAAGTGGCGTTAAGCATCACTACCCTAATCCCAAATAACCGCAAAGATATAACTGAAATATTGTTGAAATAAACCTTAGAGAATACCGAAGGGGCAATCAAAAAAGGACAATCTAGATTTTAAAATGACATTAAACACCATAAGCTTTAACCCTATAAGTTCGTTAATGAATAACGTCGCATGGGTGTTATTATTTTTTTAGATAAATGTAGTTAAACGGGTCATTTTCATTGGCCTATGGGTGGAAGCTAAAAGTAGAAGAGGATATATAATACATATGAATAGAACATTTGCCTTGCCAAGAATCGTGTCATTTTTCATAAAAAAAAAGCACTCATTTACCTGCCGGTCACAGGTCGAATTGTGTATATGTCTCGCACAAATTGTGGACATCTCTTTAGGAGTGCGGTTTGTGCTCACCATCGTGAGTACAATAGGCCATACTTAAATATCTCGCAGATCTACAGATATTGATGACAGCTGTTCAATTCTTCGTAATTACTGCTACATTTCATGAAAGTCGCTAAGTAAATTGATACATGTACCGATGACATAAAGTATTCATGGTGACTATATTGATACATGTACCGGTGATATAAAGTATTCATGGTGACTATATTGATACATGTACCGGTGATATAAAGTATTCATGGTGACTATATTGATACATGTACCGATGACATAAAGTATTCATGGTGACTATATTGATACATGTACCGGTGATATAAAGTATTCATGGTGACTATATTAATACATGTACCGGTGACATAAAGTATTCATGGTGACTAAATTGATACATGTACCGGTGACATAAAGTATTCATGGTGACTATATTGGATTTAAAAACTAAACGTTTACTTTACCTTCAAAGCATGTGTACGTAATGTATATCCAAAATGGTAACACAAAGCACCAGGGATCCTTTGCTTTTGTGCGGTTGCAATTTTGTTTCCCATAACACATTTGTGTGAATTCGTTTTCTAAACATTTCGCTATAGCGTTCCATTCTTTATCACAAGATTGGAGCATATCTGTGCTCCTGTCGGAAAACCGAATTGTGTTGACATTGTATGAGCTGTCACATCTCATCCGATCAATTGAGCTGCATATTTCTGCATGATCCCAGTAATATTTGTCCGGCCAATAATGAACTGGACAATAAATACATATTTACTTTTAAAACAAAACCCATCAAATTATATAACATAACGATGGTCTTAGAAGATACAATATACATGTATATAGTCATTATAAGTAACGACTGATTGATGCCTGCTTAACGTCAAGCGGAAAATATTTCATCAATATTCCGGGAAAAAATAATTTCCTCGTTATGAATTATCATCTGATTTTTCACACAAATAGCACGACCGCCGGACGGATGCCATTATCAGACCTGGAACTGCTTACCCTTCCAGAGTAACCGAGTTCTTGCTCGTTTCATAGCGGAATCGTTTTCCTCAATCTTCAGTTTTCTGTCGTTACCCTTTTGGAAGCTTCAAACTCTTCTTCAACAATATTAAAACAATATATATAGAAACGACGGGAAATGGGGGACAAAATGGGGAATCGACCTGACTGCCACCGTAATAGTGTTGAAGTTGGGAATGTAGTTTTAAGATAATTTGATCAACTAAATATGTGAGAGTACACAAGTTAAGCAGTAAACCGAATTCATTTTGCTCAAAATACAATGCTATTATGGTACTATTGTGGACAAATAATTCAAATCTGTGCTAAAATCATGCAAAATTTGAAGAAGAAAAAGATGTGCTTTTAAAAATATTTGAAAGTAACTAATATAAACAATACTCTGTGTCATCCAGTTTTACGGACGGAAATGAAAACTACCTATACGGTGTTGTGTCAAACTAAAGTGCATCTAAAAGATAAAATGTGCACAACTTAAATACCACAGTCAGTGGCATATCCTTCATTTGAAGCGTTTTGGATATACGTGTTTATTCGCGTATCATAGAAGACACAGCATGGAATTTTCGACCATTGCTTATAACAGAAGTGTAACATGGGTTAAATTGGCCGGATATCCGCCGAATTCATCATAATGCTAAATGAAGGTGAACTATTAGTAATCTAAATGAAAACATATTAGTATTACAAAACAAAAGTTGTTGTCCGATGGGCAATATATATTTAACTGTCTGGTATATGATTGGACGATCAAAGACCAATGAAAGGTTACATGACATATCCAAGCTTGGTTGTTACTAGTATGAGTAAGAGTCAGTGTATCCACAAAGAAAACAATTTAAAAAGCAAAGATACACCAAACAGATTAAAATATTGTTTACAATAAAACTGAAAAATAAACAACAACATACTATCGGAAGAATTCTAAATTCTAATCAACAAATCGTAGAAATCGAGGCAAAATCGATACTCTAACACATAACCGCTCACTGCCCTGGCTTGGTATAGGCGCTTCAATAAAAACTGGCAAGGTTAAGCTAGGTTTATAGACCCAAACTATGCGTTGGAATGCACTAGCCTAACTTTGAACCCTTTAATTTGTTATGGCCTGCTATGTAATATTTTGATTCAAATTATCCAGGTGTTATCGTGCCCGCCATGACAGTGAGATTTACATCTACCTAAACCATCAGTGCCTATCACCGGTAAAGTTTTATGATGAGGTGTACTTTATATAACTTGATACAATTAAGTTTGTCAGTAACTTCAGTAGGTCGGTGAATTTCTCCTGTGAGTTCGGATTCCTCCACTATATAATGTAAGAAAGCCTCGAAGTTGCCAAATGGGTAATCAAAAGCCGTAAATCGTATAATGTCCGTACCCATGTATTATGTTATGAAAAGGAGGTTCAAAGACGTTTCTAATATGACGGCCTATATATCGTCAACCAGTATATGTCGGTATATATCTACCTTTAGCATCTGCACACTCAAATTATCGATTGGAAACAAAAAAACATAATTTAAAAAGTTTCTGTAATGAATAAAAGCCTACAAGGCCGTTTCCGTGAGGTCATACACAACAACTACACATTATATTACTTTGCTTACATGTATACACAAATATGCGATGAAAACGCACTCATCTGGGGTTTTCCCCGACGGATGTTCCGGCCACCTCCCACGTGAAAATTTGACGACGTAAGCAACCAATATTCGTATTCATATGTGAAGGGGGCTAAACGGAACAGCCGTTGTGTGGTGGATTCTAAGGTAGCCTAGGGTCATAAAAATTACCGTATTTGTCATATTAGAAAAGAAATAATTCATGGCAGCCGTAGATTTGTGTACATTTAACCATGGGTTGGGCATTTATATTCGTATTTCATCCTTCGCTAGCGCTCGGCAAAAAATAATCGAATATAAATGCCCAACCCATGGTTAAATGAGCACAAATCTACGGCTGCCATGAATTATTTCTTAATTAACCAATGATTACCAAACGTTCATCTATATGAATAAAACGAACTACTACCCCCGACTTCAAATATTAAGCAAAACAAGTACCACGTCATGTGAGGATGAAAATCCATGTCCTTTGATTATATTGTTAATGAAAACGTCATTTTTTTATTTACCAGATCTAAACAAAATAATGTACTTACTCTGTTTTAAACATGTGTAGCTCACGCCAATGTATCTTGGATATACTTTACATATACCTGTAGAAAAGTCCATTCCTGTCAATGTACAACTAGTATTTCCGTCACATTTCTTCCTTATATTTGTGAAATCAGATGAACAATTTGGATTCTCAATAATATGACAGCTTGTGTGTTCCAGAAGATATTGTTCGATTGTATCCATTTTGATTTTTTGTCCCACTTTGCAGCTTATATTCTCCGATTTATACTGACATAAGTCCAACGTTTCTGGAAAAAATACAGCAATTCTTAAAACATGACTTTTGTAGCATCTGTCATTAACGGTGACAATCGACTTTATTGTCCTGAAATGGTGGTAGTGGTATATGTCATTGACATTTACAATCAACTTTATTCTAAAAATGACTTGCGTTCTTCTTACCATATTGTTTAGCCTACTCACAAATGACCATGGATATATTCCACTTGTCGTAAACACTTTCTGGTCATTTCCTCATTCATGACTTATCACCGGATTTGTAACTAAAGAAACACGACGGTGGCACTAGTGGAGCAGAGACTGCTTACCCTTCCGGAGCACCTGAGTTCACCCCCGATTTTTAGTGGGGTTCGTGTTACTCGATCTTTAGTTTTATGTGTAATGTTTTGTAGAAATAAAATCGTTGTTTGTCCTTTGTCCTTTTTCTTTTGGTCATTGTGTTGTCTGTCCATTTTCGGCTTACGATTCTGATTACCCCTTTAGTATCTTCAAACTCTTCTAGCTGTAAGCTTAAATTATTTGGGAAATCACATTAATCACATTGTACTAATTAATTAATTAACAATCTAAAACATACCTGCGGTACCATTTTTTATTATGACTATTCCCAGAAAGGAGATAACAATGACAATTAGACTTAACACCATGTTGTCACTTGCAACATTAAAATATTAAAAAAGGAAGTTATATTATATCATATTTAACGTAAGCCAGTAAATCGTCCTTGTATTGCTCTTAGGATAAATAGGTTACAAACTTAAGCGATGGATGTTGTATTGATCACAATCGACCGTGTAACTTATCTAAACTAAACCCTATAAAAACCTAATACTGTCTAAACAGAACCATGAGTAAATCAGAAATATGCCCATTATCGTCAAGTCTTATATATTTGCAAATTTAATTTGTGTAATCCGAACACGTGTGTATTATGGGCAATCAACTTCGTCCCCAAGATTCACCCAGGTTATGCAGATTTCACTGTATACTTTAAAGTTTGCTTACATTCGTCAGATACAAATCACCACACGAAGAATACGTACGTAGAAAACTTGTAACATTTCCTGTGTATATTTCCTTTACATATTGTCATATATAACATGCTTAGATAATATATTAGGCATGGTCATTATTTGTCAATTCTTGAAAAAAATGCATGACCGCATCATTACAATATAAGGGGAGGTTCGGGTTCAAAAATAGTTTGAAGATACCAAAGGGGTAATCAGAATCCGTATATCGAAGAAGAACAGACAACACAAAGGCCAAAAGAAAAAGTACAAAACGATAAATTGCGATCTACAAAACATACATATAAAACTAAAGATCGAGTAACACGAACCCCACTAAAAACTGGGGGTGAACTCAGGTGCTCCCGAAGGGTAAGCAGTTCCTGCTCCACTAGTGACACCCATCGTGTTAATCTAGTTACAAACCCGGTGATAAGTCATGAATGAGGAAAAGACCGGGAAGTGTTTACGACAAGTGGAACATATCCGTGGTCTTTTGTGCCACATATATTCCATATCGGTCAACCAAGTCATTGTGGCGACCGTAAAAGTGATGACTTCAACTTAACTAAGATGAAACCCTTGGTTCAGTAGCTTCCTTGTTAGCAGCAACCTTCTATCAAGGAAATCCTGATAGGATCACAAGACCTGGAATATCGTATCAACCGAGAGATATATACTCCATATGTAGGTGCTGCTGGAATGTTGCTACATATACATGGAAAGTCCACAATGGGAAAATTGAAATAATCTCTTTTGTCGTAAAGTTTCGTTCTTAGCCGCCACTCACTGTCAATTTCAAGGTGTAGGTGACTTGTTGTACACTACCACTTTTTGAAGTGCCTGTACCTAGCGGGAAGGTTAGCGGTCATGTATATGTATGTTGTTGGGCGTATCGTTTTTGCAGATTTGAAAGATTTTCTATTGGATTTAAGAGCTATACGGAATGTGTGGTATTTTTTGTTTTTTTTTCCATTATATTTGTATTAAAATAGAAAAAATGGATGTTTTAAGACACTAAGTCAAATTTCCAGTTTACTTTAGCATTAATTCCACCTTATATCATAATGCTGTCTTCTGATTGGTTGATGAAAGGGGTATTTTTTTACCAATTCTTCGTTTTTTCAGCTTTTACACCATTGCCGGGATATTTGCCTAAAAATATCCCGGTACTATAGGAAAATATCCCGCTCGAGACGAAATCCCTTCTTTAAATAGTTTATGACGTCACGGATGTTATTCGAATTACTCGGGTTTCTTCTTTCAACCAACGCTAAAGTAAAGAAAATGACGACAGTGTCAGCCGTTGTTTGAAATCGTTGAAATGTATATATTTCAAATTCATTTTCATTAAAAATTTTTAGCGTGTTATATGTTAAAGCAAAACCGTGATTTATTTTATTTTTGAATTTGTTCCAGCATTTATACACTGGTCACTTCTTTGAAAAGATTTTTCCTGTTTTCGTAGATTGATTTTAAGTCTCAGTTGAAAATCAAATGATCGAGGTGTTCTGAAGTTCTGAACCTGCTTGCATGCCACTGTTTTACTTGTTGTTAAATATTCTGCGGAATTAAACAAATATATCCTGTTAGTGAGGGTTATTTGCGAAAAATACCGGTTTCGAGGACAGTCAAATGCCCCTCGCCGCTAAACCGGCTCGGGATATTTGCCTCTCCTCTCAACCGGTATTTTTCGCAAATAACCCTCACTAACAGGATATATGTGTATAAAAACAATCGGAATCCACACACAAGCCCATTCCATCGCCATCTTTTTTTTCTTGTATGATTTATTGTTTGTAAATCGTTTCTCATCATGCATACAGATAGAATGTTGGTCAGTTGACGTTAATCAACAAACTAACAAACATTACCCCTTACTGATTATGGAACTAGCTTGGTTAACGATAAACTGAAAAAAAAAAAAAAAAAAAAAAAAACCACACGTCAGAACAGTTCAGAAATCCAGTCGGGACATTAATAAAACTTTCATTTCGTTTGATAACAATTATCTGGTCATAAGTAAAATTTATAGCTTGTGCCCGCTCGGGGAAAGAATAAAAATTTCAGAAAGTTGCAGTATTGCAGCGAAGGACTATTGCATATGGTGCTGGTAAAATTTACTTCCCGAATGAACAATTCAATAGTAAACCATTATTCTGTCTACTATGCCAGCACCGTGATATCGTTCATGTTAGACAACTGTCATGCTATCAGCACAATCCAATAATAACAGACGTTCGTGACATTTATTCATTTTATTTTTGGTAACTCTCATCAGTTCAGACGCGTACTCCATACAACTATATGATTACGTAATTTAGTTTAACCTCATCGATGGTGTATTGATTAATGTCCTCGACTGGAGTGCGGTTGCTATGGGTATCAATTTGGCCTCTTTCTGTAATTTTTCTATTGGATTTTAGAATTATTCAGACAATGTGGTATTTTTTTGTTTTTCATTTTATTATCGTTAATTAACATATGTATGATATTAATTTCCTCCACAAATTCCTCGATGAATTAGTTGTAAGCATAAATCACACTATCTGCCTTACTAATTTGGAGAATTGTCCTCAACTTCTAATAGAAAGCTTTACATCGAATTCCGTTCAAAGAAGAAAAAGAAACTTAAATCATATGACAATACCTTATTTACATCAGACATCAAACTCGATCTACATTTAGATCATGTGAACTGTATGTAATCTACTTATTCTACTTTCGTGGATCTGTCCTTAATTGACGGTCAAGATGTTGCCAGAAGTGTTTTTATTGGACTATCGAAATTTAATCTGGATGTAACGTTAACTTAATTGGTGTCAGATACAAAGATACCAAAGGGGCAAGTATACCTGTAAATCGAAGGACATGCAATACATTTGCCAAATGAAAAAGCTAAGCTTTAAAATAATAGCTCATTTCAATTAAAATGAACTAATGATATCAAAACACAATATTTAGAATATCATGTTTATCTCTGCAGTTCCTCAGGCAAGATTCTTTCTTGGTTTTAATATAAATGAGACATGATATCATTTAGAATCCTGTGCAATTTCCATTTAAACACTTTCAATTGTGATCATAACAAATAGGTTGATTGATTTTTGGTGCTTAACGCCACTTTCAGCAATATTTCAGCTATATCATGGCGACCAGTTTTAGTGGTGGAAGAAGCCGGAGTACCCGGGGAGAACCACCGACCATGGGCAAGCAATTGGTAAACATTATCACTTGCGGCTGCAAGTCGAGTGCACCTTTTTTTGTAATTTACAAAGCCGGGCGCGAATCCACGCCGTATTGATGATAGGCTTGTATGATTTGTTAGGCAATCCAACTATCTAACTCATTGAGCCATCCAGACCCTACAACTATCTAACTCATTGAGACACCCAGACCCTACAACTATCTAACTCATTGAGCCACCCAGGCCCACGCCGTATTGATGATAGGCTTGTATGAATTGTTAGGCAATCCAACTATCTAACTCATTGAGCCACCCAGGCCTAACAACTACCTAACTCATTGAGCCACACAGGCCCTACAACTACCTAACTCATTGAGCCACCCAGGCCCTACAACTATCTAGCTCATTGAGCCACCCAGGCCCTACAACTATCTAACTCATTGAGCCACCCAGGCCCTACAACTATCTAACTTATTGAGCCACCCAGACCCTACAACTATCTAACTCATTGAGCCACCCAGACCCTACAACTATCTAACTCATTGAGCCACCAAGGCCCTACAACTACCTAACCCATTGAGCCACCCAGGCCCTACAACTATCTAACTCATTGAGCCACCCAGACCCTACAACTATCTAACTCATTGAGCCACCCAGGCCCTACAACTATCTAACTCATTGAGCCACCCAGTCCCTACAACTATCTAACTCATTGAGCCACCCAGACCCTACAACTATCTAACTCATTGAGCCACCCAGACCCTACAACTATCTAACTCATTGAGCCACCCAGACCCTACAGCTATCTAACTCATTGAGCCACCCAGGCCCTACAACTATCTAGCTCATTGAGCCACCCAGGCCCTACAACTATCTAACTCATTGAGCCACCCAGGCCCTACAACTATCTAACTCATTGAGCCACCCAGGCCCTACAACTATCTAACTTATTGAGCCACCCAGACCCTACAACTATCTAACTTATTGAGCCACCCAGACCCTTCAACTACCTAACTCATTGAGCCACCCAGGCCCTACAACTATCTAACTCATTGAGCCACCCAGACCCTACAACTATCTAACTCATTTAGCCACCCAGACCCTACAACTATCTAACTCATTGAGCCACCCAGACCCTACAGCTATCTAACTCATTGAGCCACCCAGGCCCTACAACTATCTAACTCATTGAGCCACCTGGGCCCTACAACTATCTAACTCATTGAGCCACCCAGGCCCTACAACTATCTAACTCATTGAGCCACCCAGGCCTAACAACTATCTAACTCATTGAGCCACCCAGACCCTACAACTCTCTAGCTCATTGAGCCACCCAGACCCTACAACTATCTAACTCATTGAGCCACCCAAGCCCTACAACTATCTAATTCATTGAGCCACCCAGGCCCTACAACTATCTAACTCATTGAGCCACCCAGACCCTACAACTATCTAACTCATTGAGCCACCCAGACCCTACAACTACCTAACTCATTGAGCCACCCAGGCCCTACAACTATCTAACTCATTGAGCCACCTGGGCCCTACAACTATCTAACTGATTGAGCCACCCAGACCCTACAACTATCTAACTCATTGAGCCACCCAGGCCTAACAACTATCTAACTCATTGAGCCACCCAGACCCTACAACTATCTAACTCATTGAGCCACCCAGACCCTACAACTATCTAACTCACTGAGCCACCCAGACCCTACAACTATCTAACTCATTGAGCCACCCAGACCCTACAACTATCTAACTCATTGAGCCACCCAGGCCCTACAACTATCTAACTCATTGAGCCACCCAGGCCCTACAACTCTCTAACTCACTGAGCCACCCAGGCCCTACAACTATCTAACTCATTGAGCCACCCGGACCTTACAACTACCTAACTCATTGAGCCACCCAGGTCCCCTGCAACTATCTAGCTCATTGAGCCACCCGGGCCCCCTACAACTATCTAGCTCATTGAGCCACCCGGGCCTTACAACTACCTAACTCATTGAGACACCCGGGCCCCCTACAACTATCTAACTCACTGAACCACCCAGACACTTATAACAAATAGAAGAAATAAGTCATGGTGGAAATTAAACCTATCAAAGTCACGTGTTTGTTGTGTTTTGCTTTGCTTCAATAATTACAAACGGAATGGAGAACCTTTTAGAATCCTTTACATTTTATTTTACTGCTTATTATAAAATGAAAATTCCAATTGAAATAAGTATTGATTTCAACAGTGGAACCAACAAGTCATTAGGGAGTTACGTCAGAGGGTACCAAGACGTGATCAAAAGCCATGAATCAACAGGAAACGACAACCATAGTCTATCTTTACCAACTACTCACCAACATCAGCAACTTGAGTCTATGTCAGAGGTCGCACATGGCAATTGAAAGTCAAAAAGAAACAAAACATGGACAAACACAACTCCCAAATACTGAACACCAAAAACCTAAAACAGAGCTACACAAAGCCCAACCAATATCCCGGGGGTGAACCCAGCTACTTTAGAAGGGTAAGTAGTTCCTGCTCCACTAGTAGTACCTGTCGTGCTACCCATAGTCACAACCCAGTATGATGATCGATACTCCGAATCAATCAAGAACTTCGTGATGGCAGTTATCAACCTCTCAATCAGAAAGCCCTGTTTGAGCAGCTTGTTGATAATTTTGATAAGTAGTAATCTTGATAATATAATTTGGATCACGGTCGTACCTCGTTGTCGATTTCAAAATAAAATCAAGATATGAAGCAGAATTCAGACTGCTTTTTATATATTTTTCTCGAAAACATATGAAGATACCCAACGGGTAATCAGAAACCAATAACCACAAGACAAACAAATCAATGATCAACAGAAAGATAATACTACAAACAATGGTAAACAAAATATTACAGACAACTATAAATTGAGCAACAGGAACCCTACTAAAACAGGGATGAACCCATGTGCTCTGGAAGGGCAAGTAGTTCCTGCTTCACTCGTTGCATATCTCATGTTAATAGGTCGGTCATAAATAGTAAGCGAGGAAAGCACGGATGCTGAATACGACCAACGAAGATAACTGTGAAACAGAAAATCCACAAGGGTTAACCAAGACATGATGACATCCGTAAAACTGACGAAATGATGACCAACTCTAATTGTGACCAATACATATAGCAATTTAGCCACCGTGCATTGTCCAATGAAAGAAGATCGTCTAATAAAAGGATATGGAAGTACTCATCCCATAAAGTGGTTGTTCTTTTCAATTATGATATATAAAATAATCCAGGTTCTAAATATTTGGAGAAATTATCGTAAAATTAACGTTCACCATAATCGGCTCCAAACTAAAAAAAACCATTTATTTCGAGAAAACGGAAATTCCTTATTTAACTGTGGACACTTTTACAACGGTATTGTTCCAAATAAGGAATCTCTTGGGAGATAAAAACTAAATGGCATTGATGTAAAATAATAAGACAATACTTTTACTGGTTCTTTATCAAACGGTCATCGTGAGCAACTTTCCTCTTTATCAAACGGTCATCGTGAGCAACTTTCCACTTTATCAAACGGTCATCGTGAGCAACTTTCCTCTTTCTAGATGCAGGATCCGGTACGATAACAATCCTATTATTACATACTTATCAATATATTCAAGTTAAACAAAGTAGCAGTTCCTTCCTCAATGCAAAATTTGAAAAGGAAGTTTGTTTTTAAAACAACATGTTATTTGTTTATTCAACCATTTTCTTCATTTGGTTGTATTTTGGCCTTTGCGTATTTTAGTTACCTTTTTCTTAAATTAAAGGACAATAATGTTATATAAATCAACATTGTGTAAACGATCCAAGCTATACGATGGTCGTTAATAAATTATATATTTGTCAGTACCAGGATAGTATTAGTATTGAAATTCACGACGGAACATCGGAATATATAAATTCAAGATACGTTCTCCTATGCAGGGTATAACCACTCTGGATGCAGTAGTTGCCTTTAGAAGGCACGTAAATGAATGCCTTATTCATGGACCTATCAAAACCTCAACAATTAGATTCTAATAAACAGGTTTTATGGATTGGTTGTTGGTAACCCATTGTTAGGCTTAAATATTCCCATCGTACCCATCATCTGCTACTTTCCCTGTGACAATCAAGCATTCATCAATAGGCCCATCCCAGTTTAACCTTTTCCACTCTTCTGTTCCCCAGAAAGCCAATGACTGGCCGTCCAATTTTCAAAGTGTTCTTTTATTCCATATACTAATTTTAAGCCTTTTACCCGATGAAGATTATTCTAGAAAATCATACTGCGCACTAATGTTGATGTTTACGTTTTTAATTTTAATTTATTCTTCGTATATATTGAAATGCCCATTCTATTGTTTTGGATACAAAAACAAATAATCTACTGGCGATAGGTGATGACACCACTTTTTAAACGATATTTCGAAACCTTAAATGCATCAAAAGAGTTTGAAGATTCCAAAGGGGTAATCAGTAACCGTAAATTAAAGGACAACAATACAAAGGCTAAGGGAAACACAAAGAGCCAATCAACGATCTACTAAACAAATATCATCTGATATGGAACTCGTGTTGGGCACCAGTATGCGTAAATAAATACAATTATTATATGACTTCAGATAATGTCTTTTCTGATTGACTGACGTCCCTAGAAAGGTTCTTTGATAAAACGTTATATTCACCTCGCGTGAATATATTAATTCATAGAATTGATGACGGTCGTGGTTTTTATTTATTTCTTTAGGTCACAGCTATAAAGATTTGAGTGTCATGTGTAACAAGATCCACAAAGTGAGGTTACATTTTCCCTGTTAATCGGGAAGTGACAGTGGGAAATACATCTTAAGTGTTCTACTAATTGACAATTTTGTTTATTCCAATCAAATTACGTACTACATTTTGTAATACATGTAATATGTTTCATACTGTTCTTGATATATGCACTTCGATATGACAAATATAATAAAAGTATGTAGACCGGTTGTGGGTTTCCGTATTTATATTATCTATCAACTTTGTTTGCTCAAGTCATTTTCCTTTTATTACAAGGAAGTATATATCCACAATTATATATACTAAATTACCACTGGAGTGACATGGCCCGGGATTCTTCAAAATTAATGCTTGGGATATATATATGTGTGTTAATTTTATATCTGCAGTGTATGTTATTAGAGGGAAATCGTAAGTTTGTCACATTTTTCACGTTTTTCTTAATTTTATAATTATAGCTAAAGTCTACATTAAACATCATAGACCTGTTTTGCCAGGTAAGAATTCGATGTGTGATTTATCATGTTTAAAGCTTGTAATATAAAGAAAACATAGACATGCCTCTCTATTGTAAGTTACAAATTTAGGTATTCGATCAAACTAAAAAAAAACGTCTGTGATAATTACTGAACATTTATATCAAAATGTAATACTTTTACAGAAGAAATAAAATGATCTCATCACTTTGAAATTCACAATCATTTTTAAACTTGAAATATTAATTAAAATTATTCTTATTTTGTCCTTTCAATATTCTGTAGAGAAAACCCGAAATTTACATTTGTTTTAACAGTACTTAAAATGGATTTAAACATTCAAATTAACATAGACAAACATGTGACTGTGAAATGTGGAACATTCAAATTAACATAGACAAACATGTGACTGTGAAATGTGGAACATTCAAATTAACATAGACAAACATGTGACTGTGAAATGTGGAACATTCAAATTAACATAGACAAACATGTGACTGTGAAATGTGGAACATTCAAATTAACATAGACAAACATGTGACTGTGAAATGTGGAACATTCAAATTAACATAGACAAACATGTGACTGTGAAATGTGGAACATTCAAATTAACATAGACAAACATGTGACTGTGAAATGTGGAACATTCAAATTAACATAGACAAACATGTGACTGTGAAATGTGGAACATTCAAATTAACATAGACAAACATGTGACTGTGAAATGTGGAACATTCAAATTAACATAGACAAACATGTGACTGTGAAATGTGGAACATTCAAATTAACATAGACAAACATGTGACTGTGAAATGTGGAACATTCAAATTAACATAGACAAACATGTGACTGTGAAATGTGGAACATTCAAATTAACATAGACAAACATGTGACTGTGAAATGTGGAACATTCAAATTAACATAGACAAACATGTGTTAATCTTATTGAAGACACTACTGTGACTGAAATGTGGAACAACAATGAAAGCTCTGTTCCTTTGCTTCAATGTGTGTCGAATGTATGAAGTTAGATAGTCTCGTATTTTCATTTACATGTCAGATCTTACGCTATGCATGTTTAATGTCAGATCTTAAGTTATGCATGCTTAATGTCAGATCTTAAGTTATACATGCTTAATGTCAGATCTTATGTTATACATGTTTAATGTCAGATCTTACGCTATGCATGTTTAATGTCAGATCTTAAGTTATGCATGTTTAATGTCAGATCTTAAGTTTTGCATGTTTAATGTCAGATCTTATGTTATACATATTTAATGTCAGATCTTCAGTTATACATGTTTAATGTCAGATCTTAAGTTATACATGTTTAATGTCATATCTTAAGTTATATATGTTTAATGTCAGATCTTAAGTTATGCATGTTTAATGTCAGATCTTAAGTTATACATTGTTTAATGTCAGATCTTATGTTATACATGTTTAATGTCAGATCTTATGCTATGCATGTTTAATGTCAGATCTTAAGTTATGCATGTTTAATGTCAGATCTTATGTTATATATGTTTAATGTCAGATCTTAAGATATGCATGTTTAATGTCAGATCTTAAGTTATTCATGTTTAATGTCAGATCTTAAGCTATACATGTTTAAAGTCAGATCTTAAGTTATGCATGCTTAATGTCAGATCTTAAGCTTTGCATGTTTAATATCAGATCTTATGTTATACATGTTTAATGTCAGATCTTCAGTTATACATTTTTAATGTCAGATCTTAAGTTATGCATGTTTAATGTCAGATCTTAAGCTATACATGTTTAATGTCATATCTTAAGTTATGCATGTTTAATGTCTGATCTTAAGTTTTGCATGTTTAATGTCAGATCTTATGTTATACATGCTTAATGTCAGATCTTAAGTTATACATGTTTATATGTCAGATCTTAAGTTATACATGTTTAATGTCAGATCTTATGTTATACATGTTTATTGTCAGATCTTATGTTATACATGTTTAATGTCAGATCTTAAGTTATTCATGTTTATATGTCAGATCTTATGTTATACATGTTTAATGTCAGATCTTAAGTTATACATGTTTATATGTCAGATCTTAAGTTATATATGTTTAATGTCAGATCTTAAGTTATACATGTTTATATGTCAGATCTTAAGTTATACATGTTTATATGTCAGATCTTAAGTTATATATGTTTAATGTCAGATCTTATGTTATGCATGTTTATTGTCAGATCTTATGTTATATATGTTTAATGTCAGATCTTATGTTATACATGTTTAATGTCAGATCTTATGTTATACATGTTTAATGTCAGATCTTAAGTTATGCATGTTTAATGTCAGATCTTATGTTATGCATGTTTATTGTCAGATCTTATGCTATATATGTTTAATGTCAGATCTTAAGTTATACATGTTTATATGTCAGATCTTAAGTTATATATGTTTAATGTCAGATCTTATGTTATACATGTTTAATATCAGATCTTAAGTTAAACATGCTTAATGTCAGATATTAGGTTATACATGTTTAATGTCAGATCTTAAGTTATACAAGTTTAATGTCAGATCTTAGGTTATACATGTTTAATGTCAGATATTAAGTTATACATGTTTAATGTCAGATCTTAAGTTATGTTTAATTTCAGTTGTATGGTATTGGTTTGTCTTTCTGGATTGTAATTGTTTGTAATGTTTTACATGAGTTATAGTTTCCTGGATTGTAATTTGTTGTAATGTTTTACATGTGTTATATTTTCGTGGATTGTAATTGTTTATAATGTTTTACATGAGTCATAGTTTCGTGTATAATTAGTATTTGGCTTGTCTCTGGATTGTAATTTGTTGTAATGTTTTACATGAGTTATAGTTTAGTGGATTGTAATTGTTTGTAATGTTTTACATGAGCTATAGTTTCGTGTATAATTAGTATTTGGTTTGTCTCGCTGGATTGTAATTTGTTGTAATGTTTCACGTGAGTTATAGTTTCGTGGATTGTAATTTGTTGTAATGTTTTACATAAGTTATAGTTTAGTGGATTGTAATTGTTTGTAATGTTTTACATGAGTTATAGTTTAGTGGATTGTAATTGTTTGCAATGTTTTACATGAGTTATAGTTTAGTGGATTGTAATTGTTTGTAATGTTTTACATGAGTTATAGTTTCGTGGATTGTAATTTGTTGTAATGTTTTACATGAGTTATAGTTTAGTGGATTGTAATTGTTTGTAATGTTTTACATGAGTTATAGTTTAGTGGATTGTAATTGTTTGTAATGTTTTACATGAGTTATAGTTTAGTGGATTGTAATTGTTTGTGATGTTTTACATGAGTTATAGTTTCGTGTATAATTAGTATTTGGTTTGTCTCTCTGGATTGTAATTGTTTGTAATGTTTTACATGAGTTATAGTTTAGTGGATTGCAATTTGTTGTAATGTTTTACATGAGTTATAGTTTAGTGGATTGTAATTTGTTGTAATGTTTTACATGAGTTATAGCTTCGTGGATTGTAATTGTTTGTAATGTTTTGCATGAGTTATAGTTTCGTGTATGATTAGTATTGGGTTTGTCTTTCTGGATTGTAATTGTTTGTAATGTTTTACATGAGTTATAGTTTAGTGGATTGTACTTTGTTGTAATGTTTTACATGAGTTATAGTTTCGTGGATTGTAATTTGTTGTAATGTTTTACATGAGTAATAATTTCGTGTATAATTAGTATTTGGTTTGTCTTTCTGGATTGTAATTGTTTGTAATGTTTTACATGAGTTATAGATTCGTGGATTGTAATTTGTTGTAATGTTTTACATGAGTTATAGTTTAGTGGATTGTAATTTGTTGTAATGTTTTACATGAGTTGTATTTTCGTGGATTGTAATTTGTTGTAATGTTTTACATGAGTTATAGATTCGTGCATTGTAATTTGTTGTAATGTTTTACATGAGTTATAGATTCGTGGATTGTAATTTGTTGTTATGTTTTACATGAGTAATAGTTTAGTGGATTGTAATTTGTTGTAATGTTTTACATGAGTTATATTTTCGTGGATTGTAATTTGTTGTAATGTTTTACATGAGTTATAGTTTAGTGGATTGTAATTTGTTGTAATGTTTTACATGAGTTATATTTTCGTGGATTGTAATTTGTTGTAATGTTTTACATGAGTTATAGTTTAGTGGATTGTAATTTGTTGTAATGTTTTACATGAGTTATAGTTTCGTGGATTGTAATTTGTTGTAATGTTTTACATGAGTTATAGTTTAGTGGATTGTAATTTGTTGTAATGTTTTAAATGAGTTATAGTTTCGTGGATTGTAATTGTTTGTAATGTTTTACCAGAGTTAGAGTTTCATGTATAATTAGTATTTGGTTTGTCTTTCTGGATTGTAATTTGTTGTAATGTTTTACATGAGTTATAGATTCGTGGATTGTAATTTGTTGTAATGTTTTACATGAGTTATAGTTTAGTGGATTGTAATTTGTTGTAATGTTTTACATGAGTTATATTTTCGTGGATTGTAATTTGTTGTAATGTTTTACATGAGTTATAGTTTAGTGGATTGTAATTTGTTGTAATGTTTTACATGAGTTATAGTTTCGTGGATTGTAATTTGTTGTAATGTTTTACATGAGTTATAGTTTAGTGGATTGTAATTTGTTGTAATGTTTTAAATGAGTAATAGTTTCGTGGATTGTAATTGTTTGTAATGTTTTACCAGAGTTAGAGTTTCATGTATAATTAGTATTTGGTTTGTCTTTCTGGATTGTAATTTGTTGTAATGTTTTACATGAGTTATAGATTCGTGGATTGTAATTTGTTGTAATGTTTTACATGAGTTATAGATTCGTGGATTGTAATTTGTTGTAATGTTTTACATGAGTTATAGTTTAGTGGATTGTAATTTGTTGTAATGTTTTACATGAGTTATATTTTCGTGGGTTGTAATTTTTTGTAATGTTTTCCATGAGTTATAGTTTCGTGTATAATTAGTATTCATAATGAATTTCGTCAATGTTTACATCTATATCGTGTCAACCAGAATTAAAGGTGGTAGAGGCCATGACAGTTATTGTGTACTTACGGGTGAAACCCACCGGTCATGATACCTCAATATTTGATATATACATCGGAGGGTGAACCCACGTACGTTAGTGAGCTTGTGAGTAAAACTCAACGACGTTAACCACTCGCCTAATGAGGCCGAGAGAATGCTTTACACGTATTCCTTCGGATTTTGCGAAAGGTATTAAACATTTTTTAAAATTTTTTTAACCATAGGCGAAATCCATCTGTGTGAAAAAGAATCAACAAATATTTCTTGTGATAACGACTCAGTTGTTTTTATCGAAGATGTAAAAATTAGACCACTGCCGTACAACACCGCTGTGATGAAGGATAATAATTCACTTGATGAGGAACTGAAGTTAACAATCCAAGGCATATGTAACGATACATACCACTGTTATTTAAATAACAGTTTTGGTGACTTAACATATTCAATTCCTCAGCTACCAAGACTCTTAAATGTTACGTACAGATGTGGTAAGTATTAAATAGACAAATGAATGTAGTGAAAATGTTATTAGGAAACAATTAAATACATTTTCTTTCATATTCCCGACACTTGATTTCATGGATTAGTCTAACTTTTACTTGATTGGGCTAATCTAATTCACATTTTACATTAATATTTGTAATAAGATGGATGCCCTCATGGTTAATATTTGTAATAAGATGGATGCTCTCATGGTTAATATTTGTAATAAGATGGATGCCCTCATGGTTAATATTTGTAATAAGATGGATGCCCTCATGGTTAATATTTGTAATAAGATGGATGCCCTCATGGTTAATATTTGTAATAAGATGGATGCCCTCATGGTTAATATTTGTAATAAGATGGATGCCCTCATGGTTAATATTTGTAATAAGATGGATGCCCTCATGGTTAATATTTGTAATAAGATGGATGCCCTCATGGTTAATATTTGTAATAAGATGGATGCCCTCATGGTTAATATTTGTAATAAGATGGATGCCCTCATGGCCACGATTGTATGGAAACTGGATTTTTATCTGCTTAAGAAATCAGTGTTTATTACCACTATTACTGCATTTTCGATGATTTTTCTTCTAATTATAAACGCGCAGTGAGTTCGAATCCCACTCAGGTGAAGTGTACTCGGTACAACATTATGTGATACAGTTTGTCAGTGACTTGCAGCAGTTGGGTAGTTTTCTCCGGGTACTCCGGTTTTCTCCACCAATAAAACCGACCGCCATGATATAACTGAAATAGTGTTGAAAGGTTAAATAGGTAGTTGTTCATCCAACTACCATACGATCACGACCACGACGGCCCCAGATTTGAAATAAGCTTTCGTCCAAAACGTAATAATTAAATTCAAAATGTCTTACATAGTTGTGATACCACTCATGTGATTTTAAGCACCAACCGAGCAAATGTTTTATAAAAAAAAGGTAAAATTGGTGCACTAAATATTTAAATATTTATGTATGTTTATTATATATATTTAAGTCATGACAACCAAAGGTACTAACCTAAGTTTATTTATGTCATGACATAATTACCAAAGGTACTAACCTAAGTTTAGATATATACTTGTAGCTAATATATATATATATATTAAAACATAATTCTTGTAACTGTAGTTTTACCTTTATATAAAAAAACAAAATACACATAGGCAAAAATATTCCAAAATCTTTTCATTTGATCAGTTCATGCAATACCTGTCCTCATAGAGATATGGTAAGCATTGTATCAAGATGTATTCATTTGTCTACAATGAAAATTATTTGTTTAATTGAAGTCGCATGATAGAATATGCAGATTTAATTATAGACATCAACCCAAAGACCACCGTCTCCCCAATAAAATTGACCAGATAGGTAAATGAACCAATAATAGAAGGAGTCTGTCATCCATAAACATTGACAATCAAACAATTGGGTGTTAAGGATATCGATGTTGCCTCTTTCTACGAGTTTACTATGACATGTTGGAACCGTTGTTTTTTTCTTCTTTTTTTTCATGTTATTGCATGTTTATATGTATAAACCTATGCCACAGTAGCATACACACATGAATTATAATTTGAATATTTATTAACTCGCAATATTCAAGTCTTCAATTGATTTCATATTTATTATTCATTAACGGAGGAGTGACTTCAGTACTTCACTAGATATGTTCTAGTTTTGTTGTTCTATATAACTACAGTTAGATGATCGGGGATTGTAATACGTCTTTATAGGATGTAAATAAACGTTAGAGAAAAACGAAGAATTGACAATCCAAAGACACTGGTAACATTGGGTACACAAGACACAGAAAGAATACAAACAAAACAAAACACAGGAAACTAAAACGATGAGCAACACAGATCCCACCAAACACCGATGGTGAACGCAGTGCTACCATGTGACTAATTATCAGTCTGAATTACTGGTATATATTCACTTACAATATGAAATAAGTATACAAAAATATTAGAAAACATTGTTTTATACAGGTGAGTACCAGTTGTCCGCGTATCAACAAACGCTAGAAGACTATCCAAGTTGTTTAACATGTTTCTTATCCTATGACTTTTTGAGCGATAACAAATGTTTAAAGTCATGAAACGTTGGTTCTTCCATATGGCGAGACTACGCATACACAGACCGCGGAACAAAATTGGTCGCATGCTCCACTATACAATAAGTTTTTGTAGTTATGTTTTCTTATTTTAGATTATGAATATGTTGGTTGTTTTGTTGACAACAAAGTTAGACTTTTAGATGGAACACAGTTTCTATCGAAGAGCTCAATGTCCGCATCAATATGCAACAGTTTGTGTAATACTGATACACGTTCATTTAAGTTTTTCGGCACGGAGGTAAATCTTAGATATACGAAAAATCACATATTGGTTCCATTTCTTATTTATTATGCAAAATATTTACATAATAATATCATTTTCAATGTAAGAAGAGTTTGACGATACTAAAGAGGTAATCAGAATCCGTAAATCGAAGGAGAACGGGCAACATAATGGCCAAAAGAAAAAGTACAAACAACGATCTACATATGATATAGATTTAGCCTCTATATCACACGAATGTCACAAAGATGGAGTCCTTCTGTATATATCTAGCTGTCTACTAATATTGGTAGTTTTTTCATTAGATGTTCTAAATCTATAAAAATGAATTTATTTTTGTTATTTTAGACGTCAATAAAGATAAGTCTTAAAGCCACCATGCGAAACGTTTGCTAGACGTGGTAATCAACCACAGTAAACAATTTAACAATACTAATCCAATAAATAGTTTTAAAATACAAATTAGCTGATAGGTAAATGTTCGTTTTGTTGATATTTTTGAATTGATAACCATCACTATTATAAGCATTCCTTAACATGCCTTATCATTACAATATTATTTTTGAAATTCTCAAAAGACATAAATATATATCTACCAATCGATTAACAAAACAATGAATCTTTTCAATCATATCAATCTTTTAGAATGGTAATGAATGTTTTTGCGGACATGGTGGCAATTTTGATCAGAAAAAATATAAAAAGAAAAATGATAGTGAATGCAACGCCAGTTGCACAAATAATGAACCAGAGAAATGTGGTAGACATGGACGTATATCTATATATAACACCAATACAGGTAAGGTATGAAAAACAGTCACAAATATGAACATTCTATCCCTATTGTTTATATCGGTATTGCTGTTGACAATCCAGTTAGCAAGAGAGGGAGGTTTGGGATATAGTTATCAAGAGAAGGAAGTTTGGGATCCAGTTATCAAGAGAGGGAAGTTTGGGATCCAGTTATCAAGAGAGGGAAGTTTGGGATCCAATTATCAAGAGAGGGATGTTTGGGATCCAGTTATTAAGAGAGGGAGGTTTGGGATCCAGTTATCAAGAGAGGGAGGTTTGGGATCCATTTATCAAGAGAGGGAGGTTTGGGATCCAGTTATCAAGAGAGGGAGGTTTGTGATCCAGTTATCAAGAGAGGGAGGTTTGTGATCCAGTTATCAAGAGAGGGAGGTTTGGGATCCAGCTATCAAGAGAGGGAGGTTTGGGATATAGTTATCAAGAGAGGGAGGTTTGGGATCCAGTTATCAAGAGAGGGATGTTTGGGATCCAATTATCAGGAGATGGAGGTTTGGGATCCAGCTATCAAGAGAGGGAGGTTTGGGATCCAGTTATCAAGAGAGGGAGGTTTGGGATATAGTTATCAAGAGAGGGAGGTTTGGAATCCAATTATCAAGAGAGGGAGGTTTGGGATCCAGTTATCAAGAGAGGGGGATTTTGGATCCAGTTATCAAGAGAGAGAAGATTGGGATCCAGTTATCAAGAGAGGGAGGTTTGGGATCCAATTATCAAGAGAGGGAAGTTTGGGATCCAATTATCAAGAGAGGGAGGTTTGGGATCCAGTTATCAAGAAAGGGAGGTTTGGGATCCAGTTATCAAGAATGGGAGGTTTGGGATCCAGTTATCAAGAGAGAGAGGTTTGGGATCCATTTATCAAGAGAGGGAAGTTTGGGATCCAATATCAAGAGAGGGAGGTTTGGGATCCAGTTATCAAGAGAGGGAGGATTAGGATCCAGTTATCAAGAGAGGGAGGTTTGTGATCCAGTTATCAAGAGAGGGAGGTTTGGGATATAGCTATCAAGAGAGGGAGGTTTGGGATCCAATAATCAAGAGAGGGAGGTTTGGGATCCAGTTATCAAGAGAGGGGGATTTGGGATCCAGTTATCAAGAGAGAGAAGATTGGGATCCAGTTATCAAGAGAGGGAGGTTTGGGATCCAATTATCAAGAGAGGGAAGTTTGGGATCCAGTTATCAAGAGAGGGAGGTTTGGGATCCAGTTATCAAGAAAGGGAGGTTTGGGATCCAGTTATCAAGAATGGGAGGTTTGGGATCCAGTTATCAAGAGAGAGAGGTTTGGGATCCATTTATCAAGAGAGGGAAGTTTGGGATCCAATTATCAAGAGAGGGAGGTTTGGGATCCAGTTATCAAGAGAGGGAGGCTTGTGATCCAGTTATCAAGAAAGGGAGGTTTGGGATCCAGTTATGAAGAGAGAGAGGTTTGGGATCCAATTATCAAGAGAGGGAAGTTTGGGGTCCAATTATCAAGAGAGGGAGGTTTGGGATCCAGTTTTCAAGAGAGGGAGGTTTGTGATCCAGTTATCAAGAGAGGGAGGTTTGGGATATAGCTATCAAGAGAGGGAGGTTTGGGATCCAATAATCAAGAGAGGGAGGTTTGGGATCCAGTTATCAAGAGAGGGGGATTTGGGATCCAGTTATCAAGAGAGGGAGGTTTGGGATCCAGTTATCAACAGAAGGAGGTTTGGGATCCAGTTATCAAGAGAGGGAAGTTTGGGATCCAGTTATCAAGAGAGGGAGATTTGGGATCCAATTATCAAGAGAGGGATGTTTGGGATCCAGTTATTAAGAGAGGGAGGTTTGGGATCCAGTTATCAAGAGAGGGAGGTTTGGGATCCAATTATCAAGAGAGGGAGGTTTGGGATCCAATTATCAAGAGAAAGAGGTTTGGGATCCAATTATCAAGAGAGGGAGGTTTGGGATCCAATTATCAAGAGAGGGAGGTTTGGGATCCAGTTATCAAGAGAGGGAGGTTTGGGATCCAGTTAACAAGAGAGGGAGGTTTGGGATATAGTTATCAAGAGAGGAAGGTTTGGGATCCAATTATCAAGAGAGGGAGGTTTGGGATCCAATTATCAAGAGAGGGAGGTTTGGGATCCAGTTATCAAGAGAGGGAGGTTTGGGATCCAGTTATCAAGAGAGGGAGGTTCGGGATCAAGCTATCAAGAGAGGGAGGTTTGGGATCCAGTTATCAAGAGAGGGAGGTTTGGGATCCAGTTATCAAGAGAGGGAGGTTTGGGATCCAGTTATCAAGAGAGGGAGGTTTGGGATCCAGTTATCAAGAGAGGGAGGTTTGGGATCCAGCTATCAAGAGAGGGAGGTTTGGGATCCAATTATCAAGAGAGGGATGCTTGGGATCCAGTTATCAAGAGAGGGAGGTTTGGGATCCAGTTATCAAGATAGGGAGGTTTGGGATCCAATTATCAAGAGAGGGAGGTTTGAGATTCGGTTATCAAGAGAGGGAGGTTTTGGATCCAGTTATCAAGAGAGGGAGGTTCGGGATCAAGCTATCAAGAGAGGGAGGTTTGGGATCCAGTTATCAAGAGAGGGAGGTTTGGGATCCAGTTATCAAGAGAGGGAGGTTTGGGATCCAGTTATCAAGAGAGGGAGGTTTGGGATCCAGTTATCAAGAGAGGGAGGTTTGGGATCCAGCTATCAAGAGAGGGAGGTTTGGGATCCAATTATCAAGAGAGGGATGCTTGGGATCCAGTTATCAAGAGAGGGAGGTTTGGGATCCAGTTATCAAGATAGGGAGGTTTGGGATCCAATTATCAAGAGAGGGAGGTTTGAGATTCGGTTATCAAGAGAGGGAGGTTTGGGATCCAGTTATCAAGAGAGGGAGGTTTGGGATCCAATTATCAAGAGAGGGAGATTTGTGATCCAGTTATTAAGAGAGGGAGGTTTGTGATCCAGTTATCAAGAGAGGGAGGTTTGGGATCCAATTATCAAGAGAGTGAGGTTTGGTATCCAGTTATCAAGAGAGGGAAGTTTGGGATTCAATTATCAAGAGAGGGAAGTTTGGGATTCAATTATCAAGAGAGGGAGGTTTGGGATCCAGTTATCAAGAGCGGGAGGTTTGGGATCCAGTTATCAAGAGAGGGAGGATTGGGATCCAGTTATCAAGAGAGGGGGATTTGGGATCCAATTATCAAGAGAGGGAGGTTTAGGATCCAGTTATCAAGAGAGGGATTTTTGGGATCCAGTTATCAAGAGAGGGAGGTTTGGGATCCAGTTATCAAGAGAGGGAGTTTTGGGATCCAGTTATCAAGAGAGGGAGGTTTGGGATCCAGTTATCAAGAGAGGGAGGTTTGGGATCCAGTTATCAAGAGAGGGAGGTTTGGGATCCAGTTATCAAGTGAGGGAGGCTTGGGATCCAGTTATCAAGAGAGGGAGGTTTGGGATCCAATTAACTGGTTTAGCTCTGCCACATTTTCGTACCTGTGGCAAACCGGGACCTGCATTTCCAAGGTAATATATTTTTATGCTCAGTGAGTTGCGATGAGAGGTGTAATTGTTCGTTTTGTTGATATTGGAGAAATTATTGACGATCACTGTGTTAACTTTCTTTTCATAATTCAAAATAAGCATGTAATATAGATCATTTGTAGAAATAATATACGAATTTATCTACTTTTGAAAAGTAACATAGCACGTTAAACATTCGTGAGCTCGATTCCCGGTCGATAATTATATGCGGCAGTTCGATGATTTTAACATTGTACTTTGGTTTCCTTCACCCACAAAATTGACCAAGCTTAGTGTAACTGAAGTATTAATATCAGTTTATACCATTAATGTGTACATTATATAACTGTGTCACGTGACATAGACTTTAGCACCATTAATGTGCACATTATATAACTGTGTCACGTGACATAGACTTTAGTACCATTAATGTGCACATTATATAACTGTGTCACGTGACATAGACTTTAGTACCATTAATGTGCACATTATATAACTGTGTCACGTGACATAGACATTAGTACCATTAATGTGCACATTATATAACTGTGTCACGTGACATAGACTTTAGTACCATTAATGTGCACATTATATAACAGTGTCACGTGACATAGACTTTAGTACCATTAATGTGCACATTATATAACTGTGTCACGTGACATAGACTTTAGTACCATTAATGTGCACATTATATAACTGTGTCACGTGACATAGACTTTAGTACATTAATGTGCACATTATATAACAGTGTCACGTGACATAGACTTTAGTACCATTAATGTGCACATTATATAACTGTGTCACGTGACATAGACTTTAGTACCATTAATGTGCACATTATATAACTGTGTCACGTGACATAGACTTTAGTACCATTAATGTACACATTATATAACTGTGTCACGTGACATAGACTTTAGTACCATTAATGTACACATTATATAACTGTGTAACGTGACATAGACATTATATAACTGTGTCATGTGACATAGACTTTAGTACCATTAATGTACACATTATATAACTGTGTCACGTGACATAGACTTTAGTACCATTAATGTACACAATATATAACTGTGTCACGTGGCATAGTCTTTATTAGCATTAATGTGCACAGTATATAACTGTGTCATGTGACATAGACTTTAGTACCATTAATGTACACATTATATAACTGTGTCACGTGACATAGACTTCAGTACCATTAATGTACACATTATATAACTGTGTCATGCGACATAGACTTTAGTACCATTAATGTGTACATTATATGACTGTGTCACGTGACATAGACTTTAGTACCATTAATGTGCACATTATATAACTGTGTCACGTGACATAGACTTTAGTACCATTAATGTGCACATTATATAACTGTGTCACGTGACATAGACTTTAGTACCATTAATGTGCACATTATATAACTGTGTCACGTGACATAGACATTAGTACCATTAATGTGCACATTATATAACTGTGTCATGTGACATAGACTTTAGTACCATTAATGTGCACATTATATAACAGTGTCACGTGACATAGACTTTAGTACCATTAATGTGCACATTATATAACGGTGTCACGTGACATAGACTTTAGTACCATTGATGTGCACATTATATAACTGTGTCACGTGACATAGACTTTAGTACCATTAATGTGCACATTATATAACTGTGTCACGTGACATAGACTTTAGTACATTAATGTGCACATTATATAACTGTGTCACGTGACATAGACTTTAGTACCATTAATGTGCACATTATATAACTGTGTCACGTGACATAGACTTTAGTACCATTAATGTGCACATTATATAACTGTGTCACGTGACATAGACTTTAGTACCATTAATGTACACATTATATAACTATGTCACGTGACATAGACTTTAGTACCATTAATGTACACATTATATAACTGTGTAACGTGACATAGACATTATATAACTGTGTCATGTGACATAGACTTTAGTACCATTAATGTACACATTATATAACTGTGTCACGTGACATAGACTTTAGTACCATTAATGTACACATTATATAACTGTGTCACGTGGCATAGTCTTTAGTAGCATTAATGTGCACAGTATATAACTGTGTCACGTGACATAGACTTTAGTACCATTAATGTACACATTATATAACTGTGTCACGTGACATAGACTTTAGTACCATTAATGTACACATTATATAACTGTGTCATGTGACATAGACTTTAGTACCATTAATGTGTACATTATATAACTGTGTCACGTGACATAGACTTTAGTACCATTAATGTGCACATTATATAACTGTGTCACGTGACATAGACTTTAGTACATTAATGTGCACATTATATAACTGTGTCACGTGACATAGACTTTAGTACCATTAATGTACACATTATATAACTGTGTCACGTGACATAGACTTTAGTACCATTAATGTACACATTATATAACTGAGTAACGTGACATAGACATTATATAACTGTGTCATGTGACATAGACTTTAGTACCATTAATGTACACATTATATAACTGTGTCACGTGACATAGACTTTAGTACCATTAATGTACACATTATATAACTGTGTCATGTGACATAGACTTTAGTACCATTAATGTGTACATTATATAACTGTGTCACGTTACATAGACTTTAGTACCATTAATGTGTACATTATATAACTGTGTCATGTGACATAGACTTTAGTACCATTAATGTGCACATTATATAACTGTGTCACGTGACATAGACTTTAGTACCATTAATGTGCACATTATATAACTGTGTCACGTGACATAGAATTTAGTACCATTAATGTACACATTATATAACTGTGTCACGTGACATAGACTTTAGTACCATTAATGTGCACATTATATAACTGTGTCACGTGACATAGACATTATATAACTGTGTCATCTGACATAGACTTTAGTACCATTAATGTACACATTATATAACTGTGTCACGTGACATAGACTTTAGTACCATTAATGTACACATTATATAACTGTGTCACGTGACATAGACTTTAGTACCATTAATGTGCACATTATATAACTGTGTCACGTGACCTAGACTTTAGTACCATTAATGTACACATTATATAACTGTGTCACGTGGCATAGTCTTTAGTAGCATTAATGTGCACAGTATATAACTGTGTCATGTGACATAGACTTTAGTACCATTAATGTACACATTATATAACTGTGTCACGTGACATAGACTTCAGTACCATTAATGTACACATTATATAAATGTGTCATGCGACATAGACTTTAGTACCATTAATGTGTACATTATATGACTGTGTCACGTGACATAGACTTTAGTACCATTAATGTGCACATTATATAACTGTGTCACGTGACATAGACTTTAGTACCATTAATGTGCACATTATATAACTGTGTCACGTGACATAGACTTTAGTACCATTAATGTGCACATTATATAACTGTGTCACGTGACATAGACACTAGTACCATTAATGTGCACATTATATAACTGTGTCATGTGACATAGACTTTAGTACCATTAATGTGCACATTATATAACAGTGTCACGTGACATAGACTTTAGTACCATTAATGTGCACATTATATAACTGTGTCACGTGACATAGACTTTAGTACATTAATGTGCACATTATATAACTGTGTCACGTGACATAGACTTTAGTACCATTAATGTGCACATTATATAACTGTGTCACGTGACATAGACTTTAGTACCATTAATGTGCACATTATATAACTGTGTCACGTGACATAGACTTTAGTACCATTAATGTACACATTATATAACTATGTCACGTGACATAGACTTTAGTACCATTAATGTACACATTATATAACTGTGTAACGTGACATAGACATTATATAACTGTGTCATGTGACATAGACTTTAGTACCATTAATGTACACATTATATAACTGTGTCACGTGACATAGACTTTAGTACCATTAATGTACACATTATATAACTGTGTCACATGGCATAGTCTTTAGTAGCATTAATGTGCACAGTATATAACTGTGTCACGTGACATAGACTTTAGTACCATTAATGTACACATTATATAACTGTGTCACGTGACATAGACTTTAGCACCATTAATGTACACATTATATAACTGTGTCATGTGACATAGACTTTAGTACCATTAATGTGTACATTATATAACTGTGTCACGTGACATAGACTTTAGTACCATTAATGTGCACATTATATAACTGTGTCACGTGACATAGACTTTAGTACATTAATGTGCACATTATATAACTGTGTCACGTGACATAGACTTTAGTACCATTAATGTACACATTATATAACTGTGTCACGTGACATAGACTTTAGTACCATTAATGTACACATTATATAACTGTGTAACGTGACATAGACATTATATAACTGTGTCATGTGACATAGACTTTAGTACCATTAATGTACACATTATATAACTGTGTCACGTGACATAGACTTTAGTACCATTAATGTACACATTATATAACTGTGACATGTGACATAGACTTTAGTACCATTAATGTGTACATTATATAACTGTGTCACGTTACATAGACTTTAGTACCATTAATGTGTACATTATATAACTGTGTCATGTGACATAGACTTTAGTACCATTAATGTGCACATTATATATTTGTGTCACGTGACATAGACTTTAGTACCATTAATGTGCACATTATATAACTGTATCACGTGACATAGAATTTAGTACCATTAATGTACACATTATATAACTGTGTCACGTGACATAGTTTAGTACCATTAATGTGCACATTATATAACTGTGTCACGTGACATAGACATTATATAACTGTGTCATCTGACATAGACTTTAGTACCATTAATGTACACATTATATAACTGTGTCACGTGACATAGACTTTAGTACCATTAATGTACACATTATATAACTGTGTCACGTGACATAGACTTTAGTACCATTAATGTGCACATTATATAACTGTGTCACGTGACATAGACTTTAGTACCATTAATGTACACATAATATAACTGTGTCACGTGACATAGACTTTAGTACCATTAATGTGTACATTATATAACTGTGTCACGTGACATAGACTTTAGTACCATTAATGTGCACATTATATAACTGTGTCACGCGACATAGACTTTAGTACCATTAATGTGCACATTATATAACTGTGTCACGTGACATAGACTTTAGTACCATTAATGTACACATTATATAACTGTGTCACGAGACATAGACATTATATAACTGTGTCATGTGACATAGACTTTAGTACCATTAATGTACACATTATATAACTGTGTCACGTGACATAGACTTTAGTACCATTATTGTACACATTATATAACTGTGTCACGTGACATAGACATTAGTACCATTAATGTGCACATTATATAACTGTTTCACGTGACATAGACTTTAGTACCATTAATGTACACATTATATAACTGTGTCACTTGACATAGACTTTAGTACCATTAATGTACACATTATATAACTGTGTCATGTGACATAGACTTTAGTACCATTAATGTGCACATTATATAACTGTGTCACGTGACATAGACTTTAGTACCATTAATGTGCACATTATATAACTGTGTCACGTGACATAGACTTTAGTACCATTAATGTACACATTATATAACTGTGTCACGTGAGATAGACTTTAGTACCATTAATGTGTACATTATATAACTGTGTCACGTGACATAGATTTTAGTACCATTAATGTGTATATTATATAACTGTGGCATGTGACATAGACTTTAGTACCATTAATGTGCACATTATATAACTGTGTCACGTGACATAGACTTTAGTACCATTAATGTGCACATTATATAACTGTGTCACGTGACATAGACTTTAGTACCATTAATGTACACATTATATAACTGTGTCACGTGACATAGACTTCAGTACCATTAATGTGCACATTATATAACTGTGTCACGTGACATAGACTTTAGTACCATTAATGTGCACAATATATAACTGTGTCACGTGACATAGACTTTAGTACCATTAATGTGCACATTATATAACTGTGTCACGTGACATAGACTTTAGTACCATTAATGTACACATTATATAACTGTGTCAGGTGAGATAGACTTTAGTACCATTAATGTGTACATTATATAACTGTGTCACGTGACATAAATTTTAGTACCATTAATGTGTATATTATATAACTGTGGCATGTGACATAGACTTTAGTACCATTAATGTGCACATTATATAACTGTGTCACGTGACATAGACTTTAGTACCATTAATGTGCACATTATATAACTGTGTCACGTGACATAGACTTTAGTACCATTAATGTACACATTATATAACTGTGTCACGTGACATAGACTTCAGTACCATTAATGTGCACATTATATAACTGTGTCACGTGACATAGACTTTAGTACCATTAATGTGCACATTATATAACTGTGTCACGTGACATAGACTTTAGTACCATTAATGTGCACATTATATAACTGTGTCATGTGACATAGACATTAGTACCATTAATGTGCACATTATATAACTGTGTCACGTGACATAGACTTTAGTACCATTAATGTACACATTATATAACTGTGTCACGTGACATAGACATTATATAACTGTGTCATGTGACATAGACTTTAGTACCATTAATGTACACATTATATAACTGTGTCACGTGACATAGACTTTAGTACCATTATTGTACACATTATATAACTGTGTCACGTGACATAGACATTAGTACCATTAATGTGCACATTATATAACTGTGTCACGTGACATAGACTTTAGTACCATTAATGTACACATTATATAACTGTGTCACGTGACATAGACTTTAGTACCAGTAATGTACACATTATATAACTGTGTCATGTGACATAGACTTTAGTACCATTAATGTACACATTATATAACTGTGTCACGTGACATAGACTTTAGTACCATTAATGTGTACATTATTTAACTGTGTCACGTGACATAGACATTAGTACCATTAATGTGCACATTATATAACTGTGTCACGTGACATAGACTTTAGTACCATTAATGTGCACATTATATAACTGTGTCACGTGACATAGACTTTAGTACCATTAATGTACACATTATATAACTGTGTCACGTGAGATAGACTTTAGTACCATTAATGTGTACATTATATAACTGTGTCACGTGACATAGATTTTAGTACCATTAATGTGTATATTATATAACTGTGGCATGTGACATAGACTTTAGTACCATTAATGTGCACATTATATAACTGTGTCACGTGACATAGACTTTAGTACCATTAATGTGCACATTATATAACTGTGTCACGTGACATAGACTTTAGTACCATTAATGTACACATTATATAACTGTGTCACGTGACATAGATTTTAGTACCATTAATGTGTATATTATATAACTGTGGCATGTGACATAGACTTTAGTACCATTAATGTGCACATTATATAACTGTGTCACGTGACATAGACTTTAGTACCATTAATGTGCACATTATATAACTCTGTCACGTGACATAGACTTTAGTACCATTAATGTACACATTATATAACTGTGTCACGTGACATAGACTTCAGTACCATTAATGTGCACATTATATAACTGTGTCACGTGACATAGACTTTAGTACCATTAATGTGCACATTATATAACTGTGTTACGTGACATAGACTTTAGTACCATTAATGTGCACATTATATAACTGTGTCACGTGACCTAGACTTTAGTACCATTAATGTGCACATTATATAACTGTGTCATGTGACATAGACATTAGTACCATTAATGTGCACATTATATAACTGTGTCACGTGACATAGACTTTAGTACCATTAATGTACACATTATATAACTGTGTCACGTGACATAGACATTATATAACTGTGTCATGTGACATAGACTTTAGTACCATTAATGTACACATTATATAACTGTGTCACGTGACATAGACTTTAGTACCATTATTGTACACATTATATAACTGTGTCACGTGACATAGATATTAGTACCATTAATGTGCACATTATATAACTGTGTCACGTGACATAGACTTTAGTACCATTAATGTACACATTATATAACTGTGTCACGTGACATAGACTTTAGTACCATTAATGTACACATTATATAACTGTGTCACGTGACATAGACTTTAGTACCATTAATGTGTACATTATTTAACTGTGTCACGTGACATAGACTTTATTACCATTAATGTACACATTATATAACTGTGTCACGTGAGATAGACTTTAGTACCATTAATGTGTACATTATATAACTGTGTCACGTGACAATGATTTTAGTACCATTAATGTGTATATTATATAACTGTGGCATGTGACATAGACTTTAGTACCATTAATGTGCACATTATATAACTGTGTCACGTGACATAGACTTTAGTACCATTAATGTACACATTATATAACTGTGTCATGTGACATAGACTTTAGTACCATTAATGTACACATTATATAACTGTGTCACGTGACATAGACTTTAGTACCATTAATGTGTACATTATTTAACTGTGTCACGTGACATAGACTTTAGTACCATTAATGTGCACATTATATAACTGTGTCACGTGTCATAGACTTTAGTACCATTAATGTGCACATTATATAACTGTGTCACGTGACATAGACTTTAGTACCATTAATGTACACATTATATAACTGTGTCACGTGAGATAGACTTTAGTACCATTAATGTGTACATTATATAACTGTGTCACGTGACAATGATTTTAGTACCATTAATGTGTATATTATATAACTGTGGCATGTGACATAGACTTTAGTACCATTAATGTGCACATTATATAACTGTGTCACGTGACATAGACTTTAGTACCATTAATGTGCACATTATATAACTGTGTCACGTGACATAGACTTTAGTACCATTAATGTACACATTATATAACTGTGTCACGTGACATAGACTTCAGTACCATTAATGTGCACATTATATAACTGTGTCACGTGACATAGACTTTAGTACCATTAATGTGCACATTATATAACTGTGTCACGTGACATAGACTTTAGTACCATTAATGTGCACATTATATAACTGTGTCACGTGACATAGACTTTAGTACCATTAATGTACACATTATATAACTGTGTCACGTGAGATAGACTTTAGTACCATTAATGTGTACATTATATAACTGTGTCACGTGACATAAATTTTAGTACCAATAATGTGTATATTATATAACTGTGGCATGTGACATAGACTTTAGTACCATTAATGTGCACATTATATAACTGTGTCACGTGACATAGACTTTAGTACCATTAATGTGCACATTATATAACTGTGTCACGTGACATAGACTTTAGTACCATTAATGTACATATTATATAACTGTGTCACGTGACATAGACTTCAGTACCATTAATGTGCACATTATATAACTGTGTCACGTGACATAGACTTTAGTACCATTAATGTGCACATTATATAACTGTGTCACGTGACATAGACTTTAGTACCATTAATGTGCACATTATATAACTGTGTCATGTGACATAGACATTAGTTCCATTAATGTGCACATTATATAACTGTGTCACGTGACATAGACTTTAGTACCATTAATGTACACATTATATAACTGTGTCACGTGACATAGACATTATATAACTGTGTCATGTGACATAGACTTTAGTACCATTAATGTACACATTATATAACTGTGTCACGTGACATAGACTTTAGTACCATTATTGTACACATTATATAACTGTGTCACGTGACATAGACATTAGTACCATTAATGTGCACATTATATAACTGTGTCACGTGACATAGACTTTAGTACCATTAATGTACACATTATATAACTGTGTCACGTGACATAGACTTTAGTACCATTAATGTACACATTATATAACTGTGTCATGTGACATAGACTTTAGTACCATTAATGTACACATTATATAACTGTGTCACGTGACATAGACTTTAGTACCATTAATGTGTACATTATTTAACTGTGTCACGTGACATAGACTTTAGTACCATTAATGTGCACATTA